>CM068769.1:1250000-1850000 GCA_035084275.1 Hydrolagus colliei
TGATCACTTCTCCGAGACGTATGAAAGCGCTTCATAGGATAAGCTGTCAAGTTTAGTCACTGTGTTCTGTGGAACAAGTTTCAAACTGCTCGATTGCTCATTGGACAACTGAGCTAGGTGGGGGTGTGCAGCGGTTGGGAAGATCAGGCGAATCGGTTACAGACAGTATGTTCAAATAATTGGTTATTGCTGCGCGTTAAAAGGGTAGAGGGAGTGAGGAAGAAAATCGTAGGGACTCACTAATAACGCTCAAGAGAGAGAGCGTTTAAGGAATAGCAATAATGGAGAAGATTCGTTTGGGCGTAGTAAGTGCAATGTTTGAAGGGTAGAGGGATCAGAAATTTCACAGGTATACTGTGGGGAGTTATCGCAGGTATAGTGTGGGGAGGCCGGGCGTGTGTGGGTGGTGGGTGGGGTGAGATGAGCGGTCTGTGTTGGATGAAGGACGTAGTGTAGTTTCTCACTAGGGAGCATATGATGATGAAATATTGTCAGTGCGAGGACTGCACATCAATCTGTTCATTCTTGTGATCTATCAAATGTTGTTCTCACTTTGTTCACAAATTGTGGGATAATTTTTCAAATCAGACGCAATGTCTGAATTCAGCTAATTATCTCTCCATCCTCCTGATTCCCTTCCAATCTGCCAAGTCTCCATCCCGACACATCTTACTATTGGTGGCCGGACTTTCAGACTCTCTGTCATACACTCAGGAACTCCATCCACAGTCGCATCATCTCGCTTCCTCACTTGTGTACTTCAAGGCCGGTAACAAGAATCTCCTTTTCGATCGTGCCTGACGCCAAGACACAAATCCTCTTCATGCCACGCTCCACTTCACAACCCCGAACAGCAACCCTTTCTGCCTTTTCCGCCATATTGTCCGCTCCCTCTCCAATAAAGCATTTATCTTGGATTAATATTCCGGGTAGCAGGTTTCTTTTATTTCTTACGCATCAATTGGTGTTTCCCCGTGCTGTTACTCGAACTTCACCACTCTCCTCTCCTCCCTAAACCTCACTTTCTATAGCATCTCCCCACACCACTTCATCGTCCTCATTAGCGACCTGTCTATCATCGACAAATGGCTTCTTCCTTTCACAAAATACCACCTTGCATTATACACAGAGTTACAATCCTACTGCAGTCGCCGTGCTCCTATGTCAGGGTCAGAGAATAACGCTAGCTCGCACTACATAATTTGTCCACACTCTCAGTTCTGGGTTAGATATGCAGTAAAGCTCCACACACTCTGGAAACATTTAGAATAAAGGTAAATGATGTATTTGTCCAAAAGTCTCACTCTAACGTGGCGAGACTAAGAGATTTATAATGGCCTGAAAAGACTCCTTGCATCATGTGAACATTCAGGAAATGCAGATAGAAGTACCTGAATTGGAGAGACAATCAGAGTCTCGCAAGCATGTGGCATCTGGGGTCAATGTGGGTTCCTGAGATAGGGTGGGGGTCCGTAATTGTTGGGGCTGGGCGATACGGTCACTCACTGTCTGTTTCATGCAGCTCCAATGCTGGCTTTACCATTGAGCCTGGAAGCTGAACATACTTTGCCCCTTTTATTTGTTTGAGAAGTTAAAATTTTACCACTCACGGGATTTTATCCTCACCAGAAAGCCACGAAAAGAGGAAATCATGGCCTAAAATAACGAGTGAAAGAGAGAAAAACACTTCTGGAGAGAAAGAGTGGAAAATTTGGAGAGGATGCAGGGATTCTGCATAAGCAGTATTTTCTTTTGATATCCACGCTTCTCATCAAATGGATATATTAAGCGAAAATGCTGCTCAACGTTTATAACACGGATATTCTACCCCATCGTTAATCATTTACAAAAGTTCCACGAGAACGGGGCACCATGTCGAGTTGTAATTTGTCCAAGGTCACTGAGAGGCCTGGAAGCAAGCCAATATAATATCTAAAGATGAAGATAGCTAATTCATTAAATTGCAGGCCCGTCCTCTTGACATCAGTTATGGACAAGGCATTCAAATCTATAATAAAAGAGGAAATAACTAATTATTCTGAGAACGAAAAATTAATAAACGCAGCTGGCACGGAGTTACGTTGAGACTTCCATGTTCGATCCGATTGAATTATTTGAATAAGCAATCCATAAGAAAGCCACGGAAATGCAGTAGTTGTCGAGCATTTGAATTTTCGGGTGAATATTACTTATGTATGCATGACTTTTTGTGGGATACTGCTGTGTGGAATTGGCTGCCGTGTTCTCCCACAAATATATAGTCAATTAACTTTATTGAAGCGCTTTGAGACACAGGCTAGAAGACGTGAAAAGCGCTAAAGCAAATTCAATGGTAATTATTATTCATGTAAGGAATTCTATTGTTCATCATATAGATAAAGATTTTTTGTGGATGACACCAAATTGGGGTTGGTGAATGGTAAATAGTGAAGAAGATTCTTTAGAAGAACGAAGACAGATATTAACAGCGTACTAGTGTTGGCAGACAAATTGAAAATAATGATAACAATTAATAGTAATACTTCTAAGATTAATTTTATTGTGTAAAATGAACAGTAATTTGCTTCTGCTGGAAAACTAAATTACATTATTTTCTTTATTGGACAGTCGGAATTTCAGAGGCACCCAGGGTCAAACAGATCTGGGGATTCAGATGCACACACCTCTGAAATAAAACACTACACAACTACAAAAAGTTATTTTTTAAAATGACATATTTTTAAGTAGGTTGCTGATGTTGATTTCCATTTGTTCAGACAAAAATGTGATGTGTGCAGAATCCCATCACCGTGCATAAGCATAACTAATTAAAACACAAAGAGTTCCACGCATCCCATCTACATATTCAAATTCTTGATTTATATATTGGAATGGATTATATAATTTATTTCTGATGTTTCGCATCCGTCTTCCCTCATCCCGTGTGTACTATTCGCAGATAGGCATAAGCCAAGATTTGGGTATCCCAGAATATGTGTTGGGGAACCTGTTGAAATCTAAAATTGTGAGCCACGAATAGAAGTAGGTAATGTCTGTAATTGTGAGGTGAGCAAATACATTTCGATTCTTCCTTTTAATGCAACAACAACAACAAATTACACTTAGTACGCGCCTTTCGCGTCGGGAGGACGTCCCAAAGCGCTGCACAGGAGGCGTGTGACACGAGCTGGGAGGGTAGTGTACGGGGAGGGGTGCAACACGTAGGGGAGTTCGAAAAATTCGGGGTGGAACAAAAGGCACGGTCGAAGAGGAAAGTCTTCAGACTGGCCTTGAAAGAGAAAAGGGAAGAAACGAGACGGAGGGATTGGGGGATGGAATTCCATAGGGTCGGAGCAGAAAAACTGAAGACCCGGCCTCCGATGGTTGGTCTGTTCGGGCGGGGGGCTTGGAGCAGTCCAAGTCCTGCTGAACGGAAGGTCCGTGTGGGCTTGTAGGGGGAGAGTAAATTGGTTAAATAGGGCGGGGCAAGGCCATGTAAGGCCTTGAAGGTTAGTACAAGGAACTTGAACTCGATCCGCCGGAGGATGGGGAGCCAGTGGAGACGGCAAAGGCTGAACAGTAACATGCTTAGCAGAACTTCACTTTCTGCGTCTTCCCAGTCACTTCTTGGGATTCCGTTTTCTAACATTTTTAAAATCCGTTCTGCTGCCTCTTCTATGACTCCAGCCGACTCGAATTTTATCATTATTTATCTCACGTGGTACATTAGCAACTTCACTCTGGAAATACAGATATTTCACATCCACTTTTGTTGTATAACCCGTCAATCTGTTACTTATCTAAAACTCAATAAGATTTATAACGGATATCTTTTAGTAGTACCATGCTTGGTCCCTTCATTGTGTTTTAATTCTCCAGAAAAAGTGTTATTGTGGAATCCTAAACCTTGTCCACAACTGCCGTGAAGTTGATAGGTCTGTAATTTCCTCGAACAGCTCCATCACCGTTTTTTTTAAAAAAAGGTATTAAATTGGCCACTCCCCAGTTCTTTCAGTAAACGTAGGTACAGACCATATTGACACAGTGTCCTGTCGTCTTGGGAACTTTGCAAATGATTAACAAGAGGATCATAATACCGATTAAGCTAAATCTGGCAACGATCCGTGCATTTTACATATTTTCTAAAATGTCTAACATTGAGTGCACATGCCGGTTGCATTGAAAAAATGTGCTCACATCTTCGTTCTGTTCTCTCTCCTTTTGTCTTCTCTCTTTCTTCACTGGTACAAAGTCCGCAGCTCTATCCAGGGTTAAAGTACCTCAAAATATCCCTAAAAGGCAATATTGATTATAAGCCTTGACACACTTGCATTGACTGTTACACAAATGAGGTGCAAATGGAAGAGGAGTGGGCAGAGCATGGCACTAAGGACAGGGACTACATTTTTACTGGGAGCCTGCCTTGCGAAAGTGTCCTGCATTCGCCAGATAATTATATACTTGCAATGGCTGGATTGGTTTTGCCAGAATAGCATGGGGAGAGGCAAGGCGGAGGGATCAGATAGTTCTGATGTATTGCATATTCGGATAGAGAATATAAGCTTTATCTTGAATACACACACTCTTCCATGTTTGCTCCTCTCTCTCCCCCTACATCTATCTCTCTCTGTCCCAGTTCCACAGTATCTTATACACATCCACAATCCTTTCTACTTATCAAACACACGATCTCAATTTATTTCACACATACTCGCATTCTCTCTCACACACTGTCTGCCAAACTTCCTTCTCTCTTTCTGACAAACTGTCTCGCACACACGCTAATCCACACTCTTGCAAATTCTCTGTTTCTTTCTTTGTCTCATTCATACTTTATTTTCTTGTACATTTTTTCCCACACACAATATTTCGCAGTTTGATTCGGAGACAGGTGAGGAGCAAACCGTTGGCCCAGACAAATCTGTGACAATTTGAATTTGTTCACGTTTCTCTCGGTTAACCAATCATAGGGAATCCCACCAATGTACAAAGTCTCTGTGGTGTAAGGTGCTGTATCAATATAAATGATGAAGCATTCTGATATGCCCCTTTGGTGTGATAGCCATTTGATGAACATAATCCATCTTCCCAGGGAGAGAGCATGTATTCCATTTAAATTATCGTTTCAAATTTACGTAAACGGCTGGAATACATGGAATTCTCTATTTTATTTCCACACTTGTTTGGGAGTCTTACGAACACAGAATTTGTCTAATCAAGCTCGACAGGATTTGAATAATAAACGAGTTTTCAGGTTAACCATTCACAGAAACAGCCTCATTAATGTCCGAAGTCCAACTGTTATTCTATTCTCGACTATGCAGACTATAAGGAAGGCAGGGCGTATGTCCAAATATTTTACCCAGGACTTGAGCAGGACTCAAAATTTAGAGGGTTTAAGCATATGTGGACGGGCAGATTAATTGAATTCCGTTTGAATGTCAAACATGAGCAAATACCAGATACTCTGGCCACAATCCCTCAATTGTCCTTGGACACCTTGGTGGTGCCAGAGGATGAAAAGTTGCTAAGATTACTACACTGTATAAAAAGGACAGAGGTACAAAACCTGGGAGTTACAGGCAAATCAGTCTAACTTTGGTAGTGGGCATATTTCTGGTGCCTACAAACAGGGAAAAGATAGATCTTCACTTAGAAAGATAGAGGCTAAGAAAGTTCAGCCAGCGTAGATTTGTTAAAGTGAAATCTTGCCTTCCAAATCTGATAAAAATGTTCAATGAGTAAACAGAATGGATGGACGAGGGTAGCGCAGTTGATATAGTTTACATGGATTTTCAAAAGGCATTTGACAAGGTGCTGCTTGAGATGTTTCTTAGGAAAGTGAGGCCTACGGCGTTAAAGGGACAGTGGCAGCATGGATCCACAACTGTCTGCGAGATAGAAAGCAGAGAGTTGTGGTGAGCGACTGTTTTTTCAGACTGGAGGGAAGTGAGCAGTGGCGTCCCCTGGTGATCGGTTTTGGGACCACTGATCTTTTTAATCTACAGGAACGATCTGGACTTGTGTGTAGACAGTACTGTATCCAAATTTGCAGATGATACTATATTAGGGAAAATATGAAATAGTGAGGTGGCTAGTAGGAAGATATAGATAAAATTGTAAAGTGGGGAGGCACATGGCAGATGAAGTGTAATGCAGAGATGTATGTGGTGATACATTTGGGCAGACGAAATGAGTGGCGGCAATATAGCCTAGATAGTACAATTTTAAGGGATGTGAAGGAACATAGAGACGTAGTATTTAGTGTTGGTGACTCTATGAAAGTGGCAGGTCAGGTAGACAAATCTGTCAAGAAGGCATATGGGATGCTAGGCTTTATAAATACTGCTAAAGAGTACAAAAGTCAGGAAATACCCACTAACCTCTATAAAACTTTGGTTAGGCCTCACCTGGAGCACTGTGTTCAATTCCAGTCACCACATTATAGCAATGATGCTAAGGAATTGGAAAGCGTTTAAAGAGGTTTACTAGAATGGTACAAGGATTGAGGAACTCCCGTTATGAGGAATTGCTAGAAAGGCTAGGCTTCCGCTCTCTAGAAGATTGAGAGGAACTCTGGTTTGTAAAATCATGGGGTATTCGACAGCTGAATAAGGGAAAGCTTTTTGCACTGGTGCGCGAATCTGTGACTCATGGTCACAGATTCAAAATTGTTTCAGAACGAAGCAGAGGGGAGCACAAGAAACATTTTTCACTCAGCATGTTGGAGCGCTCTATGACGCCGTCCGGCGTGGAGGGCGCTATATAAATCGAAACTTCTGTTGTTGTTGTTGTTTGAATGTGGAATGCATTGCCTGAAAAGGTGGTGGAGGTTGATTTAACAACGGCTTTTAAATCATAATTATATCTTTATTTAGGGAGAACAGGTCTGTTAGGTTATGGGGAGAGAGCGAAGCAGTAACGTCTGTTAGTTTATGGGGAGAGACGGAAGCAGTAGGATAGAGTTGCTCTTTTCAAAGAGCCGGCACAAACTAGATGTGGCGAAATGCCTCCTTTTGTGCCGTAACATTCTATGAATCTATCATCTCATAAAATGACAGGTCAGGCTCGAGATGTGGAGTTGGCTGCTCCTGCTCCTAATTGCTATATTCTTATATTTTTCAGCTCGTCACGTATAGACATGTTAATTTCATGTCAACAAAATCTCCAGTTATGAGTGGCTACACCTTCCACAGTGAATTCAGTAATACCTACTCGTGGTCCCCTTTAAACTACCTACATTCCTGCTCCCCATTCTATTTCCTTGAGTTTCTTCAACCCTGCTGACGCAGCCGCTACCTCCACTCACCGGTCACTGGCTGACTTCACACTCCGCTAAATACCTTTCCTTCACCCAGCTTCTCGGAATTCCTCTACCTCAATCCCACTCTCGCAGCATCCCACCACTTGACCCCAATCTCCACCATCCTCACACCTAATCGCCTCGCACCCGGCATCACTTCCACTTTTGCCTTTACCCTGCAGTCTCCTTCCATTGTGGAGTCCTGTAGCTTAGCAATTAGATCACACGAATTTCCAGCGAAAACCCTGGGTTCGTTTCCAGGCAGGGCGAAACTGTTGGCTAGTTTCTTTACTCCACTTTCCTCCTAATAATACCCCAAATAAAAACAATAATATATCGGTCATTTCAATCCACAGATGTCTGTGGGAAACTGCTGTGTACAATTGATTATCGTGTGTCGCCCTCATATATACAGTCACTTCATATAACAGTGAATTTATATTTAATGAATGGCATTGAGATGTCTAGAAGATACGAAAACCGCTATATTAAAATTCATGCATTATTATTGGAAATATTGAATGGTATAATAATAATCACCATCTCCAGTACATGTAACTCGACTGATAGAATCCCGACCTAAGATTTAAATGCATCCACAGGCTCCTGATTCTGAAATATCCTCAATTCAGTTAGCACAAGTGTACTACATATCTCGGTTTCTATGTAACTTGGTTTCATTCTCAATCCTCGTCCATTCATGCAACACTTCCAGGTGAAATGCAAGGAGACACCAGCTAACTGCTGATAAACGATCATGAATGATTGTCGAGTGCCGCTAACTTCGTAGGTTATAACTATACTCTCGGTTTCGCCTCCACTGAATTCTCATTTCCTGTATGTTTGCTGGTGTGACATTAATTCCCCAATCGGGGACCAACAGAGTTCATTTAGCCCACAAGTTAGTAAGTTACTGCACGTTTCAGTATATTCGTTCAATCACGTTGAATCACGTGAATGAAATACTCTGGCTGCATCGTACTCAAGCAACTATAGCTGTTACTGTTATTAATATAAGTATATGTTGCTAAGGGAATGCATTACCGGTCGAAATCTTTCTTCAATTAGTTATTTACATTTACAAACAGCTTGCATTCATCCTTATCAAGTCAATTCAAGGAAGATTATCACAGCTCCACGCAGGCTTTGCTTTCCGAGGGCAGCGATTGTGTGTTTGGCAACGTCTGCTGACGTTGCCAAACACGTTTATGTAACGCAGTGTTCCCTCAATCATCTATGATGTGAACAAATAATTTTGCTAATCGAATGACTGCCCAGTTACCAGTAGAAATACTGTTATTGCTCAAGCAGGTATATGGAATCATTGCTTGACTGGACCTCTGTTTGGTCGTTCAACAGATTGTAAACTTCTGTGACATTTATAGATATCCCCCCCAAGCCTTCACTAGAGTGAAAAGTCCAGTACATCCGTCAGGAATCTAATATATCATGCACAAAATGTAAGCCGCTTTTATGTGCATTACGCGTAAGTTAGATTTGTGATTATTACTTAGCACTGCAACAATAATTTTGGGGTTTGATAAAGCGACAATTTTCGCACGTATCGTAGGGCTTCACAGAATGTACTCTAATACGTCTTGACAGTGTGTGTCTTAATGGAAGAAACACAGTTCTATGCTCTCTTCTGTACAGAAGGAAATGTCGGTGTCTGTCTCTCGCAAGTTTCTGATTGTCAGTGTGCTATTCTTCTCTTTTGTATCAGCCAAAGCACTTATCCTCTCCTCAGTCTTGACCTCTCTGATCCTCTTCACCAGCAAACGGATGGAGCCGTTTCCATACTGTTTGTACCATTGGAAGGTGGGTATGTCAAAAGTGGTGTTGCACTCTATAGATACATTTCCATTTTCATTCACTGTCAGTGCATGAGGACTCTGTGACACTTCGCTTTCAGCGAAGACACCTGAGGAACAGATATGAACATTCTTATAAAGAAATTTGGAAGAAAATATCTCCACTTAAACTTCTAACTATTTAGCGCAAAACATGCATGTGATTGTCTAATCTCCCACTCTACTTACAGAAGAGCGAAATCATTAAACTAAAAATAATACACTTTGCTTGGTATCTTGATTTCTTTCACAATACTCGTCGATTCATGTCGAAATCTCAAAATGACATGCAAGTAGACACCTGATAAACGTTCATGAATGGTTATCGAGTGCCGCTAACTGTGTAGGTTATAACTATACTCTCGGTGATGCCTCCACTGACCTCTCATTTCCTATATGTTTGATTCTGTGACATTGATTCCCCAATCGACTTGCAGCAGTGTTCGTTTAGCACACAAGATAGGAAGTCACTGTATTTTTTTGTAATAGTTTTTCAATCGCTTTGAATCAACTGGTTGACATAATTTCGAGTGTGAAGTGAACAAACAGTTGTGCTGATGGAATGTCTTCCCAGTCACCAGCAGAAACACTGTTATTGCTCACGCAGGGACATGACAGAATTACCTACCCTTGCTACAAACCGACTGGATCTCTGTTTGGTCGATCAACAGAATTTCAAATTCTCTGACATTTCTTCACATTCCCCCAAGAATGCACTAGAGTGTCAGCCCAGTACATCCGACAGGAATCTAATATATCATACGCAACATGTAAGTCGCTTTTAAATGCATTACGTGGAAGTTAGAAGTATGCTTATATTTATATGGTGCTGGAACAATAATTTTTAAAATATCTTTTTATTTGATAAATCGACATTTTTCGCGCGTTTCAAAGCGCTTCACAGATTCTACTGTAATGTGCCTTGACATTGTGTGTCTTCGTGGAAGAAACACTGGCAGGCCAATGCGCAGAGCAGTGTCCCACAGAATATGTGGATAGGGTAATTGCATTTATATTATCGTGTTCATCTATCGGATTGTAAACCCAGGGAAAGCGATCCACCCATGGACGAAAAAGCAGATTCCGAGCAACCGCGAGATGAAGAGGTATGTTTGTCCAGTGAATGGAAACTTCGGATTCCCAACGCCTGCTTGTCAAACCCAGGTACACTCGAGAGCAAGGCGAGTACTCGAACCTCTGTACTAGAACACTCCATAGCCTCTGTGCACCGCCCTCCCTGTTATAATAGTGTAGCCACCTCAGTGTTTTGGCAGCACCAATTTGAATGTGTGAGAGGAAGTCAAGATTGTCAGCTGATTGTTTGAACAGTGTATCTGGTCTCCTGTCACAGTATGGGCTGCAGTGTCCAGTAATACATGGCACCGTCACCCATATCAGCCCTGAGTATTTGCAAATTAAATACTTTATTCTCCTTGTCCAGCTTGGCGGTGAAGCGGTCGGGAATATCAGGAGCTTTGTCTACATTTCCCGAGATATAAATCCTCAGCAAGTACTGAAGAGCTCCATCTGGATATTGCCTGTACCAGAAGGCAGCATCCATTGTGGAATAGTTGCAGTTTATTCTCGCGTCTTGCTCTTCAAACTCCCTTATATGAGTAGGATACTGGTATATTACATCTTTCCCGGTAACTTCTGCAATAAAGAAACAACGTGTTATTCACAAGGCGAAGGCAAATATTAATTTGCAATTGGAATAATACTAACTGTTATTGAGTTTTTTTGTCCTCGAATTTTCACAACAATCAGACGTTGCAGAATATACATAAATAAACACCCACACAACATAATATCAAATGAATTGCCTCCATTCTTTACAGGCACAACGCGGCAGCTAAGTGTACGAGGCAGTGGCGCACACACAGTCATAGAGTGAGAGATTACATTTCTCTTATTGTAAGTAATTTGTTCGTGGGAATGATCAGATCTGGAAAGCGATCCGCTTCCTTAATACTGTTAGTCTGGCAAAGGCGTGTGTATGGTGTCAAGCGAAGTGTCCAAAAATTAGCCCTGCCGTGAATCAATCTATGGTGTTCTCTTTGTCAACGGGAATACAGTGCCCAAATGCTACACTACTTTTAATATATAATAATAATACCGGCATTTGATATAGTGCTTTTCGCATGTCGCAATACCAAATCACATGCACTAGGCACGTCCACACATATTTACTAGCCATGGAGAGGATTGCTATCAGTAACTGATAGTGACCTGTCATGCTGTCTGCTGAGGTAGGGAAGATAGTGTAGTATCTTCCTTTTTATATGTCTGTTCGGCTGCTTCAGTTACACGTAGTGCGGCAGCGGCTGATCTGATATGTCGAGGCAATGGATTATTGCATAAAATTGTAGGCGTTTCACACTAACCAGAGGATAGTTGCCTTAATTTTCTGCTGATTGGCTACAGGTGGATCCGGGTTAGATTCGAGGGAATATGTGTATGTTTAACCCACAAACAAATTGTCTAAATTCAAGGCTGAGATGACAACGCACCTCTGTTGGTGGTAGTATATTTAATGAGTCATAAAGGTTTTGGTTCAAGGCTCAAGAAGTTACAATGAGATGATGGTCTAGACTAAAATTCTAATTTATGACTCTGTATCAGGGGTGTATTATAAATAAAACTTAGATTGAGCCACAATTCGGTTCATCGTATATTCGTGGGAGAATTGCTGTGTTCAAACTGCCAATTTATTTGTGTTCAAAATGCAGTCATTTCTTTTTTAATTAATTCATACTGAGCGCTTTACTAGCAAGTCCTACATGAAGGCTTGTTGTACAAGGCAATGACTGTTATAATGACTAACGCTTTGCTGTCCTGTTTGGAATTGCATCCAACGCAGGAAGGCCCAAACTAAGAAATATGTTCAGTTGTTTAAATGTACAATTAAATTTAAAATAACCATTTTTATTCCCCTTCACCAAATTAACGAACGAAAGTGCCCACATAGCCATTCAGAAAACCTACCATGTTTAACTCCACAGTGAGAGCCACACAATAGTGGATGTCTATTTTATGGAAAAGACAATAAGATAGAAAACGTTTCACGTCAATTGATTCTTGAAAACAATAATATGAGTAATGTTTAAGCAAACAAGCATTAGCACTTTGCAGCTGCAGAGGTCATAGTGTAGATGAGGCACCAACATCAAATGTAACAGAAACCACCTGCTATGGCTCACAAGGAAGTAATTTACAGAAAGGGACCAGGAAAGTTATATCAGTTGCTGCTCATGTTAGATACTGTACGTGCTTAGTGCGCCATCTGGTGGTGGATTGCAGGTACAGAACGTGCACAATTGGAGACATTACACAGTAAGCGATTTCCACCCAGGCTCAACATTCCCTTTCTGAATGGCGTTGTATGAATGTACGTTATTTATTTAGTTAATTTATAAAATATTTTACAACGCATTAGTAGACCAAAGAAAGGCTCGTACATGTGGCATGAGTCCCAGAAAGGCAAGAGCTTTGAGTCTATCTCTGTGACAGCAGCATGCTTGCATTTAATAAAAATATCAGTATTCCTTTGCCTTTGTTATAGTGACAAAATTGTCATCGAGGAGCACCAAAGCGTTTTACAGAATGTACCAGAAACTCATTGTCAACTTATTTCTGTGAGCGAATTGCGAACGACAAGTTTGCACATCAGTGACCCATTGGATTGAATGACCAATTTACTAATGTCATCAATAATGTGAAGAACTTCTTACTCCCGGAATAGATCCACTAATCCACGAACAACACCGTTCCGGCCTGCTGCCATGTAAACAGCCGCATACATGTGGAGTAAGGAAACGTGCCCCACATTTCGCTCTGCCGTGAATTCAAACCTTGTATCTTGCCTGTGAAGCGAGTGCTGTAACCACTGAGCTACAGGACTCCACATGGTAGTTTTTGTATGGCGGTAGCGCTGATCTGTGTCTATGTGGGGCTCAGTGCACAGTAATACACCGCCGAGTCTGTAACTCTCACTTGGGAGATATTTAAAGGGATAGTCCTTCCCACTTTATCCACAACCGTTGAGAAATGACCTTTGGCAAAGTCTGCATATTGTGGATTGTTCCTGATGGATGTGCTGAGGATATATTCTGGAATTGTATTGGGATAGTGACGGTACCAAAACAGATATATATTGGTGTCTATTGCTGCTGTATAATTACACTGCAATATTGAATCCTCCCCTAAATTTGCTGTCACAGTAGGTTGGAGCTGTGTCACAGCGTCGCATTCACAATGTCCTAGAAAAAGATAAATAAATAATAATAATAACGTGAATAAGAATGATAATAATCACAAAAATATTGATGTTGATCCTTATATTTGCTATAGCGCTTTAGCCTGTATCTGCGACAGCAGAAAGCGCTTCACAGAACATTAATTAATATACATTTTCTGGACAAAACTTCAGCACCAATTGCGCGTATCAGTTTCCACAAAACAATAGTTAATTGATTGATTTATAGACGATTATGTTTCTTGGAATCAAATGCTTCGGAGACGCGATCAGTAAGTTTGCCTATAGTAGGTTTCATATCTAAGATTCCTGAAACATGGACGCGTGTGTGGCGCAAGTAAACGTGCTTGTAGATTCGCCCTCCCTGTTCACTGAGTTACACGAAGCTACTGCTTGTCAACTCCTGTAGATTATTGGTTAATTCATGCAATAAGAATAAATAAGCATTGGATAATATGTGCAGGAATATATTGATATACGTTTCCTGCTTACCTACGAAGATAACGATGGCTGCTGCCAGGTAAATATACATTGTGATATGTGCATTTAGTGGCATGTGGTGTTGACGGAGAGTTGATGGTGGAGTTCCAAACCGTTGGCTGGTAGGCAGTTGATGTGGTGTGGAGGGGTGAACAACGTATTGCATGCAGAATCTGCCATATGCTGGAAATGAACAGGTCTGAAGGTTGTTCACAAAACTTACGTCTCTGTCATTTTGTATCATTCACTCTGTTCTGCCTTCTCGCTCCCCCATTAGTTCTCTTCCACGAATATGGTAAAGAGGTGAAACGGGTCATTGAGAGGGTTCAGAGCCAATAGGCAGGTGACATGTTACATCAACAGTTTCTCTGATGTCTCTGCCCTAGTTAGTTGCAAGTTTCGTTCCTGCCCCATTTGCTCTCCAGGCTTATGGGTAGCAACCGTTTGTGTATAAAACACAAGTAGTTTTTTAGCACAATTATTCGCCAAAACTTGGTTTGCTTCGCTATATGGCATTGCGTGTTTCACTTACCAGTGTGTAAACATTTGAAGAACACATCCTATGCTTGCGAGTGTACGAATCCAAATTGGAGTTGCAATATATATTATTGTGTTTTATGTAGCATCTTATCGCATCTTCAAAACATCTCTAATCTCGTCAAAAGGTGAACTGCCATGGGTAGCGATCATGTATATTCTCAATAAAATACAAGGTAGCCAAATGCACACAATCTTGTCTAGAAAAACTTAATGGAGAGTCATTCATTTTGTTATTGGAGTGTGGACCCAGGAACGTCTACCGGCCAGTCGACTAAAAGCAGATTTCCTACATAATGCTCTTCATTAATTCAATAATAAATCTATTATTCTAAATTGTTCCTGATTCATTATTCAGAGTTCTGCTGTGAAGTGAATTGAACTGATATGTTTGGCTAATAGAAGCACGCAGTGTGTGCAGAGCAGCGGCTCGAAACATTCGTTGATTGAAGTGAACATGTTTCCGTTTCAAACGAATTACCACTGCCCCAGGAAAGCGATCCTTCAATCGACTGAGAACCAGGTCCCTACAAATTACTGTTAGAAACAGAGACTTTTCGAACAATTAAAATAACGCAATACTTTACCCAGCTAAGAATCGAACCCCAGCTCTACTTATTTGCCAGATGAGTTCTTTGTGAGCTACAGAGACCTCATCCTGTTTTTGTACAGACTCCTCTGAAACACGCAGCATTGTGCTCGTTGCACAGAAGTAAGCGTCGGTGTCTATCACACGCACGTCTTTGATTGATAGTGTGCTTTTTTCTCGTTTATGTCAGCCACTGCACTTATCCTCGCCCCTTCCTTCGTCTCTCTGGTTCCCATTACCAAGTACTGGATGGAGGCATTTCCAGACTGTTTATACCAATGTAATACATTGGCGTCGCCATTGGTGGTACAATCAATCGATACATTTCCAATTTCATTTATTGTCAGTGCCTGAGGACTCTGTGACACTTCGCTTTCAGCCAACACACCTGGGGAATAGACATGGAGAATCTTTGAAAGAAATTCGAATGGTATCAGCAAAGCTGATTTGTACTTATTCAGCAGCGAAACGTGAAGCTGTTTTTTTTTCAATCACGTAATTCCACTTACACAAAAATAACACGAGTAAATTAATAACAGCGTATGTTGCCGTGATATTCTGCATTATTCTCAACCGGGGTCGACTCACGACTAAGTGATTGGTCGAAATGGAACGAAAAATCAGCTGCAAGCCAGCTCCTCAATTATACATGTGTATTCGTTCGTAGAGCCAACAATGAGGCCTGCGTCATTATCTTATCTCTGTTCATTGCTGGAAACTTTTTGCGAATCATCCTATCACTTTCCATTGTGTTCACAGTAACTCCGCCTCCCCTTGCCTCCACCCCGTGCAACCTTCAAGACACATCGCAAAACCTTTCTCTTCGACAGGACCATTGGTAGCCAACCTCTTCTCCCAGCCCTACTTTCTTCCCAATGTTGACCACCAGATTTTGCCCAAGAACGAGACTGTCCAGCAACATGGAACTATCTCCTGACGTTAAAGTGACGGTACAAATGTAGCGTTGCGTGATATTGTGACGGTATTCATTTCAATCCACCAACAATTCCTGTTTAAATAAAATTATAGCTTAGGTCTAATTTTTATTTAGGACTTTTTGTTTTTAAAAAATTGTTTTTTTGCGTGTCACAACAGTTCCTCAGAAAGACAAACGAATAAATTGTACGGAACCGTTTTATCTATTTCATCATCTCTTCTGTGAAAGTGACATTAGGTGTTTACAATCCACCTGATGGACAGAAACCGACTCTGTTTGATGTCTCGCCATTGGACGTCCCACGTGACATGAACGTGGCTCTATAAATGCAATGTTGTTGTTGTTTCATGATGCCGTACCAGACAAAAGGCATATGCAAATAATTTAGTTCGTTATTGGCAATAATTTGAGGTGATTACATTAAAAGATATGAGTTACAATTCACGAATCAGGGTTTGATCCCACTGTCGTCTGACTCAGAGGCAAATGCATTGTCAATAGAGCAAGACCGACTACCTCAATTAATGACACTCAACTTCAAGTTCAATTATCCTTAACTCTGTGTATCCAGCTGAGCATTATTCTGACTACCTGTCATCTATATTAGAGAAAAGATTCATGCAAGATTGAGTAAAAGAGTCTGTGTAGAAATATTTACCTACAAGGACTAAAGTTTCGATAAAGATCATGACAATGGGAATACTTATATTGCATTATTCGCCATTTCATGGTATTCTTGGCTACTCGAAGCACTTCACTGATTATAAACTAAAGTGAGCTTCCCATATATCTTGAAGGCCAAATCTGCAAGAAAATTGTGCACAGCAGTCAACGACAAACAGTAAAATTGGATGAAATTCCTCTTTGTTATTATTATTTCTTATTTTTCAACAAATTGTTACCCCCAGAAAAGCGATTCAGCAATCCAATAACAATAATGTTCCTATTTATTGCTGCCGTAACTATGGGGTCAGTGATTTAAGGTTAGTGGTCAGCATTTCCGCACAGAGCTAAGGACACACTTCTTCTCTCATAAGCTAGTAATGAGTGAAGGTAGAATTACATAAATTCACTCATAAAGTAGTGATTTTATGGAATTCGCGATATCCCCAAAAGCTGGATGCTCAGTCCTTGAACATATTGCAGGACTGAAATTTATAGATTTGCTATGGATAAAGAGTTTAAGAGATATAGAAGATAGACAGGGGCAGTTTGAGTGAGATTAGAAGAACAGCTATAAAACAGTGAATGGCGAAGCGGGCTCGAGGTGCCGAATTGCCTGTTCCTGCTCCTTATTCTCATGTTCTTGTATTTAAACATGTGTAAAAGCTGCTTTTTGTTTTTCAGCAATGATGCCCCCTCGCGGTTAAGCAGCAAAATAACCAGTTGAAGTTTTTGTCCAGAGCCCCCATAACACAGAAGCAGTGTGGGCGTCGTGGTACAGTAATACACAGCAATGTCCCTGATCAGGACTATGCCAATCCTCAGCACGAATTCTTCACTCGATTTTTTGACAGTGGAGGAAAATCGAGCTGGGAAGTCAGGGTTCCTGTGAACGTTATTCGCTGTTCCCCGAAATACATACACAGGAGCGTGGCTGGAAGCTTGTCTGTACCAGAAGAGACCATACGCATCACTGATTTTCTTGAAGCTGCTGGAAAATTTCACATCTTGTGCCTCTAGAATAGATATTTCAGTCATAGATTGTTTCCCAATTTCCTGCAGGCTGCCTCCTGTGATTGATGTCGACAAGCTTGTTGAGAAGCAAGTTTGTATTACATAGGTATCCTGCTGCTCGATGGTTAGAACACTAGCCACATAAGAGAGTAGAGCTAGATTCGAATCCTGGGCAGTGCAATACCTCAGCTAAATTTATTTACTCCTCATGTCTCTGTGATCCTATTAGTAACTAGAAATCCAGGTGTTAGTGGATTGCTACACTGGAGCTAATCTTTCATAAATTTAAATCAATAGAACTGATATTATGAATACTAATAACATTAATATTAATAATATTAATTTCGTCACTGAATCCGTGAAGGGTTTTTGGGGCACTATTGAGCGAAATTGCCTGTCACGTTGCACCCCGAGAATTCATTGTCAATTCGTTTTAAAGTACATTGTGGGGCGCTTTGAGACGTCTCAAGTTTGTGATGAAGCATTTTATGAATCCCAATTATCATAGATATTATTAGTATTTTGTTCTACTAAAGATACTAAGGCAACTTTTGATCTAATAAAGCAGATATTGATGCAACATAGTGAAGGTATAAGAAGGCTACGTACGAGAAATCATGCTCAGAGTTACTGACAGCACAGCGCACTTCCCCCACAGGAGCATCTTAATCCTATGTCTGACACTAACTCACACAGTCCCTCCCACACGGTGCCCCGCCCACATATAGCCTTGCCCACAAGTGGCCCGGGCCACAGAGAGCCCCACACACAAGGGGCCCCGCCCATTCAATCACTGTCATTCGCAAACAATGCTCCTCCCACAGAAGTGAGTTGGACACCACCTCAACCCTCCTCCTCCTCCTCCTCCTCCGCCTCCTCCTCCTCCTCCTCCTTCCAGGTCATATTCTGTTTTGGTGTGAAGCGTATTGTTAATCTGCGTCTCACACAGGGACACTCGTGGTCACTCGATCAAGGAAACCTGCATTAGGGCTATTGTTGTAGTTTATCAGGAATATAGAAGAGGTAAAGGTAATTCCTTACAAAACTGTTGTTTACCGCTAAATGCGGCAGCCAATTCCGCACATCGGCGTCCCACATGTGGCTTGGATCGGAGAGGAACAACTTCTTCAAAGGAAACCTTATCCCCAGGATAGCGGTTCGATCAGTCGATCAAAAACCGGGCTCCTCCATATTTGAATGCAAATGGATGTGTGTGGAGTAACGAAGGCGGTTTGCTGAGTGTTTCACCCAGCGGCGATTCCAGCTCAGGTTCTCTTGTTTCCAAAGCAGGTGCTGTAACCATTGAGCTGCAATAACCCCAGCATGTTTTTCTACAAACCCTTTGTAAACACTTATCACTGTGCCCTCCGCACAGAAGTATTTGGCAGAATCAGACACTGTCACGTCTCGGATCGATAACGTGCTATTTTCCCCACAGTCAAAGCATTTATCCTCTCTTTCGGCTTCATCTCTCTTGATACCAACACTAGTAATTGGATGGAGCCGTTACCATACTGTTTGTACCATTGAAAGTTTCGGCTGTTCGCACTGGTGCTGCACTCTATAGATGCATTTCCATTTTCAGTCTCTGTAATGGATAGTGGTCTCTGTGTCACTTCTTTGTCAGCCAACACACCTGGGGGAACAGGCGTGGACCTTCTAGCAACCAAACGTTGAAAACTTCTGCAACAAAAAAATAATTAAAAGGAAAACAAGAATGTGTTTGTCCAAACTCCGAGTCTACTTACAGAAGATCAGAATCATTAAATTAATAGTAATATGCATTGCGGTTTAACATGGATTCATTCTTATTCCTCGATGAGTCAAGTCAAAATCTGTCAGGGAACTGCAACGGGAAATCATCCAAAGCCTGACAAGCGTTTATGAATGTTTGTCGAATGCTTTTAGCTTTGCAGATTATAACTATATTCTGGGTGACGGCTTCACAGACATCTAACTTCCGGTATGTTGGCTTGTGCTATATTCATTCGTTAATCGACTATCATTAGGGTTCACACTTACAGCTCGTAAAACAGAGGCATGTTTGTGGATGACTCAAACACACCCAATGGTCGTTCCTGCTCCAAAGGTGACACACGTCTTCTTAAGAGGCAAGCGTTCCAACCATTAAAGTAAAGGACATCTCCTCGATTGATTCCAAGCAAGCAGGGCAGTAGACTGGAGGGCAATAGACAGCTGTACAACTGCAGTGGAGGAGTTGTGTAGAATCGAAAATTTGGGCTGATCTCCTCTGCATAAATTCTGCCGATGAGCAAGGTCGGGCTGTGTTGTTATCAGCAGTGGGAACCACTGGGAAGAATTATGAGAATGTTTTACCAACCTACAGATCAACTCTGCTCATACATGTTCTTCTCTGCTAAATGATGACAAGGGATTTTATTCTGAACATTGTGAGAAGTTACACATTGTTTCGTCGCCGTCTGGCGGTAGTAAAGTGGTACTGCAAATTATTATCGTTAATTTGAACACAAAAAGGATGCCATTCGGCCCATTCAGTGGGTGCCGGCATTCTGCAAAGAGCAATTCAATCCCACTCACCTGTTCTATCCCAATAACCGCGCAATCCCGTACTCCAATAAATGTATACCTGATAGATCTTGATCAGAAATCAGATGTGAGAATGTCGCAGGTGGTTTGGGAGTGTGGGACGCGGGTTGGTTAGGAGTTATGAAGGATTCTGACAATGTGCTACCAAGCTGCAGTTCAGATCTTGTCAAACGTTCTCTTCTCAGCTCAAGGAGAACAAGGGATTTCACTTGTGGGCAGTTGCACAGCGCATTGCCACCATCTGCCGGTAGTAATGCAGTACTGCAGAATTGTGATCGTTAACTGAACAAACAATAACTGCACAAAAGCATCAGGGGAGATCAACTAAAAGGGAATTCCGTTCTCGGCTTTAAGTCTCACTAAAATTTTACAGTATTGAAATGACCTGAGTCGCAAAGCTATGATAATTATCAATGCATTTCATATAACTGCTTCCACGTTCTCCAGATATCTTGTGGGAAGCTCACGTAATTTACTATAAAGTGAAATAACCGTATATTTGTGGTGAAATCTGTCAGAGAATTTAACACAGCAGATTATTACAAAGGTTTTGGATGGAAGTGACCAATTCATCAATTTTGTTTCAAAAATACAAATAATGTCCTTGGATTAAATTGGGAACTGATTACTCGGATAAGCACGTGATAACTAATGAAGAGTAATTAGAACTTTACAATAGTACACTGAGGAGAAACTCACAACGTGATCCTACGTAATCGGTGATGACGAAACCCATACTGTTTGAGTTTTGTTCTTGAAAAATGAACAATATCTGAATTGAATACACTTGGAGCTGTAATACCGCATTCAGCCACTGGTTAGTTATTGTTTTGTGAACACAAGGAGTGAATACAGTGAAACAACTCCAACGAAATACGCAGACGTAAAGTCTGCGTATTTCGGCTTCTTCCAGGTTAATGCGCTGAGGTTATACTCTGGTGGGTTGTTGGGGGTATTGTAGACACCAAAACAAATGTGTATTGTCGCTGATTGTAGCTGTATAATTACACTGCTGATACAAACTCTTCCCTTTCATTCATTGTCACAGTCGCTAGGAGCTGTGTCACCGAGTATTCTCCACAATGTCCTGGGAAACACAAACACATCAGCATCGATTGCAATATTGACATAAACATAGTTGTGTTTGATATAGCATCGTATAGAGTGATCGTGGCATCTCCATGCGTTTCACAGACTATATATTGACTCACGTTTGTGGGTGAAAGCTGCAGGCATTTGTGTGCATCATTCCAGCACAAACGGTCATGGAATTATAATACTAATCCTTGCATTTTATATTGCGATCTTCACGTCTTGGAGACGGCTCAAAGTGTTTCCAGGTATGCACTTTGAATTGAATTGACTATCATTTCATCAGTAGCAGAATTTTCAAGAGATCACTAGCGTAGGAATGTGATCTGCCAATCGATTAAATAGTCGGGTACCTACTCACTGTTCGGTAAGCAGATATATAGGTGGGTATGTCGAAAAAGTACACTTGCAGATTCGCCCTGCCCCACCGGGAATCGAACTCAGATCCTCCAGCATGCGAGGCGAGTGTTCTAACCACTAGCCACAGGACACCACGTATCCACAAGTGGTATAGTGTATTGGTTATTCCATGCAATAAAACGTTGGCTTTGGAGAACATGTAAAGAAATTGCATCCATATGGATTTTTTTTTTGACTTACCAGAGAAGGTAATGATGGCGACTGCCACATATATGTACATTGTCATCTGGGTTAATGGCACACAGTGTTGACGGAGCGCTGATGGATTAGTTGGGGAACGTTGGCTGGGAAGCAGTAAGATACCGTGAGGAGGGCTGAAAAGGAAATAACATAAACAGGTTGCCATACACTGTGAGGGAGCAGGTTTGAGGTTTATGTACAACCTTTGTGTCACTGTCACTGACCGTCATCTTCTCTGCTCTGCCATCTCGCTCTTCCTTTGGTTCTCCTCCAATACTGACATGCCTTTGATCAAAAGTATCACAGTCACCTGCAGCAAGATAGACCGATAGATACGTTACATGTCGTCCAAACACATACATGAGTTCCACACATCTGTACCGTCTGTGGACTCATGTAGTTTAATGGTATCAACACTCGCCTTACAAGCATTTTGCCTGCGTTTGATGCCTGCCGGGGCGACATGTTGGTCAAGATTACTTACTCCACACACCGTCCTCTGTTTACCGAGAGTAACTAGGAATACGGTTGTTAATCGATTGAAGTGTAACGTTTCAGAGAAACAATCTCTCCTAACATAGGAAAGTCGATATATGTCTGTTTATAGGACAATGCTGTGCATAAGTAAACGCCTCGTTTTTCCTGCAAAACGAAAAGTAAATACATTTTATATTGTACACTGTGAAGTGATTTATATATATATAGTGTTATATATAGAAAGTGATTTATATATGTATAGATGTGTATTTATACACATCTATACATATATAACTACATATATATATATACATCTATATATATATATCTAACTATATATATATATAATCTGCATATATATTACAAAATAGGTAGGAGGAGGTGCTCAGAGGAAGTCCCACAGTGTGTGTGTATATAGGGTTAGATAATTCCTTTATGTGTGTTGGTCCCGGTTCCAAATCAAATGCACTCAAGTGTCTAACACCACACTACATTCTTGAATTCCTATCCCTGCTATCTCTTTACCAACATTTCCGCCCTCTTAGTTCGGCTGGCTCTGACCTGCTCAACGTCCTCCTACCCACACGCCAATCCAATGGCGGGCGTGCCTTCAACCACTCTGCCCCCAACCTCTGGAAATCCATCCCGAATTCATTCCGCCACAGTTTGTACTGAGAAGTGAATTGACTGTATGCGCTACTGTATAAATGTGGCAACCCACTTACTCTATGTGGCAACCCTCGTGCTCCACCCATTGAGCTGCGGTAAACTCAGCGTGTTTTTGTACAGGTCCTTCGTGAACACACAACGCTGTGCTCAATGCACAGAAGTAAGTGGCGGATTCAGACATTCGCACGTCTCGGATCGATAATGTGCTGTTTTTTCCAACAGTCAAAGAATTTATCCTTAGCTTCTCCTTCATCTCTCTCGATCCCAACACCAAGTAAATGATGGAGCCGTTTCCATGCTGTTTATACCAGTGAAAGCATTGGACAGTCGCAGTGGTGCTGCACTCCATAGATATATTTCCATTTTCATACTCTGTCAGAGCATGAGGTCTCTGTGACAATTCGCTTTCAGCCGAGTCACCTGGGGGAATAGACAGTAAATGAACAGTAAATCATAAAATATCTGCAATAGATGTTAAGCATGTATCAGAAAAACCAGGATGTGTGTGTCCAATCTGATACTCTACTTACACAAGATTGTTGTAATTAAATGAAAAATAAAATACGGTGCATTGAAATCCTGCTTCATTTTCAAGTCTCTTAATTCACGTCAAGATGACCGATAGAAATGCAGCTGGAAATCAGCCTAAAACTGATCAATGTTTACAAATGTTTGTGGAACGCAGTTAACTATGTACGTTATAAGTGTATTCCCGGTGACACCTACACGCACTTCTCACTTCCTGCATGTTTGCTTCTGTAGAATTCATTCGCCAATTAGCCAGCTAAAGTATTGTACTTGTTGCTTGTTGGTGGAGGTTTGCTTGTGTGTGGGCTAATCATACATGCCTTATGAATCTTCCACCCTGATTGATTCCCAGGCAAAGCAATACGTTGGGCAAACATCGTTATTCCACACACACAGACACACAACACACACACACACACACACTTAAATTAATTAAATTAAATGTTGTCAGTTTTACTTTGTTCCCAATCTATACTAAAACAAACAACCTTGCGTTAGTTAACAAAATCTAATACAAATGTTAACACAGTGAACTCCACTGGAGGGTGAATGCTTATTTTCAGAAAGACAACAGCATGAACAGATTACATTTCGAGCATTTCGAAACTAAGCCTTGCGATTGTCATGTTTACGGTTTAGACAAACTTTTGAACATTTCAGCAGAAGCAGCAATAATACATAGGACGTAACCAATGTGGACTGTTACAGTAAGCACATGTTATATCTGTCAAGGTAGATTGACACAGAATGGAACATAGCAAGCTATGTCAATTGCAGATTATGTTATATGTGTGTTTTGTCTGCTACCTTCTGTTGGACTGTAGGTACTGCACGTGCATAATTTGACAAGACGGGTTTCTTGGAGGCCCCTCCTTAACGTTCCTGCTCCCATTGCCTCCAATGGAAATTGATACTTTTGTCCCATTTACTTGCTTTTTCCTCGTATTGTCTGTGCTTTAGTGGGTTACTCGAATTCATTCTCAGTCACAGACATATCCCTGATCATTGTTTCTCCACTTTAAATCTATTTCTAGCTCTGATGCTGTAAACGTTGATTATCTTTTGCTTACCCTTGAGCTGCCATTCAACGTTTACATGACAGCAGCACAATAGTTACATGTGTGTGGCACCATTCATTTGGGTATGATGTCACAATGCACTGTATTTACCAATACATCAACGATAGAATCACATTTGGGACGTCCTCCAGACGTGACAGGCGCTATGTAAGAACAATTTGTTTGCTGTTGTTCACGTCGGATGGACTTGTGAAGCCGCTGACCAGTCTGTTCGGGAATTGAGCAATGGTAGTGGGAAAGGGCGTGAGGGAGGTAAGAATGGAGGGCGGATGTTGGGAACGAAGGGGAAGAGTCGGGTGACAGAAGGCATGGTCGAAGTGGAAGGACTTGTGATTGGCCTTCAAGGCGGCTAGGGAGATACCCATGCCTAGGGACTCTGGGATGGAGTTCCAGATTGCAGCGAATGAAAGTCAGTCCACAGGTGATAGCGCGGGTCAGGCGGAGGGCATGGAGCAGATCGGAGCCCGCTGAACGGAGGGGTCGTCGAGGTTCATATGAAGACAGCAGGTCGGAGATTAGGGGGGTAGAGGTGGCGAGGGGGTTAATCGCGGGAGTGGCAAGGCCGTGAATGGCCTTGAAGTTGTGGACGAATATTTTGAATTCGAAAACTGGAAGAGAAATGACAAATAACCAGCGTTTTTATTTTTGTTGCATCAATAATAAACGTTGTCCTCAATTCGTATTGCCTCATCGACCAACACAATCATGTCTTCAGTATCTGCTCTTTTTCGAACCATTGATTGAACCTGTTGTGCCTGCACATCCAGACATGGTGTCACCTCTAATCTAAAGATGTCAAGTAGGGCATTGTGAATGCTGTGTATTAACTGACATGTCCATCGAACAGCCCAGGAAAGCAAGACCTTTGAAATTATGTCAGTGAAAATAAAACGATTATGTTTATCATTTACATTAATGCTTGCATTTGACACAGTACTATATCATATATTTAAAGTAATTATTACCAATGGAAAAGGAATGTACCAATCACCTAACAAACGGGTTTGAACTTACTACTGGGTAAGCAGGGTGTAGTTTAAGAAAATTTCACCAAAGATTCGTTATGCAGGGAATTGTACCCTGGTTCCTCGCTAGCGATATGAGTGCTCTAAACACTGAACTATAGGAATACACTTGGCAGTTTTGGTAGGGCGGAAGCGCTGATCTGAGTCTCTGTGGGTCTCAGTGCACAGTAATACATCGCCGAGTCTGTTACTCTCACTTGGGTTATATTTAACGGGACAGTTCTTCCCACTTTATCCACTATGGTTGAGAATCGTTTGTTGGTAAAGTCGGCAAATTGTGGTCTGTTGCTAGTGGACGTCCAAATGATATGTTCTGGAGATGTGTTGGTATAATGGCGGTACCAAAACAGATTGGGAGTGTTACATGTGGTTGTATAATTACACCTCAGATACACATCTTCCCCTTCCTTCACTGTCACAGTAGATTGGAGCTGTGTCACAGAGTCTCCTCCACAATGTCCTGGAAACACGTATCAGCGTTCAGTAGAATAACACCAATAACAAGATTAATGCAGGCATGTGGCAAAGCTGCATCTTGTTTCGTCTTGATGAATAAACGTCTACTGTACTGAATGTATGGTAACGCGTAGTGTCTGTTTACTTTGCAATAAAAATATATTGGAAAATTTTACACAAGAGTATTCCACAAACAGTAGTGAATTGAGTAACTGTATTATCATTAGCAGTATCACATACTGGGAGATAATTACCCCCTATTAAAGCAATCGGCCAATGGACCATGTTAAAAATTACTTCTCAGTATTCACAGCAATGAGTGACGAGTGACTAAACTTGCCTAATTTTTCGCCCTCTCCCGCCTGTGAATCGATCCCAGATACTGTCGATTGTGACAATTCTATAAGGCTTGTTGTGTATTCAATATGTTAAGCAATAAACACCGTGCTGGATAATAAGTGCAGTTGGCTGACATATAGAATGAGTGTATGGCTTACCTCACAAGGCAATGATGGCTGCTGCCACATATATATACATTGCCGTGTATATGTAAAGGGCGCTGATAGTTTAGTTGAGAATGTAGGCCGTGAAGCGTAAGATACCGTGAGGAGAGCTGAACACTAAATGACAGAGAGGGAGCAGGTCTGAGGTTCATGTACAAATCTTGTGTCTCTGTCAATGTGCGTCACACTCTCTGCTCTGCCATCTCGTTCCTCCATTAGTTCTCTGCCATCACTGATATGTCTTTCATCTACCGGGTGTCTGGCACGCAGAATATGGTTATTATTCAATCAGTGAGTTCGAGAGGTTTTAACTCCGTGATTTAACTCGGTATTCAGAGCACTCGCCTTTCAAGTGTGTGTTCGAATCCAGGCTGATCAGGGCGAAAGCTCGGACAAGTTTCCTTGCACCACATACACGCCTAAAGATAATGTGTGCAAATAAAAATAACACAATAAAAAAATTGGTTGGTTCAATCCACGATTGTTCGTGGGTCTGGCAGCCGCGTTTCGCCCACAAATATACAGTCAGTTCGCTTTACAGTGTACTCTGTGAAACGCTTTAAGACCTCGATAAGATGTGAAAAGCGCTGTACCAATTGCAAGAATTATTATTAATATTATTAGTAATTTATGTTTGATTTCCAGTGGCATAATTCTCTTGTTAAATAATTAACTAAAAACACGTCTGTCTGTGGGACAATGCTGCTTTGTACGATTAGTTTACAATCGAGTGATAATCTTTCTTGAATGGATTATCATCCTGGAAAAGGCGACATGCTAATTGACAATTAAATGGGGCCCTACTCACACGTCGGAAAACAGACAATAATGCTAATAATCTATGCGTTTGATATAGTGATTTACCACGTCCTTGAGACGTCGAGGAGCGCTTCCCTTGTTGTACTGTGCTTTGAGTGTACTGTCTGTGTTATGGGATAAATGCGGTACGTAAATGCGCACATCAGTTTCTCACAAAAATTCGTGGATTGAAGTGATCATGTTAATTAGGAATTATGACACGAGAAAAAGTCATCCACTAATAGATTAATAACCGGATTCCTATTTACTCCTATTTACTTGAAGCGTGTGGTGTTAGAAAAAAATGGCCGAGTTTTTGGCCTTCTGGGATACGAACCAGCAGTCTTATCGTTTGTGAAACGAGTGCATTAATCATTGAGCTACATCAACCTCAGCATATTTTTGTACAGGCTCCTCTTAGACACGCAGCACTGTGCTCTCTGCTGCACAGAAGTAAGCGGCGGTGTCTTCACTCGCACGTGATTGTCAGTGTGCTGTTCTTCTCTTTTGAATCCGCCAAAGCACTTATCCTCTCCTCCGCCTTTACCTCCCTTTTTCCCATCACCAATAACCCTATGGAGCCGTTTCCATACTGTTTATATCAATGAAAAGTTGGGCTGTATACAGTGGTGTTGCACTCTATATATACATATCCATTTTCATTCCCTGTCAGTGCCTGAGGTCTCTGTGACACTTCGCCTTCAGCCAAGACACCTTGGGAACAGACATGAACATTCTTGGAAAGAAATTCGGAAAATATCTCCAACAAAACTTAAAATTATTTAAATGGAGACAAGGATGAATTTGTGCAAGCTCACACTCTACTTACTGAAGAGCGACAGCATGAAATTAAAAATACGACACGTTGCTCGGTAACTTGGTTTCTATCTCAATCCTCGTCGATTAATGTCAGAAACTCCAGGTGACATGCAAGGAGACACCAGCTAACTGCTGATAAACGATCATAAATGTTTGTCGAGTGCCGCTAACTGTGTAGGTTATAACGATATTCTCGGTGACGCCTCCACTGACGTCTCATTGCCTGTATGTTTACTGGTGTGACATTCATTCCCGAATCGGCGAACAACTGAGTTCGTTTAGCCCACAAGATAGGACGTTACTGCCATTTTCAGTATATTCGTTCAATCACTTTGAATCACGTGAACGAAATAATCTGGCTACATCGAATTCAAGCAAATATATCTGTTACTGTTATTCATCTAATTATAAGTTTCTAAGGGAGTGCGCTATCGGACGAAATCTTTCTTTAATTAGTTATCTAGATTTACAAATAACTTGCATACATCCTTATCAAAGTGAATTCATGGAAGATTCTCACAGGTCCTCGCAGGCTTTTCACTCGATTGCAGATATTGTGTGTTTGGCAACCTCTGCTGTTAGTTTATGTAACACAGTGTTCCCTCAATCTTATGTGAAGCGTACAAACATTTGTGCTGATGGAATGTCTGCCCAGTCACCAGCAGAAACACTTTTATAGCTCAAGCAGGGACATGGAATCAATACCTAGCTTTGCTACATAGCGACTGGACCTCTGTGTGGTTGTTCAACTGAATGTCAACTACTCTGACACTTCTAGACATCCCCCAAAGACTGCACGAGACTGTCAGCCCAGTACATCCTTCAGGAATCTAATATATCATACACAACATGTAAGTCGCTTTTAAGTGTATTACGTGGAAGCTAGAAGTTTGATTATTATCATATGGTACTGCAACAATAATTCATAAATTATCCTTCGATTTCATGAAGCGAAATGATTCGCATGTCTCGTAGGGCTTCGCAGAATCTACTGTAATTAGTCTTGACAGTGTGTGTCTTGCTGGAAGGAACACTGGCAGGCCAATGAGTAGAGCCGTGTCCCGCATACGTACGTGGATAGAGCAATTGCAGTTATATTATTATATTTATCTAACGGATTATAAACCCAGGGAAAGCGATAAATCCATGGACTAACAAGAAGGTTCTGAGCAATTGCTACATAACGGTGTGTGTTCTTTCAGAATATAGAAAACTGCCTAAGGATTCCCAATGCCCGGGAATCAAACCCAGGTACACTCGAGAGCAAGGAGAGTACTCCAATCTCTGCAATACAGGCCTCCACAGCCTCCGTACACCGCCCTCCCTGTTATAATAGTGTAGCCACCTCATTGTGTTAGCAGCACCAAGTTGAATGTGTGTGAGGAAGTCACGATTGTCTGCTGAGTTTTTGTACATTGTATCTGCCCTCCTGTCACAGTGTAGGCTCCAGGGCACAGTAATGCACGGTACCGTCACCCACATCAGCTCTGAGTATTTGCAAGTTAAATAATTTATTCTCCTTATCCAGCTTGGCCTTGAAGCGGTCGGTAATATCAGGAGCTTTGTCTACCTTTCCCGAAGTATAAATCTTCAGCAAGTACTGAACCGCTCCTTCTGGATATTCCCTATACCAGAAGGCAGCATCAATTGTGGAATAATTGCAGTTTATTCTCACCACTTGTCCTTCAAACTCCCTTATCTGATGAGGATATTGGTATATGACATATTTCCCGTTAACTACTGAAAAAAAACTTGTTTTTCATAAGGCAAGGCAAAGAATAACGTCTAATTCGAATGATACCAACTATTACCGAGTTTTCATGCTCGAATTGTCACAATGAGACGTTCCAAAATATACACAAAATACCAATGAATATAAAATCACATGAATTGCCTCCAATCGCCTTTTCTGGCGAACCTCATAGCTAATTGTGCTCAACAGTGTTCCATAAACAGTTCGAGAGTGAGCGCTCAAATTATTGATATTATCAATAATTCTTGGAGAGAATATTCGAGCTGGAAGTTGAATACAGTTCGTAATTACTGATAGACTCACAAAGTGGTGTGTTGTTGTAATGCATATTGTCCAACAATTAGCCCTGCCGTGAGTTACCCTTTGGTGCTTTCTTTTTCAATTGGAGTGCTCTAATTGCTACACTACCGAATATTATATAATAATGATACTGGCATGTGATATAGTGCTTTTCACATCTTGTAATACAAAATCGCATGCACTGGGCATGTCAACACATACTTGCTGGCTATGTTGAGGATTGCTATCAGTAACTGACAGTGACCTTTCATGCTGGCTGCTGATGTGAGGGCAGATAGTGGAATCTCTTCCTGTTTATATATCTGTTCGACTGCTTCAGTTACAAGTAGTGAGGCAGCGGCTGGTGTGATATGTGCAGGCAGTGGGTTATTCAATAATCTTGTAGGCGTTTCACACTAACCTGTTTATCTTTGCCTTAATCAGTTGATGATTGGCTGCAAGTGATCCGGACTAGAATGGAGGGAATAGGGGTATCTTTCACGCACAATCAAAGGTTTACTTCCTTTAACGAAGTTGACAAACTGCCTGTGTTGCTGGTAGTATACCTAATGAGTCGGGAGGGTTTTGTTTCAGGTTTCAACACTGTGCAATGAGATGATGGTCTGGAGTGAAATTCTAAATCATGACTGTGTCAATGCTACATTATCAAGGAAACTTAGATAGAGCCACAATTCGTGAATATTTCTGTGCGAGTCACTTTGTTCCAATTCCCATTGTATTTGTCTTCAAAGTGCAGACATATATTTTTTAAAATTATTCATACTGATCGCTTTATTTGCAACTCCGACATGAAGGCATGTTGTAATAGGCAGGGACTGTTATAACTTTTATCGCTTTGCAGTCCAGTTTGGAACTGAATCCAAGGCAGGAGTGCCCAAGCTAAGAAATAGCTTTACTTCTGCAAATTAAAATTAAAATTAAAAATTGTATTCACCTTCCCCCAAGTAACCAAAGAAAGTGCCCACATAGGCATTGAGAAAACCTAAGATGTTGAAGACCAGATTGAAAGCTACTCAATAGAGGTTGATTTTTTCGGCGGAAAGACAATAAGATAGAAAACCTGTTACGCCAATTGATTTTGGAACGACAATAACATGATTCATATTTAGGCAAACGAACATTAGCACTTTTCAGCTGCAGAGGCCATAGTGTGTATGAAGCTCCAACATAAACTGTAACAGGAAGCACCTGCAATAGCTGACAAGGAAGTTAGTTGTAACTGAAAGGAATGCGGCAAGTTATGTCAGTTGCAGCTCTTGTTAGATACTGTATGTGCTTAGTGCGCCATCTACTGGTGGATTGCAGGTACAGAACGTGCACAATTTGAAACATTTCATAGTAAATGGTTTCCAGCCAGGCTCAACATTCCCTTTCTGAATGGCGCTGTATAAACGCAAGATATTGAATTATTTACTTTTTCAAATGTTCTATAATCGACTAGAACAGCACAGAAAAACTTCTATATCGTAAATGTCTCCACCAAAGCCAAGATTAGTAAAGTTTTCTCTGTGACAATACCGTATTCAATAAAAAGTATAAATATTCCTTTGATATACATTTGCCTTTGATATATCACCATATCATATGTTAGCGGTGCACCATAGCGCTTCATAGATTGTATTGTAAACGCTTTGACATTTTATCGTGTGAGAGAAACGCGAAAGCCAAGTTTGCACATCAGAGATCCATTGGATTGAATGACCAATTTATTAATATCATCAATATTCTGAAGGAATTCTTACAGTCGGAATAGCGAGTCACTAATCCGCTAACAACATATTTCCGACTTACTGCCATGTAAATAGCCACATATATGTGGAGTAAGGAAACTTTCCCCACATTTCGCTCAGCCGTGAATTCATACGCTTGTGTCTTGCCTGTGAGGCGAGTGCTGTAACCACTGAGCTACAGGTCTCCACATGGTAGTTTTTGTAGGACGGTAGCGCTGATCTGTGTCTCTGTGAGGCTCAGTGCACAGTAATACACGGCCACGTCCGTGACTCTCACTTGGGATATATTTAATGGCACGGTTCTCCCCACTTTATCCACTGTTGCTGAGAATTGTCCTTTGGCAACGTCAGCATATTCTGGTCTGTTGCTGGTGGCTGTGCTAAGGATATATTCTGGAGCTGAGTTGGGATAGTGACGGTACCAGAACAGATAAATACTGGTTGCACTTGGAGCTGTATAATTACACTGCAATATTGCATTCTCCCCATGATATGCTGTCACAGTAGATTGGAGCTGCGTCACAGCGTAGCCTTCACAATGTCCTAGAAATAGTATAAATAAGTACCAATAATAACGTAAATAAGAATGATACTAATCGCAAATTTATTTATATTAGTAATCGTTACATTTGCTATAGCGCCTTCGCCCATATCCGCGATAGAAACAGCGCTTTGCAGAATATTAATTAAGCACATTTTCTGGGCAGAACGTCAGAACAAATTGCGTGTATCAGTTTCCGCAAAAAGCTATTTAATCGATGGATTTATATACGATTACATGATTGGAATTAAATGCTTCAGAGACGCGAACAGTAAGTTTACTTACAGTAGGGCTCATATGTAAGACTACTGAAACATGGACGCGTGTGTGCCGCAAGCAAACTTGCCGGTAGATTCTCCCTACCTACTCACTGAGTTACAGGACGCTACCGTTTGTCAAGTCCTGTAGTTTATTGTTTAATTCATGCAATAAGAAAAAAATACGCATTGGATAATATGTGCAGGAATATATTGATAATGTTTGCGGCTTACCTACGAAGATAACGATGGCTGCTGCCAGGTAAATGCACATTGTGATATGTGCGTTTAGTGGTATGTGTTGTTGAGGGAGCGTTGATGGTGGAGTTCCACACCGTTGGCTGGGAGGCAGTTGATGTGCTGTGGAGGGCTGAACAAGATATGACATGCAGAATTTGCCATAAGCTGTACATGAACACGCCTGAAGGTTATTCACAAAACTCATATCTCTGTCATTTTGCATCTTTCTCTCTGTTCTGCAATCTCGCTCCCCCATTGGTTCGTTTCCATCAATACGGTAAAGAGCTGATACGGGTCATTGAGAGGGTTCAGAGCCAATTGGCAGGAGAAACGTTACATCACCATTTTCTCAGATGTCTCTGACCTAGTTACTTGAAAGTTGCCTTCCTGCCCCATTTCCTCTTCAGGTTCTGGGTTACAGTCGTTTGCGTAAAAAACACAATTATTTTTTAGCACAATTAATCGACAAAACTTGGTTTGTTTCCTATTTTACTAACCAGTATGTAAACATGTGACGAACACATCTCATGCTTGCTAGCGTACCAATCCAAATTTGAGTTGCAATATATATTATTGTGTTTGATGTAGCATCATATCGCATTTTCAAAACATCTCTAACCTCTTCAAAAAAAAGAACTGCCATGCCACTAAAATACACGGCAGCCAATTGCACACAGCCTTGTCTAGCAAAACGTAATGGAGAGTCATCCATTTCGTTGTTGGTGTATTGACCCAGGAAAGAATGTCGGCCAGTCATTTATGAGCCGGTTTCCTACATAATAATGATAATAATAATCATAGTAAACCTTGCATTTGATATTTCCACATCTGATCAACGTCCCAAAGCGCTTCACAGAATACTCTGGGAAGAGAATTGACTGTATATATTTGCGGGCGAATCTCAGCAGCCAATTGCGCACAGCAGTGTCCCACACACAGTCGTCGATTGAAATGACCAATTTTTGATTATTGTTGTTTTTTTGGAGGGATTATTATTAGGCGTGTGGAATAAGGAATCTTGCCCAAGATTTCGCCCTGACCTGCCTGGATTCGAACACAGGTCTCCCCAGCTTGGTTTCCTCAGCTTGAAAAACAAGTTATCTAACCACTGAGCCACAGGAGCTCTGCATTAGTGTAATAATAAACCTTGCATTCTAAATTGTGCCTGATTCATTATTCAGAGTTCTGCTGTGAAGTGAACTGAACTGAAAAGTTTCGATAATTTCAGCAGGCAATGTGTGCATAGCAGAGTCTCACAAACAGTCGTGGATTGAAGTGAACACTTGTCTTTTTCAAAAGGAATTATGACCCTCAGGAAAGCGTTCCATCGATCAACGGTGAACCAGATATCTACAAACTACTACTATTCACAGAGGCGTGTGGAGTAAGGAAAATCGCCCAATATTTTGTCCAGCCAAGAATGGAACCGCAGCTCTACTTGTTTGCCAAATGAGATATTTACACGATCTAATACAGGTTTCTCATCCTGTTTTTGTACAGGCTCCTCTGAGACACGCAGCACTGTGCTCGTTGCACAGACGTAAGTGGCGGTGTCTGTCACACGCACATCTTTGAATGAAAAAGTGCTTTTTTTCACGTTTGTGTCAGCCAAGGCACTTATCCTTGCCCCTTCCTTCATCTCTCTGGTTCCCATCACCAAGTACTGGATGGAAACATTTCCATACTGTTTGTATCAATGGAATACGTCGACAACGCCAGTGGTGTTGCAATCCATAGATACATTTCCATTTTCATTCCCTTTCAGTGCCTGAGGTCTCTGTGACAATTCGCTTTCAGCCAAGACCCCTAGGGAATAGAAATCAATAAACTTTGAAAGAAATTCAAGTAGTATCAGAAAAGCTAATTTGTACTTATTCGGCAGTGAAACGTGAAGCTCGTGTTGTTCAAACACATAAACCCACTTACACAAAAAAAAACGAAGAAATTAATAACAGCGTATGTTGCAGTGAAATTCTCCATCATTCTCACAACGGCTTCGACTCACGACGAAGTGATTGTTCCAAGTGCAACAATAAATCAGCTACAATCCTGCTCCTCAATTATGCATGTGGATTCATTCGTGGAGTCGACAATGAGCCCTGCGCCAGTAGCTTGTCTGAGTTCATTGATAGAGACATTTTGCGACTCCCACTATCACTTTCCATTGTGTTCAAACTAACTCCGCCTACCCTTAACTTCTTCCCTTGCCACCTTCAAGGCACATCTCAATACTGTCCTCTTCGAGTTGTCCGCGGGTAACCAAGTTGTTCTACCTGCCTTTCTTCCTTCCCAATGTTGGGAACATCTCTTGCCCAAATGCTAGACTGTCCAGCAACTTGCGATGTCTTCCTGAGGTGAAATTCACGATACAAAGTTAGATTTGCGTTATATTGCAAAGGTAAAGTTATTCATTTAAATCCACAACAAAATATTTTTTAAATGGAATATCAACTTAGGTCTAAGTTTAAGATAGGACTTTGTGTTTTTTTTAACAAAAACTTGTTTTTTGTGCCTTCCACAACAGTTTCCCAGAAACAGAAAGGAATAAATTGAACTGAGCAGTTTTACCTATATCATCATCTCTTCTGTGAAAGTGACATTAGGCGTTTACCATCCACCTGATGGACAGAAACCGCCTCTGTTTGAACTCTAGCCGTGGGACGTCCCCCACGACATGAAAGTCGCTCTATAAATGCAATGTTGTTGTAGTTTGATGATGTAGTACCTGACGAAAGGCATATCCAAATAATTAGGCTCGTTAGTGGCAATAATTTGGTCTGTTTACCTTAAATGCTATGAGTTCCAATTCCTTAATCAGGGTTTGAACCCACAATCATCTGATTCAGAGGCAAATATATTGACAATGGAGCAAGAATGATAGTTTCAATCAGCGACTCTTACCTTCACGTTAAATTAATCCTAATCTGTGTACACAGATTAGCTAATCTGTGTACACAGATTAGCATTATACTGTCTACACGTCATCTGTATTAGAGAATAAATTTCTGCAACATTGAGTAAAAGAGTCTGTGTAGATATATCTATTTACAAAGACTCCATTTTCGGTAAATAATGTCATAACGATGGGAATACTAACGTTGGATTTTTCGCCTGATCATGTCTTCTTGGCGACTCGAAGTACTTCACTGATTATAAACTAGAGGGAGTTTCCCATATATCTTGAGGGCAAAATCTGCAAGAACATTGTGCACATCAGTCTACGACAAACAGTATATTTGGATGAAAGGCCCCTTTGTTCTTATTTATTATTTTTGAACAAACTGTTACCCCCAGTAAAGCGATTCAGCAATCCAATGACGCTAAGTTTCCTATTTGTTGCTGGAGTAACTAAGGGGTCAATGATTTAATATTCGGCGTCAGCCTATTCGCACAGAGATAAGGACACACTTCTTCACTCACACGGAAGTGAATTTATGGAACACTTGATACCGCCACCAAAAAAAACAAGATGTAGATGCTGAGTCCTTCAGCATATTCGATACTGAAATTGATAGATTTTTTTAATGCATAAAGAGATTAAGCGATCCGGGTTTAAATCGGGAGCAGGTGGAGTTAGATGGGAGATCATCTATAATCCTTTAAATGGACGAGCGGGCTCGAGGGGCCGAATGGCGTATTCCTGCTCCTTATTTTCATGTTCTTGTATTTCAAACTGTATAAAAGCTGCTTATATTTTTCTTGCAGCAATGATGCCCCTTCGCGGTTTAGCAGGAAAATAACCAGTTGATGTTTTTGTCCGGAACCCCATTACACAGCAGCAGTGCCGGCTCCATGGCACAGTAATACACAGCAATGTCCCTGATTAGCACTGTGCCAATCCTCAGTTCGAAATGTTCACTCGATTTATTGGCAGTGGAGGAAAATCGAGCTGGGAAGTCAGGGTTCCTGTGAATGTTAGTTGCCGTCCCCCGAAATGCATACACAGGAGCGTGGCTGGAAGCTTGTCTGTACCAGAAGAGAGCATACGCATCAATGATTTTTTTCAAGCTGCAGGACAATTTCACATCTTATACCTCTAGAATAGATATTTCAGTGATCGATTATTTCCCCATTTCCTGCAGGCTGCTTCCTGTGATTGAAATCGACAAGATTATTGAGGAGCAAGTTTGTATTACATAGGGATCCTGCTGCTCGATGGTTAAAACACAAGCCACAAAAGAGATTAGAGCCAGATTCGAATCCTTGGCAGTGCAACACCTCAGCTAAACTTATTTAATCCTCATGTCTCTGTTAACCTATTAGTAACTAGAAATCGAGGTGTTAGTGGATTGCTTCTCTGGAGCTAATCATCCATATATGTAAATCTATAGAACTAATAATATTAATATAAATAAAATTTGTAGTAATAATATTAATTTCGTCACTGAATCCGTGAAGGTTTTTGGGGCACTGTTGAGCGAAATTGCCTGTCACGTTGCACCCCGAGAATTCATTGTCAATTCGCTTTACAGTACTTTGTGGTGCGCCTCGAGACGTCTAAAAGTAGTGATGAAGCATTTTGTGAATCCCAATTATCATAGTTATTATTAGTATTTTGTTCTACTAAAGACACTAAAGCAAATGTTGATCTAATAAAGCAGATATTTAGGCAAGATAGTAAAGGTATAAGAAGGCTACGAACGAGAAAGTATGCTGAGAGTTATTGAGAGCACAGCGCACTTCCCCCACAGGAGCATCTTAATCCTATGTCTGACATTAACTCTCCAACATGTGGCTGTTTGTATAGTGAATGTGGATGAATTGTAGAGACATTCACGCACTGCCCTGCGCACATGGAAACACGCCCACATTGACAACGCTCCGCCCACACACTGCCCCGCACACACAATGCGCCGCCCACACAGAGCATCGCCCAGACAGAGCCCCGCCCAAATACAGCCTCTCCCACACGGTGCCGAACCCACATGTTGCCTTGCCCACAAAGTGCCCCGGCCACAGAGAGCCCCGCCCAAAAAGGGGCCCCGCCCATTCATTCTCAGTCATTTGCAAAGAAAGCTCCTCCCACAGAAGTGAGTTGGACACCACCTCAACCCTCCTCCTCCTCCTCCTACTCCTCCTCCTCGCAGGTCATATTCTGCTTCGGTGTGAAGCGTCTTGTTCATCTGCGTCTTACACAGGGACACTCGTGGTCACTCGATCATGGAAACCTGGATTAGGGCTAAAGTTGCAGTTTCTCAGGAATATAGAAGTGTTAAAGTTAATTTCATACAAAACTTTAAAGTTTTTTATTTGCCGCTAACTACTACAGCCAATAACGCACATTTGCATCCCACAAGTGGCTTAGATCGGAGATGAACAGCTTCATCAAAGCAATTCTTATCCCCAGAATAGCGATTCATTCAATCGATCAAAAACCGGGCTCCTCCATATCTGAATGCAAATAGATGTGTGTGGAGTAAGGAAGGCGGGTTGCTGAGTGTTTCACCCTGCGGCGATTCCAACTCAGGTTCTCTTGTTTCCAAAGCAGGTGCACTAACCATTGAGCCGCAATAACCCCAGCATGTTTTTGTACAGGCCCTTCGTAAACACACATCACTGTGCTCTCCGCACAGAAGTAAGTGGCAGAATCAGACACTCTCAAGTCTCGGATCGATAACGTGCTATTTATTCCAACAGTCAAAGCATTTATCCTCTCCTTTGGCTTCGTCTCTCTTGATCCCAACACTAGTAATTGGATGGAGCCGTTTGCATACTGTTTGTACCATTGAAAGGTTGGGCCGCTCGCTCTGGTGCTGCACTCTATAGATGCATTTCGTTTTTCAGTCTCTGTCATGGACAGTGGTCTTTGTGTCACTTGGTTGTCAGCAAACACACCTGGGGGATCAGACGTGGACATTCTAGCAAGGAAACTTTGAAAAAATCTGCAACAAAAATGTAATTAATAGGAAAACGAGAATGTGTTTGTCCAAACTGGGACTCTACTTACAGAAGATCAGAATCATTAAATTAATAATAATATGCATTGCGGTGTAACATAGCTTCATTCTTAATCCCCGATGAGTCAAGTCAAAATCTGTCAGGGAACTTCAACGGGAAATCATCCAAAGCCTGTCAAGCGTTTATGAATGTTTGTCGAATGCTTTTAGCTGTGCAGATTATAACTATATTCTGGGTGACGGCTTCACTGACATCTAACTTCCGGTATGTTGGCTTGTGCTATATTCATTCGTTAATCGACTATCATTAGGGTTCACACTTACAGCTGGTAAAACAGAGGCATGTCTGTGGATGACGAAAACGCACCCAATGGTCCTACCTGCTCGAAAGTTGACACACGTCTTCTTAAGAAGCAAGAGTTCCAACCATTAAAGTAAAGCATATCTCCTTGATTGATTCCAAGCTAGCAGGGCAATAGACTGTAGGGCAATAGACAGCTGGACAACTGAAGTGGAGGAGTTGTGAAGAATCGAAAGTTTGGGCTGATCTCCTCTGCATAAGTTATGCCGATGAGCCAGGCCGGGCCGTGTTGTTATCAGCAGTGGGATCCACTGGGAAGAATTCTGACAATGTTTTACCAACCTACAGATCGAATTTGCTTATAGAGGTTCTTCTCTGCTAAATGAGGACAAGCGATTTTACTCTGAACATAGTGAGAAGTTACACAGTGTTTCGCCGCCATCTGGCGGTAGTAAACTGGTACTGCACATTATTATCGTTAATTTGAACACAAAAAGGAGGCCATTCGGCCCATTGACTGGGTGCCGGCTTTTTGAAAAGTGCAATTCAATCCCATTCACCTGTTCTCTCCCCACAACCGCGCAATCCCGTACCCCACAAAAAATGTATACCTGATAGATCTTGATCAGAAATCAGACCTCAGAATGTCGCAGGTGGTTTGGGAGTGTAGGACGCGGGTTCGATGGGAGTTACGAAGGATTCTGACAATGTGCTACCAAGCTGCAGATCATGTCTGGTCAAACTTTCTCATCTCAGCTCAAGGAGAACAAGGGATTGTACTTGTGGGCAGTTGCAAACCGCATCGCCACCATCTGGCGGTAGTAATGCAGTACTGCAGAATTGTTATCGTTAATTGAACAAACAATAACTGCACAAAATCAACAGGGGAGATGAAGAAAAAGGGAATTCGGTACTCGGCTTTAAGTCTCACTAAAATTTGACAGTATTAAACTGACCTGAGGTGCAAAGCAATAATATTTATCATTGCATTTCATATAACTGTTTCCACGTTCTGCAGATATCTTGTGCGAAGCTCAAGTAATTTACTATCAAGTGAATTAACCGTACATTTGTGGTGTAATCTGGCAGAGAATTGAACATAGCAGAATACCACAAAGGTTCTTGGATGGAAGTGACCAATTCATTTGTTTTTTTATAACGAATACAAGTAATGTCCTGGAATTCAATTGGGAAACGATTAATTAGATAAACATGTGATAGGTAATGCAGATTGATTGGATCTTTACAATAGAACACTGAGGAGAAACTAAAAACGTGATCCTACGTAATCGGTGATGACGAAACCCATATTGTTTGCGTTTTGTTCATGAAAAATGAATAAAATCTGAATTGAATACACTTGGAGCTGCAATACCGCATTCAGCCACTGGCCAGTTCTTGTTTTGTGAACATAAGGAGTGAATACAGTGAAACACCTCCCACGAAATACGCAGACAAAAAGCTATTGAGTTCAAACTGCCTATCGTGTTTGCCTGCACAATACTGAGACTTAAGTTTATGTTAAATTAACATTAAATTCATTTGCTACCGCATCATTTTTTATTCTTAATGACTATAGTAAGTATTATTTTTATTATCATCATTAGCTGCAACGTGGACATCGCTGCAGAAAAGGCCAGGTTAAACATTACAGTATTATTATTATCAAAAATATTATTCATATCGCTATCCTGCTGTACTTTGAATTTCATACAGCGCAATATTCATTTGGTTACCTTTCTCCCCCTGTTCCAGGCTCGGACTCGGTCTCGGGATCAGTTATTGTGAAGCGCTATGAGACGACGTCCGTCGTGGAGGGCGCTATCTAAATCGAAGTTATTGTTGTTACCTCTTACAGATGCTAAGGAAGTTACCTGTATACAGCGACGTTGGCAAATTGCTTCATTTATAGTTGACGTGTCAATACTTCGCCATCTGGTGGTGGGTTACAGCTACAACACGTCTTTAATTGGTGATATTTGACAGCGAACTGCTTTCGGGCTCGCTTTTCCATCCCCTTTGATGAATCACGTTGTGTTGTTATTATGTTTTCCTACATACTAGAACACACATGCGTGTAACAGGACTCCCATGAATCAGGACCGTTGACCTTATTTATGTGAGAATAACAGTATTGTACTGAACATTTATAATCCTTGCGTTTTAAATTGTTCCATATCCCCAGTTTGATTTCTAGTGGCCTCAAATCGCTTTCAGAAGAATGTATTATCAATGAATTGTCTTCCGCACTTCAGAGTTCCTTCGCTTTGAGTGACTGATTTATTGTTGGCAACAGTACTAATTTTGAACAAGTGTTATTATTGTTGAAGCGTGTATTGTCCCAGTAAACTGATATGTCAAGTGACTACCAAGTGTGTTGCTTAGAGTTTAAATAGAGGCGTTTGCGTTAAGGAAAGAATGTTTTTCTCTGCTATGACTGACCCCAGGTGACGATTCTGGTGAAATTACACTGCAGATGCATATCATCGCCTTCGTCCATTGCCACAGTTGATTGGGGCTGTGTTACACTATCTCCTCCAGACTGCCCTGGAAACGAGACACACCTGAACGTTCAGCAAAATAAGAACAGTAATAATATTTGAACATGAGTATGTGGCATCTCACTTCTTCTAGACCACTCAAACTCGCGGTTCAGTAAATACAACAATGAGTTGTTTTTACTTTCTTTCCTTTCCTTAACGCCTCTATTTAAACTCTAAGCAACACACTTGGTAACTAAACTTGACTCACGTATCACCTTGTTTGTCCCGTGAATCGAACCCGGATACTCTCGCTCGTGAGGCTAGCTGTTAGATTCAGAAGAAATGGGAGTTTTCTCAAAGAAACGATCGTCGGTCATCACAGAGTTTTATGATTTTTTAGTCAGTACTACATCCCAGTTATAGTACAGGCACTCCTCTTGTGATTCGAACAGTTACTTGTTAGTTCGAACAGTTGAATCTTGGAGGACAGCCAGCACATATATACTCAGTTCGCTTTCTTTGTCCTACAGGACCCAATCAGTTAAAACAGTCTTGCCCAACCAACATGCCCATATTAGGAGCGTTATCTAATGGTCACACACACTTGCTATGTTTCTACAATACACATTATCTGGTCACAAGCTTCTGATCTGGTCTAAATCAGTCTAGACTGCCATGTAAACACAAACGTATTGTTACAGACTCACACCCAAAACTGCTACATTCCCACAATTCCCCCTTTTGTGACTCTGTCACAACAATCTAAACATAATACTGTTACGATAAAGGGGGAAGTGCTTGGTGAAGTATCCTTATAGTCGGGGTGATACCAATGCCGAAAACTGAGTCGAGGATTAACCAGCTGATTCCAGCTGTTTGGGCAAAACTGGCCCATTCGTGTCCATTTCCAATTCAGTAACATTACCAATATTGTTATGAGACAATAACCACTGTAACATCATTGTGACATTAAAAGGAACAACCCTTATTGGAAAACCTTCCTTTGTACTATGGGGAATCGTAGTACAAACCCAACATTTTGTACGATTTGTGGCAATGGTGGTTTTAAGTGTCATTAACAAATAGGTATTAACTGCCGCATTGTGCTTAACGTTAGCGTGGGATTCTCCCTGTTGGGACGTGGTTACCGTTACCATCCCTATGCATATTGACAGAAATGAAACTATTCTAAACATGTTTTTAAAAAAGCTTATAAACACACAGTGCTTAAACAATAAAAGTTCGTAAACAGAGTAGCGTTTCACATGTGACGCGTGAATCCAAGCCTTCTTTCCTTCCACTTTTACTGCAGCAGGAGTTGTCAGCAACACCATGTAGGGACCTTCCCACTTAGCTCCTAACGGATTTTTATGTATCTTCTTGATATACACCCGTTCTCCCGGGACCAAATCGTGTCCTCCCTTTGGTGAATCTCCCCAAGCCGTCGACCCCTGTCGAGAAGCAGGACCTACGGTATTTGTTAATTTCTTCAGCGGCATTCAACAGCGCTCGCTGCATTCGAGAGGAAAGACTTTCAAAACACTCCCGATTTGATCGAGGTTGATGTATCTCATCACAGTCATCATCCTGCTTTTGCATATTTGAAAACGCTTTAAAGTTGCCGCCACTCCCATTCATTCGAACATGGCACATTTTAGCCCAGTGGCCTTCTTTACCACACCTGCGGCATTTGCCAGGTTTATGTCCAAAGGATGACTGTCCCGCTGAAGTTCTCTCTCCACGTTGAAATGCTCGTAGTTGTACCCCTTAGTCCTTATCGACTTGGATACAGTGTGCAACCAACTGACCAAAGTTACTCCTTGTTCTTCCCACAGGGGCAAAATCTTACCAATTTTAATATTTCCCCTTTGAGTCCGGCCACGAAAGCTGGTTTCAAAGCACCCTCCTCGTTAGCATCTAAGTCTGCATTTTGCATGTCGTTACCCAGTCCCGAATGTTCAATCCACACAGTCCTGAAGCGCTCATCAAACTGAGCCACCGTTTCAATCGGTTCTTGGGTACATTCTGATATTTTCTTCCAGTCCACACGGGCCGAACCTTGATTTCTCAGCCATTGTCTGATCGCTCCCCTTCCAGCGTTCAAATTATTTCCATTTTCACCCAATGCGGTATAAAATTGTTGTTGCAATTCTTGGGCGTTTCGATCGGTTGCAATTACCGACAAAACTTACACACCATCTCGAGGATGCAGCCGATAGATGGTACGTATTCGTTTAAGCTCTTCCCATATTTTCAATGACCCTTTCTTTGTGGCTGGCAATGCTTTTGACCATTTGTCGATTCTGTCCGGATCGGCATGTTGGTGTTCATGGAAAGGTACCCAAACAGCTCCGAATGCCTGAGCTACGCCCACCGGACCTACGATTGCCCCTTCTAGGGTCGTGCTGCCGGCAGACCTGCTGGTCTGTGTCCGCGCCAGGCACGATATCGGGTGACCATAGGTCTCAATTGCGGTGGACGGTTATCATTCCCCCAAGGGTCCGGTAGACAAGCAGTCGGGTCCCAAGCATCACACTTATAATCACTGGCATACTCAGGAGGTAAGGATGGAGTAGATGCATGCAACACATTTAAAGATGGATATACTGAATGATACGGTACCGATGGAGCGCTCGATGTTTTTACGACCTTCTCCTTTTGCTTAAACAGTTCAGTTTTAAGCTTTTCAATTTCAGCTTGCTTTTTACTCAATTGTTCTGCCATAGCATTTAATTGTTCCTTTGCTTTCTTCATATCTGTATCGTACTGGGTATTACGCATAATTTCCCTTCCTTTGTCGTAGCTAACTCATGACAATCATCGCCAACCTTGTCTGGTCGTTCCGCTTTGAGCGGGTAGATTTTCCCCATACTTTTTGTATGTTGGGTAAAGACTACTGTCTGTTCCCATGTTATATTTATTTTACAAAATCTGCTGGAGCTTAAGTAAGTTCATATTTTTCTGGAAGATTTGTGTTAGTTCGCACAACATTTCGGTTTCAGACACATACGGAGGTGCCTGCCCTCCTTTGTGTGAAGTGTTTTTTTCACTTTTTTTTCTAAACATTTTTACCAATTGTTCTTGAGGCCGTAGGCAATTTCAATGCCGATAGAGGATTGCACCCCGAGGATCCGAATGGGCTTCTGAAACTTGGTAATTTTGTAAAACCTAAAACACGCTTGTATAACGTCTCTTAATGATCCAAACTCAAACAAAAGAAGTATTTCTTACCTCGAGATCACGTCTGACCGCACTTTGTTTTCTTGTCTTCTGCAAATCCGGTTCTTTCTTTAAGAATCACGAGAAGGTTCAAACATCTCCACACTTGCCGAGGAATTTTAACACAAAAATTCCGTAACTTTATCTGGGGTAGCCCATGTTCCGCCCTTTTTAACCAAGTCGTACACCTTTACCGATTCAACTGAGGTAGACAGTGTTCCGCCCGTATCAATCGAGCCGTACACATTTACCGTTACTGGTGTAGACCGTGTTCCGCCCTTATCAATCAAGTCGTACACCCTTACCGTTTCTGGGATAGACCGTGTTCCGCCCTTGTTAATCAAGTCGTACACCTTTACCGATTCACCTTAGGCAATCCGTGTTCAATGTCTGTCCTTGTTACCTTCTGTGATCCTGCTGACTACTCCAAATTGTTGGATTCGGAAGAAATGGGAGTTTTCTCAAAGAAACGATCTTCAGTCATCACAGAGTTTTATGCTCTTTTTATTCAGTACTACATCCCATTTATTGTACAGGCACTCCTCTTGTGATTCGAATAGTTACTTGATAGTTCGAAAAGTTGAATCTTGGAGGACAGCCAACACATATATACCCAGTTTGCTTTCTTTGTCCTACAGGACACAATCAGTTAAAACAGTCTTGCCCAACCAACATGCCCATATTAGGAGCGTTATCCAATGTTCACAAACAATTGCTATATTATTACAATACACAATTACCTGGTCAGAAGCTTCTGATCTGGTCTAAATCAGTCTAGATTGCCACATATACACATTAGTGTTGTTACAGGGTCACACACAAAACTGCTACATTCCAACAGTGTACGACTTGATTGACAACGGCGGAACACGGGCTACCCCAGAATGTTGTGGAATTTTTCTGTTAAAATTCCTCGGCACGTGTAGAGCTGTTTGAACCTTCTCGTGATTCTTACGGAAGAACCGGATTCATCAAGGAAGAAAAGAGCTGCAGAAGAAGAGAAAACAGAGTGCGGTTTGACGCGATCGACAGGTGTTGCTGACAAAAGGTGGAAGGAAAGAAGCTTGGATAAACGCTCCACTGTTAAGAACTGTGTGTTTATAAGTTTAAAAATGTTAGAGTACTTTTATTTCATTGTCGCTTTTGCATAAACAGCATCAACAGTATTATGTTTAGATTGTTGTGACAGAGTCACAAAAGGGGGATTGTTGGAATGTAGTAGTTTTGTGTGTGACTTTGTAACAACACGTTTGTGTTTATGTGGCAGTCTAGACTGATTTAGATCAGAAGCTTGTCACCAGATAATGGTTTATTGTAGAAATACAGCAATTGTGTATGACCATTTGACAACGCTCCTAATATGGGCACGTTGATTGGGCAAGACAAATCATGTTATTGTTATTATTATTTGTTAATGTTTCCTTTCCATGGGCATCATTCTCTTGTTAAGTGATTAACTCAAAACACGTCTGACTGTGGGAAAATGCTGCTTTGTACGATTGGTTGACAACTGAGTGATAAAGTTTCTTGAATCGATTATTATCCTGGAAAAGGCGACTTGCTAATTGACAATTAAATGGTTCACCATTCACAATTCGGCAAACAGACAAAAATACGAATAATCTGTGCGTTTGATATAGTGCCTTACCACGTCGTCGAGGAGCGCTTCCCTGGATGTACTGTGCTTTGAGTTTACTGTCGATGCTTTGGAATAAATGCGGCACATAACTGCGCACAGCGGTGAATCAGAAAAAGTCGTAGGATGAAGTCATCAATTTAATTAGGAATTATGTCACGCGAAAAAGCCATCCACTATTAGAATAATAACCGGATTCCTATTTACACCTATGTATTCAGAAGCGTGTGGTAACTGCTGGGATGCGAACCAGCAGTCTTATCGTTTGTGAAACGAATGGTTTAATCATCAGCTACAGCAACCTCAGCATGTTTTTGTACAGGCTCCTCTTAGATACGCTGCACTGTGCTCTGTGCTGCACAGAAGTAAGTGGCGGTGTCTGTCACTCGCAAGTCTCTGATTGTCAGTGTGCTGTTCTTTTTTTTGTATCCGCCAAAGAACGTATCCACTCCTCCGCCCTTACCTCTATTTTTCCCAACACCAATAACCCTATGGAGCCGTTTCCATACTTTTTGTACCATTGGAAGGACCATACTTCTCCATTGGTCCTGCACTCTATGGATACATTTCCATTTTCGCTCTCTGTCTTGGACAGAGTTCTTTGTGTCACTTCGCTTTCAGCCAAAACACCTGGTAAATAGAAATGAAGAATCTAGGAGAGACATTTGGGGAAAACAAACACTTCCATCAACGAATTTTATGATTTTACAGTAAAGAAAAAGATGTGATTCTGCCAATAAATAGTTTACATACGTAACAATGTTGTCAGTAAATTTACAAATATATATATAATGGATTGAAATTCGGCTTCATTCTCTAATTGAAATGCAACGAGCGTTCGGCAGAACGCTGATGAACGTTTATTCAAAGTTGTCTGGAATCTTTAGCTGAGCAGGTGATAATTATATTCTCGGTGACGCCTTCATCCACAGCTCACTTCCGGCATATATGCTTGTGGCAAATTGTGCATTCGTTAGGAGACGGACATCAGTGTCGATGCTTACTGCTAGGTAAACAGATGTGTTTCGATGAAAATCAACATGAACATTCTTTCTGCCTACTCTAGAAGGGAATACAGGTCCGTATATGCATTTGCAATACCAATCCATGGGTGAATGACCCTTCCTTGTATTGCTAAAGCCACCCTAATCGTCAGGAATTTTGGATTATTTGTTTAATAGGAGCAGAGTGGAATGACTCCCCTTTCCCAGTGACTTGTCTGCTCTTCTATGTCCTATTGATGAACCAGCATGCGCTACCCTGTCACCAGCAGTTTCGTGAAATTCTGCGAACTTGTCTACCTACAGAACATGTGTACCTCTGTAACTGGACTAGAGACCGTCGCAGATAGTTGGATGGATTCTGACATTCCCTTGGAAAATTCAAGATCATGTGCCGTGAGAATTGCTTCCCTCCCCCTCAAGGAGAAGAAATGATTATACTCAGAACATTGTGGACATTTACACAGTACAATGCCACGCTCAGTCGGCAGTAAAGCAGTACTGCAGATATTAATTTTAATTAAGTGCACAGTAACTGACATTTAGTTACTAAATTCCTTGACGATACAACAGCAACAAGAGAGATAAAGACGAAGGTAATTTTTTTCTCTGTTTAACGTCTCTCTAGCAGTTAATGTTGAGAATCAAAATGAGACATTGAGTAATACAATTGACCATTGAATTTGATTTAACGCTTTTCACGTCTGATTGAAGACTGTTGGGCGCTTCACAGAATAAACTGTAAAGTAAATTGTCGGCATATCTGTGGACCAAATACGGCATTCAATTGGTCACTTGATGATCCCGTAATCATTCGTGAATTGAAATGAGCATTTTGTTTTTCCAGGAACACAGTCAATGTCATTCAGTGAGGAAATTATTACTTACACAAACGTGTGATAAAGAATGCATATGTATTGGTAAATTATAAAACAAAATTCAGAAAAATCTCTGACCTGTGGTCTTACGCAATCGAGGTTAAATAAACACCGTTTTTCTCTGTTGTTCTTGAAAACGTAAGAATTTCTGTCATGAATGATGTTGTAATACCGCAGTCTGCCTCTGGGATGGTTGCGTCTTGAACACAGTGCAGAACCGCCACCTGCTGGACATGTGCTTGTACTGCGGAACTTCAAGTGAATTTCTCTCTAAATTACCATTTAAAATACACACATTACTGGAATCTCCGCCCCCACAAACACGTCACCCCATTCAGTTTATTATTATCAGCATCTGTTTGGAAACCAAGAAGCTGGCAATGATTCGCTCTATAGGGATTCAACCATTCATTTTAATTCCAGGCCGCTGCGATCAGTGCATTTGTTCTAATTCTTGTCACATAATACTGTGTATTTTGAGTTACAGGAACAACAGCTTGTATTTAAAAAGCACCGCTCGCAAAGGGTAGAGTCCCAGAGCATGACACGGCGGAAACGCTGGGCGTTCCGCCAGCGTGGATGGGGAAGGGATCGTAAGCACACACAACCTCACATTTATACGCTCACCATCTTCACATTAAGATGTGAAGATGGTGAGCCTCTCCCAATGCTCGCCCACTCCCAGGCTATCGCGATATTTTTCTGTCTGCGTGAAATAAGTGTAAGTATCAATTGTTTTACAATGTGCTCAACTGTATAGCGTGTTGGAACTCGAACTGTTCAGAGAATCCAAACAAATTCTTAATATTTCTGTGCAATCCACCAAAATATGGGATTTCCCATCCAATCGAATGCAATGTGCTCTTCCTATCAATGGAAGTGTAGAGCATTACTAACCAATTACGGGTGAGAATAAAGTGCAAACTGGCAAGACTGTGCGACTTGAAATGCTGGATTATAACCGTTTAAATCAGCAGATGTTTGCTATTCAGAGCACTGTGAAGCAAGCTTTCGCAGTGCTTCAATCCGGAGAAGCTAACACCAAATCAATTGTTTAGTGGATAGTACAAGTTGCTCTCCTGGCTGCTTAATCGATAACAAGAATCGTACAATCCTGGATTGAATAGGGTGTCACGAGAGCGAACGGTGTCCTGTATGTTTGACATGATAGAAGTGAGAGAAGAGTGGGGCAATGTCGATACTGTGATGTGTTGGTTGTGTGACAGCTCAAGCGCGATGGAGCGATATAGAGGGGGTAAGTACTCGCAACGTTGACAAGAGCGAGCGATGACATTTTGGCAATAGTAACAGTCAATGCTGGGACTATTGTTGAACGTGGCTGTTTTCCTACGTTCTTTTACTTAACGACACTGCGAGTCTGTTGGAATAACGAACATTGAGTGGCTAGAGTTGCTGAGCGATGGAACCAACTAATACTCCACTATCACTCGCTGAGCATTAACAACCAGGGTGACCAGCTCATCGATAACTTAATAGTGACCAGATATGGAGATAAATTCCTCACGTATTCGGATGACAACCAACTCTATCAATTTGCCTCTATTCTAGACTCCAGGAATAGCAGTGAACTGACAGACTGTCTATCAGACACAAGTCCTAACTTTCTAGAGTTAGCAACAACAAATTATACGTGCACTTATGAAGCGCCTTTCACGTCGGGAGGACGTCCGATGGCGCTGCACAGGAGGCGTGTGACCCGAGCTGGAAGTGGAGTATACGAGGAGGTGTGAAACACGTAGGGGAGGGCGAAAAATTCGGGGGGAACAAAAGGCACGGTCGAAGAGTAAAGTCTTCAAACCGGCCTTGAAAGAGGAAAGGGAAGAAACGAGACGGAGGGATTGGGGGATGGAATTGGGGTCGGAGGAGAAAAACAGAAGGCCCGGCATCCAATGGTGTGGCGGTTCGGGCGGGCCAAGTCCTGCTGAACGGAGAGTCCGGGTGGACTTTTAGGGGGAAAGTAGATTAGTTAATTTGGGCGGGGCAAGGCCGTGTAAGGCCTTGAATGTGTGGACGGGTATCTTGAACTCAATCCTCTGGAGTATGGGGAGCCAGTGGAGACGGGCGAGGGTGGGGGTTATATGGTCGCGGAGGCGGGTGCGGGATAATACACAGGCTGCAGATTTTTGGACGACCTGCAGCCTGTGAATGGAGGAAATGGGGAGGCCGACGAGGAGAGAGTTTCCGTAGTCCAGCCGTGAGGTGATGTACGCGTGCACGAGTGTTTCGGCAGTGTGAGGGGTAAGATAATTTCGGAGCGTGGCAATGTTGCGCATGTGGAAGTAAGTGGTCAAGGTCACGGCACGGATGTGGGGGAGGAAGCAGAGTTTTTGGTCGAACGTGATGCAGAGGTTCCTGACTGGCTTTGTGAGGTGGAGAGTACAGCCTTGGATTTTGAGGCTGACAGCGCCCGATGTGCGGAGGCGCTGGCTAGAGCCCTTCAGGAGGGCCTCGTTCTTACTCACGATCAATTGCAGAAACTTTTCCCTCGTCCAGGACTCGATGTCGGACAGACATGCTGTCAGAACATCGATGGTCTGGGTGTTGAGGGATGTGGCAGAAAGGTACAACTGGTTGTAATCCGCGTACATGTGGAAATTTACCCCATGTATGCGGATAACATCGCCCAGAGAGAGCGTATAAATGGTGAAAAGGAGAGGGCCGATGACAGAGCCCTGAGGGACGCCGTGCGAAACTGTGCGAGGGTTTGAGGAAAAACCATTGGAATCTTTACAAAGTGTAAACGGTGGGTCAAATAGTAACGGAAACAGTCAAGGACTGTGCCTTGAAGGTTGAGGTGGGAGGAAAAAGTTTGGAGGAGGATGGTGTGATCGACTGTGTCGAACGCAGCAGTCAGGTCAAGGAGGACGAGGAGTCAAAGTTAGTAACATTCTACAGTTGAATTGTTCAGAACACCGAAGCCCTAATGATTGACTCGCACCAGCGCCTTCTTGCATCATGCGCTGACAGCATTTACCTCCGTGGTTGCTCACCCAGCTTCACCAAACCCGTCAGGAACCTAGATGTCGTGTTCAACTCTAAATCGTCTTTTCTCTTCCACATCTACTCAATGAATCGTTCTGCATTTCCGCACTTGCGACGCGTTGACCGATTCCTCCAATATCTCAACCCCCAAAGCCATTAAAAGCCTCTTGCACACCTTCATACAATCCGGCTCGACTACACAAGCTACATGCAGTTCGGCCTTCCCAATTCCTCCCTCTACAAGCTGCAGCTAATCCAGAACTCTGCGGCCCGTGCCCTTTAATGCTCTAAGCACTGTGATCCTTTCTCCCCCATTTGTGCCCTATGCCGTTGGCTTCCCATCATCCAAACAATCCACTTCATATCCTTGTCCTCAGTCCCTCCAAAACCTCGCCCCACCCTACACTCATTAACTGCTATCACCTTAACAACCTGCCCACTCCCTCCGCTCAGCAGGCTATAGCCTGCTACCCGTTTCCTTACCAATCCGCCCCACTATTGGACGGCGAGCCTTCAGCCACTCTGTTCCCAACCACTAGAACTCCACCGCGCAGTCTCTGCCGCTTCTCCCGACCGCTCCATGGCCTCCTTGAATTCTCCCCCGAATACTCTACTCTTCGATGTACCCATCGGTAACTCATTATTCCCCCTTCTGCACGCCCCCCTCCACCCCCCTACACGCTGTACCCAGCTCGTTTTTCCAGCGTTGAATATCCAGCGCCTTAAGACGTCCGCCTGACGTGAAAGGCGCTACATAGAGTGCAACATTGTTGTTGTTGTCAGTATTCCATGTTTAAGTTTAAATGTAATCTATTTTCAAAATCTGAATCTCACGTGAACCACTATTTAGTATCAACATAAGTTATATCTTTTATTGGGAATTTCTGTAACGAATTGTAATAATACATTTGTGCTCACCATATAGTTGTTTTATGCTTTATTGTTTAGGTATTGAAATTTCAATTCACAATAAACAATGTTATCTAATTATCACTGGTGGAAATCTCAAGTGTATACATTATCTTGTTTGTTCATCTGTCTGGAACTGATACCATTGATGATGCATGTGGTAAGTTCATGCTCCCTATAAATGCTCTTTCAATGTGTTCTCAATGTCTGCATGCAAATCATCGTCTTCAGCAGTAAGAGGCTGCAGTTTAAAACACATCATGGAACATCCAACACTCTACGCAATAATAGCGATTTACTATCCTGCACGTGTGCCGTTTGGAATTCCGGGTAAGTCTATTTGGTCGAATATATATTAGCAATATTTGTTCGTTTCCTGCAAAGGGTGACCGAAGACATTTTGTGAAGTGACTTATCCCCTGCACCATCTTGTTTGTGCTTCCTCGGTGCTCTGTTCCTTTTCTTCTTGTCTTCTCCGCGTACATGTTGCCTATTGGTAGCATCATCAATACACCTTCGATCGACTTCCACATGAGTGCAAATGATACGCAACTCTAACTCTCCTCTTCACGCTCTTCTCCGAGACCACATGTTTCGAAAGAGAAAATCCGGCAGACCTGCTGTCCTGGAAAAGAGACAACAGCTTAATGTTGAACATCTTCAATATTGAGGCTCTGTACATTGGCTCACGTCAGTGATTCAACACCTCAGGCATTGACAGCGTCACCTACAAAGACGCATATTTCACCTCAAAGAACCACACAGGCATATTGGCGTATTGTGTAACACTCGACTGTACATTCCAACTCACGTCCATTCCATGATCCAATTAACCATCCCTACAGATCCCTTGCCCATCAGGCCATGGTACATCCTATCATGCGTTCATCAAATTGGACTTGACTACGTAAACTGTCTGCTTGTTTGTTTCCCAGATCTTCCCCACTGCAAGATGCTGAGCCTATTGAGCTTTGCAGCTCATATTCTATCCAGCAATAAACTCCGTCCTATTTCATAACTGAATAAAATTTGAATTGTTCAAATTGGGAGAGAAAAAGCTAGCGTGGAGTATATATTCAATGACTGCATTTGATAAAATATAGAGGAACAAATGCGTCGGGGAGTGCAGGTACAGCCATCCAGAAAAATCAGAGTCAGAAGTGGAAACGGCTTTGACGACATGTTTACCAAACTTTAGAAAGATTTGCAAAAGATGGTGCGGCATGATATCAAAAATGCAGATCAACCAAGCTTTTCTCTTGAGGATAGTTCACGTGAAACCTTATTCTGTCCCGTATCCTGTTACCCTCTCCCTCAAGTGAAGCTCTGCCTTCTTCTTGAATGCGTCCAAAGAAACAATCGTGTCAAGCTGCAAGATACAGAAACTGCGTGAACATGTTCCTTCTATTGTACCTTCCTGATCCCGTATTTAGTGCCTGATGTTCGCGTCTCCTGGTTACAGGTTCCCCACAGCAATGATTTACCTTAGTCTTGCTTCTCGTCGTTATGTTGTTGTTGTTGTTTTCGCCGTAAATTTCCTGGCAATTGTGATCCTGTAAAGAGGAAAGTGCGGATTCTCCAAGTGCATCACGCGCTACTTGGTTTCAATGGCAGCGGCGGATCTCCTGGTTGTCCTTGCAGATATGTTGCTGAACAAAATTAACAATCTGTATTTCCCGTTAAATTTCTTATTCTACACTCCAGTGTGTCGTGTTAAATGTGTATTGTCAACGGCGACTCTCCACGTCTCTGTGTGGTTCACTGTCGCTTTCACTTTTGACCGTCTAGTTGCTATTTGCTGCCATGGCTGGAATGATCAATATTGAACGGAGAGAACGGCCACCGTGGTTATCGCGATTCTGTATGTTTTCAGCTGCTCATTGAATGTTCCCTGGTATTTTGTTGCTGACCCTTACATTACAATTAACAATACTCCTTGGTACTGTGTCATCAAATCAAGTTATTATAGTTTTGCCGCCTGGAAAGCGTTTGAAAAGTTTCACCGTGTAATCGCTCCTATGTTTTGTTTTGCTTTTATTTGCTTGTTGAACGCTGTGATTATCAGGCACATCCACATTACAGAGAGGATGTGAATACATTGGAAAGGGTACAAAGAAGATTTACTAGGATGGTGCCAGGATTGAGGGACTTCAGCTATGAGGATAGGCTAGATAGGCTAGGGTTATTCTCTCTGGAGCAGAGAAGATTGAGGGGAGACCTAATAGAGGTTTATAAAATCATGAGGGGTTTCGACAGGGCAAATAGAGAAAAACTATTTCCACTCGTGGGCGAATCTGTGACTCGGGGTCACAGATTTAAAATAGTTTCAAGGCAAAGTAGAGGGGAGCTGAGGAGAATTTTTTTCACTCAGCGAGTTGTTCGAATCTAGAATGCATTGCCTGAAAAGGTGGTGGAGGCTGATTCGATAACAACTTTTAAAAGGGAATTAGATCTTTATTTAGGGAGAACAGGTCTATTAGGCTATAGGGAGAGGGCAGTGCAGTGAGATTAAATCGCTCTTTTCAAAGAGCCGGCACAGACTAGATGGGCCGAATGGCCTCCTTTGTGCCGTAAAATTCTATGAATCTATGAACATCCTGTTGGCCAGTAAGGCCCGCAGGAAGTTGAGGGGTCAGAAAGGCGGTGAGAAAACTGTTGATCCCGAGTTAGAAAAACGAAGAAAATCCATAATTTTACTCTGTGCCATATCAGACAGTTTTATTCTGCTGTGAGCTAACTACTATCATATTGTCGATGAAATGGCAACTACAAAATTTTAATTATAGCGAATCGTTGGTCATCGACACGCGGTTTATCATGCAAGAAACTGGAATAATGCTTCAACGATTGAGTTGCTCTACCAACACTTGCATTTAAGCATTGACGCAGGCTAAGTTCAGAGCAGAGCTAAGGAAAGGCATAACGTATCCGTTTCATATCATTGCTAATTTAATGGTAAAGCTTCATCGATACAATGTGAGGAGTGAGGTGGCTAAACATAATGTTGAACTTCAGCCACACTGATGATATGTTCCAAAAGGAGGGATGCGTTAAACTATTATGAACAGGATCCAATGTTGTATGGTTAACTTTCATCTCCCATTTCCCCCCCCCCCCCCCGATCCTCTCTTCCAATTTCTCCCCTGGCCCCAATTCCGTGACTGTTTGTGCGCAATTTGGTTGCCGCTTTTCGACCACAAATAAACAGTCGGATTTCCTGCTCTCGTTACTCCTACCGCGAACCCTACCATTAACCTCTTTCCCACCTTTCTCTCATAATCACCATTCCACAATTGTTTGTAGGATACTGTTGTGTGTAATTTGGCTGCCGCTTTCGCTCACATGTATACAGTAAATTTGCCTTCTCTATTTCACCCTACCCAAACTCTCCCAACCTGCTCTGTTCCCTAAAAAGCTGTTCATCGCCAAGGGATGTCATTACAACGTAAAACGCGCCATTGTAATGTGATTTTTACTTTGATTGTAATAAAGTAACTATTTGGAAAATGGAAGCTCCTGCTCTTTGAAACAATTCGAGTGAAGGTATCATGAATTGGTGAAGCAATATTTGAATTAGGATCCAATCAGCTTTTTCAACGCAGATATGTGATGTAACTTACTTAAATATATTCTACGAAGTGCTGAATTACATTTATTTCGATGCATATACGCATATACATTGGGAATGAAATAAAATATATTGAGTTCACCTGAATATCTGATTTTGCTTGAATGACTTGTTCAATATCCATATAGTAAACATTGAATGAACAAAGTTAATATCCATAGTGTATTTAAAATGCTCCCGAGACACACAACTTAGAATTAGTTAAAGAAAAAGCGTGTAGCTGAAATACACACCTGTGTTGAAATGCTCAACGACTGTTAGCAAACTATCGTATAGACTGCGAAAATCTGGGATTGATATGGTAACCCAAGCAAGGGGAAACTGCCGAATAGCGTAACCCAATGATAGACCTACGAAACAACAACAATAAAATTACATTGATAGTGTGCCTTTCACGTAGGGATGTCGTCCCAAAGCGCTGCACAGGCATGCATGGAGGAAGGGTCGGGGCAGGGGGAAGGGGAAGGAGACTAAGAGAGTGGGTGGAGTTTGGATGGGGCAGCAGGGACAGTCGATGAGGAAATTATTGAGACCGGCCTTGAAGGAGGAAAGAGCGGAAATGAGCCGAAGGATTGCCTTCGATGGATTTCGACAGTGTGGTAGCAGAGACTGAAAGCCCGGTCACCGATGTTGAGGCGGTAAGGGCGGTTGACGCGTAGCAAGCCAGAGCCTGCTGAGCGGAGTGAATCGGCGGGCTGATTGGGAGACAGTAGGTCGGATAGATAGGCGGGTGCAAGGCCGTCAATGGCCCTGAATGTGAAGAGAAGCATCTTGAATTCGATACTCAGGGTGACAGGGAGCCAGTGGAGACGGGCGAGAGTGGGAGTCATATGGCCGCGGATCCTGGTGCGGCAGATTACATGACCTGCAGAATTCTCAATAATCTGCAGCCTGCGAAGGTAGGATCAGGGATCCTGACGACGACGAGGCAGTTCCAGTATTCGAACCTGGAAGTAATCAAGGCTTGGATGAGAGTTTCAACGGCATGGTAAGGGTGAGGTTCTAGCGCATTCTGGCAACATTGCGGAGGTGGTGAAAGGTTATTCTGGTCATGGAGCGGATGTGTGGGAGTAAGGACAGTTTGCGGTCAAACAAAAAACCCAGATTCCTATTTGACTTCGAGAGCTGGAGAATGCAGCATTGGATCCTGATCTTGTCAGCGCATGATGCGCAGAGGTGTTGAAGCAATCCAATCAGGAGAGCATTCGTCTTACTGGCATTTTACTGGAGGTAATTGTCACTCGTCCAGGACGTAATGTCAGACAGACACGCAGTCAAACCGCCAGTTGTCCTGGAGTCGAGGGTGAACACTGAAAGGTAGATTTCGATGTCATCCGCATACGTGTGAAAGTCTAGCCCATGTTTGAGAATTACGTCACCTAAGGGGACCATGAATAGGGTGCAGAATAGTGGGCCAAGGACAGATCCCTGTTGTTGGCCACAAGTGACTGTGCAAGGGCTTCAGTAAAAACCGTTGGCGGAGACGAAGCGAACGCTTTGGTAGAGGTATCAACGAAACTAGTCAAGGGCAGAGCCTTGAAGCTTGTTGAAGGAGGAGATGCGATGGAGGGAGATTGAGTGGTCGACGGTTTCGAAGGCGGCGGATAGATGAAGAAGGACTAGGAGGCAGAGGATGCAATGGTCACATATGTTCAGTATGTCATTTGTGACCGTGACCAGCGCAGTTTCCGTGTCTGTCACTCGCACGTCTCTGATTGTTAGTGTGCTGTTCTTCTCTTTAGCATCAGCGAAAGCACTGATCCTCTCCACCGCCTTTAATAATAATAATATTAATAATAATCCTTGCATTTGAGATAGCGCTTTCCACATCTTATCCACGTCCGAAAGCGCTTCACAGAATATATTGTAAAGTGAATTGACTGTATATATTTGTGGGCGAATCGCGGCAGCCAATTGCGCACAGCAGTGTCCCACACACAGTCGTAGATTGAAATGACCAATTTTATTATTGTGTTTGTTTGGACGGATTATTATTAGGCGTGTGGAGTAAGGAAACTTGCCCAAGGTTTCGACCTGACATGCCTGGATTCGAACACAGGTCTCTCTAGCTTGGTCTCCCCAGCTTGCAAGACAAGTGCTCCAACAACTGAGCCACAGGAGCTTTACCTCTCTTTTTCCTAACACCAATAATCCTATGGAGCCGTTTCCATACTGTTTGTACCAATGAAAAGTTGGGTTGAATAAAGTGGTGTTGCATTCTATCTATGCATTTCCATTTTCATTATCTGTCAGGAACTGAGGTCTCTGTGACACTTCACTTTCAGCCAAGACACCAGGGTAATAGACATGAACATTCTTGGAAAGAAATTCGGAAAATATCTCCAACAAAATTTTAATTATTTAACAGCAAACAAGGATGTCTTTGTGCAAACTCACACTCCACTTACAGAAGAGCGACAGCATGAAATCAAAAATAATACACGTTTCTTGGTAATTCGGTTTCATTCTCAATCCTCGTCGATTAATGGCAGAAACACCAGGTGAAATGCAAGGAGACACCAGATTACTGCTGATAAACGTCCATGAATGTTTGTCGAGTACCGCTAACTGTGTTGGTTATAGGTATATTCTCGGTGACGCCTCCACTGACGTCTCATTTCCTGTATGTTTGCTGGTGTGACATTCACTCCCCAATCTGCTGCCAACAGAGTTAATTTAGCCACAAGATAGGAAGTTACTGCATTTTTCAGTATATTCTTTCAATCACTTTGATTCACGTGAATGAAATAATCTGGAATACATCGAATTCAAGCAAATATAGCTGTTAGTGTTATTAATATTATTATTGTAAGTTTGTAGGGGAATGTACTATCGGAAGGAATATGCCTTCAAGGAGTTATTTAAGTTTAACATTCTTTTGCATACATCCTTATCAAATCAGTTCATGGAAGATTCCTATAGGTCCACACAGGTTTTTCTCTCGAGGACAGAGACTGTATGTTTGGCAACTTCATCAGCTAATTCATTTAAAACAATGATCCCTCAATCATCTGTGAAGTGAACAAATAATTTGCTGATGGAATGTCTGCCTAGTGAATAGGAGAAACCCGGTTATTGCGCCCGCGGGGACATGGGATCATTAACGACGCTTGGTAAAAACTGACTAGACCTCTGTTTGGTCGATCAATACAAGCACAGCTTCTCTGGCATTTCGAGACACACATTTCCAGAACTGCACTGGAGTGTCAGCCCAGTACATCATTCGCGAATCTAATATATCATACACAGCATTTAAATCGCTTTTAAGTTTATTACGCGGAAGTTGGAAGATTGATTAGTATTATACGGTAGTGCAACAATAATTTAAAAAGGAACCTTTGGATTTGATAAAGCAACATTTTTCGCACGTCTGAAAGCGCTTCACAGAATCTACTGTAATGTGTGTGGACAGTGTGTGTCTTAGTGGAAGAAACAATGGCAGGCCAGTCCGCAGAGTAGTGTCCTAGATACATACGTCGATAGAGTGATTGCATTTATATATCGTGTTGATCTAATGGATTATAAACCCAGGGAAAGCGATCCCCCCAAGGACTAACAGGAAGGTTCTGAGCAACTGCTAAACAAAGATGTATGTTCTTCCAGATTATGGAAAACTGCGTAAGGATTCCCAACGCTTGGGAGTCAAACACATGTCCACGCGAGAGCAAGGCGAGTACCACAACCTCTGCATTGCAGGCCTCCACAGCCTCTGTACACCGCCCTCCCAGTTGTACTAGTGTAGCCACCTCTGTGTGTTGGCAGCACTAAGTTGAATGTGTGAGAGGAATTCACGATTGTCTGCTGAGTTTTTTACTTTGTATCTGGCCTCCTGTCGCAGTGTGGGCTGCAGTGCACAGTAATACAAGTCGTCGTCACCCACATCAGCCCTGAGTATTTGCAAGTTAAATACTTTATTCTCCTTGTCCAGCTTGGCAGTGAAGCGGTCGGGAATGCCAGGAGATTTGTCTACCTTTCCCGAGGTATAGATCATCAGCATGTACTGAATCGCTCCATCCCGATATTGCCTGTACCAGAAGGCAGCATAGATTGTGGAATAGTTGCAGTTTATTCTCACGTCTTTTCCTTCAAACTCCCTTATCTCAGGAGAATATTTGTATATTACATGTTTCCCGGTAACTGCTGCAATAAATTAACAACGTGTTTTTCACAAGGCAAAGCAAAGATTAATGTGCAATTCGAATAATACTAACTAATATTGAGTTTTATTGCTCGAATTTTCACAACAATGAGACGTTACCAAACATTTACACAAAACACACAATGAATATCAAATCAAATACATTGCCTCTAATCGCCTTTTCAGGCGAAACTCACAGCTAGTTGTGCACAACAGTGTCCCATAAAGAGTTTGAAAGTGAGCGCTCAAAACATTCATTTATCAATAATTCTCTTTGGGAAGATTCGAGCTGGAAGTGGAATACAGTTCCTAATTACTTGTAGACTCAAAAAGTCGTGTGTTGGTGTAACGCAAATTGTCCAACCATTAGCCCTGCCGTGATTTACGCTAAGGTGCTTTCTTTTTTCAATTGGTTTGCTCTAATTGCTACACTACCGCATATTATATAATAATGATACTGGCATGTGATATAGTGCTTTTCACATCTTGTAATACCTACTCACATGCACTCGGCATGTCCACACATACTTACTGGCTATGGTGAGTATTGCTATCAGTAACTGACAGTGACCTGTCATGCTGGCTGCTGAAGTGGGGGCAGATAGTGGAATCTCTTCCTGTTTATATATCTGTTCGGCTGCTTTAGCTACAAGTAATGTAGCAGCGGCTGATGTGATGTGTGCAGGCAGTGGGTGATTCAAAAATATTGTAGGCGTTTCACACTAACCAGTGTATCTTTGCCTTAATCAGTTGATGATTGGCTTCAAGTGATCCGCTCTAGAATGTAGGGAGTAGGGGTCTGTTTCATGCACAAACAAAGGTTTATTTCCTGTAATCAAGTTGACAAACTGCCTTTGTTGCTGGTAGTATACCTAATGAGTCGACAGGAGTTTGGTTCAAGGTTCAACACTGTGTATTGAGATGATGGTCTGGACTGAAATTCTAATTCATGACTGTGTCAAGGGTATATTATTAAGAAGAATTAGATGGAGCCACGATTCTGAATATTTCTGTGCGAGTCGCCGTGTTCCAATTGCCCACTTTATTTGTCTTCAAAGTACATGCATTTACTTTTTAGTTATTCATGCTGAACGCTTTATTTGCAACTCCTACATGAAGACATTTTGTACAAGGCAGGGTCTGTTATAACTTTTATCTCTTTGCAGAACTGTTTGGAACTGCATCCAAGGCAGGACGCAGTTCCCTTTCTGAATGCCCCAAACAAAGAAATAGCTTTACTTCTGCAACTTCAAATTAAAAAGAAAAATGTTATTCTCCTTCCCCAAATTAACCAACGAAAGTGCCCATATAGCCATTGAGAAAACCCAACATGTTGAAGACCAGTGTGAGCGCTACTCAATACAGTCTGATTATTTTTGGGGAAAGACAATAAGATAGAAAACGCGAAACGCCAATTGATTCTGGAACAACAATAACATGTTTCATATTTAGGCAAACAAAGATTCGCACTTTTCAGCTGCAAAGGCCATAGAGTGTATGAAGCTCCAACATCAACTATAACAGGAAGCTCCCGCAATAGCTCACATGTAAGTTAGTTACAGAGAGGAACGAGGCAAGTTATGTGAGTTGCTGCTCATGTTAGATACTGTATGTTCTTAGTGCGCCATCTGCCGATGGATTGCAGGTACAGCAGTGCACAATTGGAGACATTTTATAGTAAATGGATTCCAGCCACGCTCAACATTCCCTTTCTGAATGGCGCTGTGTAAACTTAAGCTACTGTTTTTTTTTATTTTTTTATGTGCAACAATCGACTAGAGCAGCACAGAAAAACAGCTATATTGCAAACGTCTCCACACAAGTCAAGAACGTTGAGGCTATCTCTGTGACAATACCTTATTTAATTTTAAAAAATCAATATTCCTTTGATATATATTTGGTTGTGATATATCACCATACCATATCTTAGAGGTGCAACATAGCGCTTTACAGAATGTAATGTAAACGCTTTGACACCATGTTGCGTGACAGAAACGCGAAAGCCAAGTTTGCACATCAGAGATCCATTGGATTGAATGATCAATTCAATAATATCATCATTATTCTGAAGGAAATCTTATGCCCGGAATAGCGAATCACTAATCCGCTAACAACATCGTTCCGATTCACTGCTCAGTACACATCTACATATGCATGGAGTAAGGAAACTTGCCCCACATTTCGATCAGCCGTGAATTCGCCTGTGAGTCGAGTGCTGTTGCCACTGAGCTACAGGACTCCACATGGTAGTTTTTGTAGGGCGGTAACGTTGATCTGTGTCTCTGTGTGGCTTAGTGCACAGTAATACACCTATGTATATTTAATGGCACGGTTCACACCACTTTAGCCACTGTTGCTGAGAAATGTCCTGTGGCAAAGTCTGCATATTGTGGTCTGTTGCTGGTGGATGCGCAGAGGATATATTTTGGAGCTGAGTTGGGATAGTGACAGTACCAGAACAGGTAGGACATGATGTCGTTTGTAGTATAATTACACTGCACATCCTTCGCTTCCTTTACTGTCACAGTAGATTGGAGCTGTGCCACTGCATCTCCTGCACAAAGTCCTCGGAAAGAAACACACATCAGCGCCTAACACAGTATTAATATTAAAATGATTACTGCTATTAATGGTAATAGTAGTAATATATGTGTACAACGCATATATATCTTAGTTGAGGAATCACATTGCTCTTCATAGGACAAAACAACATCAGCTTCGAATTATAAAGCTCCCGCCGCGACGTATAGCGTCTCAGAGCGCTTTATAACAACGGATACTGGAGGTTGAGCCAAGGGCAGAGAGAGAAAGGTGACCAAAGGTGCGATCGAGGAGAATTGTCTTCAGCTGGTAGCTTAAATTGGGAAGAGAGAGTGAGAGCCGAACGGATTGAGGACGGGAGTTCCAGATCCTCGGGACGTAGTGGCTGAAGGCACGGCAGCCGATGGAGCAGCTGATGGTGTTCGGTGGAAACGTGGAGGTCAGTAGCATGAATACATATCAAGCCAATGGGTTGACCAAAACGTAGCAGCCCATTTGGTGCATCTCATGGTCCCACAAACATTGCTGAATTGAGTGATCTTTTCAGGGTGACATTAGTAGGAATCAATCTGATCGAAAACACGACGCACAAATTTATTGCCGGCGGGTTTCCTGCCTACGGATATTAAAACAAGGGCGTGTGAGTAGAGTAAGGAATAGGCAACGGAATAGGAAAAGGAATTTATATATATATATATATATATATATATAGATATAGATATACCGTGACTTTTGGCTTACCTGACAAGCCAATGAGGAATGCTGCCACATATATGTACATTGTCATGCATATCTAATTTCACGGGGAGTTGAGAGAGCGTTGATGGTGTAGTTGGAGAATGTTGGCTATGAGACACTAAGGTACGGTATGGAGACCTGAAGAGGAAACGGCAAACAGTTGTTGCCATGGGCAACGAGAGAGCAGGTGGGGGGATTATTTACAAAATCTACTTCTGTGTCATTTTGTGTCACACATTCTGTTCTATCATCTCGCTCCTCCATTGCTTCCCTTCCATCACTGCAATTGTTTTTTTTATCAGACGGTTGTTTGTCACCGTTAGTAAAGTAGACTGACACTGAATGTGATCCAAAACGCATAAATCAATTCCACCTCTGTGTGCCATCTCTGGCTGCCAATGTGGCTTTGGAAAGGACTTTGCTCTTGCTTCCTGGAGGGACACTTCACGAATAGTTGGTTTCCAATGTTCGTGGGGGCGGAGACTGTCAAGAGGGAACATTTGGCGAGTTGCAATCTACATTCTGTTTAGGTACTTATTACATTTCTTTTATTAATCGTGTTCAGGCTTGATTATGCAAAATGTCTGTCGTTGCTACCGTTCTCTTCCCTACAAAAGCTGTAGAATATGCACATTGTTGCACCGTTCTCTCTCTCCTCTATGCCGCAACTTACCCCTACTCTGTCCCTTCGCCGAGCTTGCGTCTCAATCCCTCAAAACTCAGCTGCAGTTGTCCTCTCGACCCGAAAGACGCTCAGTCAATCTATATATGTTGTAAATTCCCCGTGTTGTATATTAAAAATGATAGTAATATTTGCTTGTGAAAGAGCGCATTATCGCATGATCGAGACAACTGAAAGTGCCACGCAAAATATCTAGTAACAACAACAACAACGTCGATTTATATATAGATCTCCACACCAGACAGTGTCTCGCAACAACGTATCTCGGGACCTAGCCAGACAAGGCACCGGTTGCCTAGTGAAATGTTGTAGTACTGAACATTACACAAATTTGTTGTGCATTTCCAGTTTTTTTCCTCCACCGTTATTTTGCTTTCAGTGATTAATTGAAGTCTTGACGCATGAAAGGTCCCTGCTCTTCAATTGCTTTTCAGACTTAACAGTCTAACAACCACTGCAACAGTCCCCAAAACCTACTAATTAAAACACAATGTTAAGACTTTCTAAGTGTGACTCCTCTGTACTTTGTGAGACCTCTGCTCAACCTCAAAAAAGCTGCAACAAAATTAATTTGTTAACCAAATATTTGCAATAATTGACCTTGCAACCACAACATTGTTGGTGCACGTAGTCAAAGAAAAGCACGTATTATTACTTTGTTATCACAATCTTCGTAAGATCAATATCCCCCTGTATGTTTGGTAAGAGACGCAAATTCGAACCAGTGTTCCTCGGAATAGTTTCAAATTCTCTAAAGTCAGACGTGTTATCCATTCGTTCACACGGATCACATTATGTACTGAACTGTAAGTGTTAACTGAAGTACAATTTCCAGTTATGTTGTGTTTTTTAATTAGTCATCTCGTTATGTTCACCGTTTAAGTGAATACAACTCTAGAACAATCCCTGAGCATTTTGAAATTGCATTTCAGCGACATAGCGTTCACTTCCTTGTCAAATAACTTGCAGTTATATCACAACAGCTACGTAGACCTCTGCGAAACTCCGAGAATTTTAAGACGTTTATTTCACAGACAATTGATCATAGAGGAGAAGGTCATGATTTATTTCCCCCAATGTCAGTCAGGGCCATATCTGATCAGTGCAATGCGAATGCATTTTGCTTCGAGCAGCAATTATGCATCTAAAGTTACAAACTGCATCTCCAAGTAAATATTTGATTTTATTAACTGGAATATGCATCATTTTTTTCTATCAAGAACCTTCGTCGCATCTGTTCTGATCTCTTCACAGCTTTGACACACCTCATCAACACCTTTCATGTCATCTTAAAAAAACTGCTTTTTACTTTAGTTTGATTTCCTGGCCTATACCATATTTGTGGTAGCCTGCTCAAGTCATTGGCTATTCTCTGCATAATGAAAAACACTCTGGAATCTGTCTTATTACATCTTAAAATAGAGGTAATTTGGTTTACTCTCTGACGACATCCTGAAATATAAATCTGGTTATATTGTATCAATTGAATTAAACATTTCATGGAACTCTAAGGAGCCCACATTGATGGGTTGTTTTCTCTCAATTCAGTATACATTATCTAACTATTCATAAACAATTCAAAATATATTATCTAGTTATTCCTCATTAGTCATAATGAAAACTCCAGGGCTCATGTTTGCTGCCATCCACTTCACAAGCTCCAGCAATTGGCATACCAATTATGTCCCTCTGACCATTATTGTATGCCTTATTCAAGGTGCTTTCTGAGTTGACACTGTTTAACAAGCTAGAAGCAGTCTGCGTCCACAAATATCCAGTGAACACACTTTATTGAATATTTTGTGGCGGAACATGAGAACCCAAGATTACGTCAAAAATGCTCTATGCAATGTAAGCGTTGTTTTGAGAATCTATTCACAGTACCGGTGGACTAATGCGACACTATTTCGAGTGACGTGGACAGGCATAGGTCATAGTTTTCCTCCCAATCAAACAAGTTAAATCTCTCCCGCTATAAGCAGTTTGGAAACTCAATCAAATACTCCAGCAAAATGTCGAAAACAAAAGCTCAGACAATTTTCAGCAATGTATAGAAATTGACAAATCTATGAAGAAATTGATCATAATACTTCGTCGAGTGGTATTAAAATATTGAAGAATAAGATATTTCCTCCAGAAGTCCGTCGACTCTGGGTGGGCATCAACCACCAAAGTTTCGATTAATAGCCGAAAATGCTGATGAATTGCTCCACTCAAACAACTGTCTGCACTCTTCTGCAGGACATATATGGCTTTTCATTGACCTAATTTCTGTCACAGACAATCGCCGCAATGATCAGAATTGACACCACAGTTATGTGAGTTATTCAAATTTGAAATCGTATTCACACAGGTGGAAACACTGACCATTGTACGCTGCATGACAGTTTGTTGATCAGTCGTCTTGTATTTCCAAAACCGATTTTTAGTTAACATACAGATGGCGTTTATATACATTTTGCGGCACAAAAGGAGGCCATTCGGCTCATCTAGTCATTAAAATTTGTATTACTTCGGCATTCGATCGACTAACTAGTTTCCTGGTACAAATCTAGCTAGAAATACAGGAGTTATGTGATCATATGTAACCGACAGTCAAATATATCTGAAAGTATTTATATTTTAAAGGAAATAGGCATGACGAGGCTGCGACTGCCATTTCAAAATGTTTACAGTTTCTTTCTGTTTGTTTATCTTTACATCAGAATAAAATAAGACAAAATCTATTGATACACAGTAACTAGTAATAGTAGTTCAGTTAGTAAATAGGTTTCAATACATAACCTGAGCCTAATCGAAATGGCATCTAACTTCAGAGAATTTGAAGCCAATCAGAAGCTTGCAGTTTCGAATACGACTGTCGTGTATTGGCACCAATCCAGAGCCATAGTTATTTTATGAAGTATGTCTATTGTACAATAGCAATTCGCGATTCCTGTGACAAATGTATTGCTGCACGAAACGTGCCTGACTGGGCTTCAACCACGAAACTTTGGTGAACAGCCGAGGTTGTCAAGGTTATCAGTCGAGGTTAACAGTCACCTAGGTCAGCAATGTTGCAGTTGCAATATCAACAATTGCAATTGTTACACCATTGTATAATTAGCATAATATTTGTTTCATCTTATGAGCAAAAATACCACAGCTTACACGCACCTCAACACACAAACTCTCTTTCGATTACGACAAACCTTCTATGGTACTTTGAAAAAATCTGTACAAATAAAGAAGAAACGTTTGATGTATCATATTCAGACAACTAGGAACGAGCTTCTGCGAATTAGTTAGAAACTAAATATACCTTGTACATCTGTATCCGTACCAAGGGATTCTACCACAAAATACACTGTAAATGTGCTTTGCAACATTGGTTCTGAAGCGCTTTGAGACGTCACATTGACATGTTAATGCCTTTCATTGAAATACTCAATCAACAATTGATGCTTTGTGTAGCCTCAATCAGAGCAAATTAATAGTCAGCAGCTAAAATAGTAAAATAATTACGATGCTTAGTTCGTCTCTGCTGTTTCGGAATTCATAGTTATAAAGGAAAGTGCTATTTGAACTGTAGTTGTGCTGAACTTAAGTACATTTTGACCGATTACAGCGGCTACGTGCTTCTGTGGTGTATTTGTTGGGAGAAACCCTTCGTACGGATACAGATGATATGCAAAATACGTAGAAGGTATAACAAATTAATAACTACTTCACAGAAGCTCGTTTCTAGTATTCCGAATATGTTCCATCAATGTTTTCAGGAGCAAGTCTACAGAGACATGATGTAATCGTAACCACGATGTCACAGAGAACGATTGATAGCGGATAGTTTCCAAGCTTGACACTTTTTCACTCAATAAATATTTTATTTGCACACAGTAGTATAAAAGACACCTTTCATTTACACGTGGCAAATATAATTTTAATTATATTTTTGTAGTACAGCGGTGAACAATTTCCTGTCACACACTTAAGATCCCAGGTTTGAAACAAACCAAACACATTCTGCCGTTACATTCAACAACAAATTCTCACAATTTTCTTCAGGTCAAAATTAATCCTCTCCAATAAGTAAGGTGAAGTGAAGCAGAAAAAAAACAATGAACCCAGTAAAATATAGTATTTTACAAAACCAATTCATGTCGTGAAAATGTTTTCTTCTTGCAATCAAGTTAACTGGATTGCGTGTTAAGTGTGTGATCCTTAGTTTCTGGAATTGTTTGCATTTTATTTTCAGGTAAGCATATTATTTGTTTTGAAAATATATATTCTCTCAAGTAGAATTTTACTGATTGCGGTGTGAGGTGCAGGTGTATTGTGTTGGTCATTGGGTTACATTGTCGTGTTACGGAATCCCCTCGCTTTGTCGTTAAGGGCTCTCGCCTTAAAAGAGCGACACCTCGCTTCGATTCCAGTCAAGAGACATGACCAAAAACACAGTCTGATCCACAGTCAAGCAGATCTTGCGACAGATTTCTAACAAAAGGATGAAGAGAGCAAGGCAAGCATGACTGCCGAAGTCCTGCGGTATTAGAATGCCAGGATGCATACTCGTTGATGATAGGGGGGGGGGGGTGGCGTGGAATAAAAATATTTCCCAATTAATTTGTAATTTGGATTATTTTTCGCACCTTCTTAAATATTTAACATAATGTTCTCAAATGTTGGATGTGGGTAAAATGCATTTCCCCTTTTGGAAACAAATTCCGACATTGAAAGCGTTTGGATTTGGATTAATCTGACTGGCATTACACAGTCAATTATTTGTAATTGTTGCCGCGCTTCTTCCACATATATGCAGTCGGGTTTCTTGCTATCCTTCCTCCAACCACGAAACTCCCCGTCCCACCCTATCCTGTTCCCTACCGCTTTTCCCCTTTGTTCTCTTTTTCTCTTCTCCCTTCCAAGATACCTTCCCCGCTAACCTCACCTCCCTGCTCTAGTCCCAACCTCGGGACGTTGTTGTATTCTTTGAAGCGCTTTGAGACATTGATGGGAGTTGGAAAGCGCTATATAAATGTAAGGGTTTTTATTACTATTTGCTTTGCGACATGAATGCAAATCAAAGCATTTAATAGAACGCACATCATGATTTCAGCTTCAGAAACGCTGGCTTGGAAGTGGAATATTGTTTCATTTCTCTAGATTTGTACACATGCCGCGGACACACGCAGAACAGTGCAGCAATAGATTTATTTTGCAATAATCCGAACCCTCCTTAGGTTTCCTACAACAAGCAGTGGCCACACCTGAACGTTCAGAAGGTCGCTGACGGGAAAAAAAAGCAAAGAGCTAAATTTCTGCTACTCGTATGAAAATAAGGTTGTACTTGCGGGACTTTGCTGTTCTTAGGAAGTCTTCGGCGAAATTCAGGACCTTGATTATGGTAGTGATGTGTCAGGCAACGGTTGGAACAATATTATGGTGTGACCTCCATGGAGGAACGAGTAAAGCATGAACTCAATCCCCTAAAATATGTAGAACCAAGGCAGCAGAGATAAGAAGGGGTGCGGAAAGGCAGACTCGACGTGGGAACAGAGGTTTGAATATAAGCCTCACAATTGTTGCACAAATCAAATACATTGCACAGACTATTGCCTCATCAGTTACGTTTCCCGACAGCTTTTCCTCATTTGTGCGTCAGTGAATGTATTAATTTTAACGGATATTTAGCTGCTTTTTTAAATTCTTCTCTGAATTTCTCCTGCGTTACAGCATAGATACACGTATTAGTGCAGCAACTAAGAAGTAGTAGCATGCATCCGGTTTCATACAAAACATAGACTGGATCATTATTGCCCGTGTAAGAAAAATACTTTGCAATTTGTCTATATATGTAATATACAACATAAGTCATCCACAAAATTATAAAACTCCCTGATATAGCAAACAGTATTACGATGGATTTCCTCCTGTTGATAATCTCAGGGTCATTGTTGATTTCAGTGTTGTTGGCGAGCAGATTCCTGCGGACTCTGTTTGCTGCTAAGATGTGTCTGATGGTCAGAGTGTTGAACAACAAAATCAGAATGAATGCAACACAAGGGGTTAGTAAGGTGTAAGACCAGGAAAAAACTTCCCAGGCAAGCGAATCATAGTAGCTTTCCTTTGTCTTACAGAACCAAGGTAATTTATTAATGATATACCAAGGCTCATAAGTAAAATACCAGGGAATGTTTCTGAAACAGCTCAGAGAGCAAACTATTCCTATCACCACAGCCGCTGATCTCTCCGTGCAATATGTTATTTTCATCCTCTGACAACAGATGGCAACATATCGATCAAATGTGAAGGCCATTGTGAGCCACACAGAGCAGTCAGCCGCTCCGCAGAGCAGAATAGTGCCCAGTGAACACACTGGGGTGATGTCCAGCAAGCAAACTGGGAAATAAAGATAATTCAGTCGAGTCAATATCACTTCGCTGATAATAACGAGGAGATCGGCCGATGACATGGACACCAGGTAGAGAGTGATGCATCTGGAGAGACCGCAATTTCTCCGCGATAGGATCACAATCGCTATTATGTTAACTGTAGGGAAGGAAGGGAGAAACAATTCAGCAAGCGTCCACTATTCCTCAGAAGTATGAAGCTTACACGAATGTATTAACAGTTCAAAAACAATCATTGTACTACAAATAATTGATTAATTAACGTCCAATGATTGCCTGAACCCGTTCGTTTTTCGAAGTACATCTTCATTGCTTACACACCGAGTCGATGAAACTATTAACAACCAATATTTCCAAATTGATTCTCCCATCCAGAAATAAAATACCAATTTATATTCCTACGAACCAAATGCGTTATGCAGAAATTGATATGATTTTAATGTCTAGTCAGCGTTCGCTAAAGCCCATTTCCGGGCTACCAACTTACAGTTTTATGGCTCACTGCATCCCAGAGCTAAGTTAGTGCTGTACATTCTGTGGTCTGTTGAAATACTAAACTGAAGTTCTATCTAATTGCTGATTTAAAAATAAGATAATATTATTATTCAAAATGTAAGAGAATTCACCCTGTTCTCTTGGCCACGAGCTGAAATTGATCATTTACTCTCCAGCTACCGCATTCAGCTACAAAATACACAGTCGCTGGATATTGCAGTAAATACACAAAATGTCTTGGAGAACTCCTCCTGTTGTGTTCAACACATTATTTTCTAAATAAAAAACAAGGAGATCTGTAAAAGTGAAATAAAGTGTAGGAAGAAATAGCTGCATTGACACTGACGCAGCATAGTTCACAATGTCAGAGAGTATTTCGTCAAGGATATTCACCAGACCATTGTAATGTTATGTAATGTTCATTAGCGTTTCCAATGTAATAACGTAAGATTGGTTTTCAAGTATTTGAATTTACTTAATTCCATTTAAGACGGATTGTTGGATAGAATAATCTGATACATTATCTTCTAAGCCTAACAATCTTCAAATTAATGCAATCATAAATCTCCATCAAATAAAGGAGAACACAAAAATGTGCACATACAACTAAATGTGATTTAGCTCTAGCGCTACATTGACAAGTCTCTAACAGTGTTGGGATTTCCGATCACGAGGTTCAAAGTATGACTCGACAATCCAAGATGGTGTATTAAAGGTGATTATAAATAGAGTTGGTACAAGACGCGTTAAGTTTTACAACATAGATGTCCACCGAATGATACTACCAGTTGTTGCCGTCAGCCACAGGACACCAACTTCTCCTCAACTCTGGATATGTCGACCTTTATCGCTATCGCTCCGTTCTTCTTCTTCTACTTGTTCTTCGTCCAGCTTTTCTTACCCAACTGTGCACTATTGAAACCCTTTTTCCAAGTGATCCTTTACAAGGTATGGCCTAGGAGAGGATTCTCATGTGTCCATCCTGCCCTCTTCTGGTACGGCAACGTATTCTGGTGTTTATTCTCTTTGTCTAAATTAATTGAATAGATTTTATCAGACCTTGTTGTCTGTGTATTCTATCTTTCTGAAGTCATTAGTAATCCATCGACCAAAAACGGATGTTCCCCTCTTATCAATACCTCATGTTGTTGCCATGAGTTTCTGCCTTAAACTATCTGCAGATTCATTGGGCTTTTTGAGAATAGCTTGCTTTTGTTTGATAGAGTTTGTTGAATTGTCAGTGCAGCATAAACGAATCTACCACGTACCAACCCATATCTTGTTCCGTTACCTCTATGTAAATGTATGCTCTCCGGTGATCATAGAGAAGTCCTCACTTCTCTATGAACCTGACCCTTTCTAAGGCTCCCGTTATTCCTTCCAACCCCAGAGAACCAGATTTGCTTTGTCCCATGACTGTCTGTAGTTTATGCATTTTATAATTATCCGTTAATTATTCGATTATATTTACGCTATCATTTATTTATTCTAGCAAAAGCAATAGAGGGTTGAAGAGGTAGAGCGATAAGGTAGAGCAGCACAAATTTGAGAGAGCTGGTAGAAACGTGATGTGCCAAAGAGACTCATTGTTGCGGTACATTTCTGTAATTCTATGAATGCCTCAGGTAAATATCAGCGAACAGAGTAAAGTACATTCTGCCAAGTTCTACAACGTTTCTATTATATAATGTTCGTTACTTGGTGTATTGTTGAATTTAGTTACGGTGTGGAATCCCGTTGTCTGTTGGTTCAACTAAGTACTTAAGATATGGAACAAACATTTAGTATTTCACCAAGCTATTCATAACCTGATCTCCTAAGAAAAATAAAGTATATCGCACTCCATATACGACTATTATAGAAACACCGATATAAGTTCAGTACGTTTTCCGACACGCAGAATAATTGAAATTCCAAATATTGATTTTGTGAAGACATACCTGGAACACCAATAACAGCCAGAATTGGATAATAAATATACATTATCTGGAAGATTGTGTCCGGTTGATACACCTTCTCTGAATAAGTATGATATCTCTTCATCGTCCGTTTACAATAGGGTGGACTGACAATAAGGCATTAGAAAGTTTCTGATTTATACGAGATGGAATTACCACGTGCCACATTTCCCAGCACATATCCTGTAGCTGCCTCACCAACATAATCACCAGTTAATTGAACACAACTGTCCTTAGGGTGAATGTACAAACAAGTTTTCGCTGGATCCTAGATGAAGAAATTGAATAATAACGTCAAGTCAATCCTCTGTGGTGATCTTCGTTAGCTCGCTCCTCAGCCAGGCATAAATGCAGTTCTCCAGGCCAATGTTTAATTAATAGAATTATTCAAATGTACTCAATGCGATAGACACCAAACTGGTACGACATCAATGTCTCACTACTTTCATTTTCAATGCACCAAATTGACAATCTGAATAGTCGTTGAATTTTCCAAAGCTGTGTTTCATGCTCGTCGTGTCTCAAAGTTTAATAGTGGATACACTATCAAATTTTGTTAATTTTTTTGGCGAGTATTTTTCAATTTGCAACTTTAACTACAGTGTCAATTGCCCACATTTCATTTCTCGAAAAGTGACGTTTTGAATTCACATAACCAACGAGACCTAATAATATTACAACTTAAAAGTTCACGTTGTCTAAGCTCCCGTACTCCACCCATGCCACCTCGCTCTCCATGGATAACAGCAATAAAATTATATTTGTGTAACTACATTCCCAAAGGCTAGATGTCCCATAACAAACGTACCTTTGCTTTGAACTTTAAATTTTAGTGATTGTCAGTGAGTCGGCAGCTGTGAGGGTGCTCTGCCCTAATTATATCGGATTTCTTGCTGCACTATGTGTTTTGTTAATAAATATATCAATAAACAAAGATGATGTCTAGTTACATTTTCAAATGATTGAAGATTCCTGCCATAGAGTTTCACAGCTTGACGTCAAGCTTGATATCGTTTGTACTTTTCCAAATCTTCTGTTTGATTGATAAACGTTCAATCGGTTACCGCGCATGAATTCCAAGCCAGAAACCTGGCTTCAGTTCTATGCGAGGAGAAACCTTGGGACAGTTTCCTTACGCCACATAACTGACAAAAATCTACCAAATACAAATATATATTCAAAAATTGTTCATTTGGTAGTATATAGAATTTCAACGGCAAAGAATGAGCCATTGTCCCATCTATACTGTGCCTTCTCTTTGGAAAGAGCAACTCAATCCCATTGCCCAGCTCTCTCCCCGTAACCAAAAGACTTGTTCTCCCTAAATAAAGATCTTATTCTCTTTAAAAGCAGTTATCGAATCAGTTTCCACTACCATTTCAGGCAATACATTAGTGATTCGAACAACCCGCTGAGTGAAAAAAAATACTACTCAGCTCCCCTCTGCTTAGTTTTGAAAATATTTCAAATCTGGGACCAAGAGTCAAAGATTCGCCAAACAGTGGATACAGTTTTTCCATATTCACCCGGACGAATCTCCTCATGATTTTATGAACCTGTATTGGGTCTCCTCTGAAATTTATTTGTTCCAAAGAGAAGAAAAACTATCTTATCTAGTATTTCCGCATAACTGAAGTCCCTCTATCCTTGTACCATTCCAGTAAAACGTCTTTGCACGATTTCCAATGCATTAATGTCCTTTCTATAGTGTGGTGAACAGAAATGAACAAAGTACTACAGTTGAGGCCTAACCAATGATTTATAGAGGTTAGTCAGCACTTCCTGACTTTTCTACTCAACACCCCTATTTATAAAGCCTCGTATCCCATAAGGCAGCTTCACCGCTTTGTCTTCCTGACCTGTCGCCATCAACGGGTCATTAATACAAATCCCCAGATCTCTTGGTTCCCTCACACGCCTTAGAGTTGTATTATCCAGCAAATATTGCCTCCCCTCATTTCTTCTCCCAAAAAGCACCACCTCACAATTTTTTGCATTACAATTCATCTACCATATCTCTGCCCACTTTACCATGTTTTCTAAAGCTTCTTGCAGATTGTTACTATCCTCTTCACAATTCACTATTCTCCCTAACTTAGTATCATGTATAAACTTGAAAGCTGTGCTCCATACACCCAAATCCAGATAATTACTAGAGATTTTTAAAAAACTAGCAGTGGTCCCAATACCGATCCCCGCGCCACGTCATTGCTCACTTTCCTTCAGTCTTAAAAAACAGCCGCTCATCACGAGTCTCTGCTTTCTATCTCGTAGCCAATTGTGTCCCTTTAACGCCGTGGGCCTCTGCGTTCTTTATAAGCCTCTCAAGCGGCAGTTTGTCAAATGCCCTATGAAAGTACATGCAAACTACATGAACTGCGCTAACCCAGGTAACCCAACCTCAGGAATTTTCTGGACCACCTACAGTAATTAATCTTTTTATTTGATAGTTTGGATGACTTTAGTGTAATGGTTGTTGTCTCTGACAATCGGAGTGATAAAGGTTCACAGCGGAATTTTACAGAACCTGAATTTCACTGTAAAATATCTAAATTATTGTACAGTTCAATACCGCAGAAGCTCCTGCCAGGATGCTCAGTGCTGGTGCACAGCCACCCCACTGCACTACAGTTACTAGCAGAGGATCAGGTCAGTGTCTGAGCTGAAATACTGGGATTTGTGGGTGAAGAGAGAAGGGAATATTTCTACAAGTTCATTGAAGATGAGATGTTGGCTGCTGTTTATAGTCACGTGGAGGAGAACGAGATCCTGTTCACCATGTGCTACAAACCGACCTACTGCTTTATCCTCGCTATGTCTCTGGGACCCTTCTTTAAAGGCAAATCCAGCCACAAACGGAAAGTTTCCAAGACAGTCACACAACTGTTCTCCTATTATATTTACCACATTCTAACACATCACAGTGCAGAGACACACAGCCCCCGCGATGTGTTGCTGAAGACTGGTGAGTTGGTCTTCACTGGAGTCTCTCAGAGAAGCACTGTATTGAATAATGAAGATATGATCAAATCTAAACTCCAGCCGTCCCAGTTCCTCTTTGGCCTTCTCATGGAGCTTGTGGAGAGGGAGGGTTCAGAGCACATTGTGGTGTACACATTGCCGCACCTCACTCACCAGGAGTTTGTAGCCGCACTCGCTCTTCTCCTGTCTCCACATCGGAGACCTTTCAGGAAATGCCTGGTTTGTGCTGACAAGGAGGAGGACGGGCGGTTTCAGAGACGTCTGCGCTTTGTTGCTGGTCTCTCTTCGCCACAGGCAGCTCAGTCACTGGAGGAGTTTTTGGGGCCATTTGTTGATCAGACAACCTGCGTGTTGATCTATTGTCTAACGGAGAATATAGCAGAGCACATCCCACTACCTGTTTGAGTCTCAGAATCAAGCGCTGGCTCAGCTCACGCTGGGCTCTGTACAGTCACAGACATTCGGTGATTCCTCTCCAGACAGAGCATTGACACTGACACCGATAGATTGTGTTGTGCTGTCTCAGGCCATTGGAGTGTGCGACACAAAGCAATTGGATCTGTGTCACTGCTATATTCAGGATGAGGGCCTCCAACGTCTGGTTCCTGTTCTGCACAAGTGTCAGGATTTGAGGTAATACCTCTGTTTGTATCTCTCACTGTGTCACACACAGAGGGTGAGGGAGAAACTGGGAAGCTCTCTCTGCTCTGGAGGAAGACAGAGGAAGCCTGTGGCCTAGTCACTTGGGCCGGAGGAGATAAGGCTGTTGAGTACGGGCAGTGAGGATTGTGGGGCCTGAGCTAATGGAACAGAGTGGGAGTGGCCGATAGGGGGCAGGAGAGAGGGGTCAAACCAGGGAGCTGCAACACTGGGAGTGTGCAAGGGAGCGAGTAGTGTTTGCCATCGTAACACATCCTCTCCCTCTTCTCGGTGTGCACTGACGTGCTCCTTTCCCTCAGCCCTTCCCTCTCCAACATCGATGGTCGTACCTTCATCCTCTCTGCTCCGTGCCTGTGGAAATCCATCCCGGAGAAGCTCCTCCTCACCCTCTCCCTACCCCATTCAATGCCCATTTGAATATCATCTTCTTCAATCACTCTTTCTTCCACCCCAATCCGCTGCCCATTCTCACGCTCTAACCCAAACCCCCAGCTCGGGTGCAAACTCCTGATAATCCAGCCTTTCTCCCTTGATGTGAAAGTTGCCGTGTAAATAAAACGTGTTGCTGTTGGCATAGAGACTGGAGTGACTTGGTCCTCCCAATCTATTCTCCATTCGCACATCGCAACAAGTCTGGCTCCAAATAACTTTCAATCCCGAACACATAGTCCTCCCTCTCCTGCGTTATTCCCTCCATCTCCGAACTTCACCATTCACTGTCTGATATCCATCACTCAGTCCATCTCTCCTCCATTACCTGCATTTTCGACAGCGCTTTCGGCTGCCCCATTCCCTCTTTCCCCTCTCCCACTCTCCTTCCCCTTCTCTCTTCTTCTACCGTCCAACATCACCCAACCTCACCCCCCATCCCGCACGGGCCCCGACCAGAACGTTTAGCGTTTTGGCACGTTCTTCCGACGTGAAGTCCGCTTTAAAAGAGCAATTTTGTTGTTGTTTTTGCTGTTGCTTCCCTTCTTCAACGCCTATCTCTTTACCCCCCTCGACTAAATTCTTCCCTCACTCTCCGACCTCCATCCCTCGCTCTCCGATATACTTCCCGCCCTCTCTGAGATCCTCGTCCCAACCCTACCTCCATCAATAACTGCCTCCCTCCATGCCTTTGTGACGTCCTCACTCCCTTCCTGCCTCCCTGCCAGGCCGACTGCCTCCCTCCTTCCGTTTATTTCTGCCTCTCAACATCCTCCTTCCCACACTGCCTCCCGCTCTTACTCAATGCATTGCTCCCTCCCTCTTTCCTTCCCCAAAAGCCTTCCTCCTTCCATGCCTTCGTGCCTGCGTCTCTGATTTCCTCACTGCGTTTTTGCACACCTGTTTGACTGGCAGCAGCTTCCGCTTGTCCCACGAACCCTCCACCCCACCACCGGAGGTAGCACTTTAAGCAAGTAATTTCCTCCAAATCTGTCTCTTTCTCCCCCTCAATCCCTCAATTTTGCCCCTTCTCTCCCATTGTCTGTCTATCTCTCTCAATCCCTCCAAGTTACTTCGCTTGCTCCCATTTACTCCCATTTTACATTAACCCTTCCATCTCTCTCCCTGAATCACTCAACTTGCCCATACCCTCTCTCTCCCTGAATCCCTGCTGCTTGCCCGCTCCCACTCTCTCTCACGCAATCCCACGCATTCACCTCCGCCAACCCCCACTCTCTCCTATTCTCTCCTAAAAACCTTCATCTTGAACAGTGATAATGGATCCTAATTCCCCTGCCAACCCCCCAAATCGGAGTCCTGCTCTGCCACTAATACGCTCTCAGGCGCTGCTCTTTCTAGATTGTGCTACATAATTGCTAGTTGTTATTGTTGTCCCTGTGTGGAACAGCTGTGAGACTCGACCTGGTGTGATTATATTATCAATGTCAGTGTTTGTCTGAACCAACCAATACTTACTAAAGATGCATTTGTGTGTACGTTCAGGTGTCCGAATTTGGTTCCAGCTTCTGTAAATTAATGTCAATGTGTATTGTATGTTTACACTTTATTCGCTGTGTTTCTGTCGTTCTGTGCAGGCTGGACAGCAATCATCTGGGACATTCAGGAGTGAAGTGAATGTGTGAGGCTCTGAGGAACCTGGAGTGCAAAATACAGACACTGCAATAAGTTACAGAATGTGCGAGAATACAGGGCCGTACGCAGAATTTTTTTTGGGGGGGTGCGAATTGCTAGTGATGGGACCAACAATGGCCAGGTGTTTGCGGGCTGCCCCCGAAGCCCCCTCGAGGTCTCCGACGTTTTACACAGTTTGAGGTCTTATTTAATCGGTTCAGAAGATCCAATATGAACGGTAAATGTTTCATGCCCTTGGTGTTTAAGAGCATCATTATTTATTCAGTGTTTATATTTTCCCCGGTAGTCCGTGTCTAATTGGATAGGTCGAATGTGTTCGCCGATAAAAGCAAACACGATTGTTGACTCGATGATGTAAGGAATGCGAACGATAAAGTAAATTACAATCCAATTAACACAGTACAATGACGAATGCTTGATAAATGTATGCACATAGAGAAAATGATCATAAACTACAGATTGACGGTAATTAATAAGTTGTTCTGCATTGTTATCCTAAGACTAAATTTCTTTCGGACTGTAATGAACAATAATGTAAGAGTAAAGTATGAATGATGTGCTCAGATATTCCAGCAAAGCAAATTTTATAAAAGACAAGAAAATATACAGAAACTGAAAATAAGTGTCAAACAGTTAATTCACACGTGTTACAAGCCTGTTATCAGCATTATCCTGAAAATATCGTTGAACTGTGAGCAATAGTGTAGTTAGTTTTTATTTATTTATTTAGAATCAAAATGAAAGGCAGTGACCCATCAAGCAATACTGATCTGACGAAAAAATACTTGAAAAAATAAGGGAGGGGAAATTAATTATTTAATAGCGTTCCGTATTCGAGACGCCTCGGTCGCTTTGAAGCGAATACGTCAACTGCTCTACCAATATCGATTTCCATATTATAATGAATGTGCATTAACGCGAGGGCTGAAAGTCGCTCCTATACGGAGCAGAATGCTGGACACTTTGGCAAACCCAGGAGATTAGGTGACTCACGAGGTATATACCAGGCTTCTAAGAGACGCCCTGAACGTTTACTGGCGACAGCATTTGACAAATAGTGAGCTATATGGTACACTACCACACTGGTATCACAGACATTACTGCAGAGGCGTCTTAGGTTTAGCGGACATAGCTGGAGAAGCCGGGAGGAAACTGTCCATAGTGCTACTATCCTATGGGAACCATTGCACGGTCACAGAACACGAGGTAGACCGACCCTAACCTACCTCGTTACATGAAATGCACGGATTATATTATTTTTCAAAGAGAGAAAGAGTGACTTTCAGAGGAGTCACGTTGAAGAGATTTGTGTAGGAAGAGCTGTTGCTTTGCAGACTCGACTGCACTTGTCCTTTATATCCCGCTGGTGTGAGGCAGCAGTTCTGGGGACCTCAACTCTAACAGGTGCAGGTTAACTATCCTTTAAGTTATAGCCAATTACGTGACACTGCCCACAAACCCTGAAAAGAAATCTCAGTTGTCAATCAGTCAGATATGCAACCTCGACCTTGGGAATGTCCTCAGATTCAGAGGCACTGAGTAGGAGGAAAATAAAGTTTCCCACAGGTGATAGAAGACAGTAGCATCACCTGGCGAGTCGCCTGGCACAGTGAATAGCACTCTGGCCTCTGAGTCAGAAAGTTGTGGGTTCAAACCCCACGTCGGCACTCGGTATCACACAGAGGAAGTTGACACTTCAATGTGGTGCTGTGGGGGGGGGGGGGGGGTTAGAGGCTCTGTTATTTTGGTTGAGATGCTGAACCGAGGTCTGATCCGTCTGTTTAGATGGAAGTGAAAAGATCCTCTGACACTACTCGAAAAACGGAGGGAAGTCTCTCTCCTGTTGTCCTGGCCAACAAACGCCCCCAAATAAAATCGGTGACTCACTCCATCGGTGTTTGTGGGACAATCCTGGGCAAAAACTGGCCACTTTACAGTACGTTCTGTGAAGCGCTCTGAGCTGTCTCGACAATGTACTAAGGCACTATTATCAATTGCTAACATTATCAGATTAAAATACGATTTCAGCTTCCACAAAGTGGTGCTACCTTTTTATGTAGTGACTGTATACGGGATGATTTCCGATTGACACACCACGTGGAATAGGCGCTAAAGCATAGGTCTATGTCCATTAGTATTTTTGTTAAAGATAGGCATTCCCGTCCAGACACATATAACTTTTTTGTTGGGTTCTCAAAAGCTTTAATTTCTCAGAAGCTTGTACATATGTTGTCATTGTTTGCTAGCATTACAGTCACACTTCTCAAAACCTGAGCAATTTTTACTTACGGTGATCAGATGAAAAGATGATTTTAACTCCAGAATTGGTGCTGCCCATTGTGGCTGTTTACGGGATGATTTCCAAACGATGATGGATTTGAGTCTTGGCGCCTATGTTTATCCAATCACGAGTCACAGACTCGCCGCGTCATGGACTGGTCTATCGACGCGGTATGTTTTGGGTAGACGCCGATTCTGGTGCGCGACTCGATAATTTTATATTAATACTAAATCATTGAAAGATGTGTATTTATAATTTATATATAGTTTTGAAGAACCGATTGTTGCACAAATGTTCAATAAATTTACCTGGTATTTAAATTTGATAAAAAAATGCAATTCTCTACCCCGGAAAATGTGGACCTTTTATAATTTGGGGGGGTGCGTACGCACCCGTCGCACCCCCCCTGCGTACGGCCTTGGAATATGACATCCTGAGTGTGAATTTTCCGAATTCTCAGTGTGTTATTGTTATTGGCTGATCAGTTGGTATCAGCTGGATGTTGGGCCAGTATCAATTTGACTGCATGAGACCATCAGCCATCTCAGTGACCCTCAGTGATCACACACTAAACATGGATTAACAAGGAATCTGTACTATGGGGGGAACAGCAAATATGGTGAGGCGTGGACAAATGTGTTGGAATTTCCGATCCCGAGAGTTCAAAGTAATGACCAAAATTCCTTAATAAAGCTATATTGATTTAATTATTATAATCAATTTTAGAACGATAGAATAAGATGATCATACTAATAGTTCTATGTAGAATACAATGCTGGATTCAGTCTGTTACACCATAAGTCATGTTCAGGCTTCTCACAATACTCACACCTTCTAACTTTCATAATCTGACTGGCAATTCACTGCCTGTAAAACAGAACAACTGGAACCATGACCCATTCCGAGCAGTTTTGGACAACAGTAGCAGGCTGGAAATCTCGGTTCACACTGAGACACTCCCCAACTGTTGCAAAGAGCCACTCTTTCCCTCCTATCGTTATACTTCTCCACCGTAACTAACTCAGCAGGTTGGTCACTTGGACAATGTCCAGAAGTGATGTCAAAAACAGACTACCTAAAGGCCAGAGTTGTAGGGAACTGTTCGCCTACCTTCTTTTCCCCGACCTTGAGATGGCTCTCCTGCTACACACTTGGCAATTTCCTAAATGCGTAGAGGAAAATTTTAGCGACTTTGTGCGATAAAGAGCTTTCGGACTTTGTTGAGTCCTCTGCTTTGTCTATATCTCAAGCCGCTCTCCTTCAATTCTTTATTTATCCCAGAGGCTACTGATGTTATTGCGCTCCTTGGTTTATTGGCGCGGAGGAGTATCCAAGCGCAGGGGTATGTGCGCATTGTGTTTTGTGCAGTCAAGTTGTTTCTCTCCCTTTTGCTCAAGGTTGCTGACCATGCCTTTGTTGTGGATAGATTGTTTTAATTGGTGCCTGATTGGAACTAACTATAATTAGTTTTTAATGCAGTTCATCCATATCTCAACAAGAGACACAAGACTGCAAGTCAACTTCGATTTATCCCACCATAAATCTACTGTGCTACACAATTATCTCTATTGTTCTCTACCGCCTTGCCTCCCTCCATCTCTTGCGCCTTCCGTGCCACACCATCGCTCACACTTACCTCCCACCACCCCCAACCTCCCCTTATCTCTGATTTCTTAACTCCTCAATACTGTAAATTTTTCATTATCACCAGACTCCCACTCCCTCCAAACCACCCCACGTTCCCACACATCATCTGCTCCACCATCAAATGACGTGTTTTACGCCACTACATCGCCAATATCTTTCTTTCTCTCTCCTTTGGTAAACCTTCCACACTCTCTCTCATGCCCTCACATTCTCGCTCGCTGTCACACTCATGTTTTCCTCTCTCTCAAAAGACTCCTTTTCTCAGACACGCTGTGCCTCACACTCACTGTTTTTCTCTCTCACACATACACACTCTCCACCTCTCAGACACACTATCTCTCACACACTCAGGGTTTCTGTCTCTCTCTCTTTACTTCACACACTCCCCTCTCAGACATACATTCTCAAACTCACATTCACGGTTCCTCTGTCTCACACTCTCCCTATCTTAGACACAGGCACACACTCGCACTCACTGTTTCTCTGTAGCTCACACTCTCCCCTCTCAGATATGTACTCAAAGTTACATTAATTGTTTCTCTCTTTCATACTCTCCCTTTCACTGATACATACACTCACTCACACTCACTGATTCTATGTATCTCACACTCTTCCTTCTCAGACATACACTCTTAAATTCACGTTCTTGGTTTATCTGTCTCACACTCTCCCTCTCTCCCTCTCTCAGAAACATACTCTGCCTCACACTCACTATTTCTCTCTCTCCATGACTATCTCTCCATCTCTCAGACACTCCCTTTCTCCCACATTCATTGATTCTTTCTCGCTCTCTTGTCCAACACTCTCCTCTCAGATATACATTCTCAAACTCACATTCACGGTACTTCTTTCTCACACTCTCCCTCTCTCACCCTCTCTGTGAGTCATTCTTTCGCTGACACTTTCAGCCTCTCTGTTTCGTGCTCTGAGACTTTCTGTGAGACTCTCACTCCCTGGCACACTCTAGTTGTTTCTGTATCACACACAATTAATTTCTCTATCTCGGTCTACCTTTCTCAGTCTCGCTGTCTTTCTTCACAGTCTCACTCTCTCAGTCTCCCAGTCTCTCTGTCGGTCTCCCACTCTCTTTCTCATTCTGTCTTCTAAAAAACAGATAGTCACTACACATGACTCTAAACCGAATCTCACAGTGAGTGCAGCTTACAGCACGGTTGGTTGTGGGTGGTTAGTAACAGTGAGCACAGTAACACGGGAGGGGTGGTTCATCAGGTATGGCGTTTGTCAGTGAGAGAGTTAGTCAGTCAGTCAGTCGGTCGGTCGGTTGGTTCGTCGGTTAGTCAGTCAGTCAGTCAGTCCCACGGCACAGTGTTAGAGACTGAGGCAGTTGCTGCAATCTCTATTTTGGGGTTGATTTGCTGTGATAACAGGGTTTTGAAGGTCTGGTTCTCCATTGACGGATGTTGCGGATCAACACTTGGGCTTGAAGATGGTCAGGTAGACAGTTAAGAGCATAAGAACATAATAAGTAGGAGCAGCAGTAGGCCATTCGGCTCCGTGAGCCTGATCCGCCATTAAACGAGATCATGGCTGATCTATTCTAGCTTCGCTCTCCTTCCAATTCCAAGTCACAAACATGAAACCAACTTGTAGTCAAATCCCGAGGCTGTTCGTGAGGTCTCCTTTATAATTTGGCCTTCATATAATGTCGTTGAAGTTGCTGATCAATAGCAATGAACTGGGGAATGGCCCTCCTTCACTGTTCCCCTGCAAGTGGGAACTATGTATTATGGAGACCTGTGCGCGGTAAGGCTGGTCTTGTAGGTGAACCATAGACAGAAAACATAACCTTGTCAACAGCAGTCAAATTATGTTTGTCTGTCTCTGGGTGCGAGGCTAACGGTTAGTTTTTGAACTCCTCACACATACGGTGGCGTCGCTAGTCACGTGTCACAGTTTTTTACCCTCGCTTCGCGTCCATGCAGTGACGTTACTGAATCTCCGGTCACATTGCTAATGGTTTTATTTTCACTTGTCTTGTTCGATCTCACCTACAATTGCCTACACGGCATGCCCATAAAACTCTACGAACCGGTCCGCAACCTTGGCATCATGTTCGATCCCCAAAGGCACTTCCTCCCCAACATCTGGTCACTCAACAGCATTGCTTTATTCCTCCTGCGATGTATTGCCCATCTCTGGCAGTACATTGTCCCAATAGCCGATCAAATTCAGGTACATGCCTTTGTCATCTCTCGGCTGGACTGCGCAAATGTCCTTCTTGCTGCTCTCCACTCCATCACAATCCATATAAATCAGCTCATTCAGAACTCTGCTGCTAGCATTCTCACCTGCACCAAACTTCGCTCCCCGATTACCCCCATTCCTTGCTAGACTTCACTGGCTCCCTGTCACGTAGAGGATCGATTTCAAGATCCACACTCTTACTTTCAAGTCTCTCTATCCAATCTTCTCCCACATATCTATCTCCCACCTCCTCTCTCCCCCAACACATTAGACATTGCCTACGATTCTCCGTTTCTGGTCATCTCCTTGTCCCCTGGTTTAGTAACGGTGGCTGTGCCTGCAGTCACTATGCCTCGAAGATCTGGAACTCTGTTGCTGACTCACTTCTGCTCGCCCAATTTCTTCCCAGTTTCAATGCTAAGCTGAAGAAGTTTATTTTCGAATGCACTTTCTGTCATCTTTTCCCCGAGCTCACCCTGGCTCAAACCCGGGATCCGTTACTGTGAAGGGCGCTGCGTCGCCGTCCGGCGTGAAGGGCGCTATAGAAATCAAAGTTACTGTTGTTGTTACACTGTACAGTATACTTCTTACAGTCGATAACGTGGACGTATACAACAAAACACACTACACGTCACACTGTGAACTATTGTGACCCACTGAAAAGAAAAAAAATGGATATTGAAGGCAAATCGAGTAATTCCGTCTGAATTCCGTCGGTCCTGTATTATCAACAAATATATTTTTTATTTACAAAATATACAGAAAAAGGATACTTAACCACATTTTTCAACTCCTCTGTAAAGTTACGCTGCGTCACGGCATAGATGGACGTGTTTGTACAGGAACTCAAAAGTTGCAGCATAAACCCGATTTGCTAGACCGAGAGAGCTATAGACGCGGCTTAAATTGTTGTAGGTTGTAATCCGCCACTTCATTGAAGAGATAATTGTTGTCATCCATAAAAGTACAAAACTTTCCGATATTGTGAAAAGTAAAACAATGAATTTTCCTCGCTGTTCTATTTCAGGATCTTTCCCTTTACCTCCATGTTTACTAATCTCGCTTCTCCTCCGGGCCATGCTGGCCTTTAAAATATGTCTGATGGTCAGAGTATTTTAGAGGAAAATTAAAATGAATACAATTAAAGGCGTAAAAACTCGTTGATACCAGTTATACACTCTCCAGATTGGCAATGAATGATAGCTGGGGTTGATAGTGCAGTAAAATGGCATATTGTTAATTGCCACTAGTGAACCAAAAATAAAATAACACTACAATACATTGCAATAAGCTTAGCACGCTGACTAATATTATAACCAAATACGGAGTTTTCGCACAGTAATATGTAAATTTAGTCTTCTGACCACAAATAGCCACAAACCGATAGAAGGTGAAAACTACTGTAAACCAGGCAGAATATTTTGTGACCGCAGCCAGCAAAACAGCTTTTGCACGACACACGGGTGTGTAGAACAAAAAACTAATTGGGAAATAAATATTATTAATGCGGTTCAATATTACATCGGTGATAATGACCTTCAGGTCTGCCGCTGCCATGGCTACCAGGTAAACAGTGATGCCTTTGGAGAGACCACAATTTCCACGGGAAAGAATCAGTGTCGCCATCAGGTTAACTAAAGGAATATAAGAAAAGAGACATGAAAGATATAATCCTAACATTTTTGTACAGTTCATAATGGACAACGTTAATTACAATACTTTTTGTGGGTAAATGGGACAGTCAGTTAGCAGACAGCAAATCCCACAAACTTCCGTGACTCACGTCCTTTGTTGTGGTGTCCTGCAGATCAGTGGAGTCCTTTATTTCGAATCCAGGCATGGCGAATCTTTGGGCAAGTTTACTTACTTCACACGCCTAATAATAATGCGTTCAACAAAATAACAATAATAAATTTGTTATTTAAATCTACGAATGTTTGTGGGACACTGCTTGTAGGATTGTAGGATCCAAACTCTGTTTGGATCCGAGACAAGGACCGCCACGGAACTGTCTTCAATCAAACGTCTAACCCACGATCCTACAGCATAAAAACCAGTCCAGGTACCGTTCGACGAAACCGATCAGCCCTGGTTAAAACATCACCTAAAAAGCCATTACTGGAGCCTCCACCAACTACGCCTACTGATGTGGCAGAGCTGTCCGCAACTTCGCCTCAGAAGTTTTCGCCGTCTCCATCAATTTCACAAACGCCGAGTGTTCAACCACCAGGGTTGTTGACAACACGTTTTGGACGTGTAGTTAAACCTCCTTAAATTTTAGGTGATTTTAAAATACACCTGTCTGTACTTGGGGGGAGATGTAGGATTATGCTAATCACAATGCCCTTATCTGTAGATGTATCTGGTATACCGCCATCTCGTGACAACTGTGGTAGCACTTGGAATTGCAAGCTTGTGCTCTCTTCTGAATATAGCTGTCTTACACGAAAGTCGATCCCTCCATGGTCTCTCTTTTATATCTCGAATATAACACTGCTGTGGGCGATTGGCGATCGCGTTTCGCCTACAATTTTACAGTCCATTGATTTAATAGTATATTCTGTGAAGCGCATTGAACCGCGTTATTTCCATGCAAGGATGATTAGTATTAGTGCTCTGAAACAATTTAAGAATCTTATTATGGATGCCGGGCGTGGGATATCGTTGACCTGTACCCCTGGAGAAACTACCTTGTATTTTCGCAAAATGTAGCTGGATTTATAAAACTCCATCTGAAGAGAGGAAACGTGGATCTCGGGTTTACATTTCATCGAAATGAATAAACATTCAATAATAAAACACCATTCCGATACTGCATTGCATTGTGAGCCTGGTGTGTATTCGTACTGTGTCCTAGCCAGAAATTGGTTGACATGTAACTATGAGGCAGGAATACTTTCAAATCTACCTGGCTTATACTCAGAATGACAGAAACGTTCAATATCAATTAATATCCTACCATTTCAATGTTAAAAACATATCGCGTTTTATTTCGTGGTATAATTGAACGTAGAATAAAGCTTGGGATTTGCCTCAGGTCTGAACATATCCCAGCGTCTCAAACTGTTTCATCAGCTTTCGCTGCAAAGTAAAACGAAGGTAGGTGAGCAATGGTAATAATAAAAATGAAATGGTAAATGTGATTCTAGGCATCAACTCCCTTCCGTTTTCCAGTGTCCACTTGAAAATGCAGATGGGAACATTTTTTTCCATGTGTCAAAATAATGTTTGCCTCTCTAACACTGCAGCTCTTAAAAACATTATGATATTAACTTTGATTCTTGCGTCAATATCCCAGCTATCATCTTGAACTGACAATTATCTGAGTTAAAATTCAGAGTTGGTTTTCAGGCAGATGGTTAACATGGAGCGGAAATACAACAAATAGTTCCACATAAACGCAACACAAAAGGAGATTGATAAATATCTAAATTACAATGCCACGTCTCTCCACCGATCTTTGTACCTGATTTACCAACCATTGAATTTTGCAAGGGTTTGGCAGTGGGTAGAAGATTGTGAAGGATTGCTGATGTCACGATCAGCGTTGTGTGGTATTACTGGACATTGGGCAACTAAAACAGTATTTGTAAATCAATAATACTTTCTCGCCAGCTTTGTAGCTACTTTTCCAGCTAAGACCATAATAATCGTAAAGCGTTTGGCATTCAGTTATATCAATCACAAGTAAGAACAAAATGTGAGATTTAAAGCGCGTCTTTGATGTCAGGTGAATGACTCGAAACGCGGAACATCCAGGGACAGAGATCCAAGTATAGGCGAGCAAAGGGTTAGGGGGGAGAGACGTGGGAAGTCGGCTGAAGGCACAATCGAAAGGGGGGGGCTTGAATACGGCCTAGAAGGAGTAAAGGATGGACGTGAGGCGAAGGAACTGTGGAAGACATTTCCGCAGTATAGGGTCTGAGAAGAAAAACCCGTCCACCGATGGTCTGGCCGGTCGAGGGGAGAATATGGATCAGGCAGACGGCCCGCTGAACGGAGCGAAACGGGAAGTTTGTTTGTGAGTCAGCAGGTTGGAGAGATTCAATGGGGCAAGGTGGTGGGTGGCCTTGAAAATTAGGACGATAATCTTGAATTCGAATAATTTTAAAAGGAGTTGAGATGGAACAATCATTTTACCAATGGCATTATTTTTCCAATTGATGAGCCATGTCGGCTTGCTGATGACTAACTATGTACGGGAGTATGATATCCCTGATGATCGAGACTGTGGAACATGGTTCAGGAATTTGATTACCAAAACCGCCAGTACATGAACCTGGTTCTAAATCTATTTCACACGCTTTACTCATTGGAAAGAGCTCAGTTAATGGAGATCTCGATCACACTGTGGACACCCGCCGCAACGAATGGTTAAATGCTGCGAACAGAGATTCTTCCCTCTCAGCGCATGTTATCGCTGTAAGACACAGAATCTCGAGATTCACAACATATTAAAAATATACAACGGATCGGCGAATGTTATATTGATGCAAATATTATAATAGCTCACCAGCAACTCCAATTATTGCAAGCATGGGGTAGTAAATTGCTTCAACATTACAAATGGTTAAATATGCCATGAATTGAAGCAGTTAGTTGCTTCTGCGTTTATTATTTAGGGAAGGCTTCTACGAATATACTGATATAACAATTTGATGAGAAGTTGTTTTATTAAAACAGCTAACCTCCAGGGAGGAATTAATTGGTTTCATCATTGATGTCATTTTACAGTCAGTGAACAAAAATTTTCTACTGGAAATCAGCTCTACGATATCTGATAACTAACATGAGAAAAAACTGAATTTTTTGTCTGATTTGTAAGCTTTCGTTTACGAGCAACCACGTGTAGTTTTCTTTTGATAACTGAAATCCATTATTTTTTGGTCCATTGTTTTTTATTCGTGAAAATTTGTGTTCGATTTTAAGACTGGAATACATTACTTAAACATTCTGTGAAGTTCGACAGTGGACAACGAGTCGATGCAGGTTTCTGCATAGAAGTATTCAGTTATATGAAGGAAATACGTTTGTTGGGGTACGAGATTGGCGTTCCAATAACAGACGGAATTCTGTATAGCATTAAAGGAGTTATTCAAATACATCGAGCAGCAGTACCTCGAATCAATCAACCAATCAAACAAGCAACCAAACAACCAGTCAACCAATCAACCAAACAATCAAACAAACAACCAACCAACCAACCAACCAACAAACCAACCAACCAACCAACCAACCAACCAACCAACCAACCAACCAACCAACCAACCAACCAACCAATCAATCAATCAGTCCGACCGTCCGTCCGTCCGTCGACTCGTCCATCCGTCCATCCGTTCAAGCTTGCATCCGTCAGTCCGTCCGTACTTCCGTCCGTCCGTCCGTCCGTCCATGCTTCCGTCCGTCCGTCCATGCTTCCGTCCATGCTTCCGTCCGTCCGTCCATGCTTCCGTCCATGCTTCCGTCCATGCTTCCGTCCGTCCATCCGTCCGTCCGTCCGTCAGTCCCTCCCTCCCTCCCTCCCTCCCACCCTCCCTCCCTCCGTCCCTCCGTCCCTCCGTCCGTCCCTCCGTCCCTCCGTCCATCCGTCCATCCATCCATCCATCCATCCATCCGTACACCAATCGGTCAAACGTTCAATCGGGCAATCAGCAATTGTTTAATCGGTCAATCGGTCACTCCTTTAAAAACGTGTTCGTGCTTCGTCTTGATGACAACATCCGTAAACATATAACGAAATTCCACATGTGAACAGATGGACACAAATCTGTCTTTCTGCCTCCACATTTCTCTCGAAGACGACTCATATCCACATAGGTTGGTTACCTGTTTTACATCAAGTGGTGGATGGGAGCTAACATTCTCCAGATGAACGTCAAGCGAAACGTTGTCTCCTACATTGTTCCCGCCATGTCCTCCTACTGATGCTACATCAACTATCATGGAAGCACTTTTCACCTCACGGAGCAAATCAAAAAACTCAGCGTCGTGTTCAACTCTTAACTGTCCTTCATCTCCGACATCTGTGTTCTGACCCGTTCCCTCCACTTTTCCCCACCTTCATAACGTTAACTTTCTCATGCCGTGTCTCTCACCATGAGTCGCCAAGACACTTTTCCCTACTAACGTTTTACACCCCGACTCGACTGCATACATTCCCTTCTTCTCGGAATCTACTCCCTCGACAGACTGCAGATAATCCAAAAATCTGCAGCCCATGTCCTTTCCCGCACTTGCCTCTGCGACCCTATCAACTCCATCATTGACTTTGCCACTGATTTCCAATCAATCTGTGAATACAGTTCAAAATACTGGTCATCACCTTCAAAGAAAGCTTTGCTCCATCATTTTTCTGTAATCTATAGACTACCACCTTCCGATTCCCTCTGTTGATTGAGGTCCAGCCAGCTTCAATGTCCTTGGTTCACCTGCCCCGCTAATTTCAGCCAATCTGGGCCCACGCTCTGGCACTCCATATTACATTCATTCAGCATCGTAGCAAGCCCTGCTTCGTTCAAAACACAGTTTCAGACCTTTGTTCCACGACGATGCCTTCAGCTACTTCTTAACTCTACCAGCACCCACGCCCACCATGTTGCCAACCACCATCTGAGTTTCACATCCACGTCTGTCACTTCGTGAGATCCTCCTGAAGTAAAAGCCGCAAAACAAATATAATATTTATTTTTTGTCTGCGTTTGTTGAACAATATTCTGAAAACAATCGACAGACACTCGAGTCTTGCAAACGACATGACCTGGAATCGATTCCAGCAGAATTAACTGTTGGTAATGTTTCCTAACTCCTCACGCCTTTGATTATCAGCATTAGGTAGCAGCGTTGTTCAGCGGAGTTATTTTAGGGATAATAAAATAACATAAAAGTAATTTGCCTACTCAATGTATACGGACACTGCTGTGTCACGTTTCGCCCAAGAAATAAAAAGCCAATTGACTTTATAGCATATTCTGCGAAGCGATTTGCTATAAAGTCAATTGCCAGACTTCACTGGCTCCTTGTCCCAGATAAGAACGACTTCAAGATCCTCACCCTTGTCTTCACATCAAACAAATCCTCTACACCCCCTACCTTTCTAACCTCTTCTCTCCTCAAACCAGCTCCACTTGCCTTCGCTCCACCATGTCTGAGTTCCTCCATGTCCCCCTGAATCCTCCGTTCCACCGTCGGTGGCCGTGCCTTCAACTACTATGCCCCGAGGATTTGGAATTCCCTTCCTCACTACCTTCGCCACGTCCCCTCTTTTCTCAGCGTCAGATGCCATCAGAATATCTTTCTCTTCGACTACGCCTTTGGTCACCATTCTAATCCTGCCGCTGCATCGTTCCCAGGATCCATTATTATGAAGCTGTCTGAGACGCCGTCCGTCGAGGAGAGCGCTATATAAATCGAAGATGTTTTTGTTGCTTTTGGTTTTGATTCACCGAATATACTGTAAAGTGAATTGACAGTATATTTATGGGTGAAATGCGTCAATCAGTAGCACACAGCAGTATCCCCACAAACAGTCCTGAATTTAAATGATCGATTTTTATAGTTTTTTGATCGGAATATAATGGGTCGTGTGGAGAAATGAAACATGCTCATGGTTACTCCTTGACCAGGCTAAATTAGAAACATATATCTCATATTTTCTAAACGAGTGCTCTAACCCACCGAGTTAAAGAACTCCACATCTGAATTCGTGAAAAGCTTTATATCAAACGGAAAGATTACTGTTATTATAATTGTTTACTGGGGAGAATTAATCCAGCGTTTACCACATCTTACATTTACACATCAAACATGTGGTAACGTCTGGGAGCGCTTGATAATTGAGGAGATTGAAACGCAGACACTGGGAGGTGAATGTAAACTTGAACAAATGGGAACGTCTTCGGGTGGGATTTGAGTGAAGGTGTACACCGGAGTGATTGAATGAGAGTGTTTCAGAGCCGCTGAGTGTGCTGGCTGCGAGGTGTACTGAAAACAATGGGTGGATGTCACAGGGTATAAGCAGGAGGCTGGAGCCAGGCGACCTGACGGAAAGGGTGAAGGAGAATGGGTTCGCCAGGATCCAGGTTAAAATGTGTGAGTTGCCAAGTTATCTCGCATGCTGCTTCTTTGGTGCACCAGGATCTCATTGATCCGATCATTCACCACACCACTATCTCAACCTTTAGTTATCCAACGTTACCGGCACTTGCATTCCTGCGACGGCCCACCGAAGTGAAAGGCGCTCTTTCAAAATGAAATTTTGATGCTGTTGTAGTACCTGTTTAAACTTCCTCGCCAACTGTCCACTCTGGATTAGCCTACAATATATCCACTCCTTCTGCAATAAAACTCGCTCTATCCAATGACTTATTGAGATGAAAACATCAAACGTTTCCTCATCACGAAAACCTGGGTCGCTCCAGGCGCCAGCTTTGCGACTGACAGAAGCCACACCTTCCATCATACCTCACTGGCGAATCGCCATGGCGGAAGTGCAGCTCCTAACGGCCTGGCCCCTCTTGACCTATCCCGGGAATGCTCTGCCATCATTCCTTCCTTTGTGCAACGCTCAAACGTATATCACAAAATTAACCACATCTATCGCACCACCAAGACCTCCTCCAAATTATTCCCCTCCAAGCGTGTTCAGAGCACCTTAAACTTCCACTACGAATGCCATCCTGATCTACCTCTGCAAACTATTCTCCCTCCTTTTCTCCCTGAAACGTTCTCACCAAATCCACTATCTAAGAAAAAATGACTGCCAATCAATTAATAATCGGATTTCTATTTACTGCTGATATAAAGATAGTTCGTGTGGAATAAGGAAAATTGCCGAATGTTTCACACTGCTGGGCATCCATGGTTCTCTCGCTTACTAGCTGAGCGTTATTTCAACTTCAATGTTTTTTTTTTCCTACAGTGGGTACCTCTCCCGGAGAGGTTAACGCCCTCAACTGGCAGACGAGACGACATGAGTACAAATCCTGAGCGGAATGAAACTTGAACAACTTTTCTAACCTAATTTGCCTCTGGCTTCCCACAAAGAAGTCGGAATAATGTGGTTACATTATCTTTGAGCGCTCAGCGATGCCAAAATGACATCGAAAATGGTTGTATAAACCTAACGATTATTTGCATTTCGTTCCATGTACATATTCTTCATTTTGTACTCCATGCAATATTATTTTCTGAAAGCAATACTAATTATCTTGTGTTCGAAAAAATCAATACTTCCTGGTTTCTCCATCGCCCAAGGTAACTTACTCCAAACATTTACCACTCGGTCCCTGTAACAGTGTTTCGGCATATTATATTTGGATTCACCCCCCGGAGTTTAATAGCAGAATGTTAACCCTTACATTCTTCGTGATTTTACTAACCGCCTTTACAGTTTGCCAACCTGAATCAGAACTTGTTTCAAACTTCCCAACTCAACAGATTTTAGATCAGTTGTATCATAATAATAATGCTTGCTTTTCATATAGCGCTTTTCACATCGTATCGACTTCCCATTGCGCTTCACCGAATATATATTAAAATGAATTAACTGTACATATTTGTGTGCGAATCAAGGCAGCCAATTGCGCACCGCTCTGTTCCACAAACAGTCGTGGATTGAAATGACCCATTTTATTTTTTTCGATTTTTTTTGCAGGAGGAATATTGTTAGGCGTGTGGAGTAAGGAAACTTGCGCAAGGTTTCGTTCTGATCTGCGTGGATTCGAACAAAGGTCTCCCCACCTTCGTCGCGCCATCTTGGTATTCCCATCTTGCAAGTGAAGTGCTCTAACAACTGAGCCAAAGAAGCTCCACAAGTGGTAACCAAGAGTTTCTCGACATGTAACCACCCTTAATGCATGAGAGAAAGATGATGATTAACACAAAGAGACAAAGTGGGAATGAGGCTGATGTATGTATCTATTACCAGGTACTCCGATAACTGCGAGAATTGGATAGTAAATAGCTTCAACTTCTACACTTCTTGGATTCCCCATGTTTGAGTGAGTAAAGTGTGTCTATCTCTGTGAATCACACGGTCGCCGACAATCAGAAGGTACATTTTAGTGCGTTACTATTTATAGAGAAGATACTTGGCTCTGGGGACACCTAGGTAAAGGATATCATTGTCGATTTCATTAACCATGCTTGTTTGAACACCACGTCTAAAATAGTATCAAATAATAAGCTAAGAATAAACTAAGTTTGAAGTAGCACCTTCTCACGTCAACATTACTTGCTTCATTCGCACACTGTACTGTGAAATTAATCGTCTGTATATTTCGTGAGCGAATCGCGACAGCATTTCTATCACAGGTGTCCCACTAATAGCCGTTGATTGATTGACTTATTTATGATTACTATTTATCTGATAACATTTCCTTCCTTATGCAGTCCGACAATAGACTAACATACGCTTTGCTACTTACTGCGAGATAAACAAATGCGCGAAGTGGAAAGAAACTTGAGGGAGAATCAAACCCAGTTTTCTGGCTTGTCAGAAGACTGCTCCAACTTTTGAGCTGTGGCACTCAATACATTATTATGATATGCATACAATACATACACAACTTCTAGCACTAGGCGGTGACTTGAAGATGGAGCACAAAAGGAGAAGGGGCATGGATAAATAGAGATTTTTCAGAGTTTCGTTATTCATTCGCTGTACGTGCGGCCACCATTTGCGGAAAACATAGATCGAGACACTGCAAAAGGCCATAGGTAGCCAAATCGACAGAAATATAAAGAAAAATATCAGTGCATAGAGGTAATTGTAAATTTCTCCTCAGCTCCCCTCTGCTTCGTTGTAAAACTATATTAAATCTGTGACCACGATTCACAGATTCGTCCACCAGTGGAAACAGTTTTTTCCTTATTCATCATGTCGAATCCACTCATGATTTTATGAACCTATATCACGTGTCCTTTCAACCTTCTCTGTTCCAAAGTGAATAAACCTAGCCTTTCTATTCTTCCCCATAACCGTAGTCCCTGAATCCTGGTGTCATTCTAGTAAGCCTGCGTTGTACCCTTTCCAATGCTTTAACTTCCGTCCTATATTGTGGTGACCAGAATTGAACACAGTACTCCAGCTGTGGACTAAACAAAGTTTTACAATGTTTAGTCAGCACTTCCTGACTTTTGTACTCTATAACCCTATCTATAAACCCCAGTATCCCATATGCCTTCTTAACGGCTTTGTCTACCTGTCCTCCCACCTTCAAAGAGTCCACGAAATAAATAAGACAAATGTCAGAGCACACATGTATTCGGAAACGAGTGTGAGGAAATGATGAATGCCTCGTTGAGTTGGTAATCGTAAAAATAGAGGATATGGAGGAAAACACAGAAATGTGTGCAAAATAGTGGAGCCTCATCCCATCCTTTAATAATGAAGAGCTGATCCGTATCTCAACTGCAATTAGCCAACCTCTCTAGTATCCCTCCATGAACTTACGTAACGCTCACCTAACATAAACACCGGGAATCTCCGGTAACGCCCAGCAGTCCAGGTAGCATCTGTAATGCAAAGCAACCGTGTGAGCATTTTGTATCCATCACATTGTGTCAGAATTGTGGCATGTTGGGAGTGAGATGCTTTTCAGGAATCAAACTGGTGATGGGATTCAGGACACCGAAGGCAACGGGGATAGTTGGATAGAGAACGGAGGATGCTGTTTAGAGAGACGATTGTGCTGTGAAACAAAACTGCAGATGATGGGGTGGAGGTTCGGTGGGTTGCAACATAAAAATGAGAGAAGAACTGCTGAAAATGCAAAATAAAGATGTGGGAGGAATTGCAACAGAATAGGCAGATCAGAGAGAGAAAATCTGTTTGCCCGAAAAGATTGATGTCGTAATGAGCAAAGAAGAGTGAGTGAGGATAGTGAGCTATTCTGGTCTGAAATTGTACAGATCAATATTTGAGACGCGAGGGCTGTACATCTGTGCATTCGAGTGTTGAAGAAGTTATTAGCCTTTGCAACCACAGCATTTTTGGGCAGAAGGTTCCAAACCTCCAACTACTTTGGGTGAATAGCTAGCTAGCAACCTGATTCAAATGTGTCCAAGCTATAATTTTCAGATAGGTTTCCAAAATCTCAACCAACTGACCACTCAGCACTTTAATCTCAATGGAGTAGAGGCGTGTTTCAAAATGTATCCCTGTTCGATACTAATTATTAGGATCCTAACTATTCTGGTGTGGATTTGGTATCCCCACAGCAGAGCCAATGTATCCTTCCTGAGGAACGATAGTCATAAATGACCTATAATAGTTCGGGTGTATCGAACGCTCAACTTTAAAATTTAAACATACTTTTCTTTGGTTTACATTCCGTTTTGCTTGAGTTGAAGGGCACATGCCATTTATTATTTTTATACCTTTCTCTAATTCTGAACATGTTTCTTACATTTGCGTACGTGGATACCCAAATTCATTTCATCTTAGACAGCTCATGGTTTCTCACCAAGTTGAAAATATTTTGTATTGCTATTTTGGGACACGTAGTGGATATGACCTGATCTCCACCTTGAATTACTTTCCCCCTAGTTTCGCCCACTCCATTAATCTATCTAATACACTTTGTATCTGTGCACTCTCCTCTACATGATAAACCGTGTCACCAGGGAAAACTTGTCAGTTGCAATTGTACCTCCGATTCCCAGCTCTTTTGCTCCTGCTAAAAAATAGTTGAGTGGAAAGGCGTCCAATTGCTTTCTGTAGCCCATGTTGACGGCAACCACAGACGTTCTCTGATTCACCATGATTGTGGGATCGTTCTATGTTGAATGTTCCAATTTCAATAGTCATGCATTACCCACACATTTTACAAATCCGTGTTTACTCTCTTTGATTACGTTCCTATTTGTCCAGATGGTTGTGACATGGTAGAGATTTAGTAACTGAAGATACGATAACAGATCTATTCTGTCGGTAAAGATTCAGTAAAGATTTTCGGTGTACGACCATTCGTCAGAGCTAAAAATATGGATTTATCTCTGTCGAAGGATCGTGATCCAGTAAGATAGGTTCAAATTGATTAAATGTTGATATTGAAGAATATTTTGAAAATGACAACCAATCAATCAATCAAAACTTTCATTTATGTAGCTCCTATTCAAATCGACAGGACGTTCCAAGGCGCTGTATAGTTAGACAAGAGCAGTGGTTTGGGTCGTGTTGTCGAGGCAGAATGAAGAATAGGAAAATATTTGACTATAATTGTGGGCTAATTACGGCAGGCAAACTGCGCAAAGCAGTGTCCCACGAACAGTTATGGAAGTGGGGCCAGTGGAAAAGGTTGGGCAAAGATGGCAAGAGAAGGAATCGGAGCAGGGGGAAGGAGAACAGGAAAGGCGACTGGACATTTGTGGGCGAAATGATCTTTTGTTACTGATTCCAAGATATTTGGAATATTAGCAGTAAATGCATCACAATTGCCATCAACGGTGTCAGAACTCATGACCATGACCAGCGGGATACTAGATGTCGTGTGTTGGGATAATAGTGAGTGAAGAGAAGGAAGCATTGAAAGGCAACCAAAGGAACAAATTAACTGTACTGTGTTGAGAAGTTATGTGAAGGCGGCAAGAATGAAAATGAGACGAATGGAATAAAGATCCAAAGTTTGAGGTCTAAAAGCCTGACGGTCTCATTGGCGATCTGGGAGGTTGACGTTGATCAGGCCATATAAAACTGATTGAACAGCGTCGAAAGATTGCTGAACGGCGATCAGGCTTTGTCACGCATGGTTTCTCATTTGTTAAGCCACGTTGATTCTGTCTTCTCATGGCTTGGTCTTCTAGATACCACTTATGTCAGGAAGGCACAAGGATTGAATGGATTTGAAGGCGAGGATGGGATTTATCTCTGTCCTATGTTGGATGGCATTGCCAAGGACGTGGAATGATGTGGACACAGAATCTTACCCGAACAAAAAGAAACGTATCAACGTCTGTATTGAATATTGTCAAGCACTGAGCATGTAAAGCCTTCTCTGAGAATCCCATAAATTCACTGCCGTAAGAGGGAAACAGCGTTTGATCAACTCTGTGCGAGAAGGCCGACGCCTAATCCTAGTAATATAAACCCATGGTGATAGTTTCTCCAAGCAGTGCAAACAGCACTTAAATGCCATGCCCCTTAATAATATTATAGGTTTCTATAAGATCACCTATACTTGTTAGACATTCTGGATAATATAGGCCGAGTTTAGTCAATCTATCCTCATACCACATTCGCCTCATCCCGTATTCCAACCCAGTGAATCTATGCTGCCCCGCCCTTGAAGGCGAGGACATCCTATCTTAAATAAGGTGACGAAAACTGCACACTAACTTCCAGGTGCGGTTTAATCAGGTCCCGATAAAGCTGCAGCAAGACTTCCCTACTCTAGTATTCTAACACTTTTGTAATGAACGCAAACATGCTTTTAGTCTTCCTAGTTGCTTGCTGTACCTGCAAGTTAACTTTTGCGACTGGTGTACAAGGACACCCAAATCCCGCTAAACACGAGAGTTTCGAAGAAAACGATCCCTTCCAAGAAAATAAGCCGCTTTTGAGATTTGGTTACCTATGTGAATAACTTCACACTTCCCAACATCAGATACAATCTGCCACCTTCTTGCCCACTCACACAGCCTATCCATATCGCATTGGAATTATTTTCTGTCATCCTCGGACTTTGGCTCCCTCATATCTTTTCATCATGCGCGAATTTAGCTATTATAATTTCTAAGCCCTTGTCCTGATCGTTTATATAGACGTCAAATATTTGAGGCCCAATTACTGTGTTACTCCACTAAGTACACACTGCTAAATTAATAAAGGACCCTTTTATCCCTACTCTCTACTCTACTGCCCGTTATCCACGCTTCGATCCATGGCAACATATTGCCTTTATTTCCATGCTATTTAAGGTTGTTCATCATCCTTTTATGTTGCATGTTGTCGAGCATTTTTGGAAATCTGAATACACTACGTAATAATCCTTGCATTTGAGCAACTACATCTACTGGTTCTCCACTACAGATCCAGCTCGTTACCTTCTTTGTCAAGCCTGACATCTCCTTTCTAAAGCCTTTGTTGACTCTGTCATGTCATAATATGGTCTTCCAAGCTCCACAGAAATACGCCCCTATTAAAGGATTACAGAATTTTCGCTCCCACTGTTGTCGGTCTAACTAGTCTATAGCTCTCCATTTGCTCTCCCCCAACTTTCTTAAATATTTGTGTAACGTTTGCGATCTTCCAATCAACGTAAACTGTTCCAGATTCAAGAGAATTCTGGAAGCCAAAGGAGCCACCTCTTTAAGAACAGTGGATGTAGGTCATTAGCACTGAATATTCTCTAGTTCTTTGCTGTGTGTTAAGAAAACCACAATAATAGTTCTGCCAATCCATTGCCCATTTTAAATGTTACATGCATGCAGCGTAGTATTTTCGGACACGCTCTCAAGTCTGCCTGTGCCTTCCTCTGTCTGTCCCCTCTCTCTAACTGTCCCCTCTCTCAATATCTCCCCCACCCTTCAAGTCGTCGCCTCCTTCCCTCCCTCACCCCCTACCTCGCTCCCTCGCTCCCTCCCTCCCTCCCTCCCTCCCTCCCTCCCTCCCTCCCTCCATCCCTTCAACTCATCCCCTCCCTCCCTCCCTGCCTCCCTCCCTCTCTCCCTTCACCGCGTCCCCTCTTCCCTCCCTCCCTCCATGCATCCCTCCCTGCCTCCCTCCCTGACTTGCCTGGATTCGAACATTGGTCTCACGCTTGTAATGCGAGCGCTCAAACCACTGAGCTACAGGGGCTTCACAAGCGTGGGATACGACGGGAATGGATGTCAGCATTAATGGTACACTGGGCTGCACCCCCCCAACACCAAATTAAATCCTCGAGGTAAATGGCATAGCACAGGTTTAGTAACTGTTTTGCACACGGATCAAATTAATCGACGACCCCGTGGTACCATTGCTCAACAAAGCGCTCCTTGTTGATTTATATAAGAACCCGTTTGAGACTTTCCAGCATCGTCTTTCAGCCGTCAGCTGCTGCCTCTGCCGAGAGAAGACGTAATACTTTCCTATTTGAAGATGCCATCTCCGATTATTCACAGAATAGAAGACATTTACCACCCGATTCTCGCTGCGTTTGGTGTTCCCGGTAAGTGTTTTACCAAAGTTAATCTATTTACTAATATGCATTAAGGCTCGACCCAGTTTACCACTGTCCCTCTGAATCAGGCAATCATGGCTTTTAACCCTTTTTAACTTCAAATTAACCTCGTTTATTCCCCATCTTCCTCTCTTACTTTAACACACCCCATCTTACCCTCCCTCTGCCCCGTTGACAACCCTCTCCCCTTATACACTATTGTCCCCATTTCTGCCCTGTCCCAATTTCCGTGACCGTTTGTGGAACACTTCTGTGCACAATTTGTCTGCCGCGGTTCGCCCACAAAACGTCGGCTTTCCTGCTCTCCTTCCCCCTACCCTGACTCCCCCCTCCACACACACTCTTCTTCATCCTGCCACGGCGGCGCCCCACTCCACTTGTCCCCTCCTGACTATACAGCTTGAACGAAGCTATGTATATTTAAGTTTTGATTGATTGTTTGATTGATAAATTAACAACGAAATAATTTGTTGAAGCAACAGAAGGAAGTTCATTTCCTGGCAGTGTGATAGCATCCTTACAAGCTCCCTTACGTCATACACCAGTTAATAATACCCCAATAAATAAAAAAAAATAACACATTGATCACTACAATGGATAAAATATTTATGCGCCATTGGCTGGTGTATTTCGTGCACAAATATACAGTCACTTCACGTCAGTGTAGATTCGGTCAAGCGCTTAACACGTCTACAAGTTACGAAGTGTACTGTTTAAAAATATCACGATTCTTATTAAGTATGTTTGTGCTCTCTCTGTCTAATTGTGTCTCTCCGGCTCCCTCTGGCGGTGTATGTTTCTGAAACTATCTGAATGCCTTTTTTTATGTGCCCTACTCACTCACGTGTCTTACTTTTTCTCCCTGTGTGGTGTAGTTTATATCTGTTTGAGTTTCCATAGCTGTTGCGCGCTCTCTCTGTTTCTCTTTCTCGCCGTGTGCCTGGATCTGATTCTGTATTTGACTCTCTCTGTGTTAGCTACCAATTGCGAAAGGAGCTACTTACATATAAGATGTTGTTTTTACTCATGTTGTTTATGTATATCTCCATCCCTTTCTCTCAATTTCTCTGCTTATCTGTTGCTATCCCGTTATCCCATATCTCAAACTGTGTGTAGCTCTCTGACTGTCTGAGAGCGCGTCTCTGCCTATCTTTCTCTCTCGCTCTGTATGTCCCCAATTCTCCGTCAGCGTGTACATATTTCTACATATCTAATGTTCTATCTTTATCCCTACACATCTAAAGAAAATGTTCATTGCTTTCCCTTTGTGTATGTGACTCTCTCTGTTGCTATGTATTTCTCTCTGTGTCTGTGTGTATCATTCTCTTGTCGTGTGGTTAACTCGCACACACTTTGCTCGTGCAGCACTGCATGTCTGCTTGTATCATGCACTTTCTTCCTCAGCTGTCTGTAGCTCCCTCTCTCTGACTGTGTGCGGCTCTCTCTCACTCTATCCATTTATTTGCGCGAAACTTTCTCTCCTTAAGTAAGCGTTGTGTGTGTGTCGTTCCCGAATTGCTTCTGTCTCTCTCAGTATCGCAAGCTGTCCCTCTGTGTATCTGTCACTGTCTCTGCAATGCTTTGTATTCCCCATCTCCTGTATATCCCCTACGACCGTAGCTCAGTGGTTAGAGCACTCGATTTACCATCACGCGATCTGTGTTCAATTCCTGGCAGGCTAGGGTGAAATCTTGGGCAGGTTTCCTTTCTCTACCCGCCTATTAATAATGCCAGATAAAAATTTGTTGATTTCAATCCATCACTCCTTATGTGTCACTGATTTGCTCCTTTGCGCTCACCAATAGACAGTCAATTCACTTATACACACTCTATTCTCTGACGCACTTAGAGACTTGTAGAAGACGTAAAATGCGCGACATCAAAGCACGCTTTATTATTATTATCTCTGTGTGATTGCACCTTTCTATCTCTTTATCTGTATATCTATGTAATTGTGCCTCATTGTGTCCATTTCTCTCCGTGTCTATCTCTCTCCTTCTCTCTCCGTGGTTAGCACTCCCTCTGTTATTCTCCAGGTAGTTCTATAAATTCACTGTTGATTGGCTCGCGCCTGCGCCTTGATGCATCCGGCGCTGACATTATCAACCTCCATCGTCGCTCACTCGACCTCATCAAGCCACTCAGGTACCTTGGTGTCTTGTTCGACACTCATGTGTCTTGCCTTTATCACATCCAAGCAATGCCACGGTCTTCCTTTCCTCATCTAATCCACATTGCCCGTCTCCGCCGCTACTGCATCACCTCAAAGCCGCTGAAAGCCTCACTGATGCCTTCATTACATCCCGGGTCGACAATGTAAATACTCTGCTGGTCAGCCATCCCAATTGCTCGCTCCCCAGGCTGCTGATGCTCCAGATACCTGCGGTATGTGTCCCCTACTGACCCAAACTCCGTATTCCATTCTCCCTGACCGTGTTTATTGCACATTGTACGTCAGCTTCTTTTTCCTGTCTCTTCATCTCTTGATCTGTGTCTATCTCTCTCGTTCCAATTGTGACTGTGAGTAACTATTTCTCTAGTATATGTGTCCCTCTCTTTCCGTTGATAACAATCTATTTCTCCATGTATCTGGTGAGCTGTCTTTTTGCTATCCGTATTCCACTCTCTCTCTCGTTGCGTATCTCTTACTACAGTAGTGTACTGAGAAGCCGGAGGACCGAGTTTCATTAAGAACTAGTGGGAAAAATAAGGCAAGTTGCTTTACTCCACACATCTCTGTTTACATAGATTTAGTTTGGTTAGCTGTGGGGTTTGAGTTCTTGAGGAATCGATCGCCATCCATAAGAAAATGCAAGTAAAGCACATTGCACACAGACAGTGAGAGGGGGATTTGCTACCGGCTACCGCCTAGAGAAAGAGAGAGAGAGGGAGAACTAAGCATGGCCAAACAGATCCACAGACATAGTTAGAGATAGATTTTCTCTGCATTATTTTCCAACCATCTTTCTCTGGGATTTACGTGTATAATTTTGATGCATGGTAGTCTCAGTCTCTCTCTGTCTCTCTATGTGTGTGTGACTGTGACACATGGCGCAGGGCAGCGAGCCAGAATTATTATAACTGGTCATTTCCTCTCTCTCTCTCCCTCTCTCCCTCTCTCCGTCTCTCCCTCTCTCCCTCTCTCCCTCTCTGTAGCTAACCTGACGGCCATTGTGATCCTGTCCCGAGGGAGGTGCGGTCTATCCAAATGTGTCTCTCACTATCTGGTGGCCATGTCAGTGGCTGATATGATGGTGGTAATTTTTGTGGTGATTTTCTATCGCATTGTTCCTTACTACTTCCCATATTCATTCATGTCCATCACCCATGTTTGCGCGGTGCTGGAGGCACTGCGTGGTGCAGCATCGGCAACCTCTGTCTGGCTAACTGTGGCTTTCACCTTAGACCGTTATGTCGCCATCTGCTGCCAACAACTGAAATCTAAATATTGTACCGAAAAAACAGCTGCTGCAGGGATAGCGGGGCTGAGTCTGTTCTTCATTGGGGAAAACATTCCCTGGTATTTTGCCACTGAACCAGAGTTCATAATTAACAATATACCGCGGGGATGTGAAAATAAAGCAAGCTTTTACTGGTTACTCCCATGGACAGTTTTTGACCTCCTCGACCTTATTTTAACCCCTTTTCTCCCATTCGTCGTGATTCTGCTGCTCAACTCCCTGACTGTCAGGCACATCCTGGTTGCCAGTCGGGCCCGAAGGAGATTGAGGGCACACAGTGATGGGGATAGGAATAGAGTTCAGAGAGACAGTGATCCAGAGATAAAGAGCCGAAGGAAAGCCATTGTTTTACTTTTTGCGATATCAGGCAATTTTATAGTGTTATGGATGACATATGTTTTATTTTTCTTACACCGTAGGATTTCAGAGAGTAACTACTTCTCAGGCTACAATAACACTTGGTATATTATTGGTCAAACTGGCTCAATGCTGCAGCTTTTAAGCTCCTGTACAAACACGTGCATTTACGCTATTACACAGACTCAATTCAGAGAGGAGATTAAGAGAGCGGTGGCATTTCCTTTTATATTAATTGTAGAAGTATTTCATTAGCAATAAAGCAAAGTCTAATTTAAAGACAGAGAACAGCTCCAGCTTCAGCCTATGTACATATTCCAATGTCAGGTTTAGATACAGAATAAAGCTCCCTCAACAACAACAAAAAAAATTGGGTGTTTTGCGGCTGTTACTTGGGAAGGACGTCCAAATATAACTGATGAAATTGGCAACAGGAAAATTGGTGAACATCACTCAAATATATTGTCACAGTGACATATTTCTGATTGGTAAAGCTGATGTTGATCTACGGACGATTAACCCCTTAATGTCCAACTCTATTTCAAAACATTCTGCCACATGTGTTGTTAGTGAACTTTTTTCCGTCTTGTTCCCCAAAACGTTTTTGGTTTTGATCACATTCCGCATACTTCTTATTTTAAAAGCCGAAGTTTGAATTGTTGATGCAAATTAGTTCTGCTATATGTCTCGAGGTTTGCACAACTGATCAACATAAAAATAAAATGTCTTTACAAGTACCATGAAACTAGTCATTTTTGTGTTTTGTTTTCATTTTCATGAATCTGAATGCCTTTTCTCCATTAAGTTTCTTCATCAAGAGAGTTTAGCCTGCTCCAATGTCTCCACCCAAACCGCCCTACCATCACTGGCGGGGCTTTCAGTTCCTACAGTCTGGAACTCCATTCTACAATCCATTAGCCTCGCTTCCTCCTGCTCTTCCTTCAAGGCCGGTCTCAAGAACTTCCTCCTCGACCGTGCCACTTCTCTCTTTCTAACATTCCCCCATTTTCCTCCTCTGCTTTCCCCTACTCCTTCGCCGAGGAGTAGGGGAACACCCCCACCCAACACCCACACCCTATGGTAGGTTTACTGACCAAACTGTTCAGCGCCCTGTGACGTCCTCCCGTCTCACTAAAAATGGATTGATGTTTATCAGTGGTTATCAGTTGTTAGAGCACTCGCCTTCCAAGCATGAGACCTGAGTTCGAACCTACAAAGGTCAGGGCGAAACCTTGGGCAAGTTTCGTTACTCCACACACACACGCCTGATCATATTCCGTCCAAAATTAAACACAACAATTTTTTTAATGGTCATTTCAACCTACGGCTATTTGCGTGTGACTGCTGTGCACAATTGGCTGCAGCGTTTCGCTCTCCCACGAATATACAGTCGATTCACTTTACAGTACATTCTATGAAGCACGTTGAGAATGTCGACGAATTGTGTACAGCGATGTTCACGACATCAAATGCAAGTATTATCATTAATATTATTACTGCAGGTAAACAGATGCACATGTGCCGAGTAGGAGAAGTTGCACAGCTTGTCGCACTGCTAGGAATCAAACCCTGTTTTATTGCTTGCCCAGATCCCTGGAGATGTAACTACACCACAGGAAAACATGCGTAATTCTGCATTTCTCTGAATTATACAAATGTGTGTTTGCTTTAAGTTCGGATGGGGGCAGGGGGGATGTGTGTGTAGGTGCGTGGGTCGGTTTCTTTGTATGTTTGGAGGGTATGTTTGTGCGAGTGTGGTGGTAAGTTTCTATTTGTGTGGACAGGGTTCGTGGTGGGTATGTTTGCGTGTATGTGAGGTATGATTGTGGGATTATGGGGCTAGGTTTGTGTATGAGAGGGGAGATATTTGTGTATGTGAGGGGGGTTTACGTTTGTGGGATTGGGTAGATTTTTAATGCGGGGGTTAATTTTGTGTATGTGTGTGAGGGTTAGTTTGTGTATGTGTGTGGGATGTGGGTTGTATAGGCTTGTGTGTGGAGGGAATTTATGTTGCTATGTTTGCGTTTGTGGGAGGGGCTAGGATTTTGTGTATGGTTACTAGATTTTGGGTGGGAGGCGGTAGAGTTGTGCGTGTGTGGCTGGGTTAATGTTGATACGTGTGGATGTGGGTAGCCTTGTGTAGCGGTGGGCGGTAGGTTTGTGTGTGTGGTTCGTAGGTTTGTGTGTGTAGATTTGTATGTGCATGGCGGGGTAGGATTCCGTGAGAGAGAGTGTGTAGATATGAGTATGGGTTGTGTGTAGGTATGTGTGTGCGTGTGGTGGGGTAGGATTGTTTGTGTTGGCGGTATATTGTGTGCGTGGTCGTAGGTAGGTTTGTGTGTTTCGGTCGATGGGGTTGGTTCATGTGTATGTGGGGTGGAGAAAGGTTTGTTGGGGGAGGGAGTAGGTTTTTGTGTGGACTGTAGGTTTGATTGTGCTTGGGATAGCTTTGAGGATGGAGGGGTGTTGCTGTTATTTTCGTGTGTGAGTCGGAGGGCGTAGGTTGGTGTATATGTATGGGATAGATTTGTGTTGGTATGTGGGGGTAGATATGTATATATATATGTCTGGGGAATGTGAGTATTGATATGCGGTTGTAGGTTTGTTTGTGCGGGTGCAGGTTTTTGTGTGTGGGAGGGGCATGTCCGTTTGTGAATGAGGGGGCATGAAGATTTATGTGTGTGTGGGTGGGAAGATAGGTTTGTTTGAATGCGTCGTGTGTTCGTTTTGTGTGTGTGAGGGGATAAGATTGTTTGTGTTGGGGGTAGATTGTGTGTGTGTGATAGTAGATTGTGTGTGTGGGGGGGAGGGGAGGTTTGTTTGTGTGTATGTGGGAGAGTATACGTTTATATGTCTGGGAAGGCGTAGGTTCGTAAGCTTCAGGTTGGACGGGGGAGGGGGCTCATACGGTGGGAGTAGAGAGGCTGAAGTTTACCTCGCTAATGTCGTAATCTGTTGAGCAGAAGGAACCGGCAGTTTGATGGGGGCATAGAACGTTGCAGATGCAAGCAATGACGTATAAGGTGACTAATAATCAGTATTTTCTTTGTATCCTGTGTGATGGGAAGCCAGTAGAATTGTATATTTGTGTGATGGAAAGCCAGTAGAATCAGGACGAATAATGTTGATAAGTTTACGGAGGCCAGTACAGGAGAGTATAAGGGCTGTAGATGTTTGGATGATATGTAGTGTATGGATAGAGGAATAGGGACGATAAGAAGTAGGAAGTTAGCATAGCTAAGAATGGATATTATGAATGTGTGTGAGGACGGATGTCGGCAAAGGTGGATAGTGATATGCAAATGACCAAAAGCACAGAGACCAAATCATATCTGCAAACGGGCCTTCACGTAGGCGAGGGAAAGTCAAAAACAACTGTACTCCTTGATGGAGTTGCAGATAATTGCCCCAAATGAGCAAGTTGGACAAGCAACTGTGTGTTCGGCAAGCGAGGCGAGATGAAGCAAGCTACTGTCTACACCGTGGGAGGAGTGTGCAGGAAAATGCTTGAATTAAAATTTGTGATTAATTCCTTGCTCAGGGTTACAAGTAGACACAATACTACTCCACCTGCATCATTTCCACCATAGTATGTTTCGAATGCACATCATTCCAGGAGGTCAAGGATAACCCAAGGCCCCGTTTCCCCAGAACAAAACAACTCATCTCAAACCAGGGTATTTTGTCTCGTACTTCCTCAAATCCAGTTATAAGTGCAAGGACACACTTTATGTACTTGTGTCTAAAATGGAACTAATCCATGCTGGTGCAAACAACGTCCAGTTCCCTCGTCCAGTCTGCATCAAATTGTTCCGTTAGTTCGTGAACACATCACTCCATATCTCGCTTAACACCCGTCTCTTATGCAAACACTAGCGTGTGGTTACATGACCTGTGGCCATCAATCAACCGATCAGCTCGAACTTGTCATCTCTCTTGTCATCTCGCAACCTTTCCTTCCACACGCACTCCACAATGTATGTTCGTTGCCACCGACTTGATCGTGTGGTCTCACTGACTATCACTGGCAAAGCCATCACTGACCACAACATCATCTCCTTCAAGTTCGCAGTCACTTTAACCACCGACGCCAAATTCACCAGCACCCTGTACATCCATTGGAAGAAAATCTCCCACAATCTCTCTCCAAAACGCGGGAGTCATCTGAATTGGTACACCGCTGGCCTACCTCGCGTACTGAACTCTCCTCCTCTCTCACTCTCCTCCATGCTATCCTCATCGGTAACTTCAACGCCCTTTCACGCTTCGCTCCCGCAATGACTCTCCAACATCCCTTTTCTTTCTTTCTTTCTTTCTTTCTTTCTTTCTTTCTTTCTTTCTTTCTTTCTTTCTTTCTTTCTTTCTTTCTTTCTTTCTTTCTTTCTTTCTTTCTTTCTTTCTTTCTTTCTTTCTTTCTTTCTTTCTTTCTTTCTTTCTTTCTTTCTTTCTTTCTTTCTTTCTTTCTTTCTTTCTTTCTTTCTTTCTTTCTTTCTTTCTTTCTTTCTTTCTTTCTTTCTTTCTTTCTTTCGTTCGTTCTTTCGTTCTTTCGTTCTTTCGTTCTTTCGTTCTTTCGTTCTTTCGTTCTTTCGTTCTTTCGTTCTTTCGTTCTTTCGTTCTTTCGTTCTTTCGTTCTTTCGTTCTTTCGTTCTTTCGTTCTTTCGTTCGTTCCTTCGTTCGTTCGTTCGTTCGTTCGTTCGTTCTTTCGTTCTTTCGTTCTTTCGTTCTTTCGTTCTTTCGTTCTTTCGTTCTTTCGTTCTTTCGTTCTTTCGTTCTTTCGTTCTTTCGTTCTTTCGTTCTTTCGTTCTTTCGTTCTTTCTTCCTTTCTTCCTTTCTTCCTTTCTTCCTTTCTTCCTTTCTTCCTTTCTTCCTTTCTTCCTTTCTTCCTTTCTTCCTTTCTTCCTTTCTTCCTTTCTTCCTTTCTTCCTTTCTTCCTTTCTTCCTTTCTTCCTTTCTTCCTTTCTTCCTTTCTTCCTTTCTTCCTTTCTTCCTGTCTTCCTTTCTTCCTTTCTTTCTTTCTTTCTTTCTTTCTTTCTTTCTTTCTTTCTTTCTTTCTTTCTTCCTTTCTTTCCTTTCCTTCATTTTTTTCCTTCGTTACTTATTACTTATTCCTAAAAAGATAGTAAATTTGTCACTTTGTACTGCTGAAGTTTGTGGGACGCTGCTTTGTGTAATTCACTGCCAGCTATTGCCCGCAATACACACTGTCAATAGATTTGACTGTGTAACATGTGAAGCTCAATGAGACTTAGTGAATATATGAACGGACGATGTATCAAATGCAAGAATTATTATTATTGTTAGACAGTGTGTTCAGTAGTCACCAAAGTATTTGCATCTTATTTTCATACAATTCCACAATGTGGTTTAACGTATTCGTTAAAGATATTTGTGCACATCATCAGCAAAGATTAAGGATTAGATTGAATCCCGACAATCACTCTGAGGTGTCTCCCCCCACCACCCCCTCCCACTCGCGCTCACCACCCACCTACTTGGGAGGTTCATTGTTCAAAGTAGGATTTGATGCGGTTGACTGAAAGCCGTGTCCAATCGTTGAAGAATGTTTGTTCAGCCGCTTGTGAGTAATGCCCTCCAACCAAGCAGCTTAATGTTCTCTCTGGGGGCCACACACATAAATAGCGTTGCGGCCGTCAGTGCGAAACTCGCTTCAACATGAAGAGGTTTCACAGTTTCTTGGAGAAGAGTTTTCGAAAAGAAACCATTTTCCAAATAATGAACATTGTGTACCCTGCCCTCGCCCTTTTCGGATTGATCGGTAAATCAGCGAATTACACTACAATTATACTACGCTTGCTTTCAGTCATTTTGCAGGAATGTTCTTGGTACAATTCGATTGGCATTTCGCCTTGGGGACATCATCTACTCAAATAACCAGTATAAGTGTCGTTGCTTTTGGATCTCGCCAGCTCTTTCCCACTTCAGTCGCTCACAGTACCAACCTTCGTTGTGCCCATTCCAGCAGTTATGTAAATCGCCATTCCAGATAGGTGCCACTGAAGCAACCCAAACCCCAACCCTCCCACTACTTTCAAATATCTTCCAGCTGTGAAAGGTTGTGCAGGTAATTGTGTTAAATATGACACAGAGTCTGACGAAAACTTAGAAAATCCTCTCAAGAAACCTCACATGCTTTACTGTGAAGTCCTGAAGTACAGTGACTATGTGTAATGGAATTCAGTTTGCACAGTGCAACATCCCGAAATGTGGCTTTAATCAACGTATTATTAAGGTTATTGGCCAGGGAAGCGCACAGAATTTCCCTTCTCTTCCCTATAGAGCTGTGAGAGACTTCCTTCTCGTGTCTGTTCCGACACAACACACAGTTCCGAAAAGAGTTGAAGAAAGCGGTGAAATATCCCTTACTTTTCATGCTGAAAGTGGTTACACAGTAACGGAGTGAGGCTCGATTTGGTTCTGAAACATAGGATCGCTTCAGCTTCAAGCAAGTCAAAGAATGTCAGTCACAATATCGGTGTAAGTTTCATTTCCATGTTTCGCAATGGAAAAAATATACTTCCGTTTGATGTAATTCCTGCCACAATAACATGACTGTAGTTTGCCAAGGCTGAGAACTACAAAGATAAAATCGGTTATTTGTTTAAATGCCTGTGTTTCGAAGTTATTCCGCGACGTTGTCTCTGTTTCATTAAATTGTGTCGTTAATACAATTTGTACCAAATTGGCGGTGGAGATACACACACAAATCCATCTAGCGTCTTGGAGCAATCCAAACTTTCAACTTAAAAAGCAATAAACCTTCATTTGTATATCACAAAACAGAAAATACTACATTCTGGGAATCTGAAACAAAAACAGAAGTTGCTGGTGGAAGTAAGCAGGTCAGGCAGCATCCATGGAGAAAGGAAAATTAGTCACCTTTTCGGGTCTACAAACCTTCCTCAGAAACGTGGCAGACGTTTGGAGGCACACGTTTTTTTTAACACAAATAATAATACTTAGAAGTACAATAATAATAATATTAACAATAATACCACCATTAATACTGTCAATAATAATATCAGTAATTGCAATAATACTTGCATTTCATATAGTGCCGTATCACATCTTCGTGACATATCAAAGGGCCTCATAGAATGTTCTGAAAATTAAATTGACTGTACATTAATAATAATAATAAAAATAATGCTTGCGTTTCATACAGCGCTTTACACGTATTATCGACGTCTCAAAGCGATTGACAGAATATACAGTAAAATGAGTAAATATATATTTGTGGACAAATCGTGGCAGCCAATTGCACACAGCAGCGTCCCACAAACAGTCGTGTATTGAAATGAACAATTTTTATCTTGTGGTTTGCTTTGGACGGATTAATATCAGGCGCGTGTGTGTGGAGTAAGGAAACGTGCCCAGTGTTTTGCGTTGTGTAGGGAACACGACAGCTATTTGCAAACTACAGAGTCCCACAAGCACTCGTGGAATGAGGGACTAACATTTTGCATCCACAAATATTAATCACTCGATAAGCAATTATGAACTAAGAAACGTTTTCCATCTTACTGCTAGTTAATACTGCTTGGAAAATGGAAAATTGCCCAAACTTCGCCCTGCTGTTTATCAAACCAGAGTTTTCTTAGCTACGAGGCGAATTTTCTCAGCACAAAGCTTCGGTTTTCTCCAATTTATTCTTTTTTGGGTTATCATTGAGCGTCAATCATGACTAGGTTTTTGAACAGGCAACCCATTGACTTGCAGCACTGTGCGACTTGTTCGTAAACCACAATAATATATGGCAGCGTCAGTGAAAGTGAGACTCGTTATGCTTAATATGGATTGTTTCCGACTCATGTCAAGCTGTGAAGAAGAGTGACCGTTGGCAACATTTGCAAAGTAAATATTTCCATCAGTAGTCCTGTAGAAAATGTATTGGGGAGCGAATCCTGGGTAATGTCTGTACCAGTACAGAGCGGCAAAGGACGAGCTGGTGGTATATGAGCAGCTCAGACTCGCTGTGTCTCATTCTTGTTTGCTCAGCCTGAGTATCTGCTGTCTGACTGAATCTTCCAGCAACACATCTGCAACCAGATAAAAGGATCAACGTCAAACGTAGTGCTATTATTGTCCAGCTAGACCACTAGCCTCAGATGTGAGAAGAAAAACAGAAGGTTCCAGGATAGGACAAACGATTGGGCCAGCTAACTTGGCCAACACACACAAACTAAACAATATGGTGGAAACAATCGTTTGTTAATTGCCAGATCGCCTTCATGTGGACATTAGCAATTTAAAATTAGGTGCTCACTCAATCCATTTCTGCTTGTCGGATAAAGGACACAAGTTATCACCCCTCCAATAAAAGCACAATGATAAAATTGATCATTCCAATCCACGACTGTTTGTGGGGGAGCTGCTGTGCGCAATTGGCTGCCGAGTGTCGCCCAGAAATATACAGTCATTTCACTTGACAGTATATTCTGTGAAGCGCTTTGAGAAGTCGACAAAACATGAAAAGCGCAATATGAAATGCAAGGTTTATAATTATTATTGAAGCAAGAACTTTCAATCATCTTCAGAAGAAACAGACGTATTATGCATATCCATATGTATTGAAAGGTACACAGCCTCACCTGGTACAAAGCTCAATATGAGAAGCGAAGTGATCAAAATTCCCATTGTCGATCCTCTGGAGACGAGCTTTGCACGTGAGTTTTATTATATAAATTGTTTGTAGGCGATTAGGTGTTTCAGCATCACTTCCGTGAAAGAAAAGCATTGCTTCATGCAACAAGCCATCCGTGTGACACTGTGGTCAGGACGATGTTGCTGTGTTCAGGTTCGATGACTTCAACAAAAGTGAGTGTGTGAGTGAGTGAGTGAGTGAGTGAGTGAGTGAGTGAGTGAGTGACTGACTGAGTGAGTGAGTGAGTGAATGAATGAGTGAGTGAGTGTGTGAGTATGTGAGTGAGAGTGAGAGAATGAGAGAGTGAGAGAGTGAGAGAGTGTGAGTGAGTGAGTGAGTGAGTGAGAGAGTGAGTGAGTGAGTGAGAGAGTGAGAGACTGAGAGAGTGAGAGAGTGAGAGATTGAGAGAGTGAGAGAGTGAGTGAGTGAGTGAGTGAGTGAGTGAGTGAGTGAGTGAGTGAGTGAGTGAGTGAGTGAGTGAGTGAGACTGGTAGGCCCGGAGGGATGAATGGATGAAGCGAGGTAGTGATGCAAGGAGGGAGGGATGGAGGGAGAGTGGGATGCAGGGAGGGAGGGAGGGAGGGAGGGTGGGAGGGCGGGAGGGAAGGAGGGAGGGAGTGAGGAAGGGAGGGAGGGAGGGATGTAGGGAGGGAGGGAGAGGGGGGAGGGAGGGATAGAGGGAGGGAGGGAGGGAAGGAGGGAGGGAGGGAGGGAGGCAGATAGTGAGTGAGTGAGTGAGTGAGTGACTGACTGAGTGACTGAGTGACTGAGTGAGTGAGTGCCTGAGCGACTGAGCGACTGTGCGACTGAGCGAGTGCGTGTTTGTGTGCGTGAGTGACTGAGTGACTGAGTGCGTGACAGAGTGACAGAGTGACAGAGTGCGTGACTGCGTGAGTGCGTGAGTGCGTAAATGAGTGTCTGAGTGAGTGAGTGACTGGGCGACTGAGCGACTGAGCGAGGGCGCATGTGAATGCGTGAGTGCGTGAGTGAGTGAGTGAGTGAGTGACTGAGTGAGTGAGTGAGTGAGTGAGTGAACGACTGAGCGACAGAGCGACTGTGCGACTGAGCGAGTGCGTGTGTGAGTGCGTGAGTGACTGAGTGACTGAGTGACTGATTGCGTGACAGAGTGACTGAGTGCGTGACTGCCTGATTGCGTGAGTGCGTGACTGAGTGACTGAGTGACTGAGCGACTGGGCGACTGAGCGACTGAGCGAGTGCGCGAGTGAGTGTGTGCGTGAGTGCTTGAGTGAGTGAGTGAGTGAGTGAGTGAGTGAGTGACTGAGTGAGTGACTGATTGACAGAGTGACAGAGTGACAGAGTGACAGAGTGACAGAGTGACAGAGTGAGTGAGTGAGTGAGTGAGTGAGTGAGTGAGTGAGTGAGTGAGTGAGTGAGTGAGTGAGTGAGTGAGTGAGTGAGTGAGTGAGTGAGTGAGTGAGTGAGTGAGTGAGTGAGTGAGTGAGTGAGTGAGTGAGTGAGTGAGTGAGTGAGTGAGTGAGTGAGTGAGTGAGTGAGTGAGTGAGTGAGTGAGTGAGTGAGTGAATGTGCCTGGCAGGGACGGAGGAATGGATGGATGGATGGATGGATGGATGGATGGATGGATGGATGGATGGATGGATGGATGGATGGATGGATGGATGGATGGATGGATGGATGGATGGATGGATGGATGGATGGATGGATGGATGGATGGTTGGGTGGATGGATGGATGGATGGACGGATGGAAGGATGGATGGATGGATAGTTGGATGGATGGATGGTTGGCTAGATGGATGGATGGATGGATGAATGGATGGATGGTTGGCTGGATGCATCGAGTGAGGGAGGCAGGGAGTGAGGGAGGGACGGAGGGACGGAGGGTGAGTGTAATGGAGGTATAGAGGGAGAGAGGGGAGACGGCGAGAAGGCGGGATGTAGGTAGAGTGGGAGTGGGAAGGATGGTGGAGGGAGGGAACGAGAGCTGGATGGAGGGATGGAGGGAGTGATGGAGGGAGGCAGTGAGAGAGGGAGGGAGGGTGGGAGGGAGGGAGGGATGTAGGGTGGGAGGAAGAGACGGAGTGAAGGAGAGAGGCAGGGATCGAGAGAGGGAGGGTTGGAGTGAGAGACGCAGGGATGAAGCGAGTGAGGGAGGTACGTAGGTAGTTAGGTAGAAAGGGAGGGATGGAGATAAATAGGTATAGAGGGAGGGAGGGAAGGATGGAGGGAAGGAAGGACGGAGGGAGGGAGGGAAGGAGGGCGGGTGGTAGGGAGGGAGGCAGGGAGGGAGGGATGGAGGGAGGGAGGGATGGAGGGAGGGAGGGAGGGATGGAGGGAGGGAGGAAGTGAGGGATGGAGGGATGGAGGGATAGAGGGAAGGAGGGTGGGAGGGAGGGAGGGAGGGAAGTACGGCGGGAGGGAGGGAGGGAGGCAGGGAGAGAGGGAGGGATGGTGGGTTGGAGTGAGGGAGGGAGGGAGCGAGTGTGGGAGGGAGAGAGGGAGTAAACATTAAAGGCAATGAGGGAGCGAGAGGGTAAGCCTGGCAGGGAGCGAGTGTGTGCTAGTGTCAGGTATGTTCTGCATTCGAGTGCCACGTAGGCAATCAGGGAAAATCATTTTGGTTTGCACAATTGTTTGACGGAAAATATCCAAAAAATGCGAACTTCAAGTTTCCGATTCAATCTTATGGTGAAAATGCTTATTCGCTTAACGTTGTTTGCGCTTTTAAAGAAGCAATGAACTACGTTAAGCGGCGTCTGACTACATACTCCCAAACAAATTGACAGTAGATTTCTGTGAAAAACGCGGCTGCTAATTACATGTAGTAGCATCCAACAACATATTGCTTTTCGCTTGTCCAATTTATTTGGGGAGGAATTTAGTTAAGTTTGTGGAGGAAGGAAATTTGCTTAAGGTATCTTCCTGCCTGAAGTCGAGCCCAGGTCTCGCACGTAAGGCGAATGTTCTACGTGCTGAGCTACAAGGCTCCACAAGGAGAGATTGGTGAGTGGAAGGCGAGTTAGTGTGGAGCGAGTTGGGGCAATACCACTGAAGTCACAGTTGAAAATATAACTCTTGATCCAGGCATTGGAGTAGGAAAGGGGTCTTCTATGTTACAATGTTGTCGAGTTTAAGACACTCGTCCTCACCTACACGGCCTTACACGGCCTTGCCCCATCCTACCTAACCGATCTACTCTCCCACTACACGCCCACCCGGACCCTCCGTTCAACAGGACTTGGCCTGCTCCAAGCCCCCCGCCCGAACCGCCCCACCATCGGAGGCCGGGCCTTCAGTTTCTCCGCTCCCACCTTATGGAATGCCATCCATCAATCCCTCCGTTTCGCCTCTTCCGTTTCCTCTTTCAAGGCCGGTTTGAAGACTTTCCCCTTCGATCGTGCCTTTTGTTCCAACCCGAACCCTTTTACCTCCCCTTCGTGTTTCACCGCTTCTCAAACACGCCCCTCCCAGCGCAGGTCAAACGCATCTTGTTCAGCGCCTTGGGACGTCCTACCGACGTGAAAGGCGCTCTATAAATGTAAATTGTTGTTGTTGTTGTCTGACAATCTAACTCAGCGATCTGCACATACGCTATCGACGTGGACATTCATTCCCTCTGTCAAAATCTCGATAATCGATTCGAATTGTTCAACTTTCTGTGCTCCAGCTGCTTAATGATAATCCCTCAAACAAAAATTGTCGTTTCAGTCCATAACTATTTCTGTGACGCTACTGTGCGCAATTGGCTATCGTGTGTTGCCCATTAATGGTTGTTCAAGTCAAATAAATTGAAGATAGATTTTAGGGCGAATCGCGGCAGCCAATTGCGCACAACAGCCTCCCCAGCGACAGTCATGGATTGAAATGACTGATTTTTTATTGTGCGTTTGTTTGGAAGGATTACTACGAAGCTTTCTATGTGGCTGTGTGTGAATGTGTGTGTTTGTGTGTGCACATGTGTGTCTGTATGCGTGTGTTTGTGTAAGGAAATCAAGCAAGCAAATTTGACCAAGCGTTCACCTTACTGCCTGGAATCGAACATCGGAATCATGTTTGCAACGCGAGTGGTCTTAACACGGAGATACAGGAGTACGCAGTGGGAAAGATCTGTGCGAAGCTCATCAAGACTCTCGATTATGTGATACATCAAAAGCAAAGATGATTATTATTATTTTGATGACTTTCCCTCTTTCACTACACGAATGTACCCACCATTTTCTTCTGAGATATTGTCACGTGTATCCTTTGAGAGACGCAGCAGCAAAGTCAGTGATTGTCAACCAGGTCAATAGTCAGTGCTGACGTCTGTGCTGCGATTAAACCATTTGTCTGCCATTGAGAGCTTTAATGTCAGTGTTATAGTCTGGCAGTAACACAGAGTATGTACGTATAATTGTAAAAAATCTTATTTATCAAATGTATACAATGTAAAATTTATTGTTTTTAATTTAACTCTTTCCCCACATGAACCACTCTATCACTACTTCTGTTTGTGGTTGAAAATCAGTCACGAGTTTCCTCTGAGACACAGCGGCAGCTACAACAGATTGTCAAGCAGGTCAACAGTAATTCCAGGCATCTGTGCTGAGATTGATCCATTTCTCTCCTATTAGCAGATTAATGTAAAGTGGGGCAGGCTGATAGCAGGCTGATTGTAACATGGCTTGTGTGATCGCATGGTAACAGTGGCTGTGTCAAATACAGCCACATTGACAGTCAATCACTTCAGTGGACCACCCGACGTGAGAGGCGCTCTGCACGTGTCATTGTGTTGTTGTTGATATTGGGTTCGATACCAAGGTCATTGCAACGCATTAGGCAGATATCCATACTCCACGGGCTTTACAACTCCATAATAATTTACAACATTCCCATTATGTACGAAATGTTCATAAGAGTGGATTCCACACACAGTGAGAAATGTGCTTGGAATCCACAAAGGGCCAAACCTTAGGCAAATTGCCTTCATCCACACGCCCAATAATAATCCGTCCCACACCAAAAAATCTATCACCAATAATAAATTGGCCGTTTGCATCCACTACTGTGTTTGGGGACGTTGTTGTGCGCAATCGGCTGCCGGGTTTCTCTCTCCCATAAATACACAGTTAATTCAATTCACAATGTATTTTGTGAAGCGCGTTGAGTCGCTGAGAGAAGACGTGAAAAACGATATAGCGAATGCAAGAATTATTAATATTAGTGCTGTTTTATCCACATGTCTTAATTCTAACAAACATTTATCACAATCTTCTATCGGTTGATTAATCAACACATATAATACACAGCTATTGATGCATTTCTGTTTCTTTAGTTGACTTGATATGACGTCAATAAGGTGTAAGCTGTGGGGATAGTTAGCTGATAGTTTGTTACACGGTGTCTCACTGCTCTTTACTGTTTGCCAGCGTTTGGTTGTGATGAGGGTTATTGTACGAGGCTTCCTATGATGTATATCACTGTGGTGCAGACTGACTGCACAGTGATACATAGCTGAGTCTGGCAGCTGTAGTCTGGCGATGGTTAACTGGCTGATGTTCTTGGCAGTGTCAAGAAAAGCTGAAATATGATCTCCAGTGGATTTTCCTCCCTCTCCAGTAGTGTTTCTGTGGATAAGGATTTTCGGTGCCTCGCCAGGGAACTGACGATACCAGGACACAACGAACTTCTGTCCACAGAATCCTAAGTATTGGCATTGTAGATCCACTCTCTCTCCAGCAACAGCCTTTGTTTCAGGCAGTGACTGATATATCGGTCCTACGTGGAAGAAATCACAGGATAGTGAGCATTGCAATATGGTAGCGTTGTACAGCAATTAAGGAGGATATTAGTAGAATTGTTTATTTGCCAGATGTTTCGGGCAACTGTCCAACCTATCCCACTCCCATTGTTGCCCTATATTCTTGACACATGTTACTTCTGCATTACTCCACCTGTCCATTTCCACTTTAAAATTGATTGTTTATCATGCTTTAAAGCAGAATATCAGGCAGCGCGTTGAAGATTACAATAACTTTGGAATTTAAAACAAATTCTCTTTTTCTCCCTTTTGTTTCTTTTTTTGGGAAAAAATAATCCGCTTTTAACAGATAATATTTTAACAATCGTTGCGTTCATGATAACATGATCTCTTTGTACATGACAATCGCCGCTACGCTGTAACCATTCTATTGAATCATCTTTCGACAATGTTCAAGAATTTAATATCCTTCTGACCCTTTCAATAAAAGACACTTGAGAGCCGCATTTCACCTAAACCATACAGTTACTCTGTTAATAATACTTGCATTTGTTAAAGCACTTGTCATGTCTTCTCGTCGCCTAACAAACCTTCAAAATATATACTGTCAAGTGAATAGATTATATATGTGGACGAAACGTGGCATAATAATCCAATTATTATCATTTTGATATAGCGCTTTTCACAACATATCGACGTCTTAAAGCGTTTCACAGAATATACTGTCAAGTGGATTGATTGTATATTTATGGGAGAAACACAGCAGCCAATTGCGCGTAGCAGCGTCCTACAAAAACTGTAGAGGATTGGAATGAAGAATGTTTATTATTGTAGGTTGCCTGCACGGATTATTATCAGGCATGTGGTTTTAGGTAACTTCCCAAAGTTTCTCCCTAATCTTCCTGGATTCGAACACGGGTCTCACGCTTCATTGTGATTGCGATATCCACTGAGCTATAATCCACAATAAAATAGCATTTTTGAAGTCTTCCATGCATCTCAAATCACAGCGTGAAACACAATGTAAGTTGAGTTGACTTTATTTTTGATTAGACGTCATAGTGCGTTCCATGGTTTTCTTTGAGATGTCTCAAAAAGGCGAAAAGCAATACAGCAAATGGATATATTGTGATCAGTAGTATTATTATTGTCTCTGCCGAAAGAACAGTTTAGTTATCATTTGTTTGCCTTATTCTGTATATGTTTTCTGTAGCAGATTGTCCACATTGAATCTTTGGTTGTCTGTGAACATGCGTATGTTTAGCAGAGAATCAGTTGTTAGTGTGTACAGTTAACCAAGTTGGTTTAAATTTGCGGCAAATGGAATTCCCCTCTGCAAATACTGTTACATTAAAGTCGCTGCTGGAGGAGGTGAATGATGTCTCTGGCTTGTTTCCAACATGATTTATCTTTCCGTCTGTGAGCCACTCAAAGCTGTTTCACTTCTGTGACGAGAAAACAGCTTTCCTTATTCATTTTTAAAAAAATGTTTCTCGAATCTACTTCTTTCTTTCTTTCTTTCTTTCTTTCTTTCTTTCTTTCTTTCTTTCTTTCTTTCTTTCTTTCTTTCTTTCTTTCTTTCTTTCTTTCTTTCTTTCTTTCTTTCTTTCTTTCTTTCTTTCTTTCTTTCTTTATTTCTTTCTTTCTTTCTTTCTTTCTTTCTTTCTTTCTTTCTTTCTTTCTTTCTTTCTTTCTTTCTTGGCAAAATAGTTTCGCATGCTTCAATATCTACTTGCATGTTGATGTCCAAGAAAATAAGTTTCTGTGGGAAAACTCAACGTATATGGAGAGAGGAAAATTAGTGAACGTTTCAATTTATTGATCTATATTCAGACAAGGTGGGGTTTGAATGCAACTGTTTCTAGCACATTTCATATTGGATCCAATTGATTTCCAAGAAAAGTTGGCTTGTCGAGACAAATTCGTGCAACAGGGATTGAAATACGCCATTGTAACTAACATATATAGCGCTAATTAGTTACCTAAACGTACACTCAACTTGTCCTCTCGTCAAATTGCTTTGGAAAATCTCTCCAGAAGAATTCAGCGACTTTAGAATATAATGAAATACACGTAGTTCAGCAAAGAAACCAGCCTCATATTGGGAGCTGTCCAATCTTTTGAAAATCGCAAACATATGTTTTAGTTTTCAAAAACTGATTGTTGAATTGACACAGTTTCAAAAAACTGGGAGCAATCTGTTAGAATATTGCACTTTAGAAATTCAACAAAATCAACAAATAAATGAATAGAGTTTTATTTTAATTTGATAGAAATTATCCACACTTACGTTTTATTACCGTGACTTTGGATCCTGATCCATCTAAGCTATATGGCTTATAATTACACAGTCACACAGTTCTCGTAATACACGGTGCAAAAACTAGTGTATCTGATCATGATTGAATACTGCTACAAAAAAGATCTAAATGTTAGCAAGATGGTAATAGTTTCTACATCTCTACAACTGTCTCGTCACCCGACATTCATTTCGTCCAAATCTGGTTTAATTTATGTAGAATTTCTACCGAACACGAACAAATTCCCTCAACAAGAAAACATTTTTCGGTAAATAGTTAAAGAATTTTCTGCTTGAAATAACTAAATCAGTACGTAAACTGCCAAATTTAGCGTAATGAAAGAAGATACAGTACTTAGTGTTCATGTGCAATATAATTCCATGTAAATAGCCGCACGGTAGTTGTACTGATGGATTCCAATGTGTGTATCAAATCAACACAGTATTTGCTGTCAACACAATTACATTGTTTTGCAAAACAACTGTAACAGTGTCTGGTCATGTACAAATTACCAATCAATGATATCACGTGTACAATTATTTTGAAGATATTCCTATTCAGATATGATTTGTCGTCTAATATATATACGTAAATTGCGATATATGCCAATTGCACTCACATTCAACGTCCTTTAACACTACATAAATTTTCCTAAGTGTTCCCCAATAATGCTTGTTTGTCGAAGAGAATGTTACTAAACACCATTGCACATCACACAACAATGGATAATGTGCATTGAATTCATTGACAAAATCACATTGACTATGTGTTGTCTTTGAATTGATGAAGAGGCTTTTTGTATTGTTGGAAGCCTGGATGCAGCATTGTGTCGTCCCACTGATATCGAGCTCTACATCTGTAGGTAGCGCTGTCGGCAAATTGCAAATCATTAATTTCCAGCAGAGATGTCTTTGTTCCCACTTTGATAACATCAAACCGACTTTCGCGAGGGATGGACATCCAAACTCCTCCATTTGGAAACTGCCTTTGAAATGCCAAGCTGATAGATCTGTAGCTCCCCGAATAACCTTCTGCAAAGACGCAGTTGATGGTCAGAGGATCGCATTCTTCTTTAGTAACAGAGTTTGGTGTCTGTGTTACGGTCTGACTGAAAACATCTGAAACATGTGAAACAGGACATCAGGTTAATACAGGCAAAACCCTGACCTGCACAATCAGCAGCAAATCACGATGCTTGGCCTGAGTCGAATTGATTTCAATTTGGACAATAATGATATAATTATCATGGTGCATGAATAGAATATAAGCAGAACAGATTAATCGATAGCAATCTGCTGCTGTGTTTCGCCCGCAAAAGAAAAAAAGAAAAACTACGGTCACAATATATTCTGTGAAGCGCTTCAATACGTTTCATCGACGTGAGAAGCCTCTGTTTCAAAGCGTGGAATTATGTAAATTATGATAAGGCAAAGTTGAACGATGGTATTCATTCGGGCCGAGTAATTGGAACAAAACTCACGTTGTAAGTAGTGGATGGCGATGGCGATAGAGATGAGAAGCATTCTCTCCTCGCTCGACAACAGAGTGACTGTGTGTTACACAGGGATGTTCTGTAGCAGCGCTAGAGACTAAATTACACTTGTACAGAGCCTTTCACGTCAGGAGAATCACATTAGCGTGTGACGTGATGTCTGGTGACAGCGGATTTGGGAGTTGGAGGAGGGCGTGGCGAAAAGCCATTTGAGGAAAGGGAGTGACGAACTGTGTACGTGAGCAGGGGGCAGAAGTGGGCTGGTTATGCGGTGACTGTTGAAAAAATGGGCAATCGGCGAGGGCTGTGAGAGGAACGTAAATGATGACACTTCAAGTCGGAAACCGAGGGCGTGATGTAGAGAAGGACTCTGTTGTGAGTTGGTAAAGACAAATTATCAACGACAGCAAAACAAAATTGATTGATCGAGCGCCTTTCAGTTCGAAAGCAAGGTGCTGTACAGCGATGTCGGGACCAGAGAATTAGGGCACAGTATCATGGTAGGGTTTAGGGGAAGAGGAGTAGGAAAGAGGGTGTGTGAGGAGGTGGAGATGGAGAGAGTTGGGATTAGATGGGTGGAAATTAGGGAAGGAGAGAGTTGGGATGGGAGGGAGAGATTCGTGTGCCTTATGAGAGAGTTGGTGGGGGAGGGGGAGAGATTTTGGAGGGGAGGGAAAATGTTGGCAGCGGAGGGAGACATTTGGGAAAAAGAGACATTTGGAAATGTGGCGAGATTTTGGAGGACGCGAGAGATGGAAGGGGAGGGAGAAAGTTGGGAGGGGAAGCAGAGTGTTGTGAGGGATCTGAGAGAGGTGGCAGAGGAGAGCGAGAGAGTTGGAAAGGGATTTAAAGAGTTGGAAGAGGAGAGTTGGAGAGTTGCGAAGGTGGTGCGAGAGATATGGAAGTCAGAGGGAAAGATTTGGGAGGTGAGAGAGCAGGGATGGGAGGGAATTGGGAGGGGAGGCAGAGGATTGTAGAGAATGTAGAGAGTTGAGCATGGAGCAAGAGCGTTGGGTACGGAGATGACGATATTTGAGAGGGGAGCGAGAGTGTTATGAAGGAAGGGTGGAGAGTTGGGAGGGCAGATGATGGGTGAGGAGGTCAAACTAGAAACTAGGGTAAAGGCATTGTGTGTGGGTACAGAGGCTGGAGTATGTGGTAGAGAGAGTAACGGAGGGTTGCAATGTGACACAGTGGGAGAAGATTTGGCAGCCAAGGGATCAGTTGAACCGTTTCAAAACTTCTCAGCTGCTGTACCAAGTTAGAGCGTCTGCAGCATTAATATTTATGTTATATCTCGGCCAGTCCATCTCTCTGCCTAAGTCTCTGTCATTGAAGTTGAGGCCTGTTGTGAAGAAAATTATTTACCGATTTACAAAGCTGTGATTAGGAACCCGCGTATTTGTCGTTTGTCCAATGGCTTTGGACGGTAAAAATTGCCTTCAAAATAATGTTAATAATTGTGTGGTCGCTCATTCCACGATTGAGTGTTGGATTTCACTGTTCATAATAGTCTGCAAACTCTGTCCACCAAACATACAACAACAACAACAACAGCTTGTATTTATGTAGCGTCCTCCACTCCGGACGGCTTCTCATTGCGCTTCAGATAAATGGTACAATCCAAGGACAGCGGGAGAAATGTGACCGAATGTGAAGCATTCAATACTCTTGAATCCTGTTAAGCGCTAGGAGCCCTCTCGATCACGTAATCAGGTGATTTATTCAATGTCAGCATTATCAACGTCCAATTGTCTATTCTGACAGAAAATAATCCAGTTTCCAGCTGACATTTGTATTAAGTATGAAGATGGTTTATGGAATGTGAGGCGGAGATGATCCATAGTGGACATAAACGTTTGAGATTATTTTTGATTCCATGATGGAGAGTGAGGAGAATGCAGTTTGGGGCTTTGTGTTTGAAAGTGGTGACACTGCAGATCATTCTGGAGTTAATTTATTGCTGATAATCATATTAGTCATTGCAGTTCACATAGTGATTGATCACGTACTCGAGCCTCCTCCAAGTGCTTCACGGAATGCGCGGTAGAACGGAGTGACTTTGTGTTTTGGGGGTCAAACATTATGCAGTTACGCACTGCAGCATCTCATGGACAGCAGTGTATTTAATGATAAAGTTCTTGTATATTATATATTTATTATATTTTTGGAGTAAATTATTATTTTATTTATTTCCATTGACGTATCTATTTCTTTTTGTTAACGTCTTACTTAATTATTCAGAATTGTTTCTGTTATTTGGGTTCACTTACACTTACTATTTATTATTTTATGTATTGTTACACGTATGTCATTCATTATGTTATGGTCTATTAGACAATGACTCGGTTTATCTATTTGTTTAAGGGATTATTGGCTGATTTATTTTACTTTTCCAAGGATAATATCCAGTGGAACATGACTCGCCAATCGACTAACAACCGAGTTCCTATTTACTGTTTAGTAAAGAGAGGGATGTGTATACTGAAACTGTCTCTAGGTTTCGTCCAGCCTGGGAATCGAACGCAGGATCTCTCGCTTGTGAGATAGAACCTCTCGCAATAAAATTGGAGGATTCCACATGATTTGTTATATGGCGGCATCTAGTGGTGGTTCAAGAGAAGGACAGCGTATGGTTTGAGTTGATTTACATAACATCCAAGTTGGTTTTCAGTTAATCGAGATACTATTGAGTGCGGGATAAGTCGTACAACATTAATATTAATATTTCTCTCACATAAACACTCTCCTCCACAAACAAACCTTCTATACTGACTGATTCGCCGGAGCTATACTCCTACTCCCACACACTCCCATTCCGTGTCTCTCCCACGAATCCCCCCACCCCCACATGACTCTCCTCTCCCCGTAGCTCTCGCCTCCCCACATAGCTACCATACTTCCCATAGCGCCTAAACCCCCCCCCCCCACTCTCCCCCCCTCCACTCACCTCCACACACACTTCAATCTCGCAAAGGGTTTCAAACAATGACACTCTTGCAACAATGAAGATAGTTAAGACTTGCTCTCCGGCCTTAAGTTCGGAACATAAATACAAGTTGTTATATCTGTTCTTGTCATCAAGGGCGCAATATATCGCAACATATTTTGCTGTGAAGTGACTTAACTGTACATACATTGGGGAGCGTGACAGCCAGATAACACTGTTCAAGTGCGGATGGGTTCCAGATAATGTTGTGAATGGAACCAACCAGCAGAACACACTATATATTTTGCAGCTGGTTCGGGAGCCATACGCTATGGAAAGTAGTCCATGGGCGCTGGGCCTCCCACACCCACCCATCCCATGTCTCTCTTCAACGACAATCGCATCCTCCCACTCCCCCACCGCCACATAGCTCTCCTCTCCCCATAGTTCTCGCCTCCTCACATAGCTACCATACTTCACATAGCCACCCATCCCAAACCACCACTCCTACCCTCCACACACACCTCAAACTCGCAAAGAAGATCAAACAATGACTCTCTTGCACCATTGAAGTCTCAAATGTGCTCTCCGGCCGAAAGGACGGAAAATGAATACAAGTTGTTGTAATTGTTCTTGTCATCAAAGGCGCAATGTATCACAACAAATACTGCTGTGAAGTACCTTAACTGTGCTTACATTGGGGAGCGTGACAGCCAGATAAAACTGTTCAGGTGCGGATGGGTTCCAGATACAGTTCTGAATGGAACCAACCACCAGAACACACTGCATATTTTGCAGCTCCATACGCAATGGAAAGTAATCCAAGGGCGCTGGGCCATCAGGGATATTGGAGTCCAGAAATAACTTGGTTGCTCAGGTGCGGTGGAGCGCTGGGGTGGTACGGATGGAATGGTGACACAAACTACGGTCAAAGAGGAGAATTACAACGAGAAAATTAAATTTCTCTGGCGAACTGCATACTGGGCCGATGTCACATATTACTGGACAGTTAGTGTTTCGCACCAGAGTTTGGGCTCGGAATAGGGAAGGTTGAATGGCAGTGGGAGTTGGAGATTGATTAGAAACACAGCCGATATAGAGTGTCTAGAGATGGGTATTGAGGGAATTGAAAGAGAGAGAGGGCGAGACAAACGGACAGCAATATAGAGCTCCAGGTTGTGGGGGCGGAGAATCAGCCGACCTTCAATGATTTATTTAGTTTAATGGAACAATTAATCGAATCTCCGCAAGGCCTCAAAGCCAAGATTCCGCAAACTTTCCAAAAGATGTAGAAAATGAAGATAGTTTCTGTTAGAGCCCTACAGTGCATTCAACCACTGTGGTGAGACTGAAGGCACAGTGATGCACTGCGTTGTCAGATACCAGCAGCTCAGAGATTGATTACTTAGTGATAGAACTAGATTCCTGCAGCTGAGCAGCGAAACGGTTTCCAAATCCTGTTCGTTTCACTAGATCGCCATCACCCGAATATCTCCGGACTATAAACTCTGGGTGTTTGTCTGGGTAATGTCTGTACCAGAAGCGATAGTATTGCTTGCAGTAGTGGTGTAGGGACACACAAGATTGGAAGCTTCTCCTTCTTTCATAACCATCGTCGGCCGCTTTCTGACTGAAAGTATCGGCGTCAGAGAGTTCTGGAATAAAACAGGAAAAGCACGGCGAAACACTAGTCACCAAACTCACAGCTCATTTGTAAGCAGTGAAACAATAGTGAGGAATACGTGTTACAGATCTATTATTGAAACATACGTAAGGCATTATTACCATTGGAAAAGATATCTGCCTGTCTGGGAAACAAAGGTTAAAATCGAGAAATAACTTTTAGTTTGATTATCAAGGCATGGGTTCAACCCAGTGATAAATCTATTGCATTCCTACATTCAAGATCCTGAGTGTAGGATCTTGAACGGTCCTCACATTTAAAGCCCTCCACAACCTCGCACAAAACCTACATGTGTTACCTACTATCCCCTTACTAACCTGACCTCCACCTCACTCCGCTCAGCAGGCTCTGGCCTGCTCCACCTACTCCAATCAAGGGACTGTTTCCCCTGGTAGGAGAATCTATAACCAAGGGTCAAAGTCTTAAAATTAACGGTCAGCCTTTTATAACAGAGTTGAGGGAATATTTCTTCACTCAGAGGGTTGTGAATTTATGGAAGGCTGTAGATGCTCAGTCCTTGAAAATTTGCAAGGCTTAGACTGACAGATTTTTGAAAAATAGAGTGATTGGGGTATATGGAGATAGTGCAGGTAATCAGAGTTAGGTGAGAAGATCAGCCATTATCTTATTGAATGGCGGAGTAGGCTCGAGGGGCTGAATGGCATTCACCTGCTCCTAATACCTATGTACTTATGATCTAATCTATCCGCACTACCGTTGACGGGCGAAACTTCATCTACTCTGCCCACCACATCTGGAACTCCATCCTAGACTCCAATACCTCGTCCCTTCCCTGGTCACATTGAAGTCCCGCCTCAAGTCTATTCCTCTTAGACACCAAATGATAAGCATCCCCTTCCAGCCTACCCCCCAGTCCTCAGCACAGGTTTGAAACTGTAACTGTCCAGCGACTAGGGACGCCCTGCTGACGGGAATGGAGCTATATAAATACAATTTTGTTATGGTTGCTGTTGTTTGTTGCACAGTTTCTATAATGCGGGATAGATGGCTGTTTCATTTTGGAAGACGGTTGAGCTAGAGGTGAAGCTTTGGAGGGGACTGCAGCACACTACTGCAATTCTTGCTTGTTACAATATTGGCTATTTGTCTAACGAAATAATAAATGGAAAGAAACATTGCATTTCCAAACTGACTTGAGTGAATTGCATCTGGACTTGTAGCGCTCAACTCGTTCATGAATAGCTGTCTGCATTGATTGCAACGTATAATGACGTGAGAGATTAGCTGACAAGCTGATGAGAGGGGAATTTGGTTTCCTCTTCGTCTGGCTGCTGAAGTCTCTGCTTCCCGCATGGCCTCAAGGCCTGAACCATATTCCGCATACTTTTCAAACAGACGGATCGTTCCCATGTTTTAAAAAAGACAGTTTTTGTACGAGCCCTGCAGTGTTGTCAACCACAGTGGAGAGACTAAAGGGACAGTAATATACTGCGCTGTCAGATACCAGCAGCTCAGAGATGGATAACCTGGTGGAAAAACTAAATGTCTGTAGATGAGCAGAAAAGCGGTTTCCAAATCCTGTTCCTTTGTCTTGATTGTTATCCAGAGAATTTCTCCGGATTATAAATTCTGGGTGTTTGTCTGGGTAATGTCTGTACCAGAAGAGATAGTAGTAGCTGGCACTAGTGGAGTATGTGCAAACCGAATCGACAGTATCTCCTTCTTCCTTCACCACCGTGTCAGCAATCTGACTGACAGAATCGGCGTCACAGAGTTCTGTAATAAACGAGGGAAAGCATGGCTAAACATTCATAAAATCATAGAGTCTTATGGCAAAAAGGGAGGCCAGGTGGCCCATCGAGTCTGTGCCGGCTCTTTGAAAAGAGGAACTCATTCCCACTCCCCAGCTGTCTCTCTCCACATAACCACGCAAACCTGTGCTCCCTAAATATACATCTAAATGTCTTCTAAAATTTCTTATCGAATCACACTCCACCAACTTTTCAGGCAATGCATTGCAGATTCGAACAAGTCGCTGAGACAAAAATAATACTCCCCACCTCACCTTTGTTTCTTTTAGAAACGGTCTCAATTAAATCATCTCAATTGCGGACTGATTGCTCCATACACTGAGATTGGCCTTGAATGAAGAAAAGGAGGAAGCAAGGCGAAGGGATTGCGTGATGGAGTTACACGCATGGGGGACAGAGAGGCTGAAATCCCGACACTGATGTTAGGGCGGATCTGGCGTGGGACACGGAGCAGGCCAGAGCCAGCTGAACTGAAGCAGAAAGCAGTTCGGATTGTTAGCCGTGGGCGAGTTCTTGAATGCCCTTGAAATTGAGGACGAGGTTTTTGAATTGGAAAACAATAGTATTCAGTCGTTGCCTGAATTTATATTCCCGAGATTTGTCGCGCCCTCAGGACAGCAAATCCCTCACGGATATCTCATTTGTCATTAGCAAACAAATAATAATCAATAATGTTTTACTTGGCACCTGATGACATGGTTGAAAGCGTGTAAATGCGCTGCATAGAATGAGCTGCCAAATTCATGTCTATATATAGAGGACAGAACATTGTATGTAGTTATCCTGTCCCGCCCGAAAATCTAACGTGTGTCCTATCACTTGTGAAGTTAATCCTATTTACACTCAGCTACAGGTCTCCCTCCAACAATTGTTGCTAAAATGCAGCTGACAATCCGCAGCGACCCAGAATTAGCTCAACACGATCTCACCTGCCGTAAAGGTTCCCCGCACTAGACAGACAGCAAACAACCTCATTGCTGCTCCTCAGCCTTCGCTGTTGTGTCTGCGACATCCGTTTGCTGGAAACCAACAGCAATAAGCGTCACTGCAGATCCCACAGTCGCACGTCACATCATTGCTATATCAATTGCTTTTACATTGTGCGATACACCATTACTGTCTGTGTTAGTGTGGCGGCAGTGGATGGGGTGTAGGGCAGGTGTGACGTGGGGTGCAGGGAATCCTCCCCCTCAGCTCCTGGTAACCTTACAATCAAACCTTCCAAATATATAATCAATTCACTTAACACTATATGTTCCGTGAATCGCATTGAGACGTCGATAAATTGTGAGAAACGCCAGCTTTCCTTTATAATCAAATGCAAGTATTACTCATATTATTTTAATCCAATAAATGATGGTCATGAACATCGGATTAGTTTACGTACACAAAATTGTTAAAGCGTTTTTAATTTCACTCAAAGTAATGTTTTGTATTAATTCAAACACTTCCGCTATTTTGCAGCTCAATGGCGGTTAGCACTTTTATTTAGATTTCTAACAGTTGTAAAATTACATTTTTTATCCGTTTGAATTCCTCCATGTATCTCCAGTGTTGATTCGTGAATTAATTCTTTCCTGAAAGATCTTTGTTATATTAATAATAATTTCCTTTGTTATAGTGTGTTTAAATAATTCCCTACATGATGCCATGTGACTTGCTGTGGCCCCTGTTTTATTGCATGTGGTTGGGAATTGATCACGTGATTCCTCTGAGAGACACAGCAGTAAAGTCAAAGAGGTCAACTGACCGGAAAGACATATGTGCTGTGATTAAACCCATTAACTCCTCTTTGTAGGTTTATGTACGGTGGTGTAGCCTGACAGTAACAATGTGTGAGTGATGCCACAATAGTATGTGGCTGCATCAGATAGAGCCACAGCCAGCACAGTTACAGCGGATGTCTTGCTGCTCGTGTCCAAACTAGTGGTGAAACGACCTTCAACAAATTCAGCTCTGAAATAGTCCCCATCATGATCATGTCTCAGTGTGTACAGAGGAGGCTGGCCTGGATACTGACGGTACCAGTACATGTAGACATTCGTGTAACGAGCAGAGTAGGTCCTACTCAAGGTCACAGTCTGGCCTTCAGTGACAGAAACTTCCATCTGCTTTGGTTTAAGTTTATCTCCATTCGCTGTCGCTGTAGCCAGAGAGAACACGTTATTCACTGTAACGCACACATCAGAGATAAATCTCCAAGTGGTCTTCAGAACGAGAGTAAATTGCTTACATAATAGGACCAATAACATTAAAATGTTCACAGCTGTGTGTTTACTCTCCATGTTTCCAAGCGAGTAAGGCATTCGATAGGAGGTTTTTGAGAAGAGAGATTGTGTCCTGAATTGTGACTAAAAGCAGAGTGAGGAGCAGCGTGGACCACAGCACTGATGGATGCGCCTCTGTGTCAGATTACTATAGTTTCAAACCCCACCACCGTATTTGTGAAACCTAACTGGTCAGATGACGCTCCAACGCCTTGAGACGTGGAAATAACAATGGATATTTCTTCTTGTTGTTCTGATGCAATGCTGCGAGTTTACATTTATAATTTAAGTATATTTTTTCTACTTCATCCTTCAACCTTCCTCGACCCGTACCCACATGTTCTTGTCTCTATCCAAATTTGCATCGCATTGGGACGTCCTCTCGACGTGAGAGGCGCTACATAAATGTAAGTTTCAATTGTTTGATTTACTAACTTGTGAAGTCCTATGGATCAGTTGTTAAAATAATCATATCACAAGCGCGACCCAAGGTAGTGAAATTAATTTATTTGATGTACACATTGTGGTAATAATAAATATAATCCTTGCGTTTGACATACCTTTTTTCACATCTTGACGACGCACAAAAACGCTTCACACAATATACGGTTAATTGAATTGATTGTATGCTTGTGAGCGAAACGCGGCAGCCAATTGCGCACAACAGTGTCCCACACAAACAGTCGAGGATTGAAATGTATACTGTTATTATTGCATTATCTTTGGTGGGATTACTATTAGCCGTCTGGATTAAATAGACTTGACCAATGTTTCGCCCTCACCTACCTGGATTCAACCAATCAATGAATCAATGAAAATTAAATCCTACAGCCCCTTTCACGTCAAGAGTACATCTCAAGGCGCTGTGCAGTAAGGTAGGGACAAGAGTATGGGGAGAGGACTCGGAGCAGGATGAAGAAGAGTGGGAAATTTGACTGTATTTTTGTGGGCGAAACGCATCAACCAAATTCCGCAAAGCAGTGTCCGATCAACAGTAATAGAATTCGTACTGAGCGAAAAGTGGAGGAAATATGGCAAGACGATGTGTCGGGGCAGGGGTTTAGGGGGAAAGAGAGTAGGAAAGCCGCCTGCATACTTCTGGGCGATAAGCGGCAACAAATTGCGCACAGGAGTGTCCCACAAACATTCGCTGAAATGGGGCGAGGGTGGGAAAGGGGATGAAGAGGGAAAGGGGAGAGAGAATGAGAACTGGGCTGGGGAAAGGTCAGGTTGGAAGAGGGGGGACAGTAGAGCGTAACAGAGAGAGGGAGGGAATGGTGGATGGAGGGCAAGATCACGGAGAAAGGGGTGTCAGAGTGAACAGAGAGGGAAGCGCAAAAGAAGGGACAAGAGATCTCTCACACTTGCAATGCGAGTGCTACAAACATTGAGTTCGATCATGGTGTTTGTGAGTGAAAGGCAATGAAATACATCAAGTGACATAGAAATAAAATTTTGATCAACATGGAATAGTTCCAAATGCACGATCATCACGAGGCAAATTATGTATTGTAAGAATAAAATAAGTAAATTATTTTGATTGTATATTTCTATATCAATAGTACAGCTTGTGTTCTCTCTTTGTATCGCCTATAGGCAATGCGTGATTAGTGTGCACTTTAATTCAATGCGTTAATTGAACCAGTTATAGCTGGGCAACATGAATTCGGTTATTCAGCAATGCTTGCCTCGTTCGCAGAATGTTCTCAAAATAATGTTTTGGACAAATGATGGAGCAGTGAACCTCAATGTATTTCCGAGTCACATTCATGTTACACCATTAGTTACAGTCAGTCATGTAGCAATGCATTTATTTTGTCATTGGGAATAAAACTCGGCCCTAAGCTTTTCAAACTTTCGATTACTACCATCTCCATCTCCGTCTCCCCCTGCTCCCATTAGCTCTCTTCACATTTCCCGAAAATGTCTTTCTGTAGGATAGTTCCTTTTGTTACCAGACAATTGTGGAACAAGCTCTGTCACTGCTGTTCACTGTAGCACACTGTCCTTCAGGAAATGGGCTTAACGGGAACAGGAAATGTCCATTGAACACCCCAGCAGACAGTTGGGAGATTCTCTTACATTCTGCGGACAGTTCAAAACTCCTCGTCCCTATTTACCCCATCGTCGATCGACTCCATTGTCTCCCCATCATCCAGAGGATATAATTGAATACCCTGGTACTCACAATTAAAACGCTCTACAACCTCGCCCCACCCTACATCAGTGAACTTATAACTTGTTACCAACATGCCTGCCCCCTCCCGATCAGCAGGCTCACGCCTGATCCACGTGTCCCGATCCAACTGCCCAACCCGTGGCGAAAGGGCAAGGCTTCAGTCACACAGCCGCGAGCCTCCATTCCGCAGTCCATCTGCTTCGCTCCCTTCCTGTCTTCCTTCAAGTCTCAACACAACGGTTTCCTCTTCAATGGAAGACCATCGCAAAACTACGACTCCCACACTCCCCCACCCCTCATCCCACGCCCCCCTTCCCCACTCCAGGTTCCCAGCTCGGTATGACTATCCAGCGTATCGGGAGGACCTCGTTACGTGAAAGACGCAATACAAATATAATTTTGTTGTTGTTACACCGGGACTGAACTTCACTTCTACTTGAATTACGTTTCCTTGCATACATCGATGCCGCTCAGTTCTGTAAATCAAATCGATGCAGTATCCACATCATTTTGGGAAGAGAGCTCCAAATTTCAAATACCTTTTGCTTCAAGTAAACGACTCCCGATTTATCTACAAAAAGATCGATGTCATACCTTTAGTTATAAAATGAACCCCACTTCAGCGACTCTGCCCACAAACGCTGGAATTCCATTCCAATGTTGCCTTGAATCGCCGCATCAAGAGCATCCTTCAAGACTTGACTCAAGACTCTCCACTTCGACGGAACCATCGGCAACTCCGTATCCCCCTTCCACTCCCCACCCCTGTCATCAGCTCGGGTCGGAAGCAGTAACAGTCCAGCGCTTTAGGACGTTCTCCTGGTGTGAAAGGCCTTATATAAATGCAATATTTTTGGTGTTGTTCTGTATTCCCTCCACTCACTGCTGGAAAGTTTCTCTGACACTGTAGGACTTGATTTATATTTAAACAACATAAACGTAGCTTACTGATTTTTAAGTTTTCCTACTTATTGATTTACCACAGAAAAGCACGTACACGTGTTAGCTCTCCTCATATACGAAATAGTTAGTAAGTATTCCGTGGCAATAACATGATCGCATAAAGCAATATTTTTGGTGGTATTCTTGCAATTGATCAAATAATCAAGAAAGCTGAAAGTACTGAATGGAATGTATCGTAAATCAATTCACTATTTATTGAGTGAAAAAAAGGTAGCCAATTCAGCTCACCAGTTTTCCATTGGTTTGAATGACCAGTTGGTTGTAGATTAGTCGTATTCTCAAACAGTTATTATTATTTTAGTAAGCGATAATGATCGCTAACAACTAGTACACCAATCGACATCCAAGCGGGTCCCTAGTTACCGCGAGGCAGACAGAGGCGTGCGGGTAAAATAAAGGAGGTTTTTGTTGAGTACAGAATGTTTTGCTCTGCAATGAATGGAACCCAGGTGCTCTCGCTTGCAAAGTGAATGCTCTAACCACTGAGCTGCAGGCCTCAGCATGTGGGTTTTTGTACGGCAGGAACACTGAACTGTGCCTCCGTGGGGCTCAGCGCACAGTAATACACAACAGAGTCTGTCATTGTCACTTGGGATATATTCAATGGCACGGTTCTTCGCGTTTTATCCAAATTCGTTGAGAAATGTTTTCGTGCAAATTCTGCATGATTCCCCTTGTTGTTCCTTGTGTATACGTAAAGGATATAATCTGGAGCTTTGTTGGTATAGTGACGGTACCAGAATATATATGGATCGCCGCCGCTTGTGGCTGTATAATTACACAGCAGATAGGCATATTTTCCTACATTCACTGGCACAGTAGATTGGAGCTGAGTCACAGAGTCTCCCCACTAAGCCCTGGAAACCAGAAACACATCATCATTCAATACAACAGCAACAATTCCAATCGTCCTCTTGAGTTTCATACGGCACCTCATTAAATCGATGGTACGTCTCCAAACAATTCACAGAATAAAATTAGCGAATGTAGGTTGTGTAATGTTTCACCCTGTCCTGTCAGGGAATCCTCTCGGATTTTGAGATACAGCATGATCCTCTCGGCTGTGAAGCCAGTGTTACAAACTCTGAAATAATGGACACTCCAACTCGTCAATCTCTTTCTGTATTATTATGCACTTTTTTCGATAAAACATTGGCGTTGGATAATACTTTCGGATAAAAACTACAAATAGAATGCTTACCTAACAAGGCAGCGATGGCTACTGCGAGATGGATATACATTTTCATTTGTATTTAATGACACTTTTTGTAGAGAGAACGTTGATAGTGTATTTGGAGATTGTTCTCTGGGAGGCAGTAAGATACCGTGAGGAGGGCTGAAAAGTGAATGATATACAGAAGTTGCCATGTGAGAGAGCAGTTCTGAGGATTATGTACAACAACGTTTGTCTATGTAATTCAGCGGCATTTGCTCTGCTTTGCACTCTCGCTCCTCCATTGGTTCTACTCCAAATCTGTCATGTCTTTGATCTGTCTTACACATTCAGCAACTTACACCAATTATTCTATTACAATTCGTTCAAACACATACATGATATTCACGCAAATGTACTATCTGCGGACTGCTAAAGCTTAGTGGTATAAACACTCACCCCACAAGGCTGTGTGAGAATCTTGGAGGGCGAAATCTTGGATAACCTTCCTTACTCTAACCCGCTCAATTCTGTTTGCCAAGCTATCAGTAGCAGTTCGATTATTTCTCGGTTGATCTGGTTGTGTTTCAGTGTTAATAATCATTCATAAAATAAGCGATTGAATCCACCACTGTTTGTGTGACATTGCTTTTCTCCATTGGAAGCATGGTTTCGACTGCAAATTGCCGAGTCACAATATTTTACAATGTAGTATGAAGCGATTAGTGAGGTCTCAAGTTGGACAATGTTTTCAGTGGAATCCACTGAGTAGGTACACATGGCTAGATAGTGAACTAATCTTGATGGATTCACATTCCCTGGGGCAGCTTGCAATTTGTTAAAGAGGTGATACAAACCTTTGGGTGGGAGTTGGGTGGTGGGTGGAAGGGGGATTCAAAGCCAACGGGTATGAGCCATGTGGGGTCAGTAGTTTCTCAGATATCGTTGCGTTAGTTTAAATTACCCTTCCTGCCCCGTTTCAGCTCCAAGCTTCTGGGTTTGTGCAATAAACACAAATTTTTCTAGAATAACTCGTGTGTGCATGATACGTGCTGCGCATTTTATTTCGCTGACTTCAGCTTCATGTATTCATATAACCATTTGCAAACAGTGGGTCCGAAGCTTTGGGTAAGCCATGCAGATGCTTGTGAGTATCCAGATCAAACTGTGTACTGTATTTGTGATTGTATTTGCTAAAGAAGCTTATTATGGAAGAGTCACTAAGCGTTCGATTTGATGTAACGTAAAGTCTACCGATGGTTTATTGTGCACCGGAGAATTCCACACTACATCGTCTTGCAAACATTAATGGATGGAAGGCCATCCAACAATCGATTATCAACCAGAATCCAGCTTACTTCTCGGCAGAGAAACCCCAATACTGGTAGTCATTGCTTTTGATATAGTGCGTTTGACATCATGTTAACGTCCCAATGCGCTTCTCAGTGTATATCGTGAAGTGAAACGGAACTAAAATTTGCTGGGAAAACGCAGTAGGTCAGTCGCATCAATGGAAATAGCGAAATGAGTCGCCCTTTCGGGTCCACGACCCTTCGGCTGAATGTTGCTGGGGTTTTTTTAATTTGTATACAGTAAAGCGAATTGACTGTAGATTTGTGTGCGAAACCCGGCAGCTGATTGCGCACAGACGTGTCCGACGAAGCATCCTGTGTTGAAAATGACCAATAGTTATTATTGTGGTTTATTTTTCGGCCGGATTATTATTGGGCAATTCAGATAAGGAAGCTTGCCCAATGTTTCACCCTGATCATCCTGGTCTCACGCTTGTAAGATGACTGCTCTAACAACAGGGCTAAATGAGTATTTGGAACTAATCGCGTCTTCTAGATGCTACTAAATCTCTACTGGTTGTACAGTGATGTTGAATGACTGTGTATGTTTCCCGCTAAATGTGGCAGTCACACGTGCACAGCAGTGTACCACAAACAGTCATCGACTGCAACGGAGCATTTTTATTAATGAATAATTATCCCAACGAAAGCGATCCGCCAATCGACGAAAAACTGTATTCCTACATAATGCTATGTAAATATGTGTGTGTGTGTGTGTGTGTGTATGTGTGGAATAAGGCAGCACGTCTATTATGTCGCCATCAAACTCAGGTCAGCTCGTTTACGAGGCGTGTGATCTGAACGTTGAGCTACAGTAACCTCAGCATGTTTTTGTACAGGCTCCTCTTAGACACGCAGCACTGTGCTCTCTGCTGCACAGAAGTAAGTGGCGATGTCTGTCACCCTCACGTCTCTGATTGTCAGTGTGCTGTTCTTCTCTTTTCCATTAGCCAAAGCACTTATCCTCTCCTCCGCCTTTACCTCGCTTTTTCCCAACACCAATAAACCTATGGAGCCGTTTCCATACTGTTTGTACCATTGGAAGGCTGGGCTGAGCAACGCCGTGTTGCAATCCATGGAGACATTTCCATTTTCATTCCATGTAATGACCTTCTCTGTGACACTTCTCGTTCAGCCAAGACAACTGGGGAATAGAATGAACATTTTTGCAAAGAAATACGGAAAATGTCTGCCACAAAACCTGTCGTTATTTAGCTTTAAAATAAGTATGTTTTCGTCCAAACTCACACTCTACTTACAGAAGAGCGAACTAATGGAATTAAAAATAATACATTTTGCTTGGTAAATTGGCTTCATTCTCAATCCTCGTCGATTCATGTTAGAATCTCCGGGTGAAATACAAGTAGACACCAGCTAACTGCTGATAAACGTTCATGAATATTTGTATAGTGCCGCTAACGGTGTAGGTTATAAATATATTCTCGGTGACGCCTACACTGAATTCGCATTCCCTGTAGGTTCCTGGTGTGACACTCATTATCCAATCGACTGCCAGCAGCGTTCGTTCAGCCAACAAGATAGTTCCAGCATATTTCAATATAGTCTTTCAAGCCCTTTGTATCATCTGAGTGACGTAATCTTGTGCTACTTCTAATGCAACCAAATGTAGCTATTACTGTTATTCATATTATTATAGGTTACAATGAGTTATTTAGATTTACAAATAGCTTGCATACATCATTATCAACTAAATTCGTGTACGATTCTCACAGATCCACACAGGTTTTTCTCTCGAGGGTAGAGATTGTGTGTTTGACAATATCAGTCAACTCGTTTAAAACAATGTTCACTCAATCATCTGTGAAGTAAGCAATCAATTGAGCTGATTGAATGTCTGTCCAATCAACAGGGAAACACTTGATCTTACTCGAGCAGAGACATGGCATCACCATCGACAATTGTTACAAACCGACTCGACCTCTGATTGATGGTTCAACAGGAGGACAGCTTCTCTGACATTCTAGACACCCCCCAGGCCTGCAGTGGAGTTTAAACCCAGTGCATCATTCCAGAATCAAGTATATCATTCACAGTGCGCAGGTACGCCGCTTTAGAATGCAGTCAGTGATAGACGAACTAAAATTTACTTTGATGATTATATCTGCGAGCAACAATAATAATAAATGTTCCTTGCATTTTATAAAGTGAAGAGCTTTTAGACGTGTAGAAGATTTGAAAATGTACTACATCATATAGGTGGATTACTATTGTTTTATGCATGCAATTATGTTATTGTTGAATCCTTGAACTGCGCAGCCCAGTCTAAAGCAGTAAATATTTACTTTGTATACTAAAGGCTTCACTATCTTTTTCAAAAGCGAAATCTGCAACATCCAAGACAGTTATCGTTACCAGTGTTATCACCAGAGCTGTACCGTTCCTTCGTTGGAATTGCATCCAAGGACATAAGCTGCTATCTATGATTTCTAAAATTAGATAAAGTAAGACAGTTTTAAACGCTTTCCAGAATTAAAACAATAAAAAAAACTGATTTTTGTTATCGATACCTAACACCTTGATCGAACCAATATGATCTAATGAAGGGCAGATGCTTCTTTGCGCGAAGCACAACAATATAGAAACAATCATAGAAAAATTGCTCCTTGGTCAATCACATGCGTTAATCGGGCTTTAGACAAACTTTTGTACATTTCAACTGAGCCAGCGACAGTGCAAAGGGGGGAAACTGTCAACTGTAACAGGAAGCACCTGCTGTGGCTGCCAAGTAAGTTGTTACAGAAAGCAACGTGGGAAGTTATGTCAGTTGCTCCTGATGTTATAGGTGTACTTAGAGCGCCATCTGTTGGTAGGTTGCAAATATAACAAGTGTCCAAATGATTCCCAATTGTTTTCGACCCACCCTATCTTACCTGTTCATATTCTATCCGTTGCATATTTACAACTCATTCTCATTTCCCTGCTCGTTTCTCATACTACCTATGATTAACTGGGATATTCGACTCGAACTTCACCTCTTATTGCGACGTGTCTCTGCTTATACGTGTTTCCGCTCTTTATTTTTGTTCCTTGCACTTAATTTCTACTTGTTATTGTTGCATTTCCTAACATGTTCATTCAGCAGTTATATTACAACACCACAAGTATTGCAACAATTTAGATTTGTATTACAGTGACATAGCGCATCGTGTTATGATGCCTCGGTGTGGTATATTAACCTGGATGTAAATTGACTCTGTTATAATTTTTGCTCACGCAGTGACTCCCCCTGGCGTTTTACCAACAAAACAACCAGTTGAAGTTTTTGTATGGAGCCGCCATAGCCTAGCAGCAGTGTGGGTTCCTTGGCAGAGTAATACACGGCACTGTCGCTGACCAGGGCGCTGCCAATGCTCAGTTCAAAAACTTGGCTCGTTTTATCGACGTTGGAGGAAAATCTAGCTGGGAATTCAGTGCTCCTGTGATCCTTCACTTCGGTAGGGCGAAGAATATAGACGGCAGCGTTGCTGGAAGACTGTCTGTACCAGCAGAGATAGCAGTTGTCACTGATTGTCTTTAAGGTGCAGGATAACTTCACATCCTCTCCTTCTTCAACCGATCTCTCAGAAATCGATTGTTTTCCGGTGTCTTGTTACTGTTACCTGTGATCAAAATGCCTGCTAATAATCCGTCCAAAACATCCCACAACACAATAATAAGATTGTTCGTTTCAATCCACGACTGTTTGTGGGACACTGCTGAGCACAATTTTCTGCCTCGTTTCACACACAAATGTATAGTCAATCCACTTTACTATGTACTCTGTCTAGTGCATTGAGAAGTCTAGAGGACGTAAAAAGCGCTATATCAAATGGAAGGATTATTATTGTTTACTTATTATTTATAAAATGACCATATTTGTAGAAAAGCAAATTCGTGTCAAGCGAAATTGTGTCGAGTATTGATCAGATGACTTGTATTGTAAGTCAGAGGACCGATGTGACAGTATATTGGTATCTTGAGTTTTCTGACATTTGCTATAAGGCGCTAGAACAAACTCTAGGCTGAATGATATCGTAATTTTGTTCAAAGAAATCAAAAAGTGGTTAAAAGAGGCAGTTAATTAAAAAAAGCATTACTTAGGGCCATGTAAGCTAAGAGTTACTGAGAGCACAGTACACGTCCACCACATGGGCACTGTGATCCAGTGACTGACATTCACTCTCCAACTTGTGGCTGTTTATTGAGAATGTTGAAGAAATGTGGAGACACACAGTGACTATACCGCCCAGATACAGAGCCCCGCCTACACCGTTATAGCGCCGCCCACACGGAACCCCACCCACACAGCCACAACCCCGCCCACACAGCCTCAGCCCTGCCCACACATTGGCTCGCCTGAAACTCAAAACCCCGCCCAAAACGCCACAGCTCCCGCCCACACCGCCAAAGTCCCGCCCACTCAGTGACAGGTTCACAGAGTGACCCGCCCTTATTCACTGCCAGCACACATTGCCACCAATACCCAGTCACTGCCCTGACCACATAGAGGCAATTCACCCTATCACTTCCACGCTTACTAATTAATTGCCCTGCACACACAGAATGCTACCTACGCAGATACTATCCCGACCAAATGATGTCCTTGAGAGAGTCAAGTAACAGAGTCCCTCCCTGTCCACACAGAGCACGACCATACGGAACCCCAATCACCCAGACATACACAGCTACGTCTACAGATGGTAGAAGGCAGTAGCTGATCTGACGTGTGGAATAGATTAATGTCGACATATTTAGGGAAAGTTGAACTAGGGGATTTTGAACTTCAAGTGCCTTGGTTTGACGACTGTCAATTCGGGAACAGTGGGAGGACAGACTCGTGTTTCTCCCACAAACAATTTGTTGTTCAATGTGCTCTGTGAAGCGAAACCAGAATTTATCTCTGAAGAATATAAATATGATTTGTCGTTTGTGTTTATGGTTTCCTACTTCGTGAATAACCACATAACAAAGAACTCTACGTGCCAGTATTCCCCAGACAACAGTCTATGCATTAATCTTTGTTACAATAATAGTATAAGCATTTAAATATGTTTTTTTATAAGCCTTGCCTTTGGTGAAGCGCCTTATCACGTTTCCAACACATCCCAACGCCCTGTATGGAAACTACTGTAAGTTAATACGCTACATATTATATGGGCGAAACACGGCTGCCAGTTGCAAACGTTACAGTTTTATTAGCTTAAGTGACAATGTCAACCAATTATGATTATTACTGAAAGGATAATTATCGTTGAAAATATATCTTTCATGGTAATAAATGAGATCCTATTTACTTGTGGTATAACATGTAAACGAATAAACGTTTTGCTGTGCCATGACTCAACCCAGGTGCTCTAACTGCAGGCCTAAATATGTGTGTGTGTGTGTTTGTGGGGGGGGGGGGGGGGGTGTTATGGCAGGATCAGTAATCTGTGGGGCCCAGTGCACAGTAATATGCAGCGGAGTTTGGAAATCTCACTTTGGATGTTGTTTATGGCTCATTTCCCCATTGTATCGACTTTTCTTGAGAACCATTCGTTAGCAAATTCTGCAAGGTCCGGTTTGCTGCTCCTGGAGAGAATGCTAAGGATATACCCTATAGCTTTGTTGGGATAGTGACGGTACCAGAACAGATACAGTGTGCATGTGCAGCAGCTTCCAACTGTATAATTACACTGCAGATACACATCCTCCCATTCATTCACTGTCACAGTTGACTGGAGTGTCATAGTGCCTCCAAAATGTTTTCCTGGAAAACAGACACACAGCAGGGTTCAGTAGAATAATAGCAACAATGATAATACAATACAGCAGCATCTCGCGTCTTGTAGACGAATTAAGTTGTATCATACACTGCATAATGTAAATCGAATAGCGCACAAATGTTTCCCACAATCGGTCGTGCAATGATTGTCCAAATTGTTATTAGTATCTGAAATTTGTAGGTATAACTACTCCCACGAAGCAATTCATCAAAACGCCATCTATTGCATTCCGAATTCGTTATATGTAAAAACCATGACTAGTGCGGAGAAAATAATCGTTGAAAATGTTTCGACCTGTTCAGTTGTGTGTTGCAATTTGTCATGTCAACAATGTTCAGTTCTAAACAGCCATGTCCCACAAACAGTCCTGAATTTATCGATCAAACTACTATCATTTAAAAATTATTCTTAGAAAACGATTCGTTAATTGAAGAACAATAACAACAATAACATTAGTATCGCGCCTTTTCACTCCAGGAGAACATCCCAAGGGGCTCATAACAACAAGTGGTTTCCTGCGTATGGTTTACACACAGCGACTTGAGGTGATAGAATGCGTGTTCGAATTTTCTCCCCCGTTCCAGGGAATTGAACCCTGGCTCTCGCGCTTGAGAGGGGATCATTCTAAACTCTATCCATCTGATAGTATATAATGTGCGCATCATGCATTGGTCATGTCCAAACATACTTATTGGTTATAGTGAGAATTGCTATCAGTAATAGGCAGTGGGCTCCCATGCTGGCTGCTGAGGTGTGGACAGATAATTGAGTCTCTTGATTTATAAGTGTCTGCTTTGCTGCTTCAGTTGAATGTTGTGAGGCAGCGGCGGGTCTGACCTGTGCAATGGGCTATTGTCTACATGTGTAGGCGTTGCCCACTAACCAGTGGATCTAGAACTTGTTCTACCGCAACTTGGGACGTCCTCTCCACCTGGATCTTTTGTTTTTCAGTGATTTGAGCACTCGCTTTACAGGCGTGAGACTTGATTTCGAATCCAGGCACATCAGGGCGAAACCTTCGGCAAGTTTCCTTAAACCAGACACACGCCTAATAATAATCAAAACGCACAATAATAAGACTGGTCTTTTCAATCCATGACTGTTTGTGGGTACGCTGCTGTGTGCAATTGCCTGCCGCGTTTTGCTCGCAAATACACAATCAATTCGCTTGACAGTATATTCTGTGAAACGTTTTGAGACGTCAAGTAAATGTGAAAATCGCTAAATGAAATGCAAGTATTAATACTTCATATATTTAATGTTGTTTTTTTGTTGCTGTAACGGTAATTGGCAGCTGGTGTATCTGGGAAAATAATGAAATGTAGACTAGCAATAAGCCCACAAAGAAACAGATATAGGTGAACGCAACTCACAAGTGAGCCGACTTGGGTTTGATTTCCAGACAGGGCGATACTTGGGCAAATGTTCTTAATCTATACACGCAGCTACATGTGGTGAATAATGAGTCGGATCCTGTAACTCTGTCTATTGGTGGATCCCGTTGCTGCCATAATCAATCCTTCTCATATAAATAATAATAATAATAACGATTTGTTCCTTTCGTCTCCAGCTGTTTTGGGAAAATGTTCTGGGCAATTCACTGCCACGTTGCACAAACGAAATATACAATCATTATTTTATACAGTAGATCGTCTGTGGTACTTTTATGGGAAAGGTGATGAAACACTATATCGAAATAAAAAACAACAATTCTTATAACTCGCACAACAGTATATTCCGTGAAGTACTTTGAGGCATCTTGAAGATTCGAAATCGGACTGCATGAATTATATGGATTGCTTTTGTTGTTGTGAATGCATTCATTTGTGTGATGAATGCTTTAATTGTGCAGCCTAGTCTAGTGCAGTAAACATTTACTTTGTGCCTTCAGGGGTTTACTATCTTTTTCAAAAGTGAAAGTTGCGACAGCAAAGGCAGTTACTGTTGCTAGTATTATTAACAATGTCGTTCGTTCTTTTGTTGGCAATGTATCCACGGGAAGAAGCTGTTAACTATGTCTTCTAAAATGAGATAACGTAGGCCAGTATTAAAAGTTCTCCCAAAATTATACCAGCAAAAAAACTATTATAGAAATCTAACACTTTGATCAAAGCACTAAGATCCATGGAAGGGCGGATGCTTGCTTGTGAGAATTACAACAATAAACAAACCGTGATAGAAAAATTGCTCCTTAGTTAACGGAAGCTTTGTGTTATTCAGGATTGAGACAAACTTTCTACATGACCGCTGAGCCAGCGATAGTGTATAGCAGGGAAACATTGTCAGCTGTAACAGGAAGCACCTTCTGTGGCTGCCAAGTCAGTTGTTACAGAAAGCAACGTGGGAAGTTATGTCAGTGGCTGCTGATCTTATAGGTGTGTTTAGAGCGATAAGTGTTGGTTGATTGCAGCTATAACACGTGTACTGCAGAGACAAATGATTGCAAATTAATGTCGATTGAATCTTTCCTGTTCCTATCCTAATCGTTGAATATTTACGCATTATTCTCATTTCCCTGTTCGTTTCTCATAATGCCTGTGCTTCACTGGGAAATTCGACTCCAACCTCATTGCGACTTGTCTCTCCGTATACTTGTCATCCCCAATTTAACTTTATTCCTTGTACTGTTCTTGTACTTGGTAAAGTTACATTTCGTTTCATTGACATTAAGAATTTACATTATAGGTGCATAAGATTTTCATCGATGTACATTTATATTACATTGATACAGCGCTAATCACAGTGATGTCTCAAGGTGCTGTATTGCCTTGAACAAAATTGACAAATAACCTGGATAAATGTTACCTCTCTTCTCACTCCATGGACCAACATTTATGGTGGTTGAAAGTGTGGTTTGCTTCGAAGCGATGATTTAGTTTGTTCTACCTGCACTACCAGAAATGGGATCAGCTGTAGTTTCGGTCGGATACGTCGGTGTTCTAACTACTGAGCTACAGGAGCTTACTATATTCACAAAAGTAGCGGGTTCACGCTTATAGCAAGTTAATCAGAGATGTGCGGAGAAAGGAAACTTGCATAACCAGCACACTTGTAATTACATAGCGCCTTCTACGCAGCTTAGAGACTTTCTCCTTCAATCAGAATCGAACCCAGGTCCTGCCGCTGTCGAGTTGATTGCTCTAACCAATATGGCACATAACGCCACAAGGGTTTTTGTACGGGTGTCTCGGGGATGCCTTCGCTGTGGGCCTCAGTGCACAAACATAGGCAGCGGTGTCGCTGAGCTGGAGGTTGTCGATCTTGAGCTGGAAATGTTTCTTAGAGGAATCCATCAGGGCAGAGAAGCGTTCCTGACTGATATGCTTCCCGTAGGAATGCCTTCGGATGAGGAAAGCGGGCCCTTCACTGCGGCGCAGGCTGTACAGCAGCACTGATATGCTGTCGGTAGTCGTGGAGACATTAGAGCTGATAGTCAGTGAGGCGCCTTCGAAACGCCAGGCTGCTTTCGGGCTCTGCCTCACCGAATCTCCATCGCTGATTCCTACAGGACACAATTGTGTAATTAAGTGATGAAACTATCAATAATATGTTAGAAAACAAACGCTATTGTGTGCCACATTTCATAGAGCATATGTAGCTCCTGTAGCTCAGAGGTTGGAGCACTCGCCTTACAAACGTGTGTCCTTTGCTCATATGCATGCAGATCAGGAAGATACTTTGTGCGAGTTTCCTTCGTCCACATGCGCGACTAATAATAATCCCTCCGAAAAAACACAATATTGTGCTAAAAACTGGTCATTTTCAACGCACGACTGTTTGTGGCAACTTTGCTGTGTGCAATTGGCTGCCGCGTTTCACCCACAACTATACAGTCAGTTCACTTTAATGTTTAATCTGTGTAGCGCTTCGAGATGTCGATAAGACGTGAAAAGCGCTACATCGAATCAACGGTTATAATTACAGTATAATATGACACAATTTGAGACGCTTTTAGAATGTATTCACCTACGCGGATATTTTGTTCTACAAGATGAATGTCTGTAAGAATTTGTCAGTCATTTGAAAATTAAATTGCATCGTCCTTGAAATGAAAACTTGTAATAATAATCATCCTTAAATCTTGTATAGTGCTTTGCACGTTTTCTAGACGTTAATATGCGCTTCACATAATATACTTTAAAGTGAATTAATTGCAGATTTGTGGGTGAAACGTGACAGCGAATTCTGCACAGCAATGTAAAAGTAAACAGGGTTAATGGAGACTCTGTTTAGAGATGACCCGTGGTACTAGCATTGACTGGATGGCTGTCGGTAATGATATCTAGATTAACTAACCATGTAGTGAGAATGCGATGGCTGCGGAGAGCAAATATCCCAACTGCATTGCTTTCAGACACCACAAACAGCGTTTATATCTCTGCTGCTCTTGACACCGTGTGACACTGAGGCCATAGATATAGCTGAGAGTCCATTGTGATGTTATCTCTTATCTGTGCGTCACTATCTCGTACCTCGAGCTGCTGTGGGCGTGTAGGACTGCACCAACCAGATTGAGGCTTACACGTGTACATTTGATCCTGAGTATACACACCCATAGATTACACAGTCAATTCACTTAACAGTAAAGTCATTGAGAAATATTAATGGTAATGCGATTGATCAGATGGAAGCATCAATATAATAACGACTTCTTTCCTCAGCAAACGCTCTCGTTTTCAGTCTTCATTACAAACTTGAAAATGTATTTGATCTTATACTTGTTGTAATACCAATGTATCCGACCCACCTTTATGGTTCAACAATACATATAAAAGTTGCATACATACAAGCAACTTTGTTTACAAACCTCAGTGTTTCTTTGAATTCAGTCAGTAATTAATACGAAACTTATTTTGATGGAATTTTATCTACTATAGATGAATTAATTCACCAGTTACCGAAAAGCGGGTTGCTACAGACTCCTGTCTAAATAGAGGTATACACATACAAATGAAACTTGTCCAAATTGTCAAGCAGCACGTAGTCGAACACAGGTACTATCGCTTCCGAAGCGACTGCTCTCACTTCTGAGCTAGCGGACACGGCATGATAGTTTTGTAGGGCGGAATCGCTGGGCTGTGACTCTGTGGGGCTCAGTGCACAGTAGTTCACCGCCGAGTCTGTGACTCTCACTTGGGATATATTTAATAGGACGGTTCTCGCCGCTTTATCCACTGTTGTTGAGCAACACTCTTCTGTAAAGTCTGTGTATTTCTGCTTGTAGCTGGTTGATGTGCTGATCGTGTATTCTGGTGGTTTGGCGGGGTATTGTCGATACCAAAATATGGATCGTCGCTGATTGTCGCTGTATAATTGCACTGCAGATACACACTCTCCACTTCATTCAGTGTCACAGTCGCTGGGAGCTGTGTCACCGAGTCTCCTCCACAATGCCCTGGACAACACAAACACATCAACGTTTAATGCAATAATAACATAAACATACTTTTGTTTGATACAGCATCGTATACAGTGATCGAGCCATCTCCAAGCGTTTCACTGACTATATATTGACTCAATTTGTGGGGGAAAGTGGCAGGCAGTTGAGTGCATCTTTCCAGTACAAACGGTCATGGAATAATAATGATAAACCTTGCATTTAATATAGCGCTTTTCACGTCTTTGAGTCGTCTCAAAGCGTTTCCCAGTGTATACTGTGAAGCGAGTTGACTATATTTTCATCAGTACCTGCATTTTGCAAGAGATCAATAGCGTAGTAAAGCGATCTGCCAATCGACTAAAATATCGGGTACCTACTCACTGCTAGGTAAGCAGATATATATGGGTGTCTGTGGAAAATATATACTTGTAGTTTCGCCCAGTCTCACCGGGAATCGAACTCAGATCCTTCAGCATGCGAGGCGAGTGTTCTAACCACTAGCTGTGGGACACCACGTATCCACAAGTGGTATAGTATGTTGGTTATTCCATGCAATAAAACTTTGGCTTTGAAGAACATGTAAAGGAATTGCATCCATATGGAGTAGGTATTTGGCTTACCTGCGAAGGTAATGATGGCGGCTGCCACATATATGTACATCGTTATCTGTGATAATGGCACACTGTGTTGAGGGAGCGCTGGTGGTTTAGTGGGAGATTGTTGGCTGGGAAGCAGTAAGATACCGTGAGGAGGACTGAACAGGCAATGGCAAAAACAGGTTGCCATAAACTGTGAGTGAGCTGTTCTGATGTTTATGTACAATCTTTGTGTCTCTGTCACTGGGCGTCATCTTCTCTGCTCTGCCATCTCGCTCCTCCATTGGTTCTCCTCCAATACTGACATGCCTTTGATCAACTGGATGGAAGACACCTGCAGCAAGATAGATCGAAAGATGCATTACGTGTCGTCCAAACACATACATGAGTTCCACAAATCTATACAATCTGTGGACTCGTGTAGTTTACTGGTATCAACACTCGCCTTACAAGCACACTGCGTGCGTTTGAAGCCCGCCAGAGCGACACTTTGGTCTAGTTTACTTACTCCACACACCGACCTAGGTTTACCGAGAGTAAATAGGATTACGTTTGATAATCAATAAAAGAGCAACTTTCCAGGGAAACAATCTCTGCTAGCATAGGGAACTCGATCGGCGTCTGTTTATAGGACAATGCTCTGCCGAACTGAATGCCTCGTTTCGCCTGCGAAACGAAAAGTAACTACATTTTACATTGTACACTATGAAATTATTTACATCTTTATATATACATATATATATACATCTATATATATAATATATATATACATAATCTATATGTATATTACAAAATAGGTAGGAGGAGGTGCTCAGAGGAACTCCCACAGTGTGTGTGTATGGGGTTAGATAGTTCCTCTATTTGTGTTGATCCCGGTCCTCACATCAAAAGCACTCAAGAATCTCGCACCACCCTACATTCGTGACTTCCTATCTCTCCTTTCTCTTTACCAACCTGCCCGCACCCTTCTTTCGGCTGGATCTGACCTGCTCTACCAGTGGCGGGCGAAACTTCAACCACTCTGCCCCCAACCTCTGGAAATCCATCCCGAATTCATTTCGCTACAGTTTGTACTGAGAAGTGAATTGACTGTATGCGCCACTGTATAAATGTGGCAAGCCACTTCCTCTACTTTGCAACCATAGTACTCTACCCATTGAACTGCAGTCACCTTAGCATGTTTTTGTACAGGTCCTTCGTAAACACACATTACTGTGCTCTCCGCACGGAAGTAAGTGGCGGAGTCAGACACTCGCAATTCTCGAATCGATAAGGTGCTGTTTTTTCCAACAGTCAAAGCATTTATCCTCTGCTTCTCCTTCATTTCTCTCGATCCCAACAACAATTAAGTGATGGAGCCGTTTCCATGCTGTTTGTACCATTGAAACCTTGGGCTGGACACTGTGGTGCTTCACACCATAATTACATTCCCATTTTCATTCTCTGTCAGAGCCTGGGGTCGCTGTGACACTTCGCTTTCAGCCAAGACACCTGGGGACATAGAACATTCTTGGATATTATTTCATAAAATGTCTGCAATAAAAATTTTAATTATGTACCAGGAAAACCAGGATGTGTCCAATCTGATACTCTACTTACACAAGATTGTTGCGATTAAATAAAAAATAATATATGGTGCATTAAAATCCTGCTTCATTCTCACGTCTTTTCTATTCGCGTTAAAATGTCTTATTGATGTACAGCGGGAAATCAGCTACAGGCTGATAAATGTTTGCATTTTTTGTGGAACACAGTGAGCCACGCAGATTAAAAGTAGATTCTTGGTGACAACTTCACACACTTCTCACTTCCTGTATGTTTGCTTCTGCAGAATTCATTCGCCAATTGGCTAGCCACTTGCTGCTGTTTAGCGGAGGTTTGCATGTGTGTGAAGTTAGGAAACATGAGTTATGTTTCTCCCAGCCTAATTGCTTCCCAATCAGGCGATATTTTGGGCAAATATACTTAATCCATACACACACACCTCTGTTTAGTTTCGAATAAGGAGGAAACCGCAGCTTAGTCCATTGGCGGTTCACTTTGCTGGGGATAATATTCCCCATCTCCAAAATGATCTACATCAAAGGCAAGCAACACTAAATTAATCATTATTATTGATAGTATAAGTACTACCATGATTGCTAATATCGCTGTCCAGTCATCTATGTAATTAAATGTACGCCTTGACGCGTGTAAACAATATAATTCTTCTGCAACTAAGTTTAATTAATTGTTGTCAGTTTTATCGTGTTCCGAATCCACACTAAAACAAACTACCTTACTGTAGTTAGCAACATCTAATGCAATTGTTAACACAGTGAGATCCGCTAGAATGCGCATGCTTATGTTGGATAAAGACAATAACATGAATATATAACATCCCCATTACTTTTCGAGCAAACTGTGTCTTACGATTGTCATGGTTACGGTTTCGACAATCCTTTGAACATTTCAGCAGAAGCAGCAATATTACGTAGGATTTAACCAATGTGGACTGCACCAGGAAGCACCTTTTATAACTGTCAAGGTAGATTGACACAGAATGGAACGTGGCAAGCTGCGTCAATTGTAGATGTTGTTATATATGTGTTTTGTCTGCCATCTGCTGGTGGACAGTAGCTACTGCACGAAAATAATTTAAAAGCAAGTGTTTTTTTTGGGCCCTACATAACGTTCCTGGTCCTATTGTCTCCAAATTGATAGCTTAGTCCCATTTACTTGCTTTTTCCTCGTAGTGTCTGTGCTTCAATGGGACACTCGAATTCATTCTCATTCACAGTCTCTAACTGTGACATATCCCTGATCATTGTCATAGAATCATAGAATCATAGAATTTTACGGCACAAAAGGAGGCCATTCGGCCCATCTAGTCTGTGCCGGCTCTTTGAAAAGAGCGATTCAATCCCATTGCCCTGCCCGCTCCCCATAGCCTAATAGACCCGTTCTTCCTAAATAAAGATCTAATTCCCTTTTAAAAGTTGTTATCGAATCAGCCTCCACCACCTTTTCAGGCAATGCATTCCAGATTCGAACAACTCGCTGAGTGAAAAAAATTCTCCTCAGCTCCCCTCTACTGCGCCTTGAAACTATTTTAAATCTGTGACCACGAGTCACAGATTCACCCACGAGTGGAAATAGTTTTTCTCTATTTGCCCTCCACTTGTTTCTCCACTTTAATTCTATTCCTTGCTCTGATCCTGTAAACGTTGATTATATCACCTTGAGCTGGCATTCACCGTTTACATGACAGCAACACATTAGTTACATGTGTGTGGCACTATTCATTTCGCGATGATGTCACAATGCAGTGTATTTAATACTACACCAACAAAAGAGTCACATTTGGGACGTCCTCCCGACGTAACAGGCGATATGTAAGTACAATTGTGTTGCTGTTGTTCACGTTGGATGTACGTGCGAAGCCGCTGACCAGTCAGCTCGGGAACTGAGCAATCGAGAGGGCAGGGTAGTGGGGAGGGACGTGAGAGAGGTGAGACTGGAGCGCGAGAGTCAGCAGCGAATGGACAGTCTGAGCAGGGCAGGAGAAGGCACGGTCGAAGAGTAGCGTCATGAGACCGACATTGAAGAAGGCTAGGGAGGTGAGGGAGGTAGTCTGTCGACGGGACTGTGGGAAGGTGATCCAGAGTGCAGCGAAAGAAAATCCGTCCACCGATAATAGGGCGTGTCAGGCGGGGGACATGGAGCAGATAGGAGACCGCTGAATGGAGGGGGAGTGGAGGTTTATAGGAGTACAGCAGGTGGGAGAGTGGGGTGGTAGGGGTGGCGAGAGTGTGGTTCTCGGGCGTGGCATGGCCGTGAATTGCCTTGAAGGTGTGGACGAGGATCTTGATTTCGAAAACTGGTTGTGAAATGATAAAAATTATGCATTCTAATTTTTGTTGCATAAATAATAAACGATGCCCTCAATTCGTATTACCTCATGGGCCAACACAATCATGTCTTCAGTGTCTGCTCTTTTTCGAACCATTGATTGTATCTGCACATCCAGACCTGTTGTCACCTCTAATCCAAAGATGTCAAGCAGAGCATTGTGAACGATGTGTATTAACTGACGTGCCCATTGAACAGCCTAAGAAAGCAAGACCTTTGAAGTTATGTCAGTAACAGTAACATGATTATATTTTATCCTCATATTAATCTTGCATTCGACACAGCGTCTTATCATATATTTTGAAGTAATTAATACCAATGGAAAAGCAATTCACCAATTAACTAACAAACGGGTTTGAACTTACTGCTGGGTAAAAAGGGTGTTGCTTAAGAAAACTTCACCAAAGATTCGTCCTACATGGAATTGAACCCATGTTTCTCGCTGGCGATATGAGTGATCTAAACACTGAGCTACAGGACTAACACTTGACAGTTTTTGTAGGGCGGAAGCACTGATCTGTGTCTCTGTGGGGCTCAGTGCACAGTAATACACCGCCGAGTCAGTAACTCTCACTTGGGTTATATTTAACGGGACAATTCTTCCCACTTTATTCACTATCGTTGAGAATCGATTGTTGGTAAAGTCGGCATATTGTGGTCTGTTGCGAGTGGACGTCCAACGGATATATTCTGGAGCTGTGTTTGGATAATGGCGGTACAAGAACAGATAGGGAGCGCTACTTGTACTTGTATAATTACACCTCAGATACACATCCTCCACTTCCTTCATTGTCACAGTAGATTGGAGCTGTGTCACAGAGTCTCCTCCACAATGTCCTGGAAAACAGACTCATATCAGCGTTCAGTAGAATAACAACAATTACAATAGTAATGTAGGCATATGACAAAACTACATATTGCGTCTTCGCGATGACTAAACGTCTACTATACTGAATATAGTGGAATGTATAGTATCTGTTTAATTTGCGGTCGTAACGTAGTAGACATTTTTACACAAAAGTTTTCCACAAACAGTCGTGGATTGAGCGTCTGTATTATCATTAGCAGTATTACTTACTGACAGATAATTACCCCCCAATGAAGGAACTGGCCAATGGGCCATGTTCAAAATTACTTCTCAGTTTTCACAGCAATGAGTGATGAGTGACTAAACTTGCCCAATGTTTCGTCCTGTCCCGGCTGTGAAGAACCCAGATATTCTCGATTGTGACAACTCTATAAGGCTTGTTGTGTATTCTTTATGTTATGCCATCAACAACGAGCTGGATCATAAGTGCAGTTGGCTGACTATAGAATTAATTAATATCTTACCTGAGAAGGCAATGATGGCTGCTGCCACATATATATAAATTGCCGTGTATATGTAAAGGGCGCTGATGGTTTAGTTGGATAACTTAGGCGGCGAAGCGGTAAGATAACGTGAGGACAGCTGAACACTGAATGACATAGAATGAGCTGGTCTGAAATCTATGTACAATCGTTGTGTCTTTGTCAATTTGCGTCATCTTCTCTGCTCACCCATCTCCCTATTCCATTGGATCTCTGCCATCACTGACATGTTTTTGATCCACCGGGTGGCTGACACGCAGGAATATGGTTAGTAGTCGACCGGTGAGTACGAGAGGTTTTAACTCCGTGCTGTAACTCGGTGTTCAGAGCACTCGCCTTTCAAGTGTGTGTTCGTATCTAGGCAGATCAGGGAGAAAGCTTGCACAAGTTTCCTTACACCACACACACTCCTAAAGATAATCCGTGCAAATAAAACCACCACAATAATTATATTGGTGATTTCAATCCACGATTGTTCGTGGGTCTGGCAGCCGCGTTTCGCCCACAAATATAGAATAGATTAATAGATTCATAGATTCATAGATTCATAGACTTTTACGGCACAAAAGGAGGCCATTCAGCCCATCTAGTCTGTGCCGGCTCTTTGAAAAGAGCGATTCAATCCCACTGCCCTACCCGCTCCCCATAGCCTAATAGACCTGTTCTCCCTAAATAAAAATCTAATTCCCTTTTCAAAGTTGTTATCGAATCAGCCTCCACCACCTTTTCAGGCAATGTATTACAGATTCGAACAACTCGCTGAGTGAAAAAAATTCTCCTCAGCTCCGCTCTACTTCGCCTTGAAACTATTTTAAATCTGTGACCACGAGTCACAGATTCACCCACGAGTGGAAATAGTTTTTCTCTATTTGCCCTGTCGAAACCCCTCATGATCTTATAAACCTCTATTAGGTCTCCCCTCAATCTTCTCTGCTCCAGAGAGAATAACCCTAGCCTATCCAGCCTCTCCTCATAGCTGAAGTCCCTCAATCCTGGCACCATCCTAGTAAATCTTCGCTGCACCCTTTCCAATGCCTTCACATCCATTCTGTAGTGCGGTGACCAGAATTGAACACAGTATTCCAGCTGAGGCCACACCAAATTCCTATAGAGGTTAGTCAGCACTTCCTGACTTTTGTACTCTATACCCCTATTTATAAAGCCTAGTATCCCATATGCCTTCTTAACAGCCTTGTCTACCTGTCCTGCCACCTTCAACGAGTCACTAACACAAATCCCCAGGTCTCTCTGTTCCTTCACACCATTTAAAATTGTACTACCTAGCCTATATTGCCTCCCTTCATTTATTCTCCCAAAATGCATCACCTCACACTTCTCTGCATTAAACTTCATCTGCCATGTGTCTGCCCACTTTACCAATTTGTCTATATCTTCTTGCAGTTGGCTACTATCCTCCTCACTATTTACTATTCTCCCTAACTTAGTGTCATCTGCAAACTTGGAAACTGTGCTCCGTACACCCAAGTCCAGATCATTGATGTAGATTACAAACAGCAATGGTCCCAAAACTGATCCCTGTGGCACACCAATCCCTCCAATCTGAAAAACAGCCGCCCACTACAACTCTCTGCTTTCTGTCTCGCAGCCAGTTGTGGATCCACGCTGCCACTGTCCCTTTTACGCCATGGGCCTTTAATTTCATAATAAGTCTCTCATGTGGCACTTTGTCAAATGCCTTTTGAAAGTCCATGTAAACTACATCAACTGCGCTGCCATTATCCACCCATTCCGTTACCTCATCAAAAAAATTCTATCAGATTTGTAAGGCAAGATTTGCCTTTAACAAATCCATGTTGACTGTCCTTTATTAGCCTATATCTTTCTAAGTGAAGATCTACCTTGTCCCTGATTATGGACGCTAGAAGTTTACCCACTACCGACGTTAGACTGACTGGTCTGTAGTTACCAGGCTTGTCCTTCTGCCCCCTTTTTATAAACGGGAGTATCATTAGCTATTCTCCAGTCCTCTGGCACGACCCCTGTGTCGAAGGAAGATTGATAGATCGTGGCCAGAGTCCCTGCTATTTGCTCCCGTGCCTCACTTAGTAACCTAGGGTGCATCCCATCCGGACCAGGTGACTTATCCACCTTGAGCGACGTCAACCTTCTTAGAACTTCCTCTCTGGTTATAATTATTCTATCCATTTCTCCTACCCTCTCCTCTAATACCATGGCATTGGCTGTATCCTTTTCTTTTGTGAAGACAGAGGCGAAGTACTCATTCAGTACATCAGCCATGCCCTCTGCCTCCACAATGAGATTTCCTCCTTGGTCCCTAATTGGCCCCACCCTATCCTTGACCAACCTTTTACTCTTAATATGTTGGTAAAAAACCTTAGGTTTCCCCTTAGTCTTACTCGCTAATTGTTTTTCATGCAGTCTCTTTGCCCCTCTAACTTCCTTTTTTAGTTCTATCCTACACTTCCTATATTCTGCTTGATTCCCTTCTGAATTTTGAGCCTGACACTTATCATAAGCCTCTTTTATTTGTTTTATTTTGGCCCCGATTTCCTTAGTCATCCAGGGAGGTTTGCATGCCTTACATTTCACATTTGTGAGGAAGCTTTTGACCTGTGCCTGAACTATCTCCTCTTTGAACGCTGCCCACTGCTCGTTAGTTGTCTTACCTGCCAATTTTTCTTTCCAATCCACCTTGGCTAGGTCCCACCTCATCTCATTGAAATTAGCCCTGAAACATACATTCAGTTCACTTTACAGTATATTATTTGAAGCACTTTAAGACCTCGATAAGATTCGAAAAGCGCTGTTTCATTTGCAAGAATTACTATTATTAATGAATTACTGTTTCCTTTCCAGGGGCATCATTTGCTTGTCAAATATGTAACTCAAAATACGTCTGTCTTTGGGACAATTCTGCTTTGTATGATTGGTGGACAATCGAGTGATAATGTTTCTTGAATGGATTAAAATCCTGGTAAAGGCGACATGCTAATTAACAATTAAATGGGGCCCTACTCACACTTCCGCAAACAGCCAGTAATGAGAAGTCAGCTCGTCTGACTTGTACGCATACTAGTTATCTGCAAATCTGCACTATGCTTTCCTTAACCTTTGGTCAGCACTCATGAGCCTGTTTAGCAATAAGAGGAAAACAGGAGCGATGTTATGATTTTTAGGACATACCATTGTTCGGTTGTTTGACCAAACTGACGCCTATACTGCCTTGTTGTTGCATAGAAAGCTCTAGGCTTGTTTATCATATTTCACTACAAGGCTATGATATTATTGTTAGCTCCAGGCTTCGAGGCTCCGAGGCCTATCTTGTTATTAGAAAGCTCTAGGCATATCTTATTATTGTACGCTATAGCTGGCTTATGTCTCATTGACTTTTATGATGCAATTGCAAGACCATGTTGTTTGTAGCCCGGCATGAGTCATGTGGCGGAAAATGTATAACTACCCATGTAAAGGTTGCTCTATGTGTACACTTGGAGTAGACAGACGAGAGTCTGTACCTAAGGTGTACACCGCTTTGCAAATGCTGAATAAACTTGTTGAACTACACACCCGAGTCACATATTTGTGAACAGAACCAGCAACCAAGGTACCGAGTCGAACCAGTTTCTCATTTGGCGAAGAGGATGGGATCTCGTGATGACTGAAGCAGTGTGTCGACGGCGGAACAATCCCTGAGTTTTTACCTAAGTGAAATTGGCCACCACAGTGAGTATATCATATATGAATACTCTCAGTGTTTTTCACCTACGTAATTAAACTCTGTGGATGCCTCAACTGTAAACATAACTGACAGTCGTTAATGAGATCAAAATAGTAAAAGGTTGGCGGGTGTGTACTTGCGGTGTGCATTGATTAAAAAGCACAGGTAATATTGGTTGAAAAAAAAAGGTTAAAGCGCAGATAAAACTTACGGTGTGCATTGGTTAAAAAGCACAGGTAATGTTGGTTAAAAAAAAGGTTAAAGCGCAGATAAAACTTACGGTGTGCATTGGTTAAAAGGCACAGGTAATGTTGGTTGAAAAAAAAGGTTAAAGCGCAGATAAAACTTACGGTGTGCATTGGTTAAAAAGCACAGGTAATGTTGGTTGAAAAAAAAGGTTAAAGCGCAGATAAAACTTACGGTGTGCATTGGTTAAAAAGCACAGGTAATGTTGGTTGAAAAAAAAGGTTAAAGCGCAGGTAAAACTTACTTGATTGTAAGGACCGTTGACGGAATATAAAAGCATATATATAAAAAAACTGGTTAAGAAAAAGTATGGGTAATATAGTGGATAAAACTGAGGGGCCGTGTCCCCTAACGTCTATGTGTAAAGTGTTGCCAGAAAATCAGAAAGAGTTGCGATTAGTTTCGGGTCTGTTAAATAAACAATTGGGAGAGACAGTATGGCCTCTGGGAGGTTCAAATGATGTGACTGTACTAAAAAAAAGTGCAAGAATTGGTATGGAATAAAGATAAATATAAGCCATGTAGAAAACTGGTGAGAGTATGGTTAGAGGAAGCTATGAGAAAACAGGCAAAAGAAACGTTGTCCAGTTGGCAAAACACTGCTGAAAGACACGGTATATGTGTGACGCGCGATGGAGTGTGTAAACCGCTGGACAAATTTGGAATGTAAAGAGTTAAGCGCAAAATTAACGCAGCTAGGAGGATTAACATCCAGTGAAGACTCACTAACAGAATGGGGCGCACGCCCCATATATCCCTAAATACCTCCTTCACCACCGCCCTATTTGGCTCCCCCTCCCTCTGTTCATCCTACCCCATCAGCCCTGGCTTCAGGACAAGTGCAGGAGGCAACTAGGTTTTCAGGGGAACCAGCCGAAAACACACGGTTTCGGACGCGAGTGAAAATGCGCCAGAAACCTGTACCCGTTTCCTCCCCTGAGGATGGTCCCAATTGTTTATTTAAAAGTAGAATAAGAACATTAAAGTTTAAGGTTGTAAAGAATAAGATTTCAAGTATAAGAATTTGTGAAGTACTACACATGAAACTAAAGTATAAGGTTTTAGAGTATGTATTGATAAAAAAATATATTATTTAATACAATTGTTTTATATGTTTAATTATGTTATGCTACAACAGATAATTGAAAGTCACAGACCAGACAGTCGAAAACCAAATGTATATTGATAAAAAAATTGATTAAAAAATTAAATGTAGAGACTTACGTTCGAAAATTCAAACAAGTCAGGCATTTTTTTTAAATTAACCTGACTGAGAATCCGTTTTATTTAATACGTAAAAACACATAAAATTGAAATGAAAACAATTTGGATTTGATGTTCCAATAACACCACTTGTTCTGATTAAAAAGAAAGTGTGATGACAAAATGTCAGGTGAAAAAAAAACAAATTTTAAGCAATTGCTACCTGAATTTACGGTCTCTATGGGGTATGTTGCGACCCTTTGAATGAGTATTTGGGGAAGCCCAAAAGTCACAACATGAGTTTGAGGCCACTCTGCATATTATTGATAGACTTGTGCCTCCCTAACTATTCTTTACAAAGAGTAATCCGAACAGTCACAATACTCCTAATTGAAAGATTTTCCCCGAAGGAAGTTGTGAGTGTACAGTCCTTAAGAAAACTTGAGCTCAATGTGTTACCTTTTTTTGTGTGTAAAAGATGTGTAAAAAAATGTTTGTACCTGTATATGGTTTAGCTTGAATGAGCAGTAATTAAAAAAGAAAGCAAATTGAAGAGAAGCTTTTGTTGTATGGTTTATGTAATGTATGCATTTAAAGAGGACAATGGTTGGTCTGACTTTGCTCTGGACGCAGAGTACAGCCAGATTTCATCCATGTTCCATAGGTTTGGATTATTTAAAAAGTACCGGACCGTGATAGGTCTGACTTTTCTCTGGACGCGGAGTATAAGCCAGATACTACCCACGTTCCATATGTACTGAGTAATAGCACAGTAAAAATACAACCAATAATTTGGAATATTTGACGCAAGAATGAAGCGATAAAGTAGAGTAAACTTTGAAGATATAAGATTTTTTTTAAAAAAAGCCTGATATATTTTATGTATCATTTATTTTGTGTATTCCAGCATTTACTTAAAATGTTTGTAGAAATTAAATATGGATAAATATAGCTTGTGGCTGTTAACTTGCAGCAATTAGAATTTACTGCAGCCATTGACTGTGGGCAGTTTAAATTCACTGACTGCAGGCACTCTGGTTTATGTGGACAAAATGACTTTACGTAACCCTTTGGTTTCCACATCAGCTGAAAGTGTTTCTGTAGGTAATGATAATGTCATGTTAACAACTGAAAATGTTTAAAGAAACGTGAGATTTCACCTTGTAATTTAGTTCTTACAGATACTGGCAAGAATGGCATTCCATGCAGCCACTTCTTCTGGGATAATTTGTACTTTTCGCTCCAACTCCTTACAGGATGGAACCCCAGTCTGTATGAAGAAACTGGTTCCTCCTAAATCTGCCCAAGCCTGTCAACTAATTGCCCTTGCTGAGGCTTGTAAACACGCTGTGGGAAAACCGGTTACCATATATACTGACTCTCGCTATGCCTTTGGCGTAGTTCATGATTTGGTAGGTTGTGGGAGAACCGTGGATTTCTAACTTCATCCGGTCATCCCATTTCTAACGGTACTGAGGTTGTCGACCTCCTACAATCTGCTCTGCAACCTGCTCAGTTAGCGGTTGTGAAATGTTCTGCCCACACGTTGGCCGAGGATCCGGTCTCACTTGGAAATGGACATGCGGATAGATGTGCCAAACTAGTGGCTGAGGCCCCACATGGTACCTATCCCGTTAAAACTGTGGTTCCCGTTATTCTAAAAGACCGTACTAACATGCCTTCTGTTTATGATATTGTGTTACTCCAGGAGGACGCTCCGGTGGCAACTCGTCAGTCAAGGGTTGACGAAGGCTGTGCCCTATCCGAGGAAGGGGTCTGGATGACCCCTGTCGGTCAGACCTGCATGACTGATGAGCTGGCAGGATGGGTAGTCGCCTGCGGTCACCAACAGACTCATTCGGGGGGTAAACAACTCTCTGAGTGGCTCCTTCAGACCTGGTGGCACCCACGCATGTTGCAGCTGTCTGAGAAGGCTGTCCTCCGGTGCCTGTTGCGCTCTGAGCACAATCCTGGGAAAGGGTTCCCAGTGGTCACCGGTGCTACCCCTGTTCCTCAGCTCCCTTTTGAGGTTCTCCAGATGGATTTTATTCAACTGCCTAAATGTCAGAATTTCAACTATGTATTGGTTATTATTGATGTATTTTCCCGTTGGGTGGAAGCATTTCCAACGGTAAACAATAATGCAGAAACGGTTGTGCGATTGTTGTTAAGGAAAATAATTCCTCGATTTGGGGTGCCTGGCAGATTGGTTTCTGATAATGGTCCCCATTTTATTGCATCAGTCAATCGCTCATTGTGTTCCCATTTAGACAATAAGCAGTCATTTCATTGTGTGTATCATCCAAAGGCGGCAGGAATGGTGGAAAGAGTTAATCAGACAATTAACACTAAACTGACAAAAATCACCAGGGGCCAGGGATCCTTCTGGGTCCGCATTTTGCCTCTCGTGCTGTTTCAGATACGATCCGCCCCCACTGGGACTGGTCGTTTATCACCCGCAGAAATTATATATGGACGCTCATTGATAGGCCCTTGGTCTGCTCCCGCCTCCTCTCCACTTACTCATATGTCTGCTGACATGGTTCAATACATAAAATCTCTCTCCACCATTCTCCGTATCAATCAAACTACTGTTCCCCCGACGTCCACCTCTGTCATCGTCCCCGATCCCCCCTTGCGCCCAGGTGATTATGTCATGACTCGAAACTGGGTCAGGAAATCCCTTGACTCCCGGTGGATCGGTCCCTTTCAGGTTCTCCTCTCTACTCCGACTGCGGTAAAATTAGAGGGGAGAGATAACTGGGTTCACATACATGATTGTAAAAGACATGATGCTACTGCCCTCACCACTGTCCCGTCCTAGGGCACAATTTTGTTCCTACAGAGGCCTTGAAGAAGGAGTGGAAATTGCATCAGTCTCAAAATGGCAGCCCGTGGAGTGTTCGTTGAAACGAAGAAACCTTTGCAGCCCCAGGGTGACTATCGACCCTTGCTCCCGACGGAGAAGGGAGGAACAACAGGATCAGGAGCAGAAATGAAGGGACCACAACGAGGATTTCGGGGTCCTAAGACATTCCAAGGCTATGTCATGTTCAGTGTCATTTTATTTGTCCAAGTGACAGGGGAGAAGTCAGCTCCCCTTCCTTTCCAACCTGGTCATTGGGCTAATGTCATTGGGCTAATGTCATAAAGTCATATCTAATGACTTCTCACAAGATAGCCAGATTATTGGATAAAGAGGATTGTTGGGTTTGTTGTCAGTTCCCCCACAGTTCCACTTCAGGCACTCCGATGCATGCCATTCCCTTTACCATGTCACAAAATATTGAATGGTTGAAACGAATGGCTGGCTGGGATGGACGCAGCAAGAGTAGGAACGCCCCAAACGATTTATGGATAGAACTTAACGGCCAGATTAACCGCTGCAATCATAATCATTCCCTGAGCAGCTTTACACATTGGTAACTGTATGTGTTTTGTATGTGTCGGGTATTGTAGAGTGTGAGGTGATGGGGTCGATAGGTTGAATAAACACCATACAGTTCAAGAACTGATAGTATTCAGAATGTCAATATACTGTAATTTTACTAATCCAAGAGACACCTGAAATAGACCACACCCTATTACGAGAAATGCAAGGTGAAGCAAAATCACCAGAGGTATATACGCATATGGGAAAACCATAAATGCACCAAAACAGCTGAGGGGTTGTGGATAGGGCCGGATGAATTACCAGTATTACCAAAAGCATTGTTTCCCATAGCGGCTGAATTGAGCCATGGTAAATGTCATGTCTCAAAAGGAGGGATGGTATCTATGGTAAACAGCAGATATATAAACTTCTTATACAAAAAATGTTTTTTTGTAAGAAGTGTCTCACATGTTTACAGAACAACCCGCAGGGAGGGATGACATGTCCAAAAGGGAAAATTGTTGTGGCTGTACTGTTTATGTTAATAATGATATCATTGATAATGATGTGCTGTAATTACAGATGCTAAAATAAGTTGCAACAATTGATGTGGTGGCTGAGGTAAAAGGGAATTGTGAAGATTTTGATAACGATGATGGTAATCAGTTTGACTCACTCGAGGTGGGAACTGGACATTCTGGTCTTGTCTTACATTGACCAAAAAAGGAAATTCTAAAGATTCATGGACTTGTTTGCTGAAACAAAACGGACTCTATGGACTTTCGAGGACATTTTACCAGTGAATGGTCAAAACGAGCTGTTGAATTTCTCACTACAGATTTGGATGCGTGACCAAAAAGGTCTCAGTTGGAGAACAAAGAAGACAAGTCTAACCGATCTTGGAAAAAAAAAAGGAGATATTCTACAATCAACACAAACTGTACTATGTTTTTTAAAAAAGTCGATTCCTAATCACAGCCACTGTATCAATCTGCTTAATTAATTGTACTGAACTGTACTTCTCATGTCTTATGTTTTTGTGATTTTATAATGTCTTATGGTTTTATACTTTTCTGCTTACATGCTATTTACACCGAGGGCTGCGCAGGAATGATGCAAAAGGGATTTACAACTTGCTAAATTAATACAGGCGTAGTTCAGTTGTGAGAGATCAAAAAATGTATTTTCTCACTCTCAAGATGGGGTCTGTTGGGATATGGGTTGTACCGTAATAATCACGAATTGGAAGCATTGGAAGCTGTGCTCGAATCTGGTGCAAATGACACTGCTGACGCATTAGATGCTCAAACCGCAGAAATGGTGGCCATCCGTAAGGTTGCGTTACAGAATCGTATGGCCTTGGATATGATGCTAGCTGAAAAAGGTGGTACATGCACCCTCATTGGGTCCGAATGCTGCACCTATATTCCGGACAGTTCCCACAATATAACCCAGCTAACTAAACATATTCGGGACAAAGTTTCCGAATTGTCCCGTAACAACGGAAATCCGGGAATATGGGGTTGGTTGACCGATTGGTCAATTAGCGGTTGGATGACAAAAATTTTTACATTTATTATCATAATTGTCCTAATCCTGGTAGTCGTATTGTGCTGTTGCCTACCCTTACTAAAGAAAATTGTACTATCTATGATGACAGGCTGGGAAGCCCCGGCAGCAATGCTGTACATGGCTCCTCGCGATGATTGCTCTGCATTTGAGTAGCAAGTTGTCATGGAATGACAAAAAGGAAGGAATGAGAAGTCAGCTCGTCTGACTTGTACGCATACTAGTTATCTGCAAATCTGCACTATGCTTTCCTTAACCTTTGGTCAGCACTCATGAGCCTGTTTAGCAATAAGAGGAAAACAGGAGCGATGTTATGATTTTTAGGACATACCATTGTTCGGTTGTTTGACCAAACTGACGCCTATACTGCCTTGGTGTTGCATAGAAAGCTCTAGGCTTGTTTATCATATTTCACTACAAGGCTATGATATTATTGTTAGCTCCAGGCTTCGAGGCTCCGAGGCCTATCTTGTTATTAGAAAGCTCTAGGCATATCTTATTATTGTACGCTATAGCTGGCTTATGTCTCATTGACTTTTATGATGCAGTTGCAAGACCATGTTGTTTGTAGCCCGGCATGAGTCATGTGGCGGAAAATGTATAACTACCCATGTAAAGGATGCTCTATGTGTACACTTGGAGTAGACGGACGAGAGTCTGTACCTAAGGTGTACACCGCTTTGCAAATGCTGAATAAACTTGTTGAACTACACACCCGAGTCACATATTTGTGAACAGAACCACCAACCAAGGTACCGAGACGAACCAGTTTCTCAGTAATACTAGTAATCTATCCGTTTGATATAGTGCCTTACCACGTCATAGATACGTCGAGGAGCGCTTCCCCATTTATACAGGTTTTGCGTTTACTGTCTATGTTGTGGGATAAATGCGGCACATTACTGCGAACGGCAGTGATTCACAAAAAGTCGTGGATTGAAGTGATCACTTTAAGTAGGAATTATCACACGCGGAAAAGTCATCCACTGTTAGATTAATAATCGGATTCCTATTTACTCCTGTGTACGCAGAAGCATGTCGTGCTAGAAAACAATGGCCGAGTTTTTGGCCTGCTGGGATACGAACCAGCGATCTTATCGTTTCTGAAACGAGTGCTCTAATCATTGAGCTCCAGCAAACTCAGCATGATTTTGTACGGGCTCCTCTTAGACACGCAGGTCTCTGCTGCACAGAAGTAAGTGACGGTGCCTGTCACCCTCACGTCTCTGATTGACAATGTGCTGTTCTTCTCTTTTCCATTAGCCAAAGCACTTATCCTCTCCTCCGACTTTACCTCTCTTTGTCTCAACACTAATAACCCTACGGAGCCGTTTGCATTCTGTTTGTACCACTGGAGGAACCGAACTTCTCCATTGGTCCTGCACTCTATAGATGCATTTCCATTTTCGTTCTCTACCATGGACAGAGGTATGTGTGTCACGTCGCTTTCAGCCAAAACACCTGGAAAATAGAAATGAATAATCTTGGAGCGAAATTTGGTGAAAACAAGCACTTCCATCGACAAGTTTTATGATTTCACAGTAACGCCATGCAGTGATTCTCCAACTAAATATCTGACTTACATAACAATGTTTACACTAAATTTACAAAGATATATAATCGGTTGAAATTCGGCTTAATTCTCTGGTTGAAATACAACGAACGTTCGGCAGAACGCTGTTGAACGTTTATACAAGGTTGTCTGGATTGTTTAGCTGTGCAGGTGATAATTATATTCTCGGTGACGCCTTCACCCACAGCTCACTTCCGGCATGTTTGCTTGTGGTAAACTGTGCATTCGTTAGGAGACTATCATCAGTGTCCATGCTTACTGCTCGGTAAACAGAGCCATGTGCGTGGATGAAAATCAACATGACTAGTCTTTCTGCCTACCCCAGAAGGAAAACAAGTCCACATATGCTTTTAAAACGCCAATACTTTGGTGAATGGCCTACCTCGTATTGCTAAAACCATCATAATCGTCAGGATTTTGGCTTGCAGGATTAATAGGAGAGTGTAATGAATCCCCGTTCCCAATGAGATATCCACTCTTCTGGGTCCTACTGATGAACCAGCCTGGCCTACCCTGTCACCAGCGATTCGTGAAATGCTGCGAACTTTTCTACCTACAGAGACATGTGTACCTCTTTAGCTGGACTAGAGACCGTCACAGATGATTGGATGGATTCTGACATTTCGTTGCAAAATTCCAGATCATCTGCCGTGAGAACTGCTTCCTTCCACAAGGAGGAGAAGTGATTTTACTCAGAAAATTGTGGACATTTACACAGTACGACGGCATCCGCTGTCGGCAGAGAAGCGGTACTGCAGATTTTCAGTTTTTAATTGAGTACACAGTAAATTACATTTAATTACTACATTCCTTCACGACACAGAACCGTGGAAAGATAAAGACGACGGGAATTTGCTTCTCTGTTTAACGCATCTCTAGTGGCTGTCGGGTAGAAAGCAGGGAGTAGAGATGAACGGGTCATTCGCAAATTGGCAGGATGCGATTAGCGTAGTGCCACAAGGATCAGTGTATGTGCCTCAGCTATTTACTATTTACATCAATGAAATGGACGAGGACATTGAATGTAATGTATCTCAATTCGCGGATGATACTAAACCACGTTGCAGAGTGAGATCTGATGGTGATGCAACAATATATAGATAGTATAGGGGAGTGTGCAAGTAGATGGCACATGGGATTCAATATTAGCACGTGTGAAATATTTCACCTAGTTAGCAAGTATAAAAAATAGATTACTTTCTAGAGTAGGAGAAGTTAGTTGGTGTTAGTTTTCAAAGTGATTTCGGTGTCTTTGTACACCAGTCCCAAAAAGTTAGTTTGCAGCTGTAGAAAGCAAATAAGAAAGCGAACGGCATGCATGCGTTCATTTCAAAAGGTTTAGAGTACAAGAGTAGTGAAGTCTTGCGCAACTATATAGGGCTTTGATGAGACCGCACCTCGAGTATTGTATGCAGTTTTGGTCTCCTTATTTTAAAAAGGACATACTTGTCTTAGAGGTGGTGCAATGTAGATTCACTAGGTTAGTTCATGGGATGAGCGGACTTACCTATGTGGATAGGGTGAATAAATTACGGCTGCATTCTGTAGAGTACAGAAGAATTAGGGGGCATCTTATTAAAACGTATAAGATTTTTAAAGGGCTACAATAAGTAGACACTGAGGGACTGCTTCCCCTGATTGGATAATATATAACCAGCGGTCACAGTCTTAACATTAAGACCTTTTAGAACAGAGTTGAGGAAACATTTCTTCACTCAGATTGTAGTGAATTTATGGAATTCACTACCCCAGAAGCTGGCAGATGCTCAGTCCCTGAAGCCTTTTCAAGGCTGAGACTGATAGATTTTTAAAAATAGAGGTATTAGGGGATATGGGGATACGGCAGGTAATTAGAATTAGGTCAGAAGGTCAGCCATGAACTTATTGAATGGCGGGGCAGGTTCGAAGGACCGAATGGCCCACTTCTGCTCCCAATTATTAATGTACTATGGTTACCGAATGGGCCTCCACCAGTTTCTCAGGCAATGCATTCCAGTATCGCTGAGTGAAAAAACTTCTCCTCCCCTCCCCTCTGCTTCTTTCAGAAATTGTCTCAATTTGATCATCTTAACTGCAAACCGTTGACTCCGTTCACATAGACGTGATTGAGGAGCAGGGAATCCTCCCACTGTACTCATACAGCAACAAATTCGCATATGGGATGTTGATAATAATAATCCTTCCATTTGATATAGTGTCTTTATTGCATCTTCTAGAGGTCTCGAATCACTTCTCGAAATGTACCAATAAGTGTATACTGACTGCGTATTTTGTGGGTGGAACGCAGCAGCAAATTGCCCGTATCAAATCTCTTTTCCCATCTTCTCGATAGCTCAACTGCTTCACACAATATACTGTTTAGCGAACTGACTCTACATTTGTGATTTAAACGCGGCAGCCACTTGCGCACAGCATCGTCCCCCATATATCCACATTCGTGGATTTAAATGACCAATTTTATTATTGTTTTTTTTTGTGGGTTTATTATCAGGCGTGTATAAAATTTAGTATTACTGTGTTACTTTATGGAAACTTGCCCAAAGTTCCGCCTTTGCCTGCTTGGATTTGAACTTGTAAGGTGAGTGTTCTAACAACTGAGCTACAGGAGCTAAACAATAGTGCATGTGAGTGATAGGCAATGAAATGCATCAAGTGACTTGGAGATTGCATTTCGATCAACAAAAGCCTTGTGATAATTAGCTTATTGATGAAGCTTTGTACAATTCGGATCAAGCAGCAATAGTGTATGTGAGGGAAGCAATGTCAACGGCAACATGACACACCTGTGAGAGCTGCCAATGACGTTAGTTGCAGAGAAGCACACGGCAAGTTATATCCGTTGCAGTTGTGTTCAGTGCGCCACCTGGTGGTGGTTTGCAGCTACAGCAGGTTTACGATTGTGTACAATTTGAAAGCAAATTGTTTTATGACTGTATTGAATTCTCTCGTCCTTTCTCCATCCGTGGAAGAATATACCTTCGTCTCGTATCCCGGATTGTTCCTCATTTTCTCCAAGCTTTATTAGAAAATTGGACGCGAATTTAATCCAAAATTGCTTGGCGTATTCATGTTTATAATTGCGCCCCACCCCCATCCTTCGGCCTACCACACCCAATCATTTAAGTTAATTATTTGATTATTTATTGTACCTGTTTATATTATTTGACAGAACATTGAGTTGACATTGGTCATGCTACAGTATCGCAACAATAAATATACATCTATAAAGCGTGATTCACATTGGGAGGAGTTCCAAGTTCACTACATTCAGGTTACTTATTGGAATAATAAAATTAAGCATGTTGTTTTCATTATGCATTGCTGTTTTGCATCAATAATACAATTTGTATTCTTTCTTTGGCGCATTGCCGATAGGTATCATAGTATGTTTAGTGTGCACTTTGATTCCAGGCGTTAATTGAACCAGTTATACGTGGTCAACGTGACTGAGTTAATCAGTAATCCACGCCTCGGAAGCAGAATATTGTGAATATTGTTAACGTCATATTTTTGACAGAAGACAGAGCAGTGAAGCTCAATGTGCTTTCGTGTCACATTCATGTTACAGAATTAGTTATGGCCCGTCTTGAAACGATGGATGTGTTTTGTCACTGTGACAAACCTGACCCTAAGCTTTGCACATTTCCGACGAAATCTATCTGCCTTGTAACCCCCAACCCCCCACTCCTGCCTGCCACTAGTGTCCAGAACCAGACTTGTTTGGTTTGCTGACACAGTAGGGCCAGTTAGAGAAGCACAGTTAGTAGGAGTGTGTATGTTGAGAAGTCTGAAGCTGATTTATGGTGTAGCAGCCGGAATCCAGCATTGTATTCTACATAGAACTGGGAGTACGATACTTTTATTCTATTACATATTGTATGTGAAACTATCATTTATGAATTTACTATTACGTAATAATATTTAATCAATTGCTTATCTCTTAAACCATACTTATTGTAATAAAATCATTCACAACTTTACAAAGGCTTGTTGGGTCCTGACTCTCGAGATTTGAAATCACAACACTTCTCCCTCCCCGTAGCATGACATTGGACTCCCAGTTTGATAAGTGCTATGAGATGACTACTGTCATGAAGGGTACTGTAAAATGCAGGTTGATGTTGCTAAATCCCATCTGCATGTTCAGACAGATACCAAAGATTCTACCGCATTATTCGAAAAGAGAATCAAGTTCTCTAAGCCCCCGATAAGATTGGTCACGCATTGAATGGCAGCCTGAGCTGTTGCTATATACAGGTTAACTGCCATGTTCCTGCATATAAAACGCAGTAATTAATGGCCATCTGAACAGGCACAGGTGATGCATAAAATTTATGGTGTACATCAGGAATTTGTATTTATTTTGGTCGAGTCTATTACCCCAAACCTGATGTACTCTTCAGCGTAAAGTTATACTGAGGTCCACACTCCCACTACAGTTGGAGATTATGGATACATCGACAACATTTGGAAGCACATCAACAAAATAACATTTGTATAACGCCTTTCACGACAGGAGGAGAACACCAACAATAGCTTCGATTTATATAGTACCCTCCATGTCGAACGGCGTCACAGAGCGTATCAGAATAGCGGTTCGCGGGACCGAGTCAGGTGCAGGGATAGAAAGGTGACCAAAGATGCAGTCGAAATGAAGAGGGAGGACGTCCCAAGTCGCTGGATATTTATTGATTCAGATGCACGTTGAGGACATTGGGGATGGAAGGAATGCCGATGGGTCCATCGAAGAGGAAAGTCTTGAGATTGGAATGAATTACGTAGTGGTGAGGATTTCGGGATCAAATTCCAGATGTTGGGCGCAGCGTGGCTAAAGGCACTCCCATCGATGAGTGGGCGGATGGATCGGGGAACGGGGAGCAGGCCAGAGGCTACAATAGAGAATCCCCCTATGACTGAGCGAACCACCACACAGAATATATTGGATGTACACATTTGCGATCTTTGCCTGCCACGTTTCGCCCATAAAATATACAGGCAATTCAGTTCACAGTGTGTTCTGCGAAACGCTTTGCGACTTCGATTAGACGTTAAAAATGCTATATCGAATGCAAGGATTACATTACAATTCTTATCTAGTAGTGTACAAATTTACTGCTGTCTCTATAGTTAATAATAGGTGACATCATTCTCCAGTGGAAAGGATAAATACAAGTGTTAATCGGTGTATTTAGTAAAGCACTTTGCACGTTTTTCAGATTACGAGAAGTAGTTGACAAGAAGCGTAATGTGAATTGAATGTACATTTTTTGTTGGAAATCGCCAGTAACGTGCAAGCGAAAGTTTCCCACTAAAAGTCTTGAAATCACCAATTCGTTATTTGTTTCTCTTGAGGGATTATTAACAGCTTTATGGAGCAAGGAATCTTGTTGAAGGGTCACACTGATGTTCGTGAATCAAACAAAGGTCTCTTGCTTGTGAACTGGTGATGAGCAAGATACATGCAGAATATCTGAGTCAGCCAAAAATAATAATAATAATAATAATCCTTGGATTTGATGTAGCGCTTTTCACATCTTATAATCGTCTAAAGAGCTTCGCAGAATATACTGTGAAATTAATGGAATATATTTGAGGGCGAATTGTTGAAATCAGTGTCCCACAACAGTCGTGGATTGAAATGACCAATTTGAGTCAAGCATTAGCTACAGATATACGAGAGGGTGTGAGTGACCATGTTGGAAAGGAAGGAATGTGCTGGGCATACCAATATTGTTTGTGTGATCAATTCTTCATAGTTTGGTGTACATTACCCCTGAAAAGTGATCTGCCAATTCACTATTATTACGATTAATAAATGCATGTAGTGTAACGCTTTTCATGTCTTCTGTACATCTCAAAGTACATCACGGAATATTCTCCAAAAGTTAATTGACTAGTTATTTGTAGGAGAAACACCGCAACCAATTGCACACTCACAATTGAATTGACCAATTTGATATTTTCTTCCCGAGGGATTTTATCAGGTATGTGGGTGAAGGAAACTTGGCCATGGTTTTGCCATTCCTGGAATTGAATCCAGTTTCCTCGCTTGCAAAGCGAGTGCTCTAACCAGGATTCCAGAACTGCACAACTGATGAACAATGAAGTTTCTACTCGGTGCTTGATAAACAGAGGTTTGCGGAGGAAGGACTAAATGCTCGGGAGTCAAATATGGATCCCATTGCTTGTGAGGTAAGTGGTACAAACGACACAGTATAGAACTCTTCATGAAGCGAATTGTAGATTACTTGAAGGATTGTAAAATGGATCCGTTTTAAAATGGAGACAGTGGAGACCCTCTTTATCAAGGATATTTGATGCCTAATGCAGTTACGGCAACTGTTCCACTTCTCAACGATGAAAACTCTGAATATATAGAACACCAACCAGCCCCCCATTACCCACCCAACCACTCCACAACACACTATATTTAATTACCAGCGTGGACTCCTAATGTGACCTGAATTGGCGATTGGACCTCTGGATGTCTGACTGACACATACAATACCAGGTTGATAAATCAATCAGAAAGTCACAGTTGCTAACATGGGTGTTATACATGCCTCTACGAAATGTTCTATTCCCTGATGTAGATTAAGTGCGGTTGTTCACTCGCCTGTAACTGAAACACTTTATTGTGCAATTTAGCTGGTCTCGGTGGAGGATCTTCTTCCATTATATGTTAGAATGTCTTTCAAAACGCAGAAGTCACTGATGTTGTACGACTCATTGGCTCACTGTATTGAAGAACATGGCTTCCCCACTAATAGTACAGATAGGTTTCAGTTTTTTTCAATTTTCTGGTAGGGATAGGTATTCACGGTAAGAAACGTTGTATATTTGAAATGTTCTAAATGTGGTTTCCAAGCATTTGTAGTTATTCAACAGAAACAGTTTACCTATAGGTCTCCCTGCCCTTTTTGTCCATCTATCATTATTTGGATGCGACGCTATTTGCTCTGAGGTGGATCGGGACGGAGTCAGAGATATTGTCCTATCGCTCACTTTATTCAATGTCCATCTCAATATTTGCCATTTTTTTCACACTTTTGGTCATCTTTCCCAGTCCGGTCTGCTGCGTTTATCCACCGACCTTGGCTGCCAAGTCAGGACTGTTCAGTAGCTTGGGTCTTCCTCCCAGCTTTCTGCATACAAAGGAGTTGAGTAAATTTAAAATTGTATTGTCTTGTTTTTTCTCCTGTCGATTTCCAAACAAATCCGTGCTACGATTTCCTAATTGGGATACTAATTGACTTACAACCTCAACTTTTCATTCCTATGTTAATGTAACCATCTGTTGTGGAGTTATGTAGCTGAGTAGTTAGAGCACTCGCCTTGCTAACTGGATATTTGGGTTCAATTCCAGGCAGAGCGAAGCCTTGGGTGTGTTTTCTTACTCCAAATACCAATAATAATCCCTCAATTAAAAAGCGATAATAAGTTTGTCATTTGAATCCTCGACAGTTTGTTGGATCCTGTTGTGCGCAATTCGTTGCCGCGATTTGCCCATTTCTATGCAGTCAATTGTCTTTACAGTGCTGCTTGGGAAGCACTATAAAATGTCCTGAAGACATGAAAGTTCAATACCAAACGCAAGGATAACAATTATTATCTTTTAGTCTTTGACTTTCTTGAATTACAAGGCACTACAAGTTACACTTATGTTGCATCTGCATCGTCAGGAGGACATTTCACATCACTTGACGCTGATGGCTGAGCAGATGTTCATGAAGGCCGTCGGTGGAAGTCGAAGGGGGGGAGATGTGCATAAAGGACAATACAGTATATTTTGTGACAGGCATTGGACATGGGAATTGTGTAACTGGCTAAGGATGGCAATACTTATGGTGGAGTTTCAGAGAAATGGAAGTGGGTGGCGAATGATTGTTTGGTGCCCAGATATTTCATGGGGACATGAAGTAGACAACTGTCTGCTGCACGAAGAGAGTATCCGGGTCTATAAGAATACATGGTATCACAGTGAGAAGGTGAAACTGCGGGAAGTCGATTTGAAGCTATGCACAAGCATTTTCAATCCGAGGCTCAGCTCTCTTGAGTTTGCGTGTTGAATGTGGCAACATTACCATTGATCCCAATTTGCTGCCACACAACATTGCCATGCAAGGGTCGTTAAATGTCAAGAGATCAGGGGTTACTTTATTTACAACCTCCACACATTGTAGACCCCAACTGATAAAATTTTAACTATTTTAGCATGAAATCTAGAAAAGTGTGATAAGATCTATGATGTAATGTGAAGGCAATTCTTTCAGTCTCATTTTCGATTGATAATAATATTAACCAACGCAGCAAACACCTTGTGATACAGCATTGCATTGCAGTCACATTTAGAAGAATTGAAAAGTATAAATTTTAAAGACTGTTGAATATATTTGGTTGGTGAATGCACATCCAATTTTACACATCAATCTCCAACAAACCTCAAACAACAGTTGGAACATGCATTGAGGTGAAGTTTGGAAGTGTCTGTGGAAAAGGAAAGGTTGAAGGAGTAAAAAAGTAGAGGAACAAATTCGTGGAGCGTAGCCGGAGGGTGAGTGGACATAATGGAATCGACCGAGTAGACATAGTGGATTTTCTGTCGACTATGATGATGATTAGCGAGGAGTGTGAGAGTCGAACGAAAGGAAGGATGGAGGTGTAGATAAGGCTCCGAGATTGAGGTGGAGAAGAGTGATGGTAAGCAAATCGAAGTGGCTGAACAGATTACCTCATTTGTGGTCTTGGTTTGTGCTGGTGAATTCGATAGCCGTCTTATCCTTGCTTTATTAAGTTACCTTGGAAAAAATATGAAGATTTAGCAACGTCAAGCGTAGCCTAATAAATTATGATGGGTTCCAGCCAGGTATTTCAATGGACAGTTGAATTAAGTTTGAGCCAGGCGCCTTTGTCAGCAAACAGATCTATCTTACGCAAGCAGACATGTATTGGGTACCAGATTAATTTTCCGAGGAGACCATTGCTTGGGTCTTCAGGTAGTGTGCAGGGAGAGTTCTGTGTGGAGGGGAGCGGGGTGCAGGCAACGTGATCCAAATTGCCAAAGAGATAGCTCTCGTAGAGTGAGATCATGGAGGACAAGTTATTGTTGGAGGAAGCCCACAGTTAGTTGAGTTCAGTTTCAGTGCAGCAGAGAAGCTATGAAGGGGCGATTATTTATACAGTTGTGATAGAAGGTGCAGCTGGGACGAGTCGCACTCCATGATGGATTGAATAGTGAAAGAAAATGAAGTAGTTGTCTAAGAAGGCAATAGCACTAATAGTTCAGGTAGAAATGTTGAGGCAACAGGTGCTAACTTGATCAAACAGATGGCCAACTATGTGGAGGGAAAGTTGTTGAGAACAAAGGATAAGTCGGAGGAGAAAAAGTAAGATGGTGTTAGGGGGAAGTGAAGTGTACGTCCAAATTACCGAGGATAAGGAGGCATTCCGTGCAGATCGACTTATACGACTGGGCCTTCAATGAAATTAAAGCCACCGTTTCAGTTAGCAAAATACTGTTGGCTGGAGAACCAACATCTAGGTCGAAGACAACAACATTTGCTCATTCAAATACCAGCCTTAGGAATGCTCTGTTGGGTGTTCTGAGCACTTTTCAACAGGAAAAGATTAAACATTCAAATCAGTAACTTGTGGAATCCTGTAGTTCAGCAGGTAGAGCACTTGTATTAGAAGAGAGAGACCTGGATCCAATTCCAAGCAGCTTATGGTGAAACTTTGGGCATTTTTCCTTACACAACACACTGCGATAATAATCCGACCAAAACAATTGTCATTTCAACTGTGTATTGACTGTGATGTGTGTAATTTGTTGTCATGTTTCTTCCACAAATACACAGTCAATTCACTCATCATTATATTCTATACAGCGTTTTGAGACGTCGATGTGAGAATCGCTATATCAAATGCATGGATTACTACTTCGGTCCTCTTGGTGCTGGTAACACAATTTCACGTTCCAGAATGTTATCTTGCAGATGCTGCAGCAAACCGTCCCTCTCCTTAATCTATCTATGATTATGTTGCGATCATTTAATTCGCCTATTGTTACTATTCTAATGGTTTTTTATATTTCGGAAATCTGCTTGCCGATTTGCTTGTCTATCGTGGTTCCACTATTCGATTTTCTATAGTGTACAAACAGAGAACATGTCCCTTTCGCCCCTAAATTTTAACCAAATAAGTTCTGTATTTTAACTCTCTTTCATATCGACCCTTTTCCGGGGCGGACTCTGTGTCTTTAAACAACTAAATTCATTGTCAACAGAATGTTCATTCCTGCCGTTGTTTGATAATGTTCTACATATTGCCACTACAGAATGTGTATCTGTCTATAGATCTGTAAATGTATGGTTCTGTATTATGCACATTGATACATAAATGGTGTAAAATTAATATTCATCTCTCTGTGTGGGATGAATTGTCTCCACATTCCGAATCACACAAATACTCAAGTCATGTCAACAGTTTTATTTAAATTCAACACATTAACCCATTGCAGTCACAAGTAATGAATCCATAAGAATCAGTTACAAACCAGGCTTAATTGTCGTTTTTCCCATTACTCAAACCATTTGATCCCTCTTCAGGTCTACACGATTGACAAACACGCATATCAAGAACAACAAGAGCATCAACATTGCACTTGCATAGCGCCTTTCACGTCGGGAGGACGTCCCAAAGTAAAGAAGTCTAGTCGGGAAACGACAGGTTGGTGTGTGTGTGTTTGGGGTGGGTGGTTGGTGGTCTAGAGAGACGAAGTAGGGGAAAGGGGAAGGAGCGTGGGAGAGAGGGAAGAGTTAGTGCGGCAGCCAAAGGCGCGGTCGAAGAGGAAGGACTTGAGACCGGCCTTGAAGGAGGAAATTGAGGAAACGAGTGGAGTGGCTGCGGGATGAAGCTCCACAGTGTGGGAGCAGAGAGGCGGAAAGCCGATGATTAGGCGGTTAGGGCGGTGGACGCGGAGCAGGTTTGATTCTGCTGAACGGAGGGAGCGGGCAGGCTGGTACGGAGGCAGCATGTCAGAGAGATAGACGGGGGCAAGGCCGTGAGTGGCTTTGAAATTGAGGAAGAGGATATTGAATTCGATCCTCCGGGTGATGGGGAGCCATTGGAGATGGGCAAGGGGGGGAGTGATGTGGTCGTGAAGCCTGGTACGGGAGAGTACAAGAGCTGCAGAATTCTTAATGTTAGGCAGCCTGTGAAGGGAGGGGCTGGGGAGGTTAACGAGGAGATAGTTCCCGTAATTGAGCCTGGAAGTGATGAAGTCGTGGATGAGGGTGTCGCGGGATAATGTAGTGGCGGTGTCTGGCGATATTGCGGATGTGACTAAAGGCTGTGCCGGTCATGGAGCGGATGTGGGGGAGGAAGCATAGTTCAGGGTCGAACAAGACGCTCAGATTCCTGATTGGCTTCGACGGGTGGAGCGAGTAGCCTTGACACTGATATTTTCAGCGCCTGAGATGCCCAGGCGCTGACGTGATCCCATCGGGAGTTTTTCCGTTTTGTAGACGGTGAGCTGTAGGAAATTTGTTACATTTGATATAAAGCTTTTTCCGACTTCCAGGCGTCTTCAAGCGCCAAAACGTTTAATTTACCGTTTATTTGTTGGCGAAATGCAGCAGCCCATTGCTCACAGCAGTGTCCTTCAAAAAGTCGCAGATTAAAATGTCCAATTTATTATAAGTATTGATTGAGGGATTATTATTCTGCGTGTGGAGTAAGGAAACTTGTTGATGGTTTCGCTCCGACATGCCTGGATATGCAACGCAGGAATACGATTGTAAGGCGAGTGCTCAAAACACTGAGCTACATGATTCCAAACGCTGTGATTGACTAATATGTATAAATATTTGGAGAGATGTTGATAATATGACAGGAAGAATAATGAGAACGGACGGAGGTTAATCACGAAATTACTAATTTCTGATCAAAGTAATGCATTGGAATCGCTTTAAAACTGTTTGCTTTCAACAATACATTGAAACCAATAACTTGCTTTCCCCACTTCGAATTTAAGGAGACAGATGTGGTGGAGTTAAGTTGCATTTTGGTGCTGGCTTTCAAATGTGGAAGGTCATTGCCTATTTTGATTGCATTCAGTTTGTGGGTGAGTCGTAGTATTTTAGCATTACCAGCGTAGAATGTTTAATTTCCTCATAAAAAAATAGGGGCGGACATTCGGATGAATGATCCTACCTGAATACACAAATGTTTCTGCAAATTGAAAGTCACATGCCATTGAATCATATACAATAATAATAATCCTTGCACGTGATATGGAGTTTTTCAAATCTTATCGACGTATCATAGTGCTTCACATCATATACTGTAACGTGATTTGACTGTGGATGAAACGCGGCACCAAATGGCGCACATCAGCGTCTCCAGAAGCAGATGTGGATTGAAAATGACCAATTTATTAAAAAATATATATATTAGGGCTTAATATTATGCATGTGTGGGTGTGCGTGTGTGTGTGTGTGTGTGTGTGTGAGTGTGAGTGTGTGTGTGTGTGTGTGCGCGTGGAGTAAGGAAAATTGCTCAATGTTTCGCTCTGATAGCTAAGTTTCCTTCATTCACATGCCTAAAACAATTTGTCCAGCAAAAAAACAATAATAAATTGTAGTCATTTAAATCCATGACTGTGTAGGAGAATGCCGTCTGAAGCTCGCTGCCGCGTTTCTCCGACAAATATACTGTCAATTCACTTTACAGTGAATTCTGAGAAGCGCTTTAAGACGTCGAAAGAATGTGAAACGCGCAATATCAAATGCAGTTATTATTATTATTATTATTACTATTGTACGCTGGCAGACGAGGCTTACCTTTGACAGTTGCTTGGAAGCTGAGAGTACGGGAAGAAATTTGCTGACAGCATTCAGTAGCAATACATCAATTCTATTCCGTGTAAAGCTGCGGAGGATGTGTCAAACAGGCAACCATGTATGGACAGTAGTGACATAATGCCCATCTCTGAAACGGTCCAATTAACAGAACAAGCTTGATGTGCTGAAAGGCATTCTGTCTGCCACATAATGGAACACAAGAGTTCCATTGAAACTGAGCTCACGCAACTAAAATCACCAAATAATGTCTGGCCGCAGGAGGAAGATAATACAGATTAATCGAGTTCTTTGCTGAATCTGATTAGACAAACGGCCAAATGTTCTAACGGTATCGACTATATATTTTTTCTTCCAATATATAACAAATAAATAAATTCACATACGCAGAGATTTTCAATAGAGAAATTATTAAATGTTTAATCGGAGATGCTAATTGTCAGAAATTGTCAGCAATTTCGAAAGTAGTAACCCACGATTCCGGCAAAGGATCCCTCGAATTGTACACTGAACAATATGCATTAATCTACATGAATTGTATATCATCACTGTTCTATCAGTCTTTATTTACACACTGAAATAATAATAAGGAAACGAAACTTGACCTGATTTAAAAATGCAGTCCCATGTATTATGTAATTGTGTTACTGTTGAATAGATTGATAGTTCAAGTAGAATCACAAACGAATTGGTACTGTATTGAGTTCACCAACGAACAATTCGGATAGGACACATTATCTCGCTTTATTCACTATCTGCAGTGGCAGGAGCTGGCGGATACTGATATGCACTTGAACTTTCTCTAGCCATACTTCATTTGACCTCCACTTTCGCCATTAAGCAGCCTCAACGTCAGACTACATTATCTGCTCACAGCAAGTAACTCGGGAAATGAGCGTGGCATAAACGCAATGTGATGGTATTGTAACAATTGTCATGGGAATAAGAATATCATTGAAATTATAATCAACGTCAAGATATATAATGAATAATTCATACGATGGAAACAGTGTAACATAGGCATCGATTAGTTCAAGCAAGGCTTGTTCAGGCTAGAAAAGCGAAAGTTGAGGGGCGATTAATCGCGTTGAATTACACGTGTAAATTGTTGAAAAATTATGCATTTGAAGATTCAGAATAGAACACAAAAGTGAAAGCCATGATAAGATTTTCATCTTGTACTGAACAATGGAACATGATCACGTGACCTGCGACTGTCACTGTGTAAACGCAGCACAAATCGGTGGATACACTCGTACATAGAGTTAGGATTACACATGTAAAGCAAGCTTCCGGGAGACACAGCAAGAAAGAAAATATAATATGTTTGAAGAGCAAGAGAATATTATCTCAGGAAAATGTATTGCAGTGCATAACATAGCTTCTGTCATGGTGATGTCATGGATCTTGGCCATCGTTCGTCTAGGAAATTTATGTATTCTTATAATAAGGATCCTTGAAATTGATGCAGTGGCTTGTATCGATGTTGAGAGCTGAAAGTATGTCACAAAGTATACTGTGACATGCAGTGCATTTATTGTGTTTAAAATGTCATTGTGTGCTCCATTGTGGCTCAACAAATGAAGTGAATAACAAGCTTTAGTTAGGAGATGTTTGGCCAGGCCTGTGGTAAAATCTCCGTTTTGTTTTGAATATTGCCACCTGGTCGATCACATCCAAGTGAACAGGAAGACTGGAAACCAGATCAACATCTCATTCGAAGTGTGAGTCATCCAGTGTGATCACTAGTCCTGAGGTTGGGCTAGCATACACCACCATCTGATTCATTCACGACAATGTATCATTTGGTAACACTGACACGTGCTTATGGATTGTGTTTGAAACCCAATCGTTCACAAATTGTACCGTGAAAAGGCGACAATGGCTGTGAATACAATTGAGTGGATCCAGAGCAAGCCTGCTGAATCTCGGCTGCAGTGAGCGTGCAGCAGAAGCTGATACAACAGGCTCCATAGGGGAACGGTGACAGCAGGAAATATAATTTGCTTGATGCAAAACTTAGATTTATGTTTGGGAAAATAACATCCCAGTATAGAATGTATGGTTTGCGACTCGATATGTAATCGATTACTTAGATGGTGGAGGAAAACTCGGTTGACTTTTTTCTTGCTTCACCAAGCAAATTCTTAGCATCTTACCTAGCAACCACAGATCAGTGAGATGGAAGAGTGCACTGTTTCGAAAGTAATAATACGTGACTAACTTTCTTAATGTTCATAAACAAGAAGCAAATAGAACCCAAAGCGGCAATACAAAATGATTTTCAAAACATTGATAACAGTAATAATATGGGCATTCAACTGCTATGCTACTTCGACAGACGGTGCGACAAGTCACACACAGAAGAAAAGGATTGATGAATTTAATCAATTCTATAACAGCATCGATATGTGTTCCGTGGGAATTTGATGAGAGAAAAGTTAGTTAAGGTGAAAGAAATCAAGAAATGTGTCCTTGTTCGGAAAAATAGTGCACGGACTAATGCACTGAATTGCAAATTTTAAGAGTATGAACAAGGCGTTTGAGGATACTAGAGATGGATTATCATAGATTCATCGATGTAGCAGACATTGGCAGAATTTGGACAAGATTGCTTCCATTGTATTCATGTTAACTGTCTATCGAGTTGCCTCATCGAGGCCTTAATGTGTAATCAGCAGATGAATAGAAAATCGATGCATGAAACCAGGAGAGGTTAATTAGATAGACTTGTGCCTCACAATATAATGAAAATCAAGGCAGCTGAATGTGGAGAAAACAGAAGCCATAATCTATGGATCCCTTGAACGTCCTCACGCCTGTTATTCCAAACTCAAAAAAAGTTAGTGAACGGTTGCATAGTCTAGATGTCCAATGGGACCCACATCTGACCTTCGTCATACACATCTGCTCCCTGAGCAGGATTTCCGGCAATGAACACGAGGTCATAAAACAAAAATAATCACTTTTGTGAATAATTCGAAATTTAAATTACTCAGCCGTTCTATGTTTGTTAAGTGAGTGTGTAGGCGTCGGAGGAGAAGCAGTTAATGCTGACGATGTGAAAACCGGGGAATAGGTATGATTCGATCCAGGCAAGGGTAGGTCAACAAAGATTGAGTTTAGTGGAGGGGTGATGCAGGAGAATATATTGGTCCACTGTATCGCAGGTGCCATAGAGGTGAACGAATACAATGAGACAGAAGGATTCCGGCTCGTATTTTTTCAAATTGTCACTGTGGACTTTGGTGGAGAAGTGGAGTCTCCAGGGAGACAGTGAATAGTCAGAATCAGGATAATATTGGGATCGAGAGGGTATGGTAGACTTGCTGATGGCCCACCGTCAATGGTGGAGCAGGTGCGACTAGACCTCATAATGTCCCTGCATTAATTCCATCCCTGGGTGTGAGTTTTTCAAAGAGGTAAGGATGGGAGTGGAAAGCTATGATGTGACAACACAGCCCAGGGCCTTGAAGAAGAATGGATGTGGGGGATGGAATAACGAGAATGGGTAAGTAGCATTAGAGAATGAGAGTTTGATGATATCGAGGAGGAAAGGATCCAGTGGTTGGTATTTGTATGTGAGGGGAAAGGTGGGGTTAGGGTAGTGGGAATTGATGGTGGGCTTCATTTTAGAGACGATGGATGTGAGGGAGATCTAGGGCAAACGGGTATTCATGGGATGGGTGTGGAACTAAGTGGAAGAAGATGAGTGAACAGCAATGAATTGGATAAAGGTAGCTGAACAGATCCCCACTATTTTGGATTTGAGGTCAAATCTGCTCGAATTTAGAAACGTGAATGGGTTAGGTGTGGTACGGTGGGTAGTAGAGGCGGTTAGAGTTGGAGACGAGGAGCCTGGAGTTATCCTTCGCTTTCAATTTATCTTCGAGTGGAACGAATATTTGGCAGAAGCAATAGTGGAGGCGATGGCGAGAAACAGAGTAATGTACCCAGATCGAGAGACAGAGGCACAGAGATAGTTAGAGACATTATAGTAAAATATTCCTTGCTATTTATATAGCGCTTCACTAGATGTCTAACAGCGCTTCACGTGATGTCCTGTAAAGGGAATTGACTGTATATATTTGAGCAAAATATGGTATCCAATTGCGCACAATGCACAAACAGTCGCGGATTCTAATGATGAATTTATTATTTGTTTTGCATGGTGTTAAATAAGTTTATTGCATCAGTTTTAGCGAGGAGGATACGGGTATGCTTTCTGATCTGGAAAGAGAACTCAGTAATATCGCAGAGGTTGAATGAAAATAAGTTCCAAGAAGAATAATTTGAGGTGGATCTCAAAGGTGGCAAGGGATGGGGCGATGTGGAGTGATTGTGGTATTCAAGTTAACAGTGTTGCGACAGACTGGCTGATGGCCCACCGCCAATGGAAGCGCAGGCGGATGTTCACCACATAAAGCCCGTGCAATAATTCATCGCTCGGTGTGAATTTTTTACGAGCGATAGAGAAAGATGATATTGGTGTTTCAAAGGAGCATGAGTGAAAGTGTGAGTGCGTGACTATGTGAGTGAGGATATATTTAAAGAGAAAGGAAACACTGTAAATGAACGTAAAATTACCTCGAATACTGTAACATATGTGTGCGAATCCAGGAGGATCATGGTGAGGCGTTGGGCAGGTTTCCTTGCTCCACACAACTAATAATAATCCGTTCAAAAAAAAACACAGACAACAATGAAATTGGTCAATTCGGTCCTCAACGATTTGTGATACATAACTGCGCGCAGTTGACTGCCACGTTTCGCCCACTAGTTGTGCAGTCAATTCACTTTGCAGCGTTTTGAAGAGGCGATAGGATGTGAAAAGCACTATAACAAAATGAAGGATTATTATTGTTATTGCATTTATAGAAACACTCTTTTTGAAACTCATTTACTCATTCTTAGATGCTTTCTCTTCCTATTTATATATCCACATCCTCATACACACATACACTTTATTTTTTCTTTCTTTATCTGCACACACTCCGTCTAGCACGCCTTATCTTTTCCAGTACTTAATCCTTCGCTCACACAATCTCTAACTCATCAACCAGTCTCAGTGTCCTTCACCCCTCTCACTGGATGACTACATTCCACACTGCCGGCTACTGTTAAGTCGGGTGATGGGTGTCTAGATGTGTCAAAAACACGCAGGAGAAAGAGTCGCCATTTATCTCTCTGATAAATCCATATATGTTTTCCCTTCTTCAGAAACCTATGTTGCAATGAAGAAATCCTGGGAACAAGACCACATTACATTTTCACAGCGCCGTTCATGTTGATTGGAACGTAGCTGTTTCAGACACGAGCTGAGGTCAGCATCGAGGAGGGTGGAGAGTAGAGGCCTGGGTGTGTGACCGATAATAAGATATAATAGTTCTAACTTTGTTCATTCTATCAGCGAGAAAGAATGAAATCAGATGATCAAAATGTGAAAGCGAGGCCGAGCGGTCCAGGATGGTGGATTAAGGCTCAATTCTCTTTGGAGGTTCAAATTGCAAAGCAGCCAATTATATTTTTCTTTGTATTTTCTACCCATTGCTTCAAACTACAGAATCGCCTATAAGCCCTTATGCTAATCATTAGATTCATTGAAACAAGGTCGGTGGTCTGAGGCTACGGTGTCTCCAGCTCTTTGGAAAAGAAAGCGATACTGTTGTATCAGCTCGAGGTCTCCACATCCTGTCTAATGCAATGTGGCGTTAGATAGCTTGGTGTTTACTTCCACTGAAAAACAAATTGCTTCGATAATAAATAATTCATTGTCCATCTTTACATGCTCAATTTTGTGTCAGAAGAACAATGTAGACTTTTTAAAATAAACAAATTAAGATATTATAGTTCGGTCTTGTTGACATCTACAAACTCCTGCAACATCTTTCTTCCCGCTTTAATCTTCACGAACCTCCCATCGTCAGGTTTCGCTCTCACATTTCTCCCCATCACCGTTCCCAGCATCGGTTTCTCTTCCAACTCGAGCATTGTCAGCTGTGGAATCCCCCAGCACTTTGAACTGGGGGGCCTTACTTGGCAACATCTTCATCCTTGAGGACATCATTCGCAGACATGGGGTCAACTTGCTAAAGTTTCCGGATAACACCCATCTCCAATTTCTGCCTCTAGCGTCGAATCCAAGACAATTGCTGTCCTGACAGTTTGCCCGTGAGTCACCAAGTCCTGCATAATAGATAACATTCTACAGTTGAATTTCACAAAAACCTGGGATCTTCTGCTTGGCAATGGGAAATTTAGCTTCCATGGTTGCACACGCAACCTCCACACGCCAGTCAGGAACCGAGTTGTCTTTTCCGTTCCTCAACTGTCTTTTTTCTACACATCCAAGCCATGACCCGCATTCCTTCATATCTGCAACAGGGCAAGACTCTGCAACCTTGAATCCCCAGGGCCAATACATCAGTCATTTAAGCTGACGTCAAAACCCGGCTAGACTAAATCGATTTTTCGAACTTCCCAATTCCTCCATTTATAGACTGCAGGTAACCACGATGTCTGTGGTCCATGTCCTTTACCATTCCAACCTTCTTGACCGCATCTCTGCCATTCTCGCCCGTCTCCACTGGCTACCCATGAAGCAGATAATTCAATTAAAGTTCCTGGTCCTCACATTCAATGCGCTCCACGGCCTCGCACCAATCCTCTGATCAACAGGCTGCTGCACGTCAACCGAGCCGCCAGCAACACCATTGGTGGGCGAGCATTTAGCCAGTCATCCCATTATCTCTGGAACTCCATCCCACAGTCCTTCTGCCTCGACCATCCCTAGCTTCATTCAATTCTCATCTCAAGACCCTCCTGTTTGATAGTCCCAACAATCACCATCAATTATCAATCACGCTCTTTACCTCAACACTGCCCATCCCAGCTCGTGTCTGGAACAATGACTGCCTAGTGCCTTGGGATGTCATACTGACGCGAAAGGTGGAACATAAATCTAACAATATTGTTTTTATTAGGAATTCGCATATCTTTCCCTGTAGCTCTTTACTTGGTTTTGTCAGATATGGATGAAATTTGAGGACAGATATCAGATCAATAAATTTATGTAAGACACAGCCGTTTGGATTTTGCCAGCTGTTATTAATATTGTACATCCGGGTTTTTTCTAGATCATATCACAGGTCCATATCCCAGTTGTACCCTAAATCCTTGATTTCTCTTTTGACAAAGTATTCAGCCTATGTGACAAAATCTCGTTTAATATATTACCATTAATGTTACGTAATGCCAAAATTCTGTTCTCAATTTAATACAAATTTAGCGGAAAGAAAGATGGACGTATTCTGTAAGGATGATGAACTAGAATCATAGAATCTTTCAGCACAAAAGGAGGCCATTCGGCCTATCAAATCTGCGCCAGCTCTTTACAAAGTGCAATGCAATCCCACTCACCAGCACACTCCCCGTAACCTCGCAAACCCGTCCACCTCAATAAATGTCTACGTCTCTTTTAAAAATTGTTAGAGCTGGCAAAAAAAATTCCTTATCTCCCATCTGCTTCTTGTTGAATCTTTTTTAATTCAATGACCACTAGTCACTGATAGGCGCAACAGTCCAAACAGTTTTTCCCTATACATGCTGTCGAATTCCCTCGTGATATGAACAACAACTATTAATTCTCCTCGCAAACGTTTTTCTTCCAATGGGAATCCACCTAAATGCACTAGCCTTTCATCATAGCTGATGTGCCTCATTCCTGGTGCCATCTTGGTAAAATCTCATCTGGCACCCTTTCCAGTGCCTTACCATGCTTCCTATATTGTAGTTACCATTATTGTACACAGCACTCTAGCCAAAGTCTTTCAGAGTTTAGTCAGAACTTCCTGAATTTCCTACTCGATGCACATATTTATAATTATAGTATCTGTAAGCTTTGTTGATAGCGTTGTCTACCTGTCCTGCCTCCTTCAACGAATCAATCAAACAAACCCGCAGGTCTCTCTGTTCCTTTACACGGTCTAAAATTGCACTACCTAGCCTATGTTGCCTCCCCTCATTTCTCCTCCCAAAACGCATCACCTCGCATTTCTCCAAATTAAAATTCATCTGCCATGTGTCTGCCCATTTTACCATTCGGTCTATATCTTCTTGCAGATGACTAATCATCTCCACACTATTTACTATTTTTTGCTCACTTTGTATCATCTGCAATCTTCGAAATGTTATTCCCTATGGTCAACTGCAGATCATGGGTAAGGCATTGTGGACAGCACTTGTTTGTATCAGGCAATCGTTTGATCTTGTTAGCCTCCTCAATAAGTCAGATAAGTTTGTCAGATACTGACTGATCACATACCTACAATAACTTGACTTGATTAGCTCATGACTTGTCCAATTGTCACTTACTCGAATGAAGGTTCTGGTCATTTTCGCACAACATGTGAAACCCAGTGCCCTGATATGCAGCCGAGAGTGTACACGGTCTTATTATATATATGTATGATACAGTTGTTTTGTTATCGGAATGGGTGGATAATGGTAGCGCAGTTGATGTAGTTTACATGGACTTTCAAAAGACATTTGACAAAGTGCCACATAAGAGACTTATCAGGAAATTAAAGGACCATGGCGTAAAAGGGACAGTGGCAGCGTGGATCCACAACTGGCTGCGAGACAGAAAGCAGAGAGTTGTAGTGAGCGGCTGTTTTTCAGAATGGAGGGAAGTGAGCAGTGGTGTGCCACAGGGATCAATTTTGGGACCATTGCTGTTTGTAATCTACATCAATGATCTGGACTTGGGTGTACGGAGTACAGTTTCCAAGTATGCAGATTACACTAAGTTAGGGAGAATAGTAAATAGTGAGGAGGATAATGGCAGGACAGGTAGACAAGGCTGATAAGAAGGCATATGGGATACTAGGCTTTATAAATAGGGGTATAGAGTACAAAAGTCAGGAAGTGCTGACTAACCTCTATAAGACTTTGGTGAGGCCTCAGCTGGAATACTGTGTTCAATTCTGGTCACCACATTACAGAAAGGATGTGAAGACATTGTACAAAGAAGATTTACTAGGATGGTATCAGTATTGAGGGACTTCAGCTATGAGGAGAGGCTAGATAGTTTGGGTTATTCTCTCTGGAGCAGAGAAGATTGAGGGGAGACATAATAGAGGTTTATAAAATCATGAGGGGTTTCGACAGGGAAAATAGAGAAAAACTATTTCCACTCGTGGGCGAATCTGTGACTCGTGGTCACAGATTTAAAATAGTTTCAAGGCGAAATAGAGGGGAGCTGAGGGGAATTTGTTTCACTCAGCGAGTTGTTAGAATCTGGAATGCATTGCCTGAAAAGTTGGTGGAGGCTGATTCGATAACAACTTTTAAAAGGGAATTAGATCTTTAGTTAGGGAGAACAGGCCTATTAGGCTATGGGGAGCGGGCAGGGCAGTGGGATTAAATCGCTCTTTTCAAAGCGCCGGCACAGACTAGATGGGCCGAATGGCCTCATTTTGTGCCGTAAAATTCTATGAATCTATGAATCTATAACTATAACCATGCATTCGATATATTGCTTGTTCACAAATTTGGGAGTTTTATATCTCACTGCTTAGACCACTCGCCTTGCAAGGGAAAGACATATTGACGATTCCAAGCACGTTTAAATCTCGGGGAAATTTCCTTACTCCCTACGATTGAAAAAATCCCCAAGAAAACTATCAATAATCTCGGCGCTGAATCCACTCGATCATGTTTGGTGCTTGATCATTGTTCTGAGGCGTTTCTCACACCAATATACAGTCAACTCACTTCACAGTGCATCCTGCAAATCTCCATGAGCCATCTAGAAGATGCAAAAAGTATCGTATCACACGTCAAGAATACAAAGAATATACTGGACGTCTCAAAGCGTTTCCCATAATATACTGCAAAGCGAATTGTCTTCATTGTTAGAGTGTAGGCGACATACGGGTGCCAATTGTGCAGAGCAGTGTTCCACAGTCAGTCGTTGATTGAAATACGAAATTGTGTTTCTTTTTCACTGATTATTAGCAGGTATGTGGAGAAAGAAATCTTATGCAATGTTTCTCCATCTCGGGATTGAAACCCAGGTCTCTCAATTGCAAGGAGAGTGCTCTAATCACTGAGCTGCAAAAGCGAGTCACAGAAGAGAGAAAAATACAAAGAGAGAGAGAGGCAGATAAAGATATACAGGCACAGAAACCAGAATAGAGAAAGAAACGCATGAACAGATTGACAGCGTGAGCGAAAGTATGTTAGAGCGAAAGAGTGACATCAAGAGACAGATTGTGACACGCACGCTCACGCGAATACAGAGGCATGAAAGGGGTAGAGATAAAAAATCACAAATGGAGTGAGACAATGTTAGACTGAGAAAATTAACGTAGAAAAACATTGGGTGGAATAGACATGGAGAGAGGAAAGGTAGAAAGGGAGAGAGACAAACAGAGATTGAGTGACACAGAGGAAGAGAGACGCAGCCAGAGAGGTAAAAGGATGGAAGGAGCGGGAGAGAGGCAGAAACAGATTGAGACAGAGAACACAGAACGAAAAGTAAATATGGAGACATACAGAGATGGAGGGAGAGAGATAGTGAAAGCGCATATCAGGGGCACGCAATGAGCACATTAGAACAAAAGAATCAGATAAATAAAGAGACGTAGAGTTATATGGGAAAGAGAGCGATAGCCATACAGCTCAACTGCGTGAACGGGATAGGAAAAGAGAATGACACAGATAAGGAGACAGACAGTCACAGGCATACAGACAGAAAGACAGAGAGGTACACAAGCAGTGTGGGAGATATACAGAAGGATACAGTCAGAGATGGAGAGATACATAAAGGGAAACAAATGAAGAGCAGGAAAGACAGAGATTCAATCAAGGATTGAAGATAGAGAACGAAAAGATATGGAGAAAGATACAGGAAGGGAGAGATACTGAGAAAGACAAACATACACTGGGAGATAAATGAAAAACAGACAAATGGATGGTAAACAGTGCGCAACAGAGAGTGTTAGAACTGTGTGAAGGTTGAGAGACAACTGGAGACAACGACGGAGAACTTTCAGAGAGAGAGATAAACACATTTAGCGAATCAATGAGAGAGCAAGATATAGCAAACAAACAATGTACAGAAAATCTTTTTTGCTAATAAGTAATATGCATTCGAACTAATTGGTGACATAACATGTGTATCGCTCTTAGACGTCTCATTGGTGCAATATTGGGATAAAATAAATTTAAAACTTACAACAACTTTTCCAATGGTACCTGTGTACAACATTGCTAAATTTTCGATCAAGGGCGCTACACTGGACCATGAGTCTGGACTGCGAGCTCAGTTCTCTCATTCAACATCATTCAACTGTTCAATTGAAGAGAGTAAAACATTGTTAAACCTCGATGAACAACAACAACAATTTACATTTATAGAACGCCTTTCACGACGGGAGGACGTCCCAAGGCGCTAAGCAAGAGGCGGGTGACCCGAGCTGGGAGGTGAGTGTTTGGGAAGGGATGAAACACGAAGGGGAGGTAAAAGAGTTCGGGATGGAACAAAAGGCACGATCGAAAAGGAAGTCTTCAATTCGGCCTTGAAAGAGGAAAGGGAAGAGGCGAAACGGAGGGATTGAGGGATGGCATTCCATCAGGTGGCAGCGGAGAAACTGAATGCCCGGCCTCCGATGGTGGGGCGTTTCGGGTGGGGGACTTGGATCAGGCCAAGTCCTGTTGAACGGAGGGTCTGGGTGGGCGTGTAGGGGGAGAGTAGATCGGTTATGTAGGATGTGGCAAGGCCGTGTAAGGCCTTGTAGGTGAGGACGAGGATTTTAAATTCGATCCTCTGGAGGATGGGGAGCCAGTGGAGACGGGCGAGGGTGGGGGTTATGTGGTCACGGAGGCGGATGCGGGATAGTACACGGGCTGCAGAGTTTGGGATGGCCTGCAGCCTATGAATGGAGGAACTGGAGAGGCCGACGAGGAGAGAATTTCCGTAATCCAGCCGTGAGGTGATGTACTCGTGCACGAGTGTTTCGGCAGCGCGGGGGGTAAAATAATTGCGGAGCCTGGCAATGTTGTGCAGATGGAAAAAGGCGGTGCCGGTCAAGGCGCGGATGTGGGGGAGGAAGGAAAGTTTTTGATCGAACATGATGCTGAGGTTCCTGATTGGCCTGATGACGTGGAGAGTGCAGCCTTGGATGGTGAGGCTGGCAGCGCCCGATGTGCGGAGGCGCTGGCTTGAGCCAATCAGGAGGGCCTCGGTATTATTCACGTTCAATTGCAAAAAGTTGTCCCTCGTCCACGATTCGATGTCGGACAGACATACTGTCAGAATACCGATCGTCTGGGGGTCCTAATGAACTGTCTGAAAATCAACAAATAACCGATTTTAAACTTAATGGGGACACCGACTATGGCAAGTCAAAGGCAATAAGTACCGTAGATCTGCCAAGTTGCTGGTTGATGCATTATTCTAGCTGAGTTGATATACTTGGCAGGGAAAGCGAATCATCATTTTACAAACAGAAATATGTTTCCATTTATATATCAGACAACCTCCCAAGAGTGAGCTATCCAGCAAATTGTTCCTATTCGTAACGGTTGTTTAAACAAACAAGTTCAGGCCATTGTTCTATGTGATTGTTGTTCTCGTCGGAAATTACATTCCTACAAAGTTCTTGCTCCAAAAATAGTTCATATTTTACTTTGTATTTCTGTACGTACATATGCCAAAAGAGGGTATGTAGAGAAATATGTACATCCTAATGAACTGTCTGATAATCTCTCAAATACAACTGGACATTAATGTAGATCACTATGAGTAGGAGAATATTAGGTCCCAGCGTATGGTTTACATGATAGGATGAAAGTTCTCCTCCAACGGTAACTCGCACAATATATGAGAAAGTTCTTGGTTTAACAGGAATGCAACTATGATGGTACACTCTATATGTGAACTCCAGTTGTGTAAGATAGCCTCTACTGGCCGTTGTGTTTCCATCCCGACGTTCCCGTCGGGATGGAAACACGAGTAGGCTGGATCCCGCTGAATGGAGAGAGTGGTCAGGTAGATATGGGGTCAGCAGATTCGAAGAGTAGGAGGTGGCAATGCCTTGGAAGGCATTGAAAGTGAGGACAGATTTCCTGCAATTCGATCTGGTGAATAGTTTCTGGTGCGGGGAGAACAAGGGCTTTAAAGTTTTGGATTTCCCACAGCTTGTGGACCGAAGTGTTGGTAAGTCCATCTTGAGGGGAGTTCGTGTCATCGAGGCTTGGGAGGCAAACACGTCACATGGGTTTCACAGGCCTGAGGCAGTGACCAAAACAGACAATGTTGCAGACATTATGGAAGGTGATGCTGATCATGGCACGGATAAGGGTGAGAGAGGACAGTTGATGATCAGACAAGATACACAGGTGATCAGTCAGGTTGGGGAAGTTACTCTATATGGGTTCATAGAATGTCCAACAAATCTTGGTAAAGTAGAAAAATAAGTAGATTCATAGATTCATAGAATTTTACGGAACAAGCAGAGGCCATTCGGCACAACTAGTCTGTGCCGGCTCTTTGACAAGAGCGATGCAGTCCCACTGCCCTGCCCGCTCCCCATAGCCTAATTGACCTGTTCTCCCGAAATAAAGATCTAATTCCCTTTTAAAAGTTGATATCGAAACAGCCTCCATCACCTTTTAAGGCAATGCATTCCAGATTCGAACAACTCGATGAGTGAAAACATTTCTCCTCAGCTCCCCTCTACTTCGCCTTGAAACTATTTAAACTCTGGGACCACGAGTCACAGATTCGCCCACGAGTGGAAATAGTTTTTCTCTATTTGCCCTGTCGAAACCCCTCATGATCTTATAAACCTCTATTAGGTCTTCCCTCAATCTTCTCTGCTCCAGAGTGAATAACCCTAGCCTATCTAGCCTCTCCTCATAGCTGAAGTCCCTCAATCCTGGCACCATCCTAGTATATCTTCTTTGTACCCTTTCCAAAGTCTTCACATCCTTTCTATAGTGTGGTGACCAGAATTGAACACAGTATTCCAGCTCAGGCCTCACCAAAGTCTTATAGAGGTTAGTCAGCACTTCCTGACTTTTGTACTCTATACCCCTATTTATAAAGCCTAGTATCCCATATGCCTTCTTATCAGCCTTGTCTACCTGTCCTGCCACCTTCAACGAGTCACCAACACAAATCCCCAGTTCTCTCTGTTCCTTCACACCATTTAAAATGTTACTATCTAGCCTATATTGCCTCCCTTCATTTCTTCTCCCAAAATGCATCACCTCACACTTCTCTGCATTAAACTTCATCTGCCATGTGTCTGCCCATTTTACCAATTCGTCTATATCCTCTTGCAGATGGCTACTATCCTCCTCACTATTTACTATTCTCCCTAACTTCGTGTCATCTGCCAACTTGGAAACTGTACTCCGTACACCCAAGTCCAGATAATTGATGTAGATTACAAACAGCAATGGTCCCAAAACTGATCCATGTGGCACAGCACTGCTCACTTCCCTCCAGTCTGAAAAACAGCCGCTCACTACAACTCTCTGCTTTCTGTCTCGCAGTCAGTTGTGGATCCACGCTGCCACTGTCCCTTTTACGGCATGGGCCTTTAATTTCGTAATAAGTGTCTCATGTGGCACTTTGTCAAATGCCTTTTGAATGTCCATGTAAACTACATCAACTGCGCTACCATTATCCACACATTCCGTTACCTCATCAAAACATTCTGTCAGATTTGTAAGGCAAGATTTGCCTTTAACAAATCCATGTTGACTGTCCTTTATTAGCCTATATCTTTCTAAGTGAAGATCTACCTTGTCCCTGATTATGGACTCTAGAAGTTTGCCCACTACCGACGTTAGACTGACTGGTCTGTAGTTACCAGGCTTGCCCTTCTGCCCCTTTTTAGACAAGGGAGTAACATTAGCTATCCTCCAGTCCTCTGGCACGACCCCTGTGTCCAAGGAAGATTGAAAGATCGTGGCCAGAGTCCCTGCTGTTTGCTCCCGTGCCTCCCTTAGTAACCTAGGGTGCATCCAATCCGGACCATGTGACTTATCCACCTTGAGCGACGTCAACCTTTTTGAACTTCCTCTCTGGTTATAATTATTCTATCCATTTCTCCTACCCTCTCCTCCAATACCATGGCATTGTCTGTATCCTGTTCTTTTGTGAAGACAGAGGCGAAGTACTCATTCAGTACATCAGCCACGCCCTCTGCCTCCACAATGAGATTTCCTCCTAGGTCCCTAATTGGCCCCACACTATCCTTGACCAACCTGTTACTCTTAATAGGTTGGTAAAAAACCGTTGCGTTCCCCTTAATCTTACTCGCTAATTGTTTTTCATGCAGTCTCTTTGCCCCCCTAACTTCCTTTTTTAGTTCTATCCTACACTTCCTATATTCTGCTTGGAACCCTTCTGAATTTTGAGCCTGAAACTTATCATAAGCCTCTTTTTTTGTTTTATTTTGGCCCCGATTTCCTTAGTCATTCAGGGAGATTTGGTTGCCTTACATTTCATCTTTGTGGGGATGCTTTCGACCTGTGCCTGAACTATCTCCTCTTTGAACGCTGCCCACTGCTCGTTAGTTGTCTTACCTGCCAATTTTTCTTTCCAATCCACCTTGGCTAGGTCCCACCTCAACTCATTGAAATTAGCACTTTTCCAGTTGAGTGTCCTCACCCGTGATCGTTCCTTATACCTTTCCATAATTATTCTGAATTTAACGATATTGTGGTCACTATTCCCTAGATGCTCACCTACAGAAACCTGTTGAACTTGCCCTACCTCATTTCCCAAAACTAGATCCAGGAATGCTTCTTTCCTCGTTGGACTGGAAACATACTGATCAAGAAAGTTGTCCTGCACACACTTCAGGAATTCTTCTCCCTCCTTGCCCTTTACTCTACTATTCTGCCAGTCTATGTTGGGATAGTTGAAGTCACCCATTATCACTACTCTATTAGCTCTGCATTTCTCCGTGATACGCTTGCAGATCTGCTTGTCTATCTCCTCCCCACTATTTGATCGTCTATAGAATATCCCTAACAGTGTAACTGCACCTTTTTTATTCCTCATTTCTAACCAGATAGATTCGGTTTTTAGTCCTTCTTCCACCTCGTTCCTTTCTAAGGCAGTCACTGAGTCCTTAACTAAAATTGCCTCCCCGCCCCCTTTTCTCCCTACTCTATCCCTCCTGAATACATTATAATCAGGAAAGTTCAACTCCCATTCCTGCCCATGCTGGAGCCAAGTCTCTGTTACTGCTATAACATCATATCGCCTCGCAGCAACCTGAGCCTGCAGCTCACCAATTTTATTTCTCAAACTTCGTGCATTTACATACATACACTCTAAGGCACACATTACTTCCTCTGCACTTTTCTCCCATCTTACCCTTACCCCTGTCCTATTTGTTACCCCTCCCGTATATGCACTACTGATCAGTTTCCCACCCTCACCCCCCGGGATGAGTTTAAACCCCCCCACACAAAACTCGACAACCTCCCTGCAAGGAGATTGGTTCCAGCCCTGTTCAGGTGTAACCCATCCATTTTGTACAGGTTCCACCTTCGCCAGAATTGGTCCCAATGGTCTGGGAACCAGAAACCCTCCTTCCTACACCACTTCCCCAGCCATCCATTGATGTGCCTTATTCGAGCATTCTGGATCTGGCTTGCTCGAGGCGCTGGAAGCAACCCAGAGATCACCACTCTCGAAGTTCCACTTTTCAGTTTACTCCCTAGTCTCTGGTACTCTCCATGGAGCATCTCAGGTCTTTTCCTCTCAACTTCATGGGCACCAACATGGACCACCACAAGTGGATTTTCACCTTCCCCTAGCAGAATTTCATGCACCAGCTCAGTCAAGTCTTCAACCCTAGTACCTGGTAGGCAACACACCTTCCGAGATTCGCGTTTCCGTTCACAAAAACGCCTATCTATACCTCGGACAGTTGTATCTCCTATTAAAATGGTCTTTATGGAGTTGGTTTGTCCAACCTAGTTGTCTCACTCTCTTACTTATGCTTCACACTGTCCGCCCTCTCTGTCTGCCCTCTCCCACACTACATCCACTGTGTCATTTACCGTGTTTCGAACACGTTTTCTTCTTTTCGCTGTTTTCTTTTTTTGTTTCTTCCACTCTGTCTCGTTCCCTATCTGTGTCTTTCAATTTATTTACCGCTTTCGCTACCATCCCCTCAAGATCTCTCTCTTTATGCTAATATACAGGCCTCATTTTTTCCTGTTGTTGTCGTATCCGGCTTTGTCTTCCTCACACTATCTCTTACTCTACCACCCCACTCCACTCAACCCCCATCCCCACACCAACTCTACTTTAACTCTCCTTCAACTACCAACATATTTTACCAACATATTAAGAGTAAAAGGTTGGTCAAGTATCTGGTGGGGCCAATTAGGGACCTAGGAGAAAAATTGCATTGTGGAGGCAGAGGCTGATGTACTGAATGAGTACTTCGCCTCTGTCTTCACAAAAGAAAAGGATATAGCCAATGTCATGGTATTAGAGGAGAGGGTAGAAGAAATGGATAGAATAATTATAACCAGAGAGGAAGTTCTGAAAAGGTTGACGTTGCTCAAGCTGGATAAGTCACCTGGTCCGGATGGGATGCACCCTGGGTTACTAAGTGAGGCACGGGAGCAAATAGCAGGGACTCTGGCAACGACCTTTCAATCTTCCTTGGACACAGGGGTCGTGCCAGAGGATTGGAGGGTAGCTAATGTTACTCCCTTGTATAAAAAGGGTCAGAAGGACAAGCCTGGTAACTGCAGACCAGTCAGTATAACGTCGGCAGTGGGCAAACTTCTAGAGTCCATAATCAGGGACAAGGTAGATCTTCACTTAGAAAGATATAGGCTAATAAAGGACAGTTAACATGGATTTGTTAAAGGCAAATCTTGCCTTACAAATCTGATAGAATTTTTTGATGAGGTAACGGAATGGGTGGATAATGGTAGCGCAGTTGATGTAGTTTACATGGACTTTCAGTAGGCATTTGACAAAGTGCCGCATGAGAGACGTATTATGAAATTAAAGGCCCATGGAGTAAAAGGGACAGTGGCAGCGTGGATCCACAACTGGCTGCGAGACAGAAAGCAGAGAGTTGTAGTGAGCGGCTGTTTTTCAGACTGGTGGGAAGTGAGCAGTGTTGTGCCACAGCGATCAATTTTGGGACCATTGCTGTTTGTAATCTACATCAATGACCTGGACTTGTGTGTACGGAGTACAGTTTCCAAGTTTGCAGATGACACTAAGTTAGGGAGAATAGTAAATAGTGAGGAGGATAGTAGCCATCTGCAAGATGATATAGACAAATTGGTAAAGAGGGCAGACACATGTCAGATGAAGTTTAATGTGGAGAAGTGTGAGTTGATGCATTTTGGGAGAAGAAATGAAGGGAGGCAATATAGGCTAGATAGTACAATTTTAAATGGTGTGAAGGAACAAAGAGACCTGGGGATTTGTGTTATTGACTCGTTGAAGGTGGCAGGACAGGTAGACAAGGCTGTTAAGAAGGCATATGGGATACTAGGCTTTATAAATAGGGGTATAGAGTACAAAAGACAGGAAATGCTGACTAACCTCTATAAGACTTTGGTGAGGCCTCAGCTGGAATACTGTGTTCAATTCTGGTCACCACGCTACAGAAAGGATGTGAAGGCATTGGAAAGGGTACAACGAAGATTTACTAGGATGGTGCCAGGATTGAGGGACTTCAGCTATGAGGAGAGGCTAGATAGGCTAGGGTTATTCTCGCTGGAGCAGAGAAGATTGAGAGGAGACCTAGTAGAGGTTTATAATATCATGAGGGGTTTCGACAGGGCAAATAGAGAAAAACTATTTCCACTCGTGGTTGAATCTGTGACTCGTGGTCACAGATTTTAAATAGTTTCAAGGCGAAGTAGAGGGGATCTGAGGAGAAATTGTTTCACTCAGCGAGTTGTTCGAATCTGGAATGCATTGCCTGAAAAGGTGATGGAGGTTGATTCGATAACAACTTTTAAAAGGGAATTAGATCTTTATTTAGGGTGAACAGGTCTATTAGGCTATGGGGAGCGGGCAGGGCAGTGGGATTGAATCGCTCTGTTCAAAGAGCCGGCACAGACTAGATGGGCCGAATGGCCTCCCTTTGTGCCGTAAAATTCTATGAATCTATGAGAGTGAAATTTGTGGCTGCCTGGCACCTTGATTGATCAATTAATCCACAACTGTTTGTGCAATGTTCCTGTGCATCAGTTAGTTCACGTGCATCCTCATAATTAAAAGCTCACTGCACTTTACAGTGTGTTCCGTGAAGCGTCTTCGGATGTCAAGAAGACGTAACAAATAGTAGATTAAATGATAGGATTATCAGGGATAATTAATTGATTGGAATAGTCTGTGTATAATTTCCATTCTGCATTCGCATTCGCTTTTCTTAGTTCCGGAGATTGTAAATACAGGTTGGAAAGAGCTCTTCAGATTGGGGACCTCAGATTGAGGGTTGGAGTACCTGCTGGAGTTTAACCAAGTTGCCCTTCATTGCGTTGGCAGGCAAAAATTCCCGCGGATGATGATAATATGTGAAACAGAACATATTTGATTTTCGAAGTACATAGCATATGATCTGTACATCAACAAACCATTGTTTACAAACTCTACAGCAAATGCATTGCGTTACTTTTGAAGACGAGTCAGCTATATTGATTGTAATAGGGTAGGATCTTATGGCATTTTTATTGTTCTTACTATTAAATTGTACTTTAAATAATTTTTAGAAGAAATTTCGAAGTGGATTTCGGTGATGGTTAAGCCAGAGCAATTAATTTTTCAGGTTGCACATAATGGGATGTTGCTTTTCTTACTATATTTTAGCTCCCTTAAAAGTCTACATTTACAAGATGATAACTTTGGATTCACGAGGTATTTTGTCATATAATTTGGAATAAATTGTGAATATTACCAATTGCACCGACAATTGTGTGAATATTGCTTTTTATTTACTTTTCCACATTTGTTCCACCAACATATTACTTGATTTTTTCATAGTTCATTATATTATAAACTTCATTCACTTGGGATAGCGACGTTAATATCTGGTATATTAAAAATATCGGTTCCTTATTAAGAAAACAATATTTGAAATGTTAGTTTTAGAATAGAGTATACAATAATCCTTGCCTAACATACAGTATATTTCATGTGTTCACACTTCTCATCGAGCTGCACAGAATATATATATATCGAGCCGAGAGCCAGCCAGAGTGAGCTACGGACGGAGTGAGGCGAGGACAGAGTGAGAAGGAATTGGGTGAGAGTGGGAATCGCTGCAGGAACTGCTATTTTGTGAGTATTCAAGTGTGTTCAAGTGCTGGGTTTGGTTGTGCTACCAAAACTGCTGACCAAATCTTTAGATTGGTAGACTGTTTATGATTGGTAGTTGGTTGATTGGTCTTGTCACATATAGGGATCAGCTGTAGGCAATTAGGTGTTAATGGTTAAAAACTGCTGACCAACTGGTTCAAAACAGGGTATCAAAAAAAAAGGGTCTAGCTGCGGGAGCCTTAATCGAGCCGAGAGCCAGCCAGAGTGAGCTACGGACGGTGTGAGTATTGGTTTGTTTGTGGTGGACGCGGCAGGAGAGTTTGGTTTGAATTATTGTTTATTTTGGGGCTAAGAGAGAGTAGGTGGTTTTGTTGGGTTTGTGGTGGTGTGGGGGGGGTGATTCCCTTCTTCCTTCTTCCTGGCGAGGGGCTTTGGGCCCGGCCATGGGAAGAAAGAACAAGGAAATGAAGGGGAAAAAAGAGGCGGAGGGCGAGAGCAGTTTGGAAAAAGGAGAGGCAATGGAGAACTCTAGTGGGAGAGTGCAGAAGGAGAAAACAGAGAGCAGAGAGAAGGGGGACAGCAGGGGAGAGGGGGGAGAGGGAGGCAATGAAAGAAGAGGGAGAGAAATCAAACGAGGGGAGAGAACAGGAGGGAAGGAGGCAAGGGAGAGTGGGGAAAAAGGGGAGGAGGTGGGGGTCAAGCCAGTAGTTAAGGAGGGGAAAACCCTGGGGCAACAGGTCAGGTCGAAATCCGTGGGGGGTTTCAGCGAGGCCGGTGCGGGAAGCCTGTTTGGGGGGGAGAGAAGGCAGTTACTGGCGGTGGGAAGCCATGTTGGGGGGGAGAGAAGCGGGGAGGCAGCAACGGCGGGAAGCCGAGTGGCCGTGGTAGGAAGCAGTGGGGATAAGGAGACAAGGCCTATCCCGGCGACGGGAAGCCGTGCGACCGTGGTGGGAGGCCGTGGGGGTGTGGAGAAGGAGACAAGACCTATACCGGCGACGGGAAGCCGTGCGGCCGTGGTGGGAGGCCGTGGGGACAAGGAGACAAGGCCTATACCGGCGACGGGAAGCCGTGTGGCCGTGGTGGGAGGCCGTGGGGATAAGGAGTCAAAGCCTACCCCGGCGACGGGAAGCCGTAAGGCCGGGGGGGGAGGCCGTGTGGGTAAGGAGACAAGGCCTCTACCGGCGGCGCGAAGCTGTAGTGGGGGGGAGAGAAGCGGGGAGGCGGCTAAGGCAGGAAGCCGTGAGGGGGGGGTGGCGGAGAGAAACGGGGAGGCAGCAGCGGCGGGAAGCCGGGGGGGAAACGAGACAAGACCGGTACCGGCGGCGGGAAGACGTAACGCGGTGGCGGGAAGCGGTGAGGCCGGGGTGGGTAACCGGGAGCCAGGAGCAAGAGGTCGGGAGGTAGCGGCGGGAAGCCGGAAAGAAGAGAATTAAGTTTGTGAGGCCGCGGCGGGAAGCGGTGAGAGACAAACGAGCGGAACCGTGGAGGTAAGCCACGAAACCACGGGGGGGTCCCGGGATGCTGCACAGGCAGGAGTAGGGACACAAAAAGGCGCAGATAGCGAAGCGAGGAAGACTGAGAGGGAAGAGAAGACTAGAGACGGAGAGACCAGGGAGAGCAGAGGGGGGAGAGCCCCCAGCACCGAGGCCGCAGGAGAGGCAGGGAGGAAAGAGCCCAGCCCCCCGGAAATGACGGAGGCGGGGCCAAAGAAGGCAGGAGAGGGAGGACCGGAAGTAGTAGCTCCCCCTAGTGGGGAGAAGGCTTCCACAAGTCAGGGAAAGGCAGGCCCCATAACTTATGCATCAGCGGTGGCGTCAAAAAAGGGGGGCCCAAAGGAAGACCCAAAGGGGAAAGACACCAAAAGGGAAAGAAAGGATGCGGAAGTATACATAAAATACACCGTACTCTTTCGGGTAAAGGAGAACCGAAAAATGGATAGGAAAACCTTTATAAGGGAAGTACTGATCCAAATATGCGGAAGCACCAAGGAAAAAATGAGGTGCGTTTACGAGGACGGGGAAAAGAGAAGGTACGAGGTCACATGTACCTCGTACGACGAGGCAGTGAAACTGAAAACAGTGGCACTGCAGAACCAGGGGAATGAACTGATGTCAGCCTATGAGGTGACAACGGCATTCCAAGAAAGACAGAGGCAGGAGAGGAGAGCCGTGGTTAGAATGAGTGACCCGCAAGTGCCGGCGTCGGAAATCAGGGTATATCTTAACAGGCAGTGTGAGGAGATCCAGTCGATCTCCGAAATACTGGAAGACGGGATCTGGACATCCGAATGGGAAGTCCTTCTGAAATTGGGGAGGAAAGGAGAGGGTAATGTGGTACATATCCCCTCCCGTTTCACCATTGGGAGTTTCAGGGGAACTATTTTTTACCCTGGACAACCCCGAGCATGCCTAAGATGTGGGCAAGTGGGGCATTACGTGGCAGCCTGCACACAAACAATGTGCTGGAACTGCAAGGGACTGGGACATGTGGCTAAGGAGTGCACATTGGGTAAGAGATGTGACCTATGTAGAGAAACAGGTCACCTCTACCGCACGTGCCCACAAAGAAGGGGGTCTAAAATAATGCAAAGCCGGGAGGTTGGGAGACAGGAAGGGAGAAAGGAGTCGGGGGAAGGGAAAGGACAGGACGAGGAACTGGGTGGGGAAGTTTTGGGGGGGGTAGAGATACCCTTGGAGAGGAGGGAGTGTGAGTCAGGACGCACCAGTGGGGAGGAAATGGACACTTTGGACAATTCCAAACGGGACAGAGAAACCTGGCAGGTAGTCGGGAAAAGTAGCCGGAAAAAAAAGGGGATACAACTCAAAAGAAGCGGCTATGATAGTGATAGTGACGGAGGAAAGAGGAGGGAGAAAGGAGGGAGAAAGGAGGAAGGAACGCCTGCCCCCCCCCAAAAAAGGCAGTTGATGGAGGTGGTGGAGGTAGTGGAAAAAACCTCAAAGAAAGGGAAAGAGACTAAAGAGACAGAAAAAGGAGAAGAACTTGGGAGGACCCCTGAACCTGAACCCGAAGCAGGGAAGACGCCGGAGGAGACGGAAAAGAGGACCAACAACCCAACCAAGACGGGAGACAACCCCGGAGGAGATGGAGAGGAAAAAGGACTGGAACAGATGGAAGAGGGGGGAAACGGGCGAGTATAAAAAATGTAAATGGCACTGCGGATAGGTTCCCTGAACGTTAAGAGCGTTAAAAATTCCAAGCGTTGCGTAGCGACGCTTCATGGCCTATCCAGAGTCAAGGCCGATATTCTGTTTCTGCAGGAGTGCTGGATTCCACACTCCAACAGTTACAGAACTTGGGCAAAGTGGTGGGACCCCTACGGACCCTCTGTGTGGTCAGGGGGAAATGACACCCAGGCATCGGGTGTGGCGGTCCTACTGAGAGGGAAAAACCTCACCATCACCGACTATAAGGAGGTGGTGGGGGGCAGAATCCGTGTGGTGGATGTGACGTACAATGAAGCCCCGATTAGGCTCATTAATGTGTACGCTCCATCAAAGAGGAAGGACCAGGTGGCCCTTTTCCGGATGCTACCTCCCTGGCTGCTTACACCCAAACCAGTCATCCTGGGAGGAGATTTTAATTGTATTCTGGAGAGAGACGGGAGATCAACCAGATCTGATGGGGAGTTAAGGGCTGCGTCCAAGCTGCTCCAAAAAGTGGTTGCAGATGGACGTTTGAGTGACCTTTTCAAGGCTCCAGATGATGGGGCCCCCAAACTATTCACCTATTCTAACCCCAGTGGGTCGGTCTTCTCACGAATAGATTTTCTATTCGTATCGAGAAGACTAGAAGTGACTAAGACTGAAGTGAGGCCGGCGTCCCTTACCGACCATCGCCTCCTGCTGACGAACTTACTAGTTCACGGAAGCACGAGGAGGGGTCGAGGGACGTGGAAGCTGAACGTAAAGCTTTTGACCCGTAAGAATGTAGAGGAGTTGCGGAAGGAGTACCGAGGGTGGAAAACCTTGAGGGACTTCTGTGACTCCTCTACAGAATGGTGGGAAATGGTGAAGAGTAGAATCAAAGAATTCTTTGTCCGAAAAGGGGTTCAATTGGCAAAGGCCACGAACCGGGAAAGAGAGAGACTGCAGAAGGAGTTGCAAAAGCTCCTAAAGCAGCAGCTAGAAGGTATAGAGGTTAGGGAGGCAATTAAAGAGGTGAGAGACCAGCAAGGAGTGCTGCTCGCCTCGGAAGCCTCCAAGATCTTTTTCCGCTCCAGAGTGCGCACGATAGAACAAGACGAGAAGTGTACTAGCTTCTTCTTCCGGAAAGTGAACACAGGTAGCTCTGTGATTTCCGGGTTGAAGGATAGAGACGACTCTGTGTGCACAGAACAGGAAGACATGAGGAGGATCGCAAGATCCTTCTATGAGGACCTGTACCGCGAGAAAGCCACGGAGAGCATGGCCACTCGGGATTTTCTCTCTGCCCTCACCGAAGTGGTGGACGAGGGTAGTCGAGAACATCTGGATCGGCCGCTCTCGTTTGAAGAGCTGACCAAGACGGTAGGTTCCCTCAGGACAGGTAAGACCCCGGGGAGCGATGGCCTCCCGGTGGAACTGTACTTAGTCCTGTGGGACGTGATCGGACCGGTCCTCCTGGAAGTGTACGAGAGTATGCTTCAAGAAGGAACCATGGCAGACTCGATGAGGAAAGGTAACATCACCTTGATCTATAAAGAGAAAGGCAAGAAGGCGGATTTAAAGAACTGGAGACCTATATCTCTATTAAACGTAGACTATAAGATCTTAGCAAAGGTGATCTCAGAGAGGATGAAGACTGTCATGGAGCAGGTAATTCACCCCGATCAGACCTGCGCGATGCCAGGCCGGAGGATCTCTGACAACCTTGGGTTGTTAAGGGATACCATCGCCTACGTGCAGGAGAGAGGGGGGAAGACCTGCCTCATCAGTCTAGACCAAGAGAAAGCTTTTGACCGAGTATCTCATGACTATATGTATGAGGTACTTGCCAAAATGGATTTCGGACAAAGAATTCGCGATTGGGTCCACCTGCTCTACAGAGATATCTGCAGTGCAGTGATGGTTAATGGGAACGAAACGCTGCCCTTCCCCGTCAGGTCGGGAGTAAGACAGGGGTGCCCCCTCTCCCCTATCCTGTTTGTCTGTTGCATCGAGCCCTTTGCACAGGCAATCAGGAGGGAGCAGAACATCAAAGGCGTCATCATCCCGGGCAGCCAAGGCATGCAAGCCAAGGTGTCCTTGTATATGGATGATGTTACGGTCTTTTGCTCAGATCACCGATCGATTGAGAGCCTGATGGGTATCTGCAATCTGTTTGAACGGGCTTCGGGTGCCAAAGTGAATCGCCAAAAAAGTGAGGTGATGTACTTTGGCAACTGGCAAGACCGGGCGAAGGTACCTTTTGAGGTAAAACCAGAGTACATTAAAATCTTAGGCATCTTGTTTGGGGCCGCTGGGGCAAGGGGGAAGAACTGGGAGATGGTAATAGCGCAAATTAGGGGACGGTTGAAGCAGTGGCAGCAACGCACGCTTTCAATCACTGGGAAGAACCTGGTGATTAAGTGTGAGGCGATCTCTGGATTACTGTACGTGGCGCAAGTTTGGCCCTTGACCAAACGCAGCGCCACCGCAGTCACCAGAGCTATCTTTAGGTTTGTCTGGAGCTCTGGGATGGATCGTGTCCGCAGGGACGCCATGTACAAGACCCCAGACAAAGGAGGGAAGGGTGTCCCTGATGTAGCCAGGACTATCATGGCCATCTTTGTGTGTGGCTGCGTGAGGGTCTGCCAGGATCCAAGATATGAAGGCACTGCGTGCAGATATATGCTGGGCTTCTATCTGTACCCAGTGCTAAGAAGGTTAGGTTTGGCTGAGCTGCCACGGAACGCCCCTATGGGTTGGAATGTCCCGAGATACCTGGGGGAGATCGAGACATTCCTATCCGAGAACAGGGTGGATCCCTCTGAAGTTCCCAGGTGGACACCACGGACGGTGTTAGACATCATCCGAGAGAGAGAGGTGGACGAAACTTTGGTAGGGTACCCTCCGTTGACCGTTAGTCACATCTGGGAGAACGTTTCATCCCCAGCTCTGACTAACAAACACCAGGATGTGGCCTGTATGACGGTCAAGAGAGTTCTTGGACTCAAGAGCTTTCTGGCAAGAAGAGGCTTAGTGCAGTCAGAGAGTTGCCCTCGGGAGGGCTGTGGAGGGAAGGAGAATGAGGAACATCTGTTCCTGCATTGTGCCTTTGCCAAACAGGTGTGGAACAAGACAGAGTGGCTTCTCTCGCGGTTCATCCCGGGAGTCCCTCTGTCAGCCCACTCGGTGTTGTATGGCCTCTTCCCAGGAACACACGAAGTTACCGACCTACAATGTGCCTGGAGGGTCATCAACTCGGTCAAGCAGGCCCTATGGGTCTGCCGCAACCAAGAGACCTCCGGACATGGAAATAGGTCAGTGTCGGCCTGTTACAGGAGGGCGATGGTAAGTGTTGGGGAATATGTCATCAGGGACGCCCTGGAGATAGGCTCGGTCGAGGCTAAAGATAGGTGGGGTGTGTTTTAGTATGCCACTGCTTAGAACGTCAGGGATACTATCCGCAGTGCTTGTGGGGGGACGCTCGACCTGTAACCAGAGAGTGTCCCCAAGTGAAGGGTTTCTTTTGTAGATGCCTCTCCCCATAAAGGGGAGAGCATCGGTGGGTGTTTTTTTTTCCCCAAATGTCTGTTTCTGGTTTTTTGGCCTACCATCCGGTAAGGAAAGGATGGTGGAGCTGGGATTAGCCCCTTTGTAACTGCTCCCTGTAAAAAAAGGCAGCAGTGCAGAGAAACGAGGAGGCCTGACATAAGGAAATGTGGGGATTAGGCGTTTTTGTGTCGAGAACGACAGGTTTTTTGTTTTTTTTTCTCCACAAAGACGGTGGAAGGTTTGGTTTTGTTGGGAGTGGTGATTGGGTTGGTTTTCTGTTCCGCGTGGGTACTGAGTCAAGGCCGATGCGGAATGTCACGGGAAAAAGGATTTAGGCGATTTAGATGTCACGGGGAAGGTTTAAAAAACAAAAATGCAGAGGAAGTAATTTGTGCCTTAGAGTGCATGTATGTAAATGCACGAAGTTTGAGAAATAAAATTGGTGAGCTGCAGGCTCAGGTTGCTGCGAGGCGATATGATGTTATAGCAGTAACAGAGACTTGGCTCCAGCATGGGCAGGAATGGGAGTTGAACATTCCTGGTTATAATGTATTCAGGAGGGATAGAGAGGGGAGAAAAGGGGGCGGGGTGGCAATTTTAGTTAAGGACTCAGTGACTGCCTTAGAAAGGAACGAGGTGGAAGAAGGACTAAAAACCGAATCTATCTGGTTAGAATTGAGGAATAAAAAAGGTGCAGTTAAACTGTTAGGGGTATACTATAGACCACCAAATAGTGGGGAGGAGATAGACAAGCAGATCTGCAAGCGTATCACAGAGAAATGCAGAACTAATAGAGTAGTGATAATGGGTGACTTCAACTATCCCAACATAGACTGGCAGAATAGTATAGTAAAGGGCAAGGAGGGAGAAGAATTCCTGAAGTGTGTGCAGGACAACTTTCTTGATCAGTATGTTTCCAGTCCAACGAGGAAAGAAGCATTGCTAGATCTAGTTTTGGGAAATGAGCTAGGGCAAGTTCAACAAGTTTCTGTAGGTGAGCATCTAGGGAATAGTGACCACAATATCGTTAGATTCAGAATAATTATGGAAAGGGATAAGGATCGATCACAGGTGAGGACACTCAACTGGAAAAGGGCTAATTTCAATGAGTTGAGGTGGGACCTAGCCAAGGTGGATTGGAAAGAAAAATTGGCAGGTAAGACAACTAACGAGCAGTGGGCAGCGTTCAAAGAGGAGATAGTTCAGGCACAGGTCAAAAGCATCCCCACAAAGGTAAATATAAGGCATCCAAACCTCCCTGGATGACGAAGGAAATCGGGGCCAAAATCAAACAAAAAAAAGAGGCTTATGATAAGTGTCAGGCTCAAAATTCAGAAGGGAACAAAGCAGAATACAGGAAGTGTAGGATAGAACTAAAAAATGAGGTTAGAGGGGCAAAGAGACTGCATGAAAAACAATTAGCGAGTAAGATTAAGGGGAACCCTAAGGTTTTTTACCAACATATTAAGAGTAAAAGGTTAGTCAAGGAGAGGGTGGGGCCAATTAGGGACCTAGGAGGAAATCTGATTGTGGAGGCAGAGGGCATGGCTGATGTACTGAATGAGTACTTCGCCTCTGTCTTCACAAAAGAAAAGGATACACCCAATGCCATGGTATTAGAGGAGAGGGTAGGAGAAATGGATAGAATAATTATAACCAGAGAGGAAGTGCTAAAAAGGTTGACGTCGCTCAAGGTGGATACGTCACCTGGTCCGGATGGGATGCACCCTAGGTTACTAAGTGAGGCACGGGAGCAAATAGCAGGGACTCGGGCCACGATCTTTCAATCTTCCTTGGACACAGGCGTCGTGCCAGAGGACTGGAGGATAGCTAATGTTACTCCCTTGTATAAAAAGGGGCAGAAGGACAAGCCTGGTAACTACAGACCAGTCAGTCTAATGTCGGTAGTGGGCAAACTTCTAGAGTCCATAATCAGGGACAAGGTAGATCTTCACTTAGAAAGATATAGGCTAATAAAGGACAGTCAACATGGATTTGTTAAAGGCAAATCTTGCCTTACAAATCTGATAGAATTTTTTGATGAGGTAACGGAATGGGTGGATAATGGTAGCGCAGTTGATGTAGTTTACATGGACTTTCAAAAGGCATTTGACAAAGTGCCACATGAGAGACTTATTATGAAATTAAAGGCCCATGGCGTAAAAGGGACAGTGGCAGCGTGGATCCACAACTGGCTGCGAGACAGAAAGCAGAGAGTTGTAGTGAGCGGCTGTTTTTCAGATTGGAGGGAAGTGAGCAGTGGTGTGCCACAGGGATCGGTTTTGGGACCATTGCTGTTTGTAATCTACATCAATGATCTGGACTTGGGTGTACGGAGTACAGTTTCCAAGTTTGCAGATGACACTAAGTTAGGGAGAATAGTAAATAGTGAGGAGGATAGTAGCCATCTGCAAGAGGATATAGACAAATTGGTAAAGTGGGCAGACACACGGCAGATGAAGTTTAATGCAGAGAAGTGTGAGGTGATGCATTTTGGGAGAAGAAATGAAGGGAGGCAATATAGGCTAGATAGTACAATTTTAAATGGTGTAAAGGAACAGAGAGACCTGGGGATTTGTGTTAGTGACTCGTTGAAGGTGGCAGGACAGGTCGACAAGGCTGTTAAGAAGGCATATGGGATACTAGGCTTGATAAATAGGGGTATAGAGTACAAAAGTCAGGAAGTGCTGACTAACCTCTATAGGACTTTGGTGAGGCCTCAGCTGGAATACTGTGTTCAATTCTGGTCACCACACTACAGAAAGGATGTGAAGGCATTGGAAAGGGTACAAAGAAGATTTACTAGGATGGTGCCAGGATTGAGGGACTTCAGCTATGAGGAGAGGCTAGATAGGCTAGGTTTATTTTCTCTGGAGCAGAGAAGATTGAGGGGAGACCTAATAGAGGTTTATAAGATCATGAGAGGATTCGACAGGGCAAATAGAGAAAAACTATTTCCACTCGTCGGTGAATCTGTGACTCGTGGTCACAGATTTAAAATAGTTTCAAGGCGCAGTAGAGGGGAGCTGAGGAGAAATGTTTTCACTCAGCGAGTTGTTCGAATCTGGAATGCAATGCCTGAAAAGGTGGTGGAGGCTGATTCGACAACAACTTTTAAAAGGGAATTAGATCTTTATTTAGGGAGAACGGGTCTATTAGGCTATGGGGAGCGGGCAGGGCAGTGGGATTGAATCGATCTTTTCAAAGAGCCGGCACAGACTAGATGGGCCGAATGGCCTCCTTTTGTGCCGTAAAATTCTATGATTCTATGATTCTATGACAAACTACGGCCGGTCTCAACACCGTCCTCTTCGATCTTGCCTGCTGCTGCGCTCCCAAATCCCTCCCATCCTACTCGAACTTTCTTCCCTACCCTTCCAAATCTCTCCCCTCCCCGTCCAACTCTCTGCCCCTCTCCTGCCAAATCTAGACTTTTCCTCTCCCAACTCTCTACCCTTCCATTCCCAACAATCGCCGTCGATGCCAACACTCTACCTCCCGCACAAATCTCTCCCTCTCCTCCCAACACTCTCCCCATCTTCCACAATCTCTCTTTCCCCTTCCAACTCACTCCCTTCCCTGCCAGCTGTCCACCACCGCATTTGGATGTACTCCCATCGTCAAATTCGCTATATCAATTCAATTTTGTCGTTGCTTTATTCTAATAACAACAGCAGTGCATGACAATGATAATATCACGTATTTCATTTGTTCCACAATATAATATACTTGTGATTCACTATATTTTGTCTGGAAATGCGGCAACGAACAGACTACAGCTGTGTTGCACAAGTAGTCTTGGATATGGTGACTAACACTTTTGTAAGGGAATGACAATCTTGCATTTGATATCATGCTTTTCACGTCTAATCGACGTCTCAAAGCGCTTCACAGAATATACAGTCAGGTGAATTGACGACATATTTGTGGGCGAAACGCGGCAGCCAATTGTGCACAATAGTGTCGCACAATTAGTCGTGGGTTGAAATGACTAATTTAATTATTGTGGTTGTTAACAAGTTATTAAGTCTCCCTGAAAAGAAATGCACAGTTTGACTACCAACAGGCGGCCAATTTATTCCTTGTTAAACAGAGTAATTTGGAAGATGGAAACATGCCGAAAGTTTCTCCTTGACGGTTATCAAAATAGGTGTCCTCTCTACGGAATCTTTGTTCCACAAATATACAGTCAATTCGCTTGATGGTGTGTAATATGTGAAGTGATTCAAGACGTCGGTAAGATGTGAAAGGCGCTACATCAAATGAAAGGATTATTCTTACATTATTATAACTTTGTCTCACATTCCATTCTACACAGATGGAGCTTGACGTGTTGAATTCAAGCAATATCAGTATTTGTTTCCGTTTAAATTATGTTTCACTCACAAAACATTAAACTCAACAGAATATGTCGTTGTGTATAATCAACATCCATTTGGATCACTGGCTCGAAATTATTTTGCCAAAAGAGCAAAGCCATTGAGAAAGTGAGTCATCTCAATAAAGCTGCACATGATACAGTGTGATATCTAAAAGAGGGACATCTACAAGTGCTGGGCAAGATATAGTGTGATGTGTACTGACAGTTTCTGTCTGCCAACTCGCTGTTAACTCAATTTACATAATATTCACTGACACACGTTGAGACGTCCAGCAACATCAACAACAAAATTACAGTCGTACGGCGTCTTTCACATGAGGAGAACGTCCCAAGACGCTTCCTAGTTACTGCTACGGACCCGAGCTGAGGAGAGGTGGGGATGCGGGGAGGTGGGGTGTTGTGGCGGAGGAGTTCCGATAGATCCATCGAAGAGGAGAGTCTTGGGGCGAGACTCGAGGAAGGCCAGGGAGATATGATAATGCGCCCATAACCAAAATTAAAGATGATTATTGCTAATCTTTCTTCCACTCTTCTCCTATGTATTCGATCACTTGTTCGCCTGTGGTTGGAAATGTAGTCACGTGTTTCCTGTGAGAGACACAGCAACAAATGTAGGATACGTCAAATAGGTCAACCGTCAGCAATGACATCTTTGCTGTGATTAAACCCATTAACTCCCTTTGCAGGTTTATGTTCGGTGGTGTAGAGTGTTTTTGTACGAGTCTCAGGCTGGTTCGCATCACTGTGTGGACGGAGAGCACAGTAATACACAGCGCTGTCAGACAACTCCAGCTGGGAGATAGTTAAACTGCTGAGTTTTGTCGAGGTCTGGAGTTCCATTGAGAATCGTTTATCAATAAAATCTGCTCTGTTTGCACTCCCACTGGAATGCTTCATGAGTATATACTGCGGTTGATTTCCCAGCGGTTCTCGATACCATTGCAAATAATAGCTGCTGAGAGATGTGTCATACTGACATTCCATGGTGACACTTCCTCCTTCTTTCTCGGTCACTGGAGCCGCCTTCTGTGTCACAGAGTCCCCTTGGGCCAGGCCTGAAATACACAAACACGCAGTCCTATAGATCAAGCGCTCGCTTCGCAAGCGAGAAGACCTGGGTTCGATTCCGGGGCAGGACACAATAAATCGTCAGGCAAGTTTCCTAACAAGCATGCGTTTGTTTGCGTAGCATCAACTTGAAACCCAGTTGTTTGGCGATTGGCGGATTGGGTTTACCAAGGGTAATGATCCGTTTGAAAACACAGAAATTATTTAGTCATTCAATCAAAGATTGTTTGTGCGACACTTCTGTGAGATCATGGCTTTCCCGTTTCTTCCACAGATTACATTACTCTTCACACAATATTCTGTGAAGTGATTGTATTATCTCTAACTGATGCTTGAGCCAATGCGTCGATTGTTAGTGATGTTATGAACCCTTTTGCAAGTTTTCTTAATCCACACGCCTACTACTAATCCCTCAACAAATACACAGTAATCAAATTGGTCATTTCAATCCACGACTGTTTGTGGGACATTGCTTGCGCAATTGGCTGCCGCGTTTCGCCCACATATATACAGTCAATTCAATTTGCAGTTTATTCTTCGAATCGCTTTGGGACGTTGATAAGATTTGAAAAGCGATTCATAAAATGCAAGGATTAGTATTATTAATAGTATTATCATAATGAAGAGTATACATACACGTAAACAAATCAACGGTTTTGAAAATTGATTAAAATGACCACTGTTACACTATATTACCTATTAAAATGGCAACCAGAGGCAGACGCCCATTGAATCTCCATATTGGCATCACTCACTGCAAAATTACGATGTTATGTGTGAAGTTATTGTTGTTGATCTGAGACATACAGCTCTGCGACAGGTGACGCTTGATGGCGATGACCTCACTTCCAAATCCTGTGACGTGGACATCAACTGATCAGTGTGCTAGCGATGTCAATAAGTCACACATCATCGTCTGGGGAAAGAGATGGGGGAGCGTATCTTAATTGAGTTAATTCAGTTTGGCGACAGACATAGCGGCGACACTTAACATTGATCATATATCTGATATTTGATATTCCTTCCTGTTTTAACGATGATGAAACTTTAAGCGCTCCACACAATATACTGTCAGGTTTAATGACTTTAGAACATATTTGTGTGTTGTCATATGTTATATTGAACGACTAACAGTTGAGGAACTTACGCACGACGACATGTGGACTGGATACCAATGGATCCGGGCTGGAAGCCGAGCAAAAACCCGTAGAGTCGCGAAACGCGGCAGCCAAATTGCGCACAGTCGTGTCCCACAAACAGTCATGGCAGTGGGTTTAGGGGAAAATGGGGGCGAAAATGGCAAGGGGAGGTGTCGGGGTAGGGAGAATAAGAGCAAGACCCGAAATCTTGACTCGATGTTCTTTAATCCATAGTTGATGCCTGGTCTGCTGATTGTTCCCAACCATTTCTGTTTTCGTTTCAGATTTCCAGCGTCTGCAATATTTTGCGTGTTTATTCAGGCAGAATCTATTGATGGAAGTTCAGCTAGTTGGTCACACATATTGTGTAGCTATTACTGAATATAATCGGCTACGACTTAAGCGCTCGAGACACCGTCTGGCAGGAAGGACGCTATGTAGATTCAAGTTGTTGTTGTTGATCTCTTCGTTCAAGTCAATTGTGGTCAGCCTCAACTGGGATCTTGGACGCATGTGGAAACCCATGAAATTGCTTAAGCATATCCAAACCAGATAGAGCATTCAATGTATACCATCATTACTGAAGGATTACTCGACAGTTATTAAGAGGCATGGGTTTGCCTCAGAGCAACGCAAAGTTTGGACAAGTTGATTTACTCCTCTGTTGTTGCCTGTTTAATCAGCAATATATTGGAACCAGGTTGTTAGTCGATTGGCCGATCACTAATTACGGATTAATAACCACTCAATATAGAACAATGATGGAAACAATGAATCCATAATTGCTCATGGTACACTGCTATCCTCATTTGGCTGCTGCGTTTCGCTCAAACAAATTGCAGTCAATTCATATTATTGTGTATTCCGTGTTCCGTTTTGGTGCGTGCCGAAGACGTTATCAGTCGCTATTCTAAACACAAGGATCATTATTGTTGTCATCAATTCTGCGAGACGTCTCAAACGACTTCGCAAAATACAATGTAATGCGCATCGACAATATCAGTTTTAAAGTGGTGTGAAGTAAGAAAATCTACATGGTGCATTCTCGCCCTCTATTGCCCAGTATATGACAATTCAACTCTATCGTAATATTTGATGCATAACGTGAAATAATGCAATCATTGAAACAATAATATTGTGTAGTTGCCCGTGTCTTATGCCAGCTCAGAATAAGTAAAGTCGTAGCCTGTATATTTCTTGGGCGAAACTCGGCAGCCAATTGTGTAGACTACTGACAAGCAAAGTTTAAGGGATGGAGTGAGCATTTATTATTTTTTATTTCGTGGCGAATTCTCTGCTCTGGAAAAACTAGTCGACGTAGAAATGGATTCCAGCTTCCAGCTAGACACACCGAAAATTCAGGAGTAAGACAATTGGGCCAACGTTTCTTCTAATCAGAGACTCAAGTCTCGGTCCCATTATTGAGGTGAAAGGGGCAGAGTTCACAGGGCTCGAAGACTTTATCAAGCATCCACTTGGTATTCAACCAGTGGATCAACCCATGTAAAATTCGTAGGCAGTTTCTGTGAGAATTGCTACGACATCTGTCACTGTGGTGAGTTTACAACAATAACAACAACAACATTACATTTGTAAAACGACTTTCACGTCAGGAGGACGTCCCAAGGCGCTGGACAGTAATTGGTTCAGATCCGAACTGAGGAAAAGTTGAGTGGGGCGAGGAGATGCCGATGGGTTCTTCGAAGAGGAGAGTCTTCAGGCGGATTCTTGAAGGACGCTAGGGAGCTGTCGACGGTTTGGCCTGCGAAATGGATTTCCAGAGTATAGGGGGGCAGAGTGGCTGACGGCTAGCCCGCCAACGCTTGTGCGGATGGGTCATGGGTGGTGGAGCAGATTAGAGTTAGCTGAGTGGATGCGTCGGGCAGTTTGCTAGTGGGATAAGAGGTCAGGGATGCAGGGTGGGGCGAGATTTCAGGTTACTTTAAATGCCACAGTGTTTCGCAGCAGTGTCAGATAGCAGCGGATCAGAGATAACCAAAGTAAGTGTTGGAAGTATCAGAGATGTATAACTGAGCACAGAAACAATTTCGAAATCCCATGGCATTAACTTGATTGTTTCCTCGCAGAATATCCACGAATTGTAAATTCCTGCAGCTTTTCTCGCTACCAAAAGAGATTTTAATAGCTAACAGGAGTAGAATAAAAAATATTAGTAGTAACACCAAATATTATCCACTCCAGAAAGAAACGCAATAATCAAATTGGTCTTTAAATCCGTGACCGTCTGTGGGAAGCTGCTGTGCAAAACTAGCTGCTGCATTTCACCCACAAATTTAGTCATAAGACTACACAATACATTATGTGAAGCGCGTTTTGACGTTACAGAAGACGTGAAAACCGCTATTGCAAATGCAAGAAATATTACTACAATGTCTGCGTTAACAGTCATGGCACCGCTAACGAATATTCTTTTCCAGAGCGTATGTTTGAGGGAGTTGACTCGATGATCTTGTTGTACAACATGCGAGCATTGTCTCAGAAACGAAGATTCTTGGTGGAATTATTAACTCGGAAAAAAAGCAGCAAAGTTTTGTTATTCTGTATTATTCATCTACAACATGTACATTCAAGTCACTTTAAGTAGATACTTTGCAGCCCTTTGGGACGTTTCTGGAAGTCATAGGCGGTATATTAAATACAAGTATAATTACCGTTTTATAAATGCGGATTACTTTTCTCTTTCGCTTGACGCAACGGCGCCTCTTGTGGTTTAACTGCATTGGTACAGTTGACGTATTTGTACGAAGCCCCCATGCCATGCCTACAAGGTGGGAAGCTTGGCGCAGTAATAGAGGGCACTGTCATCGATCAGGACGGTGTCAATTCTCCGTTCAAAATATTCTCTTATTCTATGGACGGTGGAGTGAAAGCGAGCTGGAAAGTTAGGATTCCTGTCATCCTTCCCTGCAATGGGAGACAGTATATAGACAGGAGCGTTCCTTGATGCTTGTCTGTACCAGAAGAGGCTATAGGGATCACTTATTTTCTTCAAGGTGCAGGATATTGTCACGTCTTCTCCCTCTCGTATCAACAGATCAGCAATCGAATGTTTCCCCGTGTTCTGCAGGCTGTTACCTGTGGCGAAATTGAACAGCCTAGTTGAGCCGCAATCTTATATTAGTTGATATCCTGCATTATATTGCTCAGAGCTCTAGTTTCTCAAGCGAGTGGACCTGGGTTCATTTCTCTGGCATGGCTAACCATAGCTAAATTACCATGCAACCTTTGCCTCAAGCAGTAAGTAGACATTATTTGTGTCAAGCAGTAAGTAGAATTTTGTTGTCAGATTGTCTTCCTGGAGCAATTATCCCTTCAGCAATCAATCAATTGCTGCCCCGCCCACAATAAAATAGACACTAATGCAGTTACTAAATCGAAGATTATTCTTGTAATACTGCTCTATACAGTTGGCTGTTGTGGTTCAACCCTGAGTTATACAGCCAATCCATTTCTTCAATGTAATACACTTGAAGACATTTGAGATGTCTTGAATAGGTGGTCACCTGGCTCCACACTCTGGAACTCCATCCCTCAATCCCTTGGCCTCGCTTCCTCCCTTTCCTCCTTCAATGCCGGTCTCAAAAACTTCCTCTTCGACCTTGCCTTCTGCTCCCATCCTAGCTCTTCACCCTTTCCTACTCTCTGTCTCCATACCCGACATTTGCCCCCACCCCCACTCGGTTCCCGACTTAACGTTTCAGCACCAAGGGACGTCCTGCCGACCTCAATGGTGCTATTTTCATATAATGTTGTTGTTTTTCTTGTGATAAAGAACGATACGACATGCAACGATTATTAACATGATACTTTTGTAAAAAGAATAAATAAGGTATTAAAAAATCAATTTTTTGAAATGTCTTACGGCAAAGCAAAGCGAGCTTTATTGTAAGCATAGTCCACATCTCCCAGATAATCATTGTGATCCTTTGTCTGACATTAACTCTCTAGCTCACGGCTGTTCATTGTGAATGTTGATGAAATGGAGAGACTTGCAGACATTGCAGGAGCAATGTCTGCAATGTTTCCACACGCAGCCTCGCTTACCTAATCACTGCTACGACCATGCAAAGTCACGCCCAGAAAGTCATTGTACCAAACACACAGAGCCAGGCCCACTCAGACATTTCCCCGCCCACACACGGCCCCGCCCATCAGTCACTGCCCCGCGCACAAAGCGCCCCGTCCACTCAGTCACTGCCCCACCTACACAGAATCCAGCATACACAGCAACTTCACCGCTCAACACAGAGTCCCGCCCACTCAGTCACAGCCCCGCCTACACAGAGCCCCGCTCACTGAGTCGCTACACCGCCTACACAGAGTCCAGCCTACTAAGCAACTTCCCCTCCCACACAAAGCCCCGCCCACCTAAAACCTCGACCACCCTCTCACTGTCAGATGCAGAGACAGCACCTCCCACCCAGAGCCACGCCCACAGAATCTGCGCCGCGATCACGTAGCGCCGCCCACACAGACAGGGCCACGCCCTCACGTAGCCCCGCCCACACAGACAAGGACACGCCCTCACAGACCCCCGGCAACAGACTCGGTTCCTCACAGGTCCTGCCCAATAAATTGCTGCCACACCCACAATACGTTGAGCACCTTCTGTTGTTTCCACAGACCTGACTAACACCAATTGCAGGTTTTTTGCGAAACCTCCGGTTTATTGACACGTCCTCTCCTCTCCGCTGCCCCGGGTTCTCTTTGTTTTCCTTGCCCTGTCTCCCCCCATCTCTGTCAGAGCAGCCTCTCCCTCGCAACACGCTACAGTTCTCACGATGCGTGGCTGACATGAAATGCAGGCTCACATTCCTTAGCATCTCAGATATTGCCTGATTATTATTATTATTAAACTGGTGGAAGTGTTGGTTTTGTATATCTGAGCAGAGAATTGATTGCCAAACCCCAATACTGTGATAAGATTACCAATCCCAGCAGAGAATAACCGAAATATAAACCCTGGTTGGCTGTTTGGGTAATGTATGTACCAGTAAAGATAATAACTGTTTCCAGTGTTGGGATAGGGAATCTCTAAAGTTGCGGAGTCTCCTTCTTTGTGAACCATCGCAGCCGCTTTGTGACCGACAGTGTCGCCAGCCGAGAGTTTTGTAATAGAAAATGAAGAGTAGGTCAATATATTATCTACTACTTGCCTCAATTATTTTTCCGTAGTTTGGGAAACTGACCCCACTTGAACGGTTCTATGAATAAATCATTGATTAAAAATGAAATAATTATTAATGTTGAATTATATGTAGCGTATTTTTACGAATTTGTATCGTCTGAATTTGCAGCACAGAATATGCTGTCTAGTGAATTCCAATGTATTATTGAGTAGGAAACACGGCAGCCAATTTTTTACAGCAATCAACCGTGGATTGAGTATTCAATTATTTTTCAAATTTGTTGAAGGGTTGATTGCTCTAGGAAATCACAGCTGCCAATGGACTCAAAGTATTCAAGTGGACAATTTATTATTAATAATCTTTTTATACAGCGAATAAAGGAACCGTATTCCTACTTTCCGCTGGTAATCTTGCCTACAGTAACCCCCCCCCCCCCCCCCCCCCCACCCCACCCAATAATCAAAATCAGTTTCCCTCGCTTGTGAGACGAGGACATTTATCACTCGACTACATTTGTCCATTAATTGTTCAAGTTTAGTTGGCAATCCGGTAGGAACACTATCTCAGCCAAACAGGACCTCATCTGAAATAAAGGTTGCCAGCATTAGACAGACAGCAAACATCCCCATTGTTGGTCTCCAGCCTCTGTGGTTATGTCTGAGGCCTCAGCTGGATGATACCGCACCATGCCTTGTCGACATTGGTAGAGCCCATCCACTCACGTCATCTCATTGACTTCTCACACACTTTGTACACGAACAATGACCTAATGCTTTCACACAGCGCCAGCGCCTGGAGGGGTGAATCCTTACACTCTGATCCAGATTACAATGCAAAGCATAGCCTCAACGTGCAGGCTGGCCATATTAGTAATATCATCACAATCCTTCCAGTTCTGATAGCGCCTTATTTTTGTGGTCCAGACATCACAAAATGCAGTGGGGTCAGTTAACTCTATGTTGTGAGCGAATTGCCAGACAATTGATGCACAGCAGTGTCTGGTGAACAATCATGGATGCAGCGTTGTCAAACAAATGGCCAGATTATAGCCATTGTGTTTCTTGAAGGAATTACTTCATGTGGAAATGTGTGTCCACCTAACGCTAGATAAACAAACTTCTGTAGGGGACGGAAACTTGCCCAACAATTTCCCCTTCTGGAAATCGAACCCAGGATACTCAATTGCGGGTCAAGTGCTTTTTTAAACTACTATTGTGTAATAGGTTTTGCTTTGCTTGTTTCCCTCATGGGATCATCGATCTGATTGTTTGACTGTTAGATCATAGGTCAATGTGATGTTCACATCGTGTCTTTGTCTCCTATCCAACAGGAAAGCGCTGCTGCCAACTCTGTAGAGATACAAAATCCATTCCATTGGACACTATTCGTTTGCGTAGTAGTTTCTCACTGTTACCCAGGCTGTTGTTGTTGTACAGTATTGTACAGCGTTAAAGGAATATTAGCATATTGTCGACAACAAAATCGAATACATTTGTTTTACCGAAGTGAGATCCATCAAATGGCAGCTGCTGTTTGGGAGACAAAATGAGTAATAAAAATGGACAGATAAATTATTTTTTGAAAGCAATAGGTTAGTCCTGCTTGAGAAATACTGGTACATTTGTGACTGGATCAGATTATGAGCAAGAATGGTGATTGCCAGAGCATTGAACTGTTTCTTCAAGTCGTGGATCTACCTGTCCATGTCAGAAACAAGTGTGAATATTTTTGAATATTGTCCCAGTGAACTGATATGCAAAGCGACCACCAAAGTATGTTGCTTGCTGTTAATACAGAGGCGTGTGTATTAACGAACGGATGTTTTGTTCTGCCATGACTGAACCCAGGTGCTCTCACATGTAAGGCAACTGCTGTAACCACTGAGATTCAGGCCTCAGTCTGTGAGTTTGTGTATGGCAGAAACGCTGATCAGTGCCTTTGTGGGGCTCAGTGCACAGTAATACACAGCAGAATCTGGAAGTCTCACTTGGGATATAATTAATGGCACGGTTCTCTCCGCTTTATCCACCTTCGTTGAAAAACGTTCTGTTGGAAAATCTGCATGACGATGGTCTTTGCTTCTGGAGTGTATCTGAACGATATATCCTGGAATTTGTTTGGGATAGAGACCACACCATATCAGGTAAGGATTGCTGTCGCTTGTCGTAAAATTACGCTGCAGATGCACATCTTCGCCTTCGTCCATTGCTACAGTTGATTGGGGCTGTGTTACACTATCTCCTACACACTGCCCTGGAAACCAGACACACTTGAACGTTCAGCAAAATAAGAACAATAATAAAATTTGAACATGTGGATGTGGCGTCTCACTTCTTCTAGACCACTCAAACTCGCGGTTCAGTAAAAACAACAATGAGTGGGGGGTAAGTAAACACGCCTCACGTATCACCTTGTTTGACCCGTGAATCGAACCCACATAATCATGCTTGTGAGGCGAATACTCTAACTTTTTACGTACAGGTCTCGACAAATCCATGAGTAATGACACGTATTGGTTACTTTGTACAAGAAAAGATGGGGTGGATAATATATCTTATCAGCAACATTCTATAATTCGTGTGTGTCTTACCTGACAAGGTAATGACGACTGATACCATGTATATATACATTGCCATATGTATTTAATGCCCTGGAGTGATAAGAGAGTGATGATGCTGCAGTTGCAAATGTTGGTCGGGAAGCAGTGAGATGCTGTGAGGAGGGCTGAACAGTAAATTACTTACACAAGTTCCCATACACCGTGAGGGAGCAGGTCTGCGGTTTATGTGCAACAAGGTTTTCTATGTCATTAAGCGTCATTTGCTCTGCTCTGCCATCTCGCTCCTCCATTGGTTCTCCACCAACCCTGACATTTCTTTGATCAACCAGGTGTCTGACACATGCACCAACTTACTCCAATAATCCTGTTACAATTCGTCCAAACACATATATGATATTAACGCAATTGTACTTCCTGCGGATTCCTATATCTTAGTGGTGTCAACACCCACCCCACAAGCAACGTGTCTGTGTTAGATTATTGCAGGGCGAATTCTTAGATAAGTTTCCTATCTCTACCCACACAATTCTATTTGCACTGCAATCAGTAGCAGTTCGATTATTTGTCGATTGATCTGGTTGTGTTTCATTGTTAATAATCATTCATAAAATAAGCTATTGAATACAACACTGTTTGTGTGACATTCCTGTGCAGATTTGGTAGCCTGGTTTCGCCTGCAAATCGCCGAGTCACAATATTTTACAATATAGTATGAAGCGATTAGTGATGTCTCAAGTTGGACATGGTATTCAGTGGAATACACTGAGTGTATACACAAGGCTAGATAGTGAAGTAATCTGTGATGGTTTCACATTCCCTGGGACAGCTGGCGATTTGGTAAAGAGGTGAAACAATCCTTTGGGTGTTAGTTGGGTGGTGGTGGGGGGTTCAAAGCCAACGGGGAGGAGCCATGTGGCGTCAGCAGTTTCTCAGATGTCTCTGCCCCAGTTAGTTGAACTATTATTCGTGCCTCGTTTCCGCTCCAAGCTTCTGGGTTTGGGCAATAAACAAATTTTTCTAGCATAACTCGTGCGTGCAAGATAGGTTCTGTGTATTTTAATTCGCTGAATTCAGCTTCATGTGTTAACATCACCATTTGCAAACCGTGGCGATGAAGCATTGGGAAAGCCATCCAGATACTTGTGAGTATTCAGATCAAACTGTGTTCTGTATTTATGACAGTATTTGCTAAAGCAGCTTATTATGGAAGAGTCTCTAAGTGTTTGATTTGATGTAACATAAAGTCTACCGATGGTGTATTTTGTACCAGAGAATTCCACATCACATCATCTTGCAAATATTAATGCATAGAAGGCCATCCACCAATCGATTATAAACCAGAATCCAACTTGCTTCTCGGCAGAGAAACCCCAATCATGCTAATCATTGCTTTTTATATAGTGCTTTTGACATCATATTAACGTCCAAAAGCGCTTCTCAGTGTATACCGTTAAGTGAAATGAACACAGAAGATACTGGGAAACGCAGTAGGTTAGGAACATCAATGGAGAAAGGAAAATGAGTCGAGCTTTCGGGTCCACGATCCTTCGGCTGAATTTTGCAGTTTTTTTTTTTTGTATACAGTAAAGTGAATTGACTGCATATTTGTGGGCGAAACCCGGCAGCTGATTGAACACAGAAGTGTCCCTCGAAGCGTCGTCGGTTGCAAATGACCAATATATATTATTTGTCGGCCGGATTATTATTGGGCAATTAGGACAAGGAAGTTTGCCCCAGGTTTCTCCGTGTTCAGCCTAGTCTCACGCTTGTAAGGTGAGTGTTCTCACCGCAGAGCTCAAGGAGTAGTTGGAACTAATCACGTCTTCCACATGCTACTAAATCTGTACTGGTTGTACAGTGATGTGGAATGACTGTGTATGTTTCCTGCTGAATGTAGCAGCCACACTTGCACAGCAGTGTCCCACAAACAGTCATCGACTGAAGAGGAACACTTTTTAAAATCAATAATTATTCCCACGAAAGCGATCCGCCATTCGACGAAAAACTGTATTCCTACTTAATGCTATGTAAATATTTGTATGTGTGTGTGTGTGTATGTGTGTGTGTGTGGAGTAATGTAGCACGTCTAGTAGGTCGCCATGTGGCGAATGAAACTCAGGTCCGCTTGTTTACGAGGCGAGTGATCTGAATGTTGAGCTACAGTAACCTCAGCATGTTTTTGTACAGGATCCTCTTAGACACGCAGCACTGTGCTCTCTGCTGCACAGAAGTACGTGGCGATATCTGTCACTCGCGCGTCTCTCATTGTCAGTGTGCTGTTCTTCTCTTTTCTATCAGCCAAAGCACTTATCCTCTCTTCCGCCTTGATCTCTCTGCTTCCCTTCACCAGCAACTGGATGGAGCCGTTTTCATACTGTTTGTACCATTGGAAGGCTGGGCTGAGCAGAGTCGTGTTGCAATCGATGGATACATTTTCGTTTTCATTCGCTGTCAGTATCTGAGGCCTCTGTGACACTTCTCTTTCAGCCACGACACCTGGGGAAAAGACATGTACATTCTTGGAAACAAATTCGGAAAATACCCAGAATAAAACTTGTCCTTATTTAGTAGGAAAACAAGGATGCATTTATCCAAACTTGCACTCAACTTACAGAAGAGCGAAATCATGAAATTAAACGTAATATGTGTTGCTTGGCAACTTGGCTTCATTCTCAATCCTCGTCGTTTCATGTCAGAATCTCCGGGTGAAATGCATGGAGACACCAGCTAACTGCTGATATACGTTCATGAATGTTTGTCGAGTGCCGCTAACTGTGTAGTTTGTAACTATACTTTGGGTGACGCCACGACTGACGTCTCATTTCCTGTATGTTTGCTTGCGTGACATTCATTCCCCAATCGACTACAAGCAGCGTTCGTTTATTCCAGAAGATAGGAAGTGATTGCACTTTTCAATATAGTCTTGCAATCACTTTGAATCAGTTGAATTACGTAATCTGTTGCTGCATCTCATGCAGCAACAGATTCACCCACAAATATAAACAGTCAATTCACTTTACAGTGTATTCTGTGAAGCGCTTTGGGACGCTGATAAGATGTGGAAAGCGCTATATCAAATGCAAGGATTATTAGATTATATATTACTTAAGCAAACATAGCTATTACTGTTCGTAATATTATTATAGGTTCTAATTGGAATGTCTTATCGGAAGAACTTTCAAAAGGCATTTGACAAAGTGCCACATGAGAGACTTATTATGAAATTAAAGGCCCATGGCGTAAAAGGGACAGTGGCAGCGTGGATCCACAACTGGCTGCGAGACAGAAAGCAGAGAGTTGTAGTGAGCGGCTGTTTTTCAGATTGGAGGGAAGTGAGCAGTGGTGTGCCACAGGGATCGGTTTTGGGACCATTGCTGTTTGTAATCTACATCAATGATCTGGACTTGGGTATACGGAGTACAGTTTCCAAGTTTGCAGATGACACTAAGTTAGGGAGAATAGTAAACAGTGAGGAGGATAGTAGCCATCTGCAAGAGGATATAGACAAATTGGTAAAGTGGGCAGACACATGGCAGATGAAGTTTTATGCAGAGAAGTGTGAGGTGATGCATTTTGGGAGAAGAAATGAAGGGAGGCAATATAGGCTAGATAGTACAATTTTAAATGGTGTAAAGGAACAGAGAGACCTGGGGATTTGTGATAGTGACTCGTTGAAGGTGGCAGGACAGGTAGACAAGGCTGTTAAGAAGGCATATGGGATACTAGGCTTTATAAATAGGGGTATAGAGTACAAAAGTCAGGAAGTGCTGAATAAACTCTATAGGTCTTTGGTGAGGCCTCAGCTGGAATACTGTGTTCAATTATGGTCACCACACTACAGAAAGGATGCGAAGGCATTGGAAAGGGTACAACGAAGATTTACTAGGATGGTGCCAGGATTGAGGGACTTCAGCTATGAGGAGAGGCTAGATAGGCTAGGGTTATTCTCTCTGGAGCAGAGAAGATTGAGGGGAGACCTAATAGAGGTTTATAAGATCATGAGGGGTTTCGACAGGGCAAATAGAGAAAAACTATTTCCACTCGTGGGTGAATCTGTGACTCGTGGTCACAGATTTAAAATAGTTTCAAGGCGCAGTAGAGGGGAGCTGAGGAGAAATGTTTTCACTCAGTGAGTTGTTCGAATCTGGAATGCATTGCCTGAAAAGGTGGTGGAGGCTGATTCGATAACAACTTTTAAAAGGGAATTAGATCTTTATTTAGGGAGAACGGGTCTATTAGGCTATGGGGAGCGGGCAGGGCAGTGAGATTGAATCGCTCTTTTCAAAGAGCCGGCACAGACTAGATGGGCCAAATAGCCTCCTTTTGTGCCGTAAAATTCAATGATTCTATGATTCTATGAACTGTCCATATATGTATTTATTTAGCTATAAAAGCTACTTCCATGCATTATTATGTCAAGTTATTGAAGCGTCTCATAGGTCGACATCGATTTTACTCTGGAGGGCAGACACAGAATATTTGGCAAACTCAGCATTTAGTTTGTGTAACACAATGTCCCACGATCACCTGTGAAGTGACCGCACAATTGTGCTGGTAGAATGTGTGCCAAAGCACCAGTAGAAACTCTGTTCACCCTGGAGCAAAGCCATGAAATGATTATTGCTTCTTGCTTCAAGTCACGTGAAACTCACTTTCTTGTCTCCATGGATTGACAGCTTCTCCGACACTGCAGCCACCGCCAGGACAAGCGACCCACTAAGTGGCTAACAGACAGGTTACAATGTACCGCTGTAACCTGCTGTAAACGTGTATTTTTATGCCGAGTATGGGACCATGCATAAGGATTTGGGACTCGGACTGAGAATCCAACTCAGGTCCACTCGGTTGCAAGGTGAATACTCAATCCACTGTCCTGCTGGACTCCTCAGACTCTGCACAACATCCCCTCTGTTGTACTCTTGTAATCACATAAAATTACTGAAAGCGCCAAGTTCAATGTGTGAGAGGAACTCATGACTATCTAGTGAGTTTTTGTACGAGGACTCTGCCCTTCTGTAACAGTGTGGGCTCCACGGCACAGAGATACACGGCGCTGTCACTCACAACCACCCTGAGAATCTGCAAGTTAATTAGTTTCTTCCCCTTGTTCACCTCGGCAGTGAAACGGTCAGCAATTCCAATAGCTTTATCTACCTTTCCCGAGGCATATATCCTGAGGACATACTGAAGAGCTCCATCATGATATTGCCTGTAGCAGAAGATAGTGTCTATGCTTGAAACGTTCATTCTTATTGTCACGTTTTGTCCTTCAAGTTCTGTTATCTCAGGGGGGGTCTGGTATATGACACCACTCCCATTGGCCACTGGAAAAACAATACATTTCTAATTAAAAATATGAGTCAATTCTCTTTACTCTGTATATTATGGAGAGCTTTTGCACGTCTAAAATGTCAATATGAAACGCAAGAGTTGCTGTTTTTACTGTAAGTTTGCTGGGGAACGCTAAACGATCAATAGTGTTTTGGTGCTGATAGATTTTCTGTCTGTGTTTGTAAATGTTAGAACTGCTTATAAGTGCGAAGTTGTTCCATTCAACCTTTATCCTTGATTTTCTGTAGCTCGTGAAATAATTCATTAAAAGCTACTTCCAAGTTAAAAATACACATCTCTTGGGTTTGTGTGTTTGCATTATCTCGTCTTGTCGCCGTCTCCAATCGCGTCAGTGATCTGAAGTGAATTTAAGGTATGTTCTGTTAGAGGAAACGTGGCATTCCACTGTCGGTAACCGTATCCCAAAGTCATTTGTGGATTGATCGATCAAACTAATATTAGGTAAAATATATTTTTAGAAAGCGATTCGTTAATTAAATAACAACAATGACAACATTAAACCCATGTGCGCAGCATGCATTGGTCATGTCCAAACATACTTACTGGTTAGAGTGAGAATTACTATCAGTAACTGGCAGTGGGCTGCCATGCTGGCTGCTGAGTTGTGGGCAGATAATAGAGTCTCTTCATGTATAAATGGCTGCTTTGCTGCTTCAGTTGAATGTTGTGAGGCAGCGGTGGGTCTGACGTGTGCAGTGAGCTATTGTCTGCATGTGTAGGCGTTGCCCACCAACCAGTGGATCTTGAACTTGATCCACCGCAACTTGGGACTTCCTCCCGACGTACGACTTTTGCTGCACAGTGGTTAGAGCTGTCTGCTTATAAGCGTGAGAGCTTTGTCTGAATCTAGGCACATGAGGGCGAAACCTTGGGCAAGTCTCCTTACTCCATACACACATAACTAATAATATTCCGTTCAAAAATACACAATAATAAAAATGGGTCTTTTCAAGCCACGACTGTTTGTCAGGACGATGCTTGGTGTGTGCAATTGTCTACTGTGGTTTGCCCACAAATACACAGTCACTTGCTTGGCAGTATATTCTGTGAAACGCTTTGAGACGTCGAAAAAATGTGAAAAGCGCTAAATCAAATGTAAATATTATTACTTTTAAATATGTAATGTTTTTTTTGCTGCTGTACCGGTGATTGGAAGCTGATGTATCTGGGAAAAGAATGGAGAGTGCACTTGCAGTTAGCACACAATCAAACTGATATAGATGAACGTAACTCACAAGTGAGCCGACTTGTGTTTGATTCCCAGGCAGGGCGATACTTTGGGCAAATGTTCTTAATCTACACACGCAACTGCGTGTCGCTGACACTGAATCGGATCGTGTAAATTAGTATATTGGTGGATCGCGTTGATGTCGTCATCAACCCTTCAAAGATAAGTAATAATAATAATAATGATTTTGAATTTCCTCCCCTGTCTGTTTTCAGGAACATGTTGCGTCAGCGGTGTTTCCAACAGAAAATATACAGTTACTAATTGATGCAGCAGATCGTGTGTTGTACTATCAATTGTCTTGGTGATGTGATAATACACTAAATCGAAATCACAAATTATAATTTTTTATAACTCAAGAGTGTAATCTGTAAGCACTTTGAGAAGTGTGGAAGATTCGAAACTGTATTCCCCTTTGTTGGGAATACATCTAAGCAAATAAGCTGTGAGCTATGATTTCTAACATGAGAAAAATAGGCCAGTATTAAACGTGTTCCCAAATGAACCCAATAAAGAAAAACAGATTGCTGTTATCGAAATCTAACACCTTGATCAAACCAATAAGTTCCACGGAAGGGCGGATGCTTGTTTGTGAGAAGCACAAGAAAAAAAATATGGATACATTGTTCATTAGTCAACCGAAGCCTTGCGTTAATCAGGCTTTAGACAAACCTTTGTAATTTTCAGCTGAGCCAGGTAAAGTGTATAGCAGGGAAACAGTATCAACTGTAACAGGAAGCACCTGCTGTGGCTGCCAAGTAAGTTGTTTCAGAAAGCAACGCGGGAAGTTATGTCAGTTGCTGCTGATGTTATAGGTGTGTTTATATCCCCATCTGTTGGTTGATTGCAGCTAGAACACGTGTACTGCAGCGACAAATGATTGCAAATTGATTTCTACCCACCATATCTTTCCTGTTCCTATCCTATCCTTTGGATATTTACACCTTATTCTCATTTCCCTGCTCGTTTCTCATATTGCCTATGACTTAATGGGACATTCGACTCCAACCTCATTCACAAGCTCGTATTGCGGCATGTCTCTGCTGGTACGTGGCACAGACTATTTAAGTTTTTTCCCTTGCACTTCTCTTGTATTTGGTAATGTTACATTTCGTAACGTTGACATTAAGAATTTACATTACTGAATCATAAGCTTTATATGCATATACATTTGTATTACTTTTATACAGCGACTCCCGCATTGATGTCTCAAGGTGCTTTTCCCTAGAGGAAAAGTGACAACTAATCTGGGCACTTGTTAAATATAACCCTCTCTTCTCACTGTCCCATGGAACAACATTTATGGTGGTTGAAGGTGTGGTTTGCTTAAGCGTTGATTTAGTTTGTTCTAACTGCACACCCAGAAATCGGTTCAGCTATATGTTCGGCCGGATAAGTCGAGTGTTCTAACTACTGAGCTACAGGAGCTAATTATAATCGCATCAAAAGCGGGTTCACATTTACAGCAAGTTAATCAGAGATGTGTGGATTAAGGAAACTTGCCTAACTACAAACACTTGTAATGAAATAGCGCCTTCTACGCATCTTAGAAAGATTCTCCCTCAAAACGAATCGAACCCTGTTCCTACCGAGTTAAGTGCTGCAACCAATATGGCACATAACGCCACAAGGGTTTTTGTACGGGTGTCTCGGTGATGCCTTCGCTGTGGGCCTCAGTGCACAAACATAGGCAGCGGTGTCGCTGAGCTGGAGGTTGTCGATCTTGAACTGGAAATGTTTCTTGGAGGAATCCATCAGGGCAGAGAAGCGTTCCTAACTGATATTCTTCCCGTAGGAATGCCTTTGGATGAGGAAAGCGGGCCCTTCACTGGGGCGCTGACGGTAAATCAGCACTGATATGCTGTCACTAGTCGTGGAGACATTACAGCTGATAGTCAGTGAGGCGCCTTCGAAACGCCAGGCTGCTTTCGGGCTCTGCCTCACCGAATCTCCATCACGGATTCCTACAGGAAACAATTGTGTAATTCAGTGTTGAAACGATCAATACTAAGTTAGAAAACTAACGCTATTATGGGCCACATTTCATAGAGTATATGTAGTTCCTGTAGCTCAGAGGTTGGAGCACTCGCCTTACAAACGTGAGACCTTTGTTCACATGCAGGCAGATCAGGAAGAGACTTTGGGCGAGTTTCCTTACTCCACATGCGCGACTAATAATAATCCCTCCGAAAAAACACAATATTGTGAGGAAATCTGGTCATTTGCAACGCACGACTGTTTGTGGGAACGCTGCTGTGTGCAATTGGCTGCCATGTTTCGCCAACAACTATACAGTCAATTCACTTTAATGTATAATCTGTGAAGCCCTTCGAGCCGCCGATAAGATGTGAAAAGCGCTACATCAAATCAACGGATATAATTACTGTACACTACCACACACTTTGAGACGCTTTTAGAATGTCTTCACCCACGGGGATATATTGTTCTACAAGATGAATATCTGTAAGAATTTGGCAGTTATTTGAAAATTAAATTGCATCGTCCTTCAAATGAAAACGTCTACTAATAATCATCCTTAAAACTTATATAGCGCTTTGCACGTTTTCTAGACGTCATTAAGCGCTTGACAGAATATATTTTAAAGTGAATTAACTGCAGATTTGTGGGTGAAAGTTGACAGCGAATTGTGCCCAGCAATGTTAAAGCGAGCAGGGTTAAAGGAGACTCTGTTTAGAGATGACCCGTGGTACTAGCGTTGACTAGATGGATGTCGGTAATGATATCTAGATTAATTAACCATGTAGTGAGAATGCGATAGCTGCGGAGAGCAAATATCCCAACTGCATTGCGTTCAGACACCACAATCAGCGTTTATGTCTCTGCTACTCTTGACACCGTGTGACACTGATGCCAAAGGTATAGCTGAGAATCTTTAGTGATGTTGTCTCTCATCTGTGCGTCACTATCTCGTACCTCGAGCTGCTGTGGGCGTGCAGGACTGCTCCATTCAGATTCAGGCTTAATCGTGTACATTTGATCCTGAGTATGCACACCCACAAATTACACAGTCAATTCACTTTACAGTATAGTCATTGAGAAATATTAATGGTAAGGCGATTGATCAGATGGAAGCATCATTACAATAACGAATTATTTCATCATCAAACGCTCTCGCCTTCAGTCTACATTACAAACTTGAAACTTTATATGATCTTATATTCATTGTAATATTTGTGCGTGTTCCTGTTTGATGTGCTGAGGGTGTATTGTGGGGGTTTGTAGGGGTATTGGCGGTAGCAAAACAAATATGGATCTTCGCTGATTTTCACTGTATAATTGCACTGCAGATAAGGAATTCTCCGCTTCATTCACTGTCACAGTCGCTGGGAGCTGTGTCACCGAGTCTCCTCCACAATGCCCTGGGAAACACAAACACATCAGCGTTTAATGCAATAATAACATAAACATACTTGTGTTTGATACAGCATCGTACAGAGTGATCGTGCCATCTCCAAGCGTTTCACTGACTATATATTGACTCCATTTTGTGGGTGAAAGCGGCAGGCAGTTGAGTGCATCTTTCCAGCACAAACAGTCACGGAATAATAATGATAATCCTTGCATTTATTGTGGCGCTTTTCACTTCTTGGAGTCGTCTCAAAGCGAGGCGAGTGTTCTAACCACTAGCTGTGGGACACCACTTATACACAAGTGGTATAGTATGTTGGTTATTCCATGCAATAAAACTTTGGCTTTGAAGAAAATGTAAAGGAATTGCATCCATATGGAGTAGGTGTTTGGCTTACCTGCGAAGGTAATGATGGCGGCTGCCACATATGTGTACATTGTCACCTGTGTTAATGGTATCCTGTGTTGAGGAAGCGCTGGTGGTTTAGTGGGAGAATGTTGGCTGGGAAGCAGTAAGATACCATGAGGAGGACTGAACAGGCAATGACATAAACAGGTTGCCATACACTGTGAGTGAGCTGGTCTGAGATTGATGTACAACCTTTGTTTCTCTGTCACTGGGCGTCATCTTCTCTGCTCTGCCATCTCGCTCCTCCATTGGCTCTCTTCTAACACTGACATGCCTTTGATCAGCTGGATGGCAGACACCTGCAGCAAGATAGATCGATAGATGCATTACATGACGTCCAAACACATACATGAGTTCCACACATCTGTACAATCTGTGCACTCATGTAGTTTAATGGTACCAACACTCGCCTTACAAGCACTTTGCCTGCGTTTGATTCCTGCCGGAGCGACACGTTGGTCAAGTTTACTTACTCAACACCCCGACCGAAGTTTACCGAGAGTAAGTAGGATTACGGTTGATAATGGATTGAAGAGCAACTTTCCAGGGAAACAATCTCTCCCAGCATAGGGAACTCGATCCGCGTCCGTGTATAGGACAATGCTGTGCCGAACTGAATGCCTCGTTTCGCCTGCAAAACAAAAAGTAAGTACATTTTACATTGTACACTGTGAAGTGATTTATATCCATCCATCCATCCATCCATCCATCCATCCATCCATCCATCCATCCATCCATCCATCCATCCATCCATCCATCCATCCATCCATCCATCCATCCATCCATCCATCCATCCATCCATCCATGTATATATTACAAAATAGGTAGGAGGAGGTGCTCAGAGGAACTCCCATAGTGTGTGTGTTTGGGGTTAGATAATTCCTTTATTTGTGTTGATCCCGTTCCTCACATCAAAAGCTCTCAAGAATCTCGCACCACCCTACATTCGTGACTTCCTATCCCTCCTATCTCTTTACCAAACTGCCCGCTCCCTTCTTTCGGCTGCATCTGACCTGCTCTACGTCCCCCGACCGACCCTCCCAACCAATCGCGGGCGAACCTTCAACCACTCTGCCCCCAACATCTGGAAATCCATCCCGAATTAATTCCGCCACAGTTTGTACTGAGAAGTGAATTGACTGTATGCGCTACTATATAAACGTGGCAAGCCACTTCCTCTATTTTGCAAACCTAGTACTTTACACATTGAACTGCAGTCACCTTAGCATGTTTTTGTACAGGTCCTTCGTAAACACACATCACTGTGCTCTCCGCACAGAAGTAAGTGGCGGAGTCAGACACTCGCACGTCTCCGATCGATAACGTGCTGTTTTTTCCAACAGACAAAGCATTTATCCTGTCCTTCTGCTTCATCTCTCTCGATCCCAACACCAAGTAAATGATGGAGCCGTTTCCATGCTGTTTGTACCATTGAAACGCTGGGCTGGACACTGTGGTGCTGCACTTCATAATTACATTCCCATTTTGATTCTCTGTCAGAGTCTGAGGTCTCTGTGACACTTCACTTTCAGCCAAGACACCTGGGGACATAGAATATTCTTGGATAGTATTTCATAAAATGTCTGCAATAAAATTTGTAATTATGTACCTGGCAAAACAGAATTCGTGTGTCCAATCTGATACTCTACTTACACAAAATTGTTGCAATTAAATAAAAAATTATATATGGTGCATTAAAATCCTGCTTCATTCTCACGTCTTTTCTATTCGCGTCAAAATGTCTTGTTGATGTACAGTGAGAAATCAGCTACAGGCTGATAAATGTTTGCAAATTTTTGTGGAACGCAGTTAGCCATGCAGATTATAAGTAGATTCTCAGTGACACCTTCACACACTTCTCACTTCCTGTATGTTTGCTTCTGCAGAATTCATTCGCCAATTGGCTAGCCACTTGCTGTTGGTTAGCGGAGGTTTGCATGTGTGTGAAGTTAGCAATCGTGACTTATGTTTCTCCCACCCTAACTGGTTCCCAATCAGGCGATAGGTTGGGCAAATATACTTACTCCATACACGCACACCTCATTTTAGTATACAATAAGGAGGAAAACGCAGCTTAGTCCATTGGTGGTTCACTTTGCTGGGGATAATATTCCCCATCTCCAAAATGTTCTACATCAAAGGCAAGCAACACTAAAATAATCATTAATATTGATAGTATAATTACTACCATTATTATTAATATCGCTGTCCATTCATCTATGTAATTATTTGTACGCCTTGAAGCATGTAAACAATATAATTCTTCTGCACCTAAGTTTAATTAATTGTTGTCAGTTTTATCGTGTTCCCAATCTACACTGAAACAAACTAACTTACTGTAGTTACCAAAATCCAATGCAATTGTTAACAAAGTGAGATCCGCTAGAATGCGGATGCTTATGTTGGAGAAAGGCAATAAGATGAATATATGACATCCCTATTACTTTTCGAGCAAACTAAGCCTTGCGATTGTCATGGTTACGGTTTAGACAAACCTTTGAACATTTCAGCAGAAGCAGCAATAATACGTACGATTTAACCAATGTGGACTGTAACAGGAAGCACCTGTTATAGCTGTCAAGGTAGATTGACACAGAATGGAACGTGGCAAGCTATGTCAATTGCAGATGATGTTATATGTGTGTTTTGTCTGCCATCTGCTGGTGGACTGTAGCTACTGCACGAGCATAATTTAAAAGCAAGAGTTTTTTTGGGGGCCCTACATAACGTTCCTGGACCTATTGTCTCCAATGGAAATTGATAGCTTAAATCCATTTACATGCTTTTTCCTCGTATTGTTTGTGCTTTAATGGGACACTCGAATTCATTCTCATTCAAAGTCTCTTACTATGACATATCCCTGATAATTGTTTCTCCACTTTAATTCTATTCCTTGCTCTGATCCTGTAAACGTTGATTAAATTTGGTTCACCTTGAGCTGGCATTCACCGTTTACATGACAGCAGCACAATAGTTACATGTTTGTGGCACTATTCATTTCGCGATGATGTCACAATGCAGTGTATTTACTACTACTTCAACAAAGGATTCACATTTGGGACGTCATCCCGACGTGACAGGCACTATGTAAGTACAATGTTGTTGCTGTTGTTCACGTCGGATGGACGTCCGAAGCCGCTGAACAGTCAGCTCGGGAACTGAGCAATGGAGAGGGCAGTGTAGTGGGGAGGGTCGTGAGGGAGGTGACACTGGAGGGCGAGAGTTAGCAGCGAATGGACAGAGTGAGCAGGGCAGGAGAAGGCACGGTCGAAGAGTAGCGTCTTGAGACCGACATTGAAGGAGGCTATGGAGGCAGGCAGGTAGTCAGTCGAAGGGACTGTGGGAAGGAGATCCAGAGAGCAGCGAATTAAAATCCTTCCACCGATAATAGGGCGGGTCAGGCGGGGGACAAGGAGCAGATCGGATCCCGCTGAACGGAGGGGGAGTGGAGATTAATGGTACGACAGCAGATCGGAGAGCTGGTGGTTGGTAGGGGTGGCGAGGGGGTGGATAACGGGGCTGGCAAGGCCGTGCATGGCCTTAAAGGTGTGGAGGAGGATTTTGAATTGGAAAACTGCATGAGAATTGACAAACAATCTGCATTTTTATTTTTGTCACAAATAATAAACTTTGTCCTCAATTCCTATTGCGTCATGGACCAACACAATCATGTCTTCAGTCTCTGTTTTTTTTCGAACCATTGATTGAACCTGTTGAATCTGCACATCCAGAACTGGTGTCACCTCTAAGCCACAGATGTCAAGCAGAGCATTGTTCATCGAACAGCCCAACAAACCAGGACCTTTGAATTTATGTCAGTGACAATAATATGATTATGTTTTATACACAAATTAATACTAGCGTTTGACTGAGCACCATATCACATATTTTACAGTAATTTGTACCAATGGAAAACGAATGTACAAATCAACTCACAAACAGGTTTGAATTTAATACAGGGTAAACGGTGCAGATTAAGAAAACTTCAACACAGATTCGTTCTGCATGGAATTGAACCCAGGTTCCTCGCTGGCGATATGAGTGCTCTAAAAACTGAGCTGTATACCTACACTTGGCAGTTTTTGTAGGGCGGAAGCGCTGATCTGTGTCTCTGTAGGGCTCATTTCACAGTAATACAGCGCCGAGTCATTAACTCTCACTTCAGTTATCGGGACAGTTCTTCCCTCTTTATCCACCATCGTTGAGAATCGTTTGTTTGTAAAGTCGGCGTATTGTGGTCTATTGCTAGTGGACGTCGAAAGGATATTTTCTGGGGCTGTGTTTGGATAATGGCGGTACCAGAACAGATAAAGAATGCTTGTGCCTGTAGCTGTATAATTACACCTCTGATACACATCCTCCCCTTCCTTTACTGTCACGGTTGATTGGAGCTGTGTCACAGAGTCTCCTCCACAATGTCCTGGAAATCAGACACATGTCAGCGTTCCGTAGAATAACACCAATAACAAGAATAATGTAGGCATATGACAAAACTACATATTGTGTCTTCATGTTAATTAAACGTTTACTACTGAATGTAGTTCAACGCATACTGTCGGTTTACTTTATGGTCGAAACGTAGTAGACATTTATACACAATAGTGTTCCACAAACAGTCGTGGATTGAGTAACTGTATTATCATTAGCAGTATCACATATTGACAGATAATTACCCCCCAATAAATCAATCGGCCAACGGACCATATTCGAAATGACTTCCCAGGAATCACAGCAATGCATGATGAGTGACAAAACTTGCCTAATATTTCGCGCTGTCCGTGCCGTGGAAGGATCCCATATAATCTCGATTGTGACAGCTCTATAAAGCTTGTTGTGTATTCATTATGTTAACCAATAAACACTGGATAATAAGTTCAGTTGGCTGACTATACAATAAGTGTATGGCTTACCTGACAAGGCAGTGATGGCTGCTGCCACATACATATACATTGCCGTGTATATGTAAAGGGCGCTGATAGTTTAGTTGGAGAATGTAGGCCGGGAAGCAGTAATATACCGTGAGGAGAGCTGAACACTAAATGACAAAGAGGGAGCAGGTCTGAGGTTATGTACACACCTTGCTTTTCTGTCAATGTGCGTCATCCTCTCTGCTCTGCCATCTCGCTTCTCCATTGGTTCTCTGCCATCACTGACGTGTCTTTGATCCACCGGGTGTCTGACACGTAGCAATATGGTTATTAGTCAACCAGTGAGTTCGAGACACTTTAATTCCATGCTTCAACTCGGTGTTCAGAGCACGAGATTTTCAAGTGTGTTCGAGTGCACGCAGATCAGGGCGAAAGCTTGGACAAGTTTCATTACACCACATATATGCCTAGTACTAATCCGTGCAACAAAACCCATCACAATAATAGAATTGGTGATTTCAATCCACGATTGTTTGTGGGTCTGGCAGCCGCGTTTCGCCCACAAATATACAGTCAGTTCACTTTACAGTGTACTCTGTGAAGCACTTTAAGACTTCGATAAGATGTGAAAAGCGCTGTATCAAGTGCAAGAATTATTCTTCTTATTATTAAATAATGTTTGTTTCCAGGGGCATCATTCTATTGTTAAATAAGTAACTGAAAACACGTCTGTCTGTGGGAGAATGCTGTTGTGTACGTTTGGATGACAATCGAGTGATAATGTTTCTTGAATGGATTACCATCCTGCAAAAGGCGACATGCTAATTGACTATTAAATGGGTCCCTACTCACACTTCGGCAAACAGACAACAATACTAATAATCTATGCGTTCGATATAGTGCCTTACCACGTCATCGAGACGTCGAGGAGCGCTTCCCTGGTTGCAATGTGCTTTGCGTTTTACTTTATATGTTATCGGATAAATGCGGCACATACCTGCGCACAGAAGTGACTCGCAAAAAGTCGGAGATTGAAGTGATCATTTTAATTTGGAATTATAACACGCGGAAAAGCCATCCACTATTAGAATAATAAACTGATTCCTATTAACTCCTATCTACTCAGAAGCGTGTGGTGCTAGAAAATAATGACCGAGTTTTGTGCCTGCTGGGATACGAACCAGCAATTTTATCGTTTGTGAAACGCGTGCTTTAATCATTGAGCTACAGCAGCCTCAGCATGTTTTTGTACAGGCTCCTCTCAGACACGCAGCACTGTGCTCTCTGCTGCACAGTAGTAAGTGGCCGTGTCTGTCACTCGCACGTCTCTGATTGTCAGTGTGCTGTTCTTCTCTTTTGTATCAGCCAAAGCACTTATCCTCTGCTCCGCCTTTACCTCTCTTTTTCCCAACACCAATAACGCTATGGAGCCGTTTCCATACTGTTTGTACCATTGGAAGTTGTGGACTTCTACATTGGTCCTGCATTCTATAAATACATTTCCAGTTTCGTTCGCTGCCGTGGACAGAGGTCTCTGTGTCACTTCGCTTTCAGCCAAAACACCTGCGAAATACAAAGGAAGAATCTAGGAGAGAAATTTGGGGAAAACAAACACCACCATCGACAAATTTTATGATTTCACAGTAAAGCAAAGATGTGATTCTCCCAATAAATAGTTTGCTTACATAGCAGTGTTGTCATTAACTTTACAAATATATATATTGGATTCAAATTCGGTTTCATTCTCTGGTTGGAACGTTACGAGCGTTCGGCAAGGTTGACTGGAGTCTTTAGCTGTGCAGATGGTAATTATATTCTCGATCACGCCTTCACCCACAGCTCACTTCCGGCATGTTTGCTTGTGGTAAATTGTGCATTCATTAGTAAACTTTCATCAGTGCTCATGCTTACTGCTGGGTAAACAGTGCCATGTGTGTGGATGAAAGTAACCGTGCCCAGACTTTCTGCTTAGTCGAGCAGGGAATACAAGTCCATATCTGCACTTACCAAAGCCAATTTCTGGGTGAGCGTCACGACAGTTGGAACTCAAAACATTCCTATTGCTATAACCACCCCATTCGTCAGGGTTTTGGCTTGCAGGATTAATAGGAGCAGAGTGGAATGACTCCACTTTAATCGTGACTTGTCTGCTCTTCTAGGTTCTACTGATGAACCAGCCTGGTCTACCCTGTCATTCGCAGTTTCGTGAAATAATGCGAACTTGTCTACCTAAACAACATGTCTACCACTGCAGAGACCGTCGCAGATAGATGGATAAATTCTGATATTCCGTTAGAAAATTCAAGATAATCTGCCGTGAGAACTGCTTCCCTCCCATAAGTAGGAGAAGTGATTTTGCTCAGACTACTGTGGACATTTACATAGTACAACGGCACCCTCTTTCGGCAGTAAAGCGCTACTGCGGTTTTTCATTTTTAATTGAGTAACAACAACAACAACAAATTACATTTATAAAGCGCATTTAACGTCGGTGGGACGTCCCAAGGCGCAGCACAGGAGGCGTGTGATCCAAGCTGGGAGGTGAGTGTACGCGGAGGAGTGAAACACGTAGGGGAGGTCGAAAAATTCTGAGTGGAACAAAAGGCACGGTCGAAGAGGAAAGTCTTCAAACCGGCCTTGAAATTGGAAAGGGAATAAACGAGACGGAGCGATTGAGGGATGGAATTCCATAAGCTGGGAGCGGTAAAACTGAAGGCCCGTCCTCTGATGGTGGGGCGGTTCGGGCGGGGGTTTTAGAGCAGGTCAGGTACTGCTGAACGGAGGGTCCGAGTGGGCTTGTAGGGGGAGAGTAGATTGGTTAAGTAGGGCGGGGCAAGGCCATGTAAGGCATTGAAGGTGAGGACGAGGATCTTGAATTCGATCCTCTGGAGGATGGGGAGCCAGGGGAGACGGGCTATTGTGGGGGTTATATGGTCGCGAAAGCGGGTGCGGGATAATACACGGGCTGCAGAGATTTGGATAACGTGCAGCCTATGAATGGAGGAGCTGGGGAGGCCGACGAAGAGAGCGTTTCCGTAGTCCAGCCTTGAGGAAGTGTATTTGTGCACGAGTGTTTCGGTAGCGTGGGGGGTAAGATAATTGCGGAGCCTGGCAATATTGCGAAGGTGGAAATAAGCGGTGCCGGTCAAGGCACGGATGTGGGGGAGGAAGGAGAATTTTTGGTCGAACGTGATGCCGAGGTTCCTGACTGGCTTTATGAGGTGGACAGTACAGCCTTGGATGTTGATGCTGGCAGCGCCCAATGTGCGGAGGCGCTGGCTTGTGCCAATCAGGAGGGCCACGGTCTTACTCACGTTCAATTGCAGGAAGTTTTCCCTCGTCCAGGACTCGATGTCGGACAGACACACTGTCAGAAAATCGATGGCCTGGGGGTTGAGGTATGAGGCAGAAAGCTACAACTGGGTGTCGTCCGCATACATGTGGAAATTTACCCCATGTTTACAGATGGCATCGCCCAGAGGGAGCGTATAAATGGTGAAAAGGAGGCGGCCGAGGACAGAGCCCTGAGAGACGCCGTGAGAAACTGTGCGGAGGTTTGAGGAAAAACACATTGGAGTTCAACGTGTAAACGGTGGGTGAAATAAAAATGGAACAATTCAAGGACTGTGCCTTGAAGGTTGAGGTGGGAGGAAAGACGTTGGAGGAGGATGGTGTGATCGACTGCGTCGAACGCAGCAGATAGGTCAAGGAGGACGAGGAGGCAAAGGGAGCCTGGTCACAGGCGGTTAGGATATCATTTGTAACCTTAACTAGGGCAGTTTCTGTACTGTGAATAGGGCGGAAACCTGATTGGAGGGGTTCAAGGAGTGAGTGAGTTGAAAGGAAAGAGCGGAGCTGGGAGGCAACCACTCTTTCAAGGACCTTGGATAAAAACGGGAGGTGGGAAATGGGTCGATAGCTTGATGGGTGCGACGCATCAAGGGAGGGTTTCTTAAGGATAGGTGTGATGGTGGCGGTTTTAAGGGTGATAGGGACGGTACCTGAGGAGAGGGAAATGCTGATGATGTCAGAAATGAACGTGTCCAAAACGTGGAGCTGGGTGTGGAGTCGGGGGGGGGGGGGTGGGTGGATATGGGTTCCACTGAGCATGTGGTGGGTTTCATGGAGGTGATTATTTTTGTGATTAAAGACGGGTTAGTGGGGTTGAAAGTATGAAATGGGGTGTGGGTGGGGGTTGATGAAACGGATGGAGGTGCGGAGCTGGAGGAGAGGTCGGGGGAGGAATCCGCGGAGCGGAGTTTCTCTATTTTGTACTCGAGGAAGTCCAACATCTCCTCACAAAGTTCGTTTGAGGAGAGAATCTGCGAAGCGAGACGGGGGGGCGGAGGAGCTGGTTGGTGGTGGCGACAAGGAGGCGGTGGTTGTCCTTCGCTTCCAGGATTATCGTGGAATATAAAGCTGATTTGGCGGTGGCTAGGTCGGAGCGGTAAAAGTTTATGCGGTCCAGCCAGATTTGCCGGTGGACCGTGAGGCCAGATTTGAGCCAGGTGAGTTCAGCTGCTCTCACTTGGCTTTTGAGGGAGCGGAGGTTAGTTGTGTACCAGGTTGATTATCGGGAGTGGGAGACGGTTCTGGAGGTGAGGGGGGGCAGGTGTCGAGGCTAGTGGAGAGGGTGTTATGGAGGGCGGTGGTGGCGGATGATGGGTCGGTGCATAAAGAGTGCCACTTTGGGAGGAGGTCGGAGGTTTCGTGGGCAGATTTGAAAGTTTGAGGGGGAATCTTCTTCCAGGGATGGTAGAAGATGGTGGTCGGTTTGGAAGTGGAGGGGGGATGGATAGAGGTGTTGAAAGAAATGAAAAAATGGTCTGAAATGGCCTTGTCGATGATGGTGACTCCAGAGACGTTGAGGCCTCGGGTGATCACCAGATCGAGCGGATGTTCGTGGGCGCGGGTGGCACTGTTAATGTGAAGGGAGAAGTTGAAAGACCAAAGTAAAGAGGAGAATTCAGAGGAAATGGGGTCAGGAGGGAGTGAAATGGAGGTTGACGTCGCCAAGAATGATGAGGCGATCAGAGGAAACGCAAAGGGAGGTTAAAAGTGAAGAGAAATCTGAAATGAAAGTGGGGGAGGGTTTGGGGGGGCCATGAACTAATAGGATTTTGAAGGAATTGTGGGAGGAGTGAGAGAGGGTGAACTGTTCTAAAGAGGGGAAAAAACCGGAGGAGTAGAGGGATAGGGCGAGGGATGAATTTGAAATGAGGGCCACACCACCGCCTCGACGGTTGGGTCGAGGGGCATGGACGAATTTGTAATTGGGTGGTGTTGCATCTACGAGTGCGAAAGTGTCGCCTAGGGTAATCCCGGTCTCCGTCAGGGCCATGATGTCAACGTTCTCATCAAGAATGTGATCGTTGATGGCCAGGGTCTTGTTGCAGACAGAGCGGACATTTTGGAGGCCGATGCGGAAAAAGCAGTTGGCCGAGGGTTGAGAGGGGGGGGCTGGGATGGTCGGCGGGGAGGGTGGGGATCTGGATAAGGGAGGAGAGGTTGACCGCCCGGGTTTGTATCCGGTGGGACTGGCGGTGATGGTGGGGGACAGGGCACGTGGGGTGGCTGCTGTTGGACAGCCAGCGCCGAATGCCACGGTGAGCCCAACGGAGAACTCCAAAACTGGAACAAAGGGAAGTGGTGGGAGGGTCGAGCAGGGACAGTAGTCGACGAGGGCGAAGAGAAAGAAGGGTAGAGAAGGAATAACGGAGAGGGGGGATTGGGGTGAAAGAATTGAGGAGGGGAGGGAAGCTCGGGTCATGGCGGCAGCCATATTGCGCAAGCGGGAGATCAGGAGGGAGGGATCAATGGGGCGGCATCATCCAAAGCGATGTGAGGCCGTGACAGGGGGATGCAGGGGCGTTGCGGTCTGGAGCCTGGCCGGGACTGAGGCCGAAGCTGGGGCTGTGGGTTTCAGGGCCAGTTGCCGGGGATGCGTGGGCCCGGGCCATGGGTCGACGGCTCAAGGCTGGAGCTGGGAACGGGGTAGAGAATCTCGGGGCTGTATGTCTTGAAGCCGGTCTTGGAGCCGGGGATGAGGGTCACGGAGCTGTTGGTCGCGGGGCTGGAGCCGGTGGCTGTGGGTCCTGGGGCTGTGAGTCTCGGTGCTGGAGCCGGTGCTGCGGTTCCTGGGGCTGTGGCTGGAGTCGGTGCTGTGGGTCCTGATGCTGGGGCTGTGGCTGGGGCCGGGGCTGTGGGTCTCGGTGCTGGAGCCAGGTCGAGCAATATCTGCTATGTGGACTTCTTAATCTCATGCTGCACAGAGACAGCTGTGAGTCTCGGGGGACAGAAGGGACACCCAGAGGACAGCCTAGACATGTCATCTATGTGTCCCTCTCGCCGCCATTTTTAAAAGCTGCAGCATCATGCCAGTTTGCCAAATAATGTACCAATGGTCACTGTAGCCTGAGAAGTTTATTGACTCTGAATTTCTCCGGTACAAGAAAAATAAATCATATGTCATCCATAATACTGCGAAATTTACCGATATCGCAAACAGTAAAATAATGACTTTCCTTTGGTTCTTCATCTCTGGATCACTGTCTCCCTCACCTCTATTCCTGTCCCCATCACTGTGTCCCCGCAATCTCATGCGGGCTCGACTGGCCACTAGGATGTGCCTGACAGTCAGGGCGTTGAACAGCAAAATCCCATCGAATGGGAGCATTTGGGTTAAAACAAGTTCGAGGAGGTCAAACACATTCCATTGGATAAACGAGTAAACGCTTGCTTTGGTCACGCAAATCCACGATATGCTGTTAGATATGAACTCTGGTTCATAGACAAAGTACCAGGGAATGTTTACCCCCAATGAAGAACACACTGAGCCCCGCTATCACTGCTGCAGCTGTTTGTTCCGTGCAATATTTAGTTTTCAGTTGTTGGCAGCAGATGGCGACATAACGGTCGAAGGCTAAAGCCACAGTTAGCCAGACAGAGATTGCCGATGCTGCAGTACTCAGTGCCTCTAGCAACGAGCAAACATAGGTGATGTTCACGAATGAATATGGGAAGTAGAAAGGAACAATGCGATAGAAAATCACCACAAAAATTACCATAATCAGATCAGGCACTGACATGGCCAGCAGAGAGTGGGAGACACATTTTGAAAGACCGCACCTCCCTCGGGACAGGATCAGAATGGCTACCATGTTAGCTGCAGAGAGAGTGAACGTAAAATGACCAGTTATAATAATCAATTTCTACAGTTCATTTTCTGCTGGTAGAGTAATATTTTCTGCTGCGCTTTCTGTTGGGTACTTTTCGCTTCTCTCACATGAATTCACTATTTTTGCGACATCAAAGTGCGATGGAGAGAAGTCTGCCTCGCTGCCCATCGCCAGGAGTCACATTCGCACGCACATGCAGAGGCAGAAAAAGATGCACAGACAGCGGGAAATGCACTGACATGAAGACAGGGAAAAAGAGCAAGAAACAAATACGGAACACGCAGGACGATGTAGAGAAAAGTAAATTCAGGCCGAAATGCAGAAATACACTTTTATGTATATCGGCAGAAAGACCTCTACCTGTTCTGAGAGAGAGAGACCGTCACAGACAAAGGGGGAATGGGAGATACACAGATACAACTACACAGAGAGTTAAACACAGACACAATGAGTTTGGTACAGAGATACAGCGAGTCAGATAGATGCACTCAGACTGACAGATAGAGGGTTATTCAAAGACAGAGGGAGAGAATCACTGATACAAAGAGAAATGCACAGAGACAGATTCATATAGATATATATGCACACAGGCAGAGAGAGCGACACATCGCCTAAATACACGTACACAAACATACAGATGAATTAGACAGATATGCACACAGATAGAGATAAAATTACATACAAGGTGAGAAAGATTCACCGACAAGTAGAGACAATTCCACACACAGGGAATGGTAGTAAATATTTGAAGCAGATGTGGATGTAGATCGATACATAGATAGACACACACACGCAACTAGAGAATGAGAACAGAGAGGGGGGGGGGGGGGGGGTGGGGGAGGGACGCAGAAACAAACAGAAGAACAGCCACATGCAGAGAGATATACAAAGAAGTACAGAATGAGACAGGGAGACCTACATAGGTCTTGTGGGGTCAGTTTAGAACGAGACACATGTAAAAACGTTTCACCTGCACAGCAGTAAACAAACCCAACTAAGACTTCCATGAATCTCAATTTTACATGTAAATCCCATAGATAGATTGTTGGAAAATAATGCAGAGAGAAGCTATCTCTACATATGTCTGCTGATCTGTTTGTCCATGCGTATCTCTTCCTCTCTCCCCCCCTCTCTCTCTCCATAGGCCGTGGTGTTCATGTCCGTATTTCAATATATAGCTCTATTTCGGTATCACTGCAAATCTCCCTCTCACTGCCTGTGGGCAATATGCTTTACTTTCATATTCTTATGGATAGCGATATGATTCCTTAAGACTCAAGCCCCCCAGCTGACCAAACTAAATCTATATGAACAATTATGTGTGGAGCAAAGAAACTTGCCTTATGTTTCCCACTACTTCATAATGAAACCCGGTCTTCCGGCTTGACAGTTCAATGCTGTAGTAATGGAGAGAGGGGAATACGGATAGCGGAAAGACAGCTCACAAAATACGTGGAGAAGGGGATTGATATCAATGGAAAGAGAGAGGGACACGCATACATAGAGAAATAGGTACTCACAGTCACATATAGAGCGAGAGAGATAGACACAGATCAATACATGAAGAGACAGCGAGATGTAAACAGGTAAAAATGTTGACGTACAATGTGCAATAAACACGGTCAGAGAGTATGTAGCACGCAGTTTGGGACAGTGCCGCAGGACTCTGGATCCTCAGCAGCCTGGGGAGGGAGTAGTTGGGAAAACCGTCCAACAGAGTATTTGCATTGCCAAGCCGGAATGTAATGAAGACATGAATGAGGCTATCAGCGGCTTTGAAGTGGTGCGTTATTGGCGGAGTCAGGCAATGTGGGTTAGATGAGGAAAGTAAGTGGGTGGCATTGCTTGGATGTGACGGAGGCAAGACACGTGAGTGTCGAACAAGACAACAAGGTATCTGAGTGGCTTGATGAGGTCAAGTGAGCAACGATGGAGGTTGACACTACCAGCGACGGATGCTTCAAGACGCTGGCGAGAGCTAATCAACAGTGAATGTATAGAAATAGCTGGAGAATAACAGAGAGATGAAGGGATGCAATGCGACAGCTAGAGTGCTAACCACGCAGAAAGAAAAGGACAGATAGACACTGATAGAAATGGACACAAAGAGGCAAAATTACACAGATATACCAAGAAAGAGAAAGATGCAAACAAACAGAGATAATAATATTAAATCTTGCTTTTCATGTAGCGCTTTTTGCGTCTTCCAGAAGTCTCAAAATGCATCACAGAATAGAGTGAGTATAAGTGAATTGACTGTCTATTTGTGAGCGAAATGTAGCAAGTCAGTGTCACACAAGCAGTGATGGAGTGAAATCAACATTTTTTGTCAGGCATTATTAATAGGCGAGTAAAGTAAGGAAACCTGCCCAAGATTTCACACTAACCTGCCAGGAATTGAAGACAGATCTCTTGCTATTAAGTCTAGTGCTCTAACAACTGAGCTACGGTAGAAGGGGAGGTACAGGGGATGGCGATTTTCAAAGTATTGCAGAGACAGCGGCAGACACACAGAGGCACAGCTTGAGATACTAGACAGACGGAAGCAGATCGGGAAAGACACACACAACGCGTACTTAAGGAGAAAAAGTTAAGCACGTATGAATGAATAGAGGGCGAGAGAGCCGCACACGGTCAGAGAGAGGGAGTTACAGACAGCGGAGGAAGAAAGTGCATGATATATGCAGACATACGGTGATACACGAGCAAAGAGACTGAGAGGTAAACACACAACAAGAGAATGATACACACAGACACAGAGAATAAATACATACCAACAGAGAGATTCACACACACAAAGTGAAAGCAACACACACTGTATTTAGATGTGTAGAGATACAGATACAACATTAGATACATAGAAATATGTACACGCTGACGGAGAATAATGGACAAACAGAAAGAGAGAAAAAGAGAGGCAGAGACGTGCTCACAGACAGTCAGAGTGCTACACATAGTGTGAGACAGGGGGTTAACGGGACAGCAAGAGATAAGCAGAGAAATTGAGAGAAAGGGATGGAGATATACATAAAAAACATGAGTAAAAACAACAGCTTACATGTATGTAGCGCCTTTCGCACCGGGTAGCTAACACAGAGAGAGACAAATACAGAATCAGATCCAGCACACTGCGAGAAAAGAAACAGAGAGAGCGCGCAACAGCTATAGAAACTCAAACAGATATAAACCCAGCCACACAGGGAGAAAAAGTAAGACAAAAGAGTAGGATACAGAAACAAAGGCATTCAGATAGATTCAGAATCATGCACAGCCAGAGGGATCCGGAGAGTTACAGAGACACAAAGAGACAGAGAGAGCACAAATATGCATAATAAGAATCCTGGTATTTTTAAGTAGCACTCTTCGAGTCTTGTAGGCTTCTCATGCGCTCGACCGAATCTACACTGACGTGAATTGACTGTAAATTTGTGCAGGAAATACAGCAGCCAATGGCGCATAAATTTGTTATCCATTGTAGTGATCAATGTGATATTAGTTTTTTCTTTCTTGGGGGATTAATAACAGGTGTATGACGTAAGGTAACTTGTAAGGATGCTATCACACTGCCAGGAAATGAAATTCCGTCTATCGACTCCACAAATTATTTCGCTCTTAATTTATCAATCAAACAATGAATCAAAACTGAAATCTACATAGCGTCGTTCACGTCGAAAGGACGTCCAAGGCGCTGTAGTGTCAGGAGTGGACAAGGGAAGTGGGGAGACGCCGTGGCAGGATGAAGAAGAGTAGGAAAATTGACTATATTTCTGGGATCAAAGCGGAAGACAGATTGCGCAGAGCAGTGTCGCACAATCAGCCATGGCAGTGGGATTAGGAGAGAAAGGGGGGAAAGATGGCAAGGGGAGGTGGCGGGGGAGACAGCGTAGGGGGAAGCAGAGCAGGAAAGCCGACGTTTTGTAGGCGAAACCCCACCCCATCGCAGCAGACAAATTGTGCTCAGCAGCGTCCCACAAACGGTCACTGAAATTGGGACAGGGAGGAAATGTGGAAAAGAGGGTATAGGGGGAGAGGGATGTCAACGGGGCAGATTGAAGGTAAGATGGGGTGGGGTAAAGTAAGAGAGGAAGAGCGGGAAGCAACGAGGTTAAGTGGAAACTAAAACGGGTTAAAATACACAATTGCCTGATTCAGAGGGACAGTTGTAAACCGGTCGAGCTGCAAGCCTTAATGCATATTAATAAATAAATTAACTTTGGTAAAACACTTGCCGGGAAAACCAAATGCAGCGAGAATCGAGTGGTAAATGTATTTCTATTCTGTGAATAATCGGAGTTGTCATCTTCAAATCGGAAATTATTACGTCTTCTCTCGGCAGAGGCAGCTGCTGACGGCTGAACGATGATGCTAGAAAGTCTCAAACGGATTCTTATATAAACCAACAGTGATCGCTTTGTTGAGCAATGTTACCACGGGGTCGTCGATGAATTTGAGCCGCATGCAAAACAGTTACTCAACGTGTGTAATGTCATTAACCTCAAGGATTTAATTTTGGGGGGCAGCCCATTGTTTCATCAAAGCTGAATTATTGCGAACTCCCTTTAGCTCAGAGGTTAGAGCACTCGCCTTGCAAGCGTGAAACATGTGTTCGAATCCAGGCAAGTCGGCGTGAAACCTTGAGTAAATGTCCTTGCTCCACAAGGCTGAAAATAATCCTCCCAATAAAAACACAACAATAAAAATTGGTCTTGTCAACCCACGACTGTTTGTGGTGGGGGGACGCTGCTGTGCGCAAATAGCTGCCGCGTTTTGCCTATAAATATACAGTCACTTCACTTTACAGTATATATTGTGAAGCACTTTGATACATTGATCAGATGCGAAACGCGCTACAGCAAATGCAAGGTTTATTATTATTATCATCTCCAGTTACGCACTTAATTCCCCAGAGTGTAAATTAAAGCAACTTCGCTCCATACCGACAAGCTCCCATCTTCATTTATTACAGAGAGTGTGGAGAAGTGCATGGGAAGAACCAAGGTTTTGTGATCCCAGTGTGCGTCCTGAGGTTCCTGTTGAAATGTAACCAACCAAAGCTGAAATGCTTCTCAATACAACGAATCTATTTAGAATCTATTTCAATAACCGTGTGTATTGTATTGTCACAGTCGCACCTGACATAAAGCTCTAGAAGAGAAAGGAAGTGATAAACAGTCGCATTGTTGCTGCTCGCTAAATACCTTTGCACCAGAATATCATTATACATATTGCTTGTCGACGTAGAGATGTTTCAACATTACTTCCGTGACAGAACAGCAGTGCTTCATGTCACGACCTCCTGTGGCCTTGTTGGCTAGACTAAGCAAATTCCCTGCTGGTCGACCTTCGTAATTCCCCCCTCTGTAGGCTGCAGATAATCCAGAACTCTACAGCCCGTGTCCTCCACGGTTCCCAACTCCGTGACCCCTTTTCCCCTATTCGTGCCCGACATCAATGGCTCCCCATCATTCAGAGGATCCAGTTCAAGATCCTGGTCCTCACATTTCACGCAATCCACAACCTTGCCCCACCCTTTATCCGTGACCTCCTATCCCATTACCAAACTGCCCGTCCCCTCCGCTCAGCTGTCTCTGGCCTGTTCCACGTCCTCCGACCCTCCCGCCCAACGATTGGCAGGTGAGCCTTTAGTCACTCTGCTCCCAATCTCTGGAACACCATTGTGATGCCCCTCCTCCTCGCCACCTCCCTGGCCACCTTCACGTATCTAACCATGGCTCTCCTCTTCGTACCCACAAAGGTTGCAATGCGCAACTGGCTGTTGAGTTTCATCAACAAACATACAGTTAGTTAATTTATGTTAATTATTCTGTTATTATTTTTGCATCATTACTGAGTGACGACGTTATTATAAATGGACCAAAAACAAGTATTACGATAAGAACGCCATTTGAGAAAAAATATACATGAATCAATACTGAATAAAACTGAATCCCTTTGCACAACAACACAATCTCTCTAGAAAGTAATCTGTTTTTTAGTTTAATGAACATATAATTTCATAGGTTGAAATGGCTAATTTTATCAGCGTGTTTTTCTTGGCGAGATTATTATCAGGTGTGTGTGTATATTTACGTGTATATATCTCTGTGTGTGCTTGCGTTCGTGGAATAGGAAAGCTTGTCCAAGGTTCCACCCTTAACTGCCTGGATTCGAACACATTTCTCACGCTTGTGAAGCGAGTGCTCTAACCACTGAGATACAGGATCTCCGCAGTTTGTGGAACAGATCCATATGAAGTGCTTTTGTGACACTCGAGTATGTGTTATATCAATGGTAAAGAGCATTATTATTTCTATGACTTTCCCTCTTTCCATACATGAATGTATCCACCACTTTGGTTTGCAGTTGAGATATTGTCACATATTTCCACTGCGAGCGACAGCAGCAAAGTCAGTAATTGTCAAATATGTCATTAGTCATTACTAATATATGTGCAGCGATTAAAGCATTTGTCTGCCCGTGGGTGTTTTAATATCAGTGGTATAATGTGACGGTAACACAGTGTGTGAAAGAATAATAATAACAAATCTTATTTATCAAAAGTATAAAATGTAAGGTTTATTAGTTTTAGTTTCACTCTTTCCTTACATGAACCACACTATCACTACTTCTGCTTCTGGTTGGAAATCAGTCACGAGTTTCCTCTGAGACACAGCAGCAGAGTCAACAAATTGTCAAACAGGTCAACAGTCATTCCAGGCCTCTGAGCTGAGATTAAACCTTTTCTCTCCTATTAGCAGGTTATTGTAAAGTGGGGGCAGGCTGACAGCAGTCTGATTCTAACATGGCTTGTGTGATCGCATGTTTACTGTGGCTGTGCTGGATGCAGCCACAGTGACAGTCAACCACTTCAATGGACTTCCCGACGTGAGAGGCGCTCTGCACACGTCATTGTGTTGTTCTTGATGTTGGGTTCGATACCAGGACAGTGCAACACATTGGGCAGATATCCGTACTCCACAGGCCTCAGTTTAAAATACATCCATTAGGAAAACTGTTCTATTAAAATAGCGGTGTGCTATTCCTTGGGTATTTTTACTTTTATAAAAACTAAATATTACTTTACAACATTCGCCTTATTTACTTCATAAGAGTTTATTCCAAATACAGTGAGAACTGTGTGTGGAATACACACATGGCGAATCCTTCGGCAAATTTATTTAATCCACACGCCCAATAGTAATCCGTCCCATACCAAAAAATTTATCACCAATCATAAATTGGTCATTTACATCCACTACTGTGTTTGGGGACGTTGCTGCGCGCAATTGGCTGCCCGACATCGGGCGCTGCCAGCCTCAATATACAAGGCTGTACTCTCCACCGCACAAATTCAGTCAGGAACCTCGGCATCACATTCGACCAAAAGCTCTCCTTCCTCCCCCACATTCGTGCATTGACCGGCGTCGCTTACTTCCACCTGCGCAACATTGTCAGGCTCCGCAATTATCTCACCCACCACGCTGCCGAAACACTCCTGCACGCGTACATCACCTCAAGGCTGGACTACGGAAACGCTCGCCTCGTCGGCCTACCCAGCTCCTCCATTCACAGGCTGCAGGTCATCCAAAATTCTGCAGCCCATGTATTATCCCGCACCAGCCTCCGCGATCATATAACCCCCACCCGCGCCCGACTCTACTGAATCCCCATCCTCCAGAAGATCGAGTTCAAGATCCTCGTCTTCACCTTCAAGGCCTTACACGGCCTTGCCCCGCCCTATTTAACCGAATTACTCTCCCCCTACAAGCGCACCCGGAACCCCCGTTAAGCAGGACTTGGCCTGCTCCAAGCCCCCCGCCCGAACCGCCCCACCATCGGAGGCCGGGCCTTCAGTTTTTATGCTCCGACCCTATGGAATTCCATCCCCCAATCTCTCCGTCTCGTTTCTTCCCTTTCCTCTTTCAATGAACGTTTGAAGACTTTCCTCCTCGACCGTGCCTATTGTTCCACCCCGAATTCTTCGACCTCCCCTAATTGTTTCACCCTTTTCCGTACACTACCTTCCCAGATCGGGTCACACGCCTCCTGTGCAGCGCCGTGGAACGTCTTCCCGACGTGAAAGGCGCTTTATAAGTGTAATTTGTTATTGTTGTTGATGTTTCTCTCTCCCATAAACAAACAGTCAAATCACTTGACAATGTATTCTATGAAGCGCTGTGAGTCGCTTAGAGTAGTCGTGAAAAGCGATAAAGCGAATGCAAGTATTATTATCATTACTGCTGTTATTATCCACTTGTCTTAATTCCAACAAACATGTATCACAATCTTCTATCGGTTGATTAATCAACACATATAATACAGAGCTAGTGATGCATTTCCTTTTCTTTAATTGACTTGATATGAAGTAAATCAAGTGTAAGCTGTGGGGACAGATAACCGATGGCTTGTTACATGGTGTCTCACTGCTCTTTACTGATTCCCAGCGTTTGGTTGTGATTAGGGTTATTGTACGAGGCTTCCTATGATGTGTATCACTGTGGTGCAGACTGACTGCACAGTGATACATAGCGGAGTCTGGCTGCTGCAGGCTGGCGATGGATAAATAGCTGATTTTCTTGGCAGTGTCAAGAGAAGCAGAAATATGATCTCCAGTGGGGTTTCCTCCCTCTCCTGTAGTGTTTCTGTGGAGAAGGTATTTCGGTGCCTCACCAAGGGACTGACGGTACCAGGAGACAATGAACTTCTGTCCGCAGAATCCTGAGTATTGGCATTGTAAATCCACTCTCTCTCCAGCAATAGACTTTGTTTCAGGCGGTGACTGGTGTATCGATCCTACGTGGAGGGAATCACAGGATAGTGAGCATTTCAATGGCATAGCGTTGTACAGCAATTAAGGAGGACATTAGGACAATTGTTTATTTGCCAGCTGTTTGGGGCAATTGTCCAACTCATCCCATTTCCATTGTTGCCCCACATTCTTGACACATTTTGCTTCTGCATTACTCCACCGGTCCATTTCCACTTTAAAATGGATAGTTTAACAGGCTTATACAAGAATATCAGGCAGCGGATTGCAGATTATCATAACTTTGAAATTTATAACAAATTCTCTTTTTCTCCCGTTTGCTTCTTTTTTAAAAAAAACTTTAAAACACATGTCCTTTGATTACTGACCCACTGGCCAATGGAAACAGTTTCTATGCTCCCCTTTTATCAGATACTATTTTAACATTCATTGCACTCATGAAAAGTTGATCTCTTTGTATGTGTCAATTGCTTCTTTGCTGTAACCATTCTATTAAATCGTCTTTCAATAATAACTTTAATATCCTTCTTATCCTGTCAATAAAAGACACTTTAGATACACTTTTCACCTAAACCATACAGTTACTCTAATAACAATACTTGCATTTGTTTTTGCGCTTTTCATGTCCTCTAGCAGCCTCAAAAACCTTCAAAGAATATACTGTAAAGTGAATTGACTATATGTGAGTGGACGAAGCGCGGCACCCGAACAATAATAACACTATTATTACTGTTTTAATATAGGCGATTTTCCCAATTTATCGACGTCACAAAGCGCTTCACAGAATATACTGTAAATTGGAATGATTCTATATTTGTGGGACAAACGCGGCAGCGAATTGCGCACAGCAGTGTTCCTCACAAACAGTCGTGGATTGGATTGACCAATGTAGATTATTGTGGGAATTTTTCACGGATTATTATTAGAAGTGTGGAGAAAGGTAACTTGCCCAAGGTTTCGCCCTATTCTTCCTGGATTCGAACACGGGTCTCACGCTTGTAAGTGATTGCGATATCCACTGAGCTATAATCCACAATGAAATAGTTTAACTGATTCTATACGGGTTTGCTGTTGTAGATTACCCCCACTGAAGACCTGGTTGTCTTTGATCATGGGAATGTTTAGCAGAGAATCAGATGTCGGTGTACACAGTTAACTCCGTTGAATTAAAGTTGAGTAAAATGGAATTCCCCTCTGTAAATGTCGTGACATTAACATCGCTGCTGGAGGAGGTGAATTAAGTCTCTGGCTTGTTTCCAAAATCAGTTTTGTCTCAGTCTGTTAGCCTCTAAATGCAGTTTCATTTTTGCCAGAAGAAAACTGCTTTCCATAAAAAGTGTTAAATAATTGCTTAAATATGTTTGTTTCTTTGTTTGTGCATTTGTTTATTTATTTGTTTCCTTCTTTGATTCTTTCCTTGTTTCTATCCTTGTGTCTTTCTTTGTGTCTTTCCTTGTGTCTTTACTCGTGTCTTTCCTCGTGTCTTTCCTCGTGTCTTTCCTCGTGTCTTTCCTCGTGCCTTTCCTCGTGCCTTTCCTCGTGCCTTTCCTCGTGCCTTTCCTCGTGTCTTTCCTCGTTTCTTTCCTCGTTTCTTTCCTTGTTCGTTTCCTCGTTTCTTTCCTCGTGCCTTTCCTCGTGTCTTTCCTCGTTTCTTTCCTTGTTTCTTTCCTTGTTCCTTTCCTTGTTTCTTTCTTTCTTTCCTTCCTTCTTTCTTTCTTTCTTTCTTTCTTTCTTTCTTTCTTTCTTTCTTTCTTTCTTTCTTTCTTTCTTTCTTTCTTTCTTTCTTTCTTTCTTTCTTTCTTTCTTTCTTTCTTTCTTTCTTTCTTTCTTTCTTTCTGTCTTTCTTTCTTTCTTTCTTTCTTTCTTTCTTTCTTTCTTTCTTATTCTCTCTCTCCACTTCTATCCAATCTATCTCTCCCGCTTTCCCCCTCATCTCTCTCTAATTTACCTGAGATGCTTCCTACACGTGTATTTGCTTACATATTGGCAACATACCGTGTTTTCGTGTTAATGAATAGTTAGTTGCTTGTTTCTGTAGAATATGATATAGTTCAGTTGGAACACTCAACTTCCATACAGAGGGGAAATTGGTGAACATTTCACGTTATCGCTTGAGACAATCCTTGGTTTGAATAGAACAATTTAAAGCATGTTTCATATTGGAGACATTTCATTGAGAGTTGACTTCTCGATGGAATCGCGGCAGAGAGTGTCTATAATATGCCACTGGAACTCACATATCCTGCGTCTATCATTTGTCTGAATTTACAGTTAAATTATGTATTTAGGCATGTTCCTTTGTAAACCATCTCCAGAAAAAGTGCAATGGCATAAAACCAAAAATGGAGTAGATGCAGTTAATCAGAGGAAAAAGCCTATTAGCGGAAGCTGTCTAGTCTTTTAAAATCACAAGCATATCTTTTATTTTTCAAACGGCGGTCAAGGGGAATGTTGGCATGACACATTTGAACATAACTAGGCAATTTGTTAAAATAAGCAGTGCATTTTAGAAATTCAAGTAACTCATGTTTCGTTTTATTTCAGTAGAATTTATTATCACTTAGTTTTTGTTACTGTGACATTGGTTCCTGATCCATCTAAGGTATATTCCTCCCAAGGACACAGTAACCCAGCGCTCGTAATACAAGGCGCAAAATATATTCTACCTGATTATGATTGAATACTGCCACGAAGTAAATGTAAATGATAACAAGTTAGTTGTTAGTTTCTACATTTCTACCACTTTTTCATCACAATACATGCATCGTGTCCAAATTTGGTTTGATTTCAATGTAATTTCCACCCATCATGAACAAATTGCCTCGCCCAGAAAACATATAACAGTAAATAATTCTAGAGTTGTCTGCTTCAAATGGCTAATCCAGAAAGCAAACTTCTGACAATTACAGCGCAATAAAACATGGCACAGCAATTAGTGTTGATCTGCAATGTAATTCCATGTAAACAGCCGCACGGTATTTGTGCTCATGGATTCCAATGTGGCTTTCCAAAAAGCCAGCACAGTATTTGTTGTCAACACAAATATAGTATTTTGCAAAAACAGTGTAACACTATCTGGTCAAGTACAATTTATCAATAAATAATATCACGTGTACAAATATTTTGAAGATATTCCTATTCAGATTTGATATGTCGTCTATTCGATATACATAAACTGCGATATATGCCAATTGCACTCACATTCAACGTCTTTTAACACTACCTACATTTTCCTAAGTGTTCACCAATAATGCTTGTTAATCGAAGAGAGTGTTATGAAACACAATTCACATCTCAACACACTGGAAAATGTGCATAGAATTCATTGACAAAGTCACATTGACTGTGTGTTGTCTTTGAATTGACGAAGAAGCTTTTTGTATTGTTGGAAGCCTGGATGCAGCATTGTGTTGTACCACAGATATTGAGATACACATCTGTAGGTAGCGCTGTCTGCTACTTGCAAATCATTAATTTCCAGCGTGGATGTCTTTGTTCCCACTTTGATAACATCAAACCGTCTTTCGCGAGGGATGGACATCCAATCTCCACCATTTGGAAACTGCCTTTGAAATGCCAATCTAATGGATCTGTAGTTCCCACGATTCCCTTCTGCAAACACGCAGTTGATGGTCAAAGAATCACATCCTTCTTTGGTAACAGAAGTTGGTGTCTGTGTTAGGGTCTGACTGAAAACATCTGAAACATACACAACATGACGTCAGGTTAATACAGGCACAACTTTGACCTGTACCATTAGCAGCAAATCCTGATGCTTGGCATGAGTTGAATTGATTTCAATTAATACAATAATAATATAATTATAATATCATGTTTAATTAATAAAATACAAGCAGAACAGTTTAATCGATAGCAATCGGCTGCTACTTTTCGCCCGCAAAATAAAAAAAAGTACGGTCACTTCGACATACAATATACACTGTGAAGCGCTTTAAGACGTTTCATCGATGTGACAAGCCTCTGTATCAAAGCAAGCAATAATGTAAATTATTGTAAGGCACAGGGTGTTCACTCGTGCCGTGTAATTGGAACAAAAACTCACGTTGTAAGAAGTGGAAGGCGATGGAGACAGAGATGAGATGCATTCTTTCCTCGCTGGACAACTGAATGACTGTGTGCAACAGGGGGATGTTCTGCGTCAGCTTTAGAGACTAAATTATACTTGTACAGACTCTTTCCCGTCAGGAGAATCACATTAGCGTGTGACGTGATGGCCGGTGATAGCGGAATTGGGGTTGGAGGAGGGCGGGGCGATAAACGATTTAAGGAAAGGGAGTGACAAACTGTGCAAGTGAGCAGGGGGCAGAAGGGGATGATTTGGGTGTGACTGTTGAACAAAATGGGCAATTGGCGAGGGCAGTGATAGGAAAGAAAGTGAAGAGACTTCCAGAGGGCAAACGGCAGCGTAGTGTAGAGAGGGCCTCTGTTGTGAGTGGGTAAAGACAAATTAGCAACGACAGCAACAAAATTAGACTGATCGAGCGCTCTTCACCTCGGTAAGAGGTCACAATGCGCTGTACATCGAGGTCGGGACCAGCGAATTAGGGCAAAGTATCAGTGTTCTTGTTAGCGGAAGAAGAGTAGGAATGAGGGGGAGTGAGGAGGGGGAGTTGGAGAGAGTTGAGACGGGAGAGAGAGAGTCATGTGGCTTATGAGACAGTTGAAAGAATTGGTAGAGATTTGGGAAGTGAGGGAGAGAATTGGCAGCGGAGGGAGAGAGTATGCAGGAGGAGAGATTTGGAAATGAGGGAGAGAATTGAGACGATGAGAGAGTTGGAGGGAGGAGAAGAAAGTTGGGAGCGGAAGAAGAGTGTTGAGCGGGATGGGAGAGAGTTGTGAGTGGGAGGGAAAGAATTGGGAGGGCAGAGAGCAGGGATGGGAGGGAGTTGGTAGGTGAGGTAGAGAATTGTAGAGCAGGGAGAGAGTACGGCATGGAGGCAGAGAGTTGGGAGGGGAGAGTAAGATATTTAGGAGGGGAGGGGGATTGTTTGCAGGGTAGCGCGAAAGAGTTGAGAGGGCAGATGATGTGTGAGGAGGTGCAACTAGAAACTAGGGTAAAGGCATTGTGTGTGCGTACAGTGGCTGGAGTCGTATGTGGGAGAGAGAGTAATGGAGGGCTGCAGTGTGACACAGCGAAAGAAGATTTGACAGCTAATGGATGAATTGAAACGTTTCAAAACTTCCCAGCTGCTGTACCAAGTTAGAGCGTTTGTAGCATAAATATTTATATTAAATCTCGGCCAGTCCATCTCTCTGCCTAAGTCTCTGCCTTTCAAATGGAAGGCAGTTGTGGCGAAAATTATTAACTGATTTACCTAGCTGCAATTAGGAAACCGCTTATTCGTCGTTTGTCCAGTGGCTTTGGACGGAAAAACGCGTCTTCAAATTAATATTAATAATTGTGTGATCGCTGATTCCACGATTGAGTGCTGGACTTCGATGTTCATAATAGACTGCAAATTTTGTCCACGAAACACACAACAGCGACTTATATTTATTTAGCGCCCTTCAAGCCGGATGGAGTCTCAGAGCGCTTCAGAATAAAGGTATAAGTCAAGGACAGCGGGAGAAAGGTGACCGAATGTGACACATTCAATACTCCTGTAACCTGTCAAGCGCTTGGAGCCCTCTCGATCAAGTAATCAGCTGGTATATAAAATGTCAGTATTAGGGCTATCATGTTGTTTATCCAAACAGAGTGTAATCCACTTTCCAACTGGCATTTGTAATAAGTATGGAGATGGTTGAGGGCATGTGAGCAGGAGACGATCCCTTATGGACATAGACGTTTCACGTCATTTTTGGTTTCATGATGAAGAGTGAGGAGAATGCAGTTTGTGTGTGAAAGTGGTGATATTATCGATCATTCTGGAGACAATTTATTGATGATACTCATAATAATCATTGGATGTCATGTTGTGATTTATCACGTACTCGAGATGCCTCCAAGCGCTTCACAGAATGTGCGGTACAACGGAGTGACTTTGTGTTTTGGGGGTGAAACATTACGCAATGATGGACTGCAGCATCTCACGGACAGCAGTATTTGGAATGATCAAGTTCTTGGATAATATATATTGATTGCATTTTTTGTAGCAAATTATTATTTCATTTATTTTCATTGAAATATTTATTTATTTTTGTTAAATTCTTACTTAATTATTCAGAATTGTTGTTGTATTTTGGTTCACATACACTTATTATTTATTATTTCATGTATTTTTGTCACGTCTGTCTGTAATTATATTTGTAGTTATGAAACAACGACTTTGTTTCTGTGTTTATTCGTCTGATTCGTTTGTTCGCTTGTTTACTTTCCAAGGATAATTTCCAGTGGAACAAGACTCGCCAATCGACAAACACCAGGTTCCTATTTACTGTTTAGTAAAGAAAGGCACATGTCATAAAGAAACTTTCTCTAGGTTTCGTGTAGACTGTGAATCAAAAGCAGGACCTCTCGCTTGTGAGATAGGACCTCTCGCCATCAAATTAGAGCACTCCACATTATTTGTTAGATGGCGGCATCTAGTGGTGGTTCAGGAGAATGACAGGCGAATGGTTTGAGTTGATTTAGGAAACATGCAAGTTGGTTTTCAGTTAACCGAGTAACCATTGAATGCGGGATAAGTCGTACAACATTAATATTAATATTCCGCTCACACCAACACTCTCCTCCACAACCACACCTTCCATACTGACTGATTCGCCGGAGCAACTATCCGCCTCCCACACCCTCGCATCCCGTGTCTCTCCCACGAATCCACCCAATCCCACAAAGCTCTCCTCTCTCCATAGCTCTCGCCTCTCCACATAACTGCCACACTTCTAAAAGCGCAACCCCACCCACACTCCCCCCAACCACCCCACCCCCTCTACACACTCCTCAATCTCGCAGAGAGGTTCAAACAATGAATCTGTTGCACCATTGAAGACTCAAATTTGCTCTCCGCCGAAAGGACGGAAAATAAACTCAAGTTGTTTTATTTGTTCTTGTCGTTAAAGACGCAATATATCACAACCTATTTTGCTGTGAAGTAACTCAACTGTGTATACATTGGGGAGCGTGACAGCCAGATAGCACTGTTCAAGTGCGGATGGGTTCCAGATACCCTTGTGAATGGAACCAACCACTAGAACACAGTACACTTCTTGCAGCTTCCTTCACTATGTAAAGTAGTCCAGGGGCGCTGGGCCATGAGGGATTTTGTATTCCAGACAAAAGTTGGCTTCTCAGTTGGGGTGGAGTGCTGGGGTAGTGCCGATGGAATGGTGACTAACTCCACGGTCAAGGAGGAGAATTATAACATGATAATCTCATTTTTCTGGAAAATTTCACATCGGGCAGAGTTCCCAGTTTACTGGACAGTTAGTGTTTCGAACCACAGTTTGGGCTCGGAATCGGGAAGGTTGAATGGCAGTGGGAGTTGGAGGTTGACGAGAAGCACATTCGATATAGAGTGACTCAGATGGGTCTTGAGGGAAGTGGAAGAGAGAGAGGTCGAGACAAACGGAGAGCAATATAGAGCTCCATGGAGTGGGGTCGGAGAATCAGCCGACCATCAATGATTTGTTTGGTTTATTGGATCATTTAATCGATTCCCCGCGAATCCTCCAGGCCTGACTATGATTCCGCATCCTTTCCAACAAGTTGTACAAAATGAAAGCAGTTTCTGTTCGAGCCCTGCAGTGTAATCAACCACTGTGGTGAGACTGAAGGCACGGTGATACACTGCGCACTCAGATACTAGCAGCTCAGAGATGGAAAAACTGGTGAAAGAACTAGATTCCTGCAGCTGAGCAGCGCAACGTTTTCGAAATCCTGTTCGTTTCACCAGATCGCCATCACCAGAATATATCTCCGGACTGTAAACTCTGGGTGTTTGTCTGGGTAATGTCTGTACCAGAAGAGATAGTAATTGCTTGCAGTAGTGGTGTGGGTACACACAATATTGACAGCTTCTCCTTCTTTCGTAACCACCGTGGCAGCTTTCTGACTGACGTAATCAGCGTCACAGACTTCTGGAATAAACCAGGAAAAGCACGGCGAAATATTATTTACCAAATTCACAGTTTATTCGTCAGCAGTGGAACAATAGTTAGCAATGCGTTTTGCACAGCGTGTTATAGCATTGTTGAGACTCATTAATGCGTTGTCCAGAATATACAATCAAGTGATAAACTGTAGATTTTGTCGCCAGAACATGTCAGCCAGTTTTGCACATCAATGCCTCACAAAGACTTGTGGTATGAGTTACTAAACTATTATTGAAACATACATAAGGCATTATTACCTTCGGAAAATATATCTGTCTGTCTGGTAAACAAAGGTTAAAATCGATAAATAAATTTTATTTTGAATATCAAGGCAAGGGTTCAAACCGGTGATAAATCCACGTTCAAAATCCTGAATGTAGGATCTTGAATGCTCCTCACATTTAACGACCTCCACAACCTCGCACCGACATGTGTTACGTCATATCCTTTCACAAACCTGAACTCCCGATCAATCCGCTCAGCAGGCTCTGGCCTGCTCCACCTACTCCAACCAAGGGACTGTTTCCCCTGGTACGAGAATCTATAACCAGGGGTCAGTGTCTTAGAATTAAGGTTCAGCCATTTAGAACAGATTTGAGGAAACATTTCTTCACTTAGAGGTTAGTGAATTGATGGAAGGCTGTGGATGCTCAGTCCTTGAACATTTGCAAGGCTGAGACTGATAGATTTTTCAAAAATAAAGGAATTGGGAGAAATAGTGATAGGCCAGTTAATCAGAGTTAGGTGAGAAGATCAGCCATGATCTTATTGAATGACGGAACAGGCTCGATGAGCTGAATGGCCTACTCCTGCTCCCATTTGTTATGTTCTTATGTTCAAATCTATCCGCAATGCCGTTCACGGCCGAATCTTCAGCCACTTTGGCCCCAAAATCTGGAAATCTGTCCTGCAGTCCTCCACGTCGCCCACGCTCCGGCCTCCTTGAAGTCTAGCCTCAAGACTCTCCACTTCGACAGCAACTGATAAGCCTCCCCTTCCAGCCCACCTCCCAGTCCTCAACATGGGTTTGAAACTGTAACTGTCCAGCGCCTTGAGACACCCTACTGACGGTAAATGAGCTATAAAAGTGCAATTTTTGTCGGGTTGCTGTTGTTTGTTGCACAGTTTCTATAATGCGGGATAGACGGCTGTTTCGTTTTGGAAGACGGTTGAGCTAGAGGTGAAGCTTTGGAGGGGTCTGCAGCACACTACTGCAAGTCTTGCTTGTTACACTATTGACTATTGGTCCAACAAAATAATAAATGGAAAGAAACATGGTATTTGCAAACTGATATGAGTGAATTGCATCTGGATGTGTAGCGCTTAACTCGTTCACTAATTGCTGTCTGCGTTTAGTGAACGTGTAATGATGTGAGGGTTTAGCTGACAAGCTGATGGGAGGGGAATGTGGTTTGCGCTGTGTCTGTCTGCTGAAGTATCTGCTCCCCGCTGGGCCTCAAAGCCAGACCAAAATTCCGCACACGCTTCAAACACACGTATCGTCCCCTATGTATAAAATGAAGACAGTTTTTGTACGAGCTCTGCAGTGTAGTCAACCACAGTGGTGCGTCTAAAGGCACAGTAATACACTGCGCTATCAGATACCAGCAGCTCAGAGACGGATAACCTGATGGAAGAACTAGATTTCTGTAGGTGCGCAGAGAAACGGTTTCCAAATCCTGTGCCTTTGACTGGATCATTAGTCGAAGATTTACTCAGGACTATAAACTCTGGGTGTTTGTCTGGGTACTGTCTGTACCAGTAGAGATAGTAACTGCTAGCAGTCGTGGAGTATGTGCAAACCAAATCGACAATATCTCCTTCTTGCTTAATCTCGGTAGCTTTCTGGTTGACAGAATCGGCGTCACAGAGTTCTGCAATAAAGCAAGCAAATAACAGTTAACATTCATAGAATCATAGAATCTTATGGCACAATGGGAGGCCATTCGGCCAATCGAGTCTGTGCCGGCTCTTTGAAGAGAGGAATTCTATCACAATCCCCAGCTCTCTCTCCCGATAACTGTGCAAAACTGTCCTCCAAAAATATACGTCTACATCTCTTGTAAAATATGCATCAGCCTCTCCAACCGTTTCCGGCAATGCATTCAAAATCCCAACAACGGGATGAATGAAAAAACGTTTCCTCAACTTCTCTCTAAATCTTTAGAAACTATTAAAGCATCTCGATTGCGGAATGATTTCTCTGTCCACTCAGCTACAGGTCTCCCTCCAACAATTGTTGTTGAAATGGAGCTGACCATCAGCAGCGACACTGAATTAGCTCAAGACGACCTCACCTGCTGTAAAGGTTCCCAGCAGTAGACAGAAAACAAACAGCCTCATTGCTGCTTCTCAGCCTTTGCGGTTGTGTCTGTGACATCAGTTTGCTGGGAACCATCCGCAATATTCGTCACTGGCAAATCCCACAGTCCCACGTCACCTCATTGACATCTCACACTTGCTTCAACAATAGGAACCGATTGGTTTAACACAGCGCAATACGCAATTGACTGTGTGTATGGCTGTGGGGGTGGGGGGGTGGAGAATTGGGGTGAGGGGGAGCTGGAGGGCAGGGAATCCTCATACACAGCTCCTGTTAACTCTATAATTAAAACGCAGCATATGGGATGGTGATAGTAAAAATAGAACAGCGAAAACGTAAATTTATATACCGCTCTCTAATGCAGGATGGCATCTCAGAGCTCTTCTCAATGACAGATCCTAGGCCCGTGCGAGGGACTGGAGTAGAAAAGTAACCAAATTCTCGGTCAAAACAAACATCTTCATCTGATTCCCAAAAGTAGTAAGAGAGGGGGCGAGGTGAAGCTATTCCTGAGACTCGGGGCGAAGTGGCTGACGGCACGGCCGCCGACAGTGGAGCGGATGATTTAGGGGACAAGGAGGAGGCCAGAAACGTAGGACTCAAGGCAAAAGTTGCTGTGCTGGGGAGAGAGGTAGGTCAGAGAGGCAGGGGAGGTGGATGCAGAGGAGTGTAGAGACTTGAAAACTAGATTGAGGATCTTGAAATCGATCCTCTCCGAGACAGAGAGCCAGTGGAGTCTGGCAAGTGCTGGGGTAATCTAAAGGAAATGCAAGAATTATTATTTGTACTATTATTACCATTATCATTATTACTATTATTAACCGCACACACAAGTGCCGTTTGTGTTGACGATCGAGATAATGCAGGGAGACTGGAGAGGGGCTGGCCAAAACAGAATATTGGGTGTATTTCTGACTTCCACTTCAAATTTCGCAAAGCCGTGTCTCACAACCAGTCCTTGAATCTGTAACCTAATTAATAATTCGCTTCTCTACATATTGGCTTTCTTTTACACTTTAGTTTACCTAATTTTGAATGTAATATTACCACCGCCACCGGAATGTGCTCTGCCAATCGACTAACTATTGTGGAGATTGTAGCTGAATGGTAAGAGCATTAGCCTTACAAGTGAGAGACCTGGGTTCTTTTCAGGCTGGTCAAAAGCATGCGCAGGATACATTATTGTACCCACCAGATAAAAATCCATTTAAAAAAATGATAATTTCAATCCACGACTGTTTGGGGGACACTGCTTTGTGAAATGAGCGATAGAATTTCGCCCGCAAATATACAGTCACTTAACACTCTATACTGTGAAGTGCTTTGTGCTAACTGGATGTCGTGAAAAGCGCTACAGATAATGCAAGAATTACTGTTATTTTCAATGTTAAATTGAATACTCCTTGGTGCTAGTTAAAAAGAGGTTTCTGTAGGAATTAAACTGACTCGTGGTTTGACCCACCCAGTAACCGTATCCAGCTCTGCTCGCTTTCGAGGCTTGTGATGTAACTATTTAGCTATAGAACTCCACGGTATTTGCTGTACAACGCAGTAACGCGGCTTCATATTGATGTGAATGTTGCTATAAATATTTGTTGTATTGTATATTATATAGCGCCATCTAGCTTCCTTTCAGGCAAGTGTCAGTTGATGGGTTGTGTGATGATGATTTGATTTAGATTTACCCGTGTATCCAATGGGATAATTAGTACATCATCAATATTCTTTTCGACAGCTCCCTGTTGAACAAGTCCTTGCAAAAGCTTTCCAACACTTCCATGTATTTACACCTATATCTCCCATCACAGGACATCCACGACCGACCCCCCCCTCCCCTAGCTCCCGCAACAACCCCCTCACCCCCCACCAAGAGAAGCACCCATCTCCCCAGCTCATACCCTAACTCCCTCTCTCTCCAAACCCTCCACTACGACTTACCATCAGTGTACAGGCTTTCAGCCTCTCTCCTACCGCTCTCTTGAATTACATCCCAGAGTCATTTCGCTACCCTATCTCGCTTGACAAACTACGGCCGGTCTCAAGACCCTCTGCTTCGATCTTGCCTGCTGCTGCCCTCCCAACTCCCTCCCACCCCACTCGAACTTTCTTCCCTACCCTTCCATATCTCTCCCCTACCCTTCCAACTCTGTGCCCTTCTCCTGCCAAATCTAGACTTTTCCTCTCCGAACTCTCTACCCCTCCATTCCCAACACTCTCCGTCGATGCCAACACTCTACCTCACGCACAAATCTCTCCCTCTCCTCCCAACACTCTCCCCATCTTCCACAATCTCTCTTTCCCCTTCCAACTCTTTCCCTACCCTGCCAGCTGTCCACCACCGCATTTGGATGTACTGCTATCGTCAAATGCGCTATATCAATTTAGTTAATTCGTTTTCGTTGCTTTATTCTAATAACAACAGCAGTGCATGACAAAGATAAATGCATTACTGCTTCTATTTGTTGGAACGCCATATCAAGTATTTCATTTCATCCACAATATAATATAATATACTTGTGATTCACTACATTTTGTCTGGAAATGCGGCAACGAACAGACTACAGCTGTGTTCCACAAGTAGTCTTGGATATGGTGACTAACGCTTTTGTAAGGGAATGACAAATCTTGCATTTGATATAACGCTTTTCACGTCTAATCGACGTCTCAAAGCGCTCACGGAATATACAGTCAAGTGAATTGAAGACATCTTTGTGGGCGACACACGGCAGCCAATTGTGCACAGAAGTGTCGCACAATTAGACGTGGGTTGAAATGACCAAATTAATTATTGTGGTTGTTAACTAGTTATTAAGTCTCCCTGAAAAGAAATGCACAGTTTGACTACCAACAGGCGGCCAATATATTCCTTGTTAAACAGAGTAATTTGGAAGATGGAAACATGCCGAAAGTTTCTACTTGACGGTTATCAAAAAAGTTGTCCTCTCTACGGAATCATTTTTCCACAAATATACAGTCAATTCGCTTTACGGTGTGTACTATGTGAAGTGATTCCAGACGTCGGTAAGATGTGAAACGCGCTACATCAAATGAAAGGATTATTCTTACATTATTATAACTTTGTCTCACATTCCATTCTACACAGATGGAGCTTGACTTGTTGAGTTCAAGCGATGTCAGTATTTGTTTCCGTTTAAATTGTGTTTCACTCACAAAACATTAAACTCAACACAATATGTCTTTGCGTATAATCAACATCCATTGGGATCACTGGCTTGAAATTATTTTGCCAAAAGAGCAAAGCCATTGACAAAGTGAGACATCTCAATAAAGCTGCACATGATACAGTGTGATATCTAAAAGAGGGACATCTACAAGTGCTGGACAAGATATAGTGTGATGTGTACTGACAGTTTCTGTCTGCCAACTCGCTGTTAACTCACTTTACAGTATATTCACTGACACGTTGAGACGTCCAGCAGCATCAACAACACACTTACAGTTGTACGGCGTCTTGGATATCAGGAGAACGTCCCAAGATGCTGCCTAGTTACTGCTAAGGACCCGAGCTGAGGAGAGGTGGCGATGTGGGGAGCTGGGGGGTTGTGGCCGAGGAGTTCAGATGGATCCATCGAAGAGGAGAGTCTTGGGGCGAGACTCGAGGAAGGCCAGGGAGATATGATAATGCTCCCATAACCAAAATTAGAGATGATTATTGCTAATCTTTCTTCCACTCTTCTCCTATGTATTCTATCAGTTGTTCGCCTGTGGTTGGAAATGTTGTCACATGTTTCCTCTGAGAGACACAGCAACAAATGTAGGATACGTCAAATAGTTCAACCGTCAGCAATGACAGCTTTGCTGTGATTAAACCCATTAACTCCCTTTGCAGGTTTATGTTCGGTGGTGTAGAGTGTTTTTGTACGAGTCACAGGCTGGTTCGCATCACTGTGTGGACAGAGAGCACAGTAATACACAGCGCTGTCAGACAGCTCCAGCTGGGAGATAGTTAAACTACTGAGTTTTGTCGAGGTCTGGAGTTCCACAGAGAATCGTTCATCAATAAAATCTGCTCTGTATGCACTCACACTGGAATGCTTCGTGAGTATATACTGCGGTTGATATCCCAGCAGTTCTCGATACCATTGCAAATAATATCTGCTGAGAGATGTGTCATACTGACATTCCATGGTTACACTTCCTCCTTCTTTCTCGGTCACTGGAGCCGCCTTCTGTGTCACAGAGTCCCCTTGGGCCAGGCCTGAAATACACAAACACGCAGTCATGTAGATCAAGATTTCGCGCTAGCTTCACAACCGAGAAGACCTGGGTTAGATTCCCGGTCAGGACACAATAAATCGTCAGGTACGTTTCCCAACAAGCATGCGTTTGTTTGCGTAGCATCAACTTGAAACCCAGTTGTTCGTCGATCGGCGGATTGAGTTTACCAAGGGTAATGATCCGTTTGAAAATACAGAAATTATTTAGTCATTCAATCAAAGACTGTTTTTGCGACACTTCTGTGAGATCATGGCTTTCCCGTTTCTTCCACAGATTACATTACTCTTTACACAATATTCTGTGAAGTGACTCTAGTATCTCGAACTGATGCTTGACCCAATGCGTCGATTGTTAGTGTTGTTATGAACCCTTTGGCAAGATTTCTTAATCCACACGCCTACTAATAATCCCTCAACAAATACACAGTAATAAAATTGGTCATTTCAATCCATGACTGTTTGTGGGACACTGCTTGCGCAATTGGCTGCCGCGTTTCGCCCACATATATACAGTCAATTCACTTTGCAGTTTATTCTTCGAATCGCTTTGGGACGTTGATAATATGTGAAAAGCGATTCATAAAATGCAAGGATTAGTATTATTAATAGTATTATCATAATGAAGAGAATATATTCACGTAAACAAATCAACGGTTTTGAAAATTGATTAAAATGACCACTGTTACACCATATTACCTATTAAAATGGCAACCAGAGGCAGACGCCCATTGAATCTCCATATTGTCATCACTCACTGCAAAATTACGATGTTATGTGTGAAGGTATTGTTGTTGTTCTGAGACATACAGCTCTGAGACAGGTGACGCTTGATGGCGATGACCTCACTTCCAAATCCTGTGACGTGGACATCAACTGATCAGTGTGCTAGCGATGTCAATAAGTCACAGATTATCGTCTGGGGAAAGAGATGGGGGAGCGTATCTTAATTGAGTTAATTCAGTTTGGCGACAGACATAGCGGCGACACTTAACATTACTAATATATCTGATATTTGCTATTCCTTCCTGTTTTAACGATGAGGAAACTTTAAGCGTTCCACACAATAATGACTTTAATGACTTTAATGACTTTAGAACATATTTGTGTGTTGTCATATGTTATATTGAACGACTATCAGTTGAGGAACATACGCACGACGACATGTGGACTGGATACCAATGGATCCGGGCTGGAATCAGAGCAAAAACCGGTAGAGTCGCGAAACGCGGCAGCCAAATTGCGCACAGTCGTGTCTCACAAACAGTCATGGCAGTGGGTTTAGGGGAAAATGGTGGCGCAAATGGCAAGGGGAGGGGTCGGGGTAGGGAGAATGGGAGCAAGACCCGAAATCTTGACTCGATTTTCTTTACTCCATAGTTGATGCCTGGTCTGCTGATTGTTCCCAGCCATTTCTATTTTCGTTTCAGATTTCCAGCGTCTGCAATATTTTGCGTGTTTATTCAGGCAGAATCTATTGATGGAAGTTCAGCTAGTTGGTCAAGCATATTGTGTAGCTATTACTGAATATAATCTGCTACGACTTAAGCGCTCGAGACACCGTCTGACGTGAAGGACGCTATGTAGATTCTTGTTGTTGTTGTTGATCTCTTCATTCATGTCAATTGTGGTCAGCCTCAACTGGGATCTTGGACGTATGTGGAAACCCATGAAATTGCTTAAGCATATCCAAACCAGATAGAGCATTCAATTTATACCATCATTACTGAAGGATTACTCGACAGTTATTAAGAGGCATGGGTTTGCGTCAGAGCAACGCAAAGGTTGGACAAGTTGATTTACTCCCCTGTTTTTGCCTCTGTTTAATCAGCAATAATTTGGAACCAGGTTGTTAGTCGATTGGCCGATCACTAATTACGGATTAATAACCACTCAATATAGAACAATGATGGAAGCACTGAATCCATAATTGCTCATGGCACACTGCTATCCTCATTTGGCTGCTGCGTTTCGCTCAAAAAAATTGCAATCAATTCATATTATTGTGTATTCCGTGTTCCGTTTTGGTGGGTGCCGAAGACGTTATCAGTCGCTATTCTAAACACAAGGATCATTATAGTTGTCATCAATTCTGCGAGACGTCTCAATCGACTTCGCAAAATACAATGTAATGTGCATCGACAATATCAGTTTTAAAGTGGTGTGATGTAAGAAAATCTACATGGTGCATTGTCGCCCTCTAGTGGCCAGTATATGAAAATTCAACTCTATCATAATATTTGATGCATAACGTGAAATAATGCAATCATTGAAACAATAATATTGTGTAGTTGCCCGTGTCTTATGCCAGCTCAGAATAAGTAGAGTAGTAGCCTGTATATTTGTTGGACGAAACTCGGCAGCCAATTGTGTAGACTACTGACAAGCAAAGTTTAAGGGATGGAGTGATCATTTATTATTTTTTATTTCGTGGCGAATTCTCTGCTCTGAAAAACTAGTCGACGTACAAATGGATTCCAGCTTCCAGCTAGACACACTGAACATTGAGGAGTAAGACAATTGGGCCAACGTTTCCTCTAATCAGAGACTCAAGTCTCGGTCCCATTATTGAGGTGAAAGGGGCAGAGTTCTCCTTCAGATTGGAGAGAGCGAAGAGGTTGACGTAGGTTTAACGTTTCAGAGCACAAAAATTGGGAGAATGTATAGCACGGAGGACTTTGAAACTGATAATGAGGATTTTGAATTCTGGAGAATGGGTAAGCAAAAGAGAGGGCGAGTTTCCAATGATAGGTTTATGGAAATTGCTTTGTGGAAAAACATCAGCTGTAGAGTTCTGGATGAATCACATTTTGTGCACGAAAGAGTTCGGAAGGCCGACACCCATTGAGATAACCGAGCTGTAAATAGATGGGATGAACATGTAGGCGTAACGTAAGAAATCTAAAATAATTATTCGTTTTATTATATTAGCAAACCCCAATCAAATAATAGCAACTGGACCTGCAGCGAATAATTATTGTCTGCGTTGATCGTGACAGCTAATGAATATCTGACGTGATTCAGGGAGGTGAATGTGGACTCCTCTGGGGCGCCATTGGCTTCCTGCAGCTCACAGAGCTCGAAGTCGTTATCAAGCATCCACTTGTTATTCAACCAGTGGATCAACCCATGTAAAATGCGTAGGCAGTTTCTGTGAGAATTGCTACGACATCTGTCACTGTGGTGAGTTTACAACAACAACAACAACAACAACATTACATTTGTAAAACGACTTTCCCGTCAAGAGGACGTCTCAAGGCGCTTGACAGTAATTGGTTCAGATCCGAACTGAGGAAAAGTTGAGTGGTGGGAGGAGATGCCGATGGGTTCTTCGAAGAGGACAGTCTTCAGGCGGATTCTTGAAGGACGCTAGGGAGTGGTCGACGGTGGTGCCTGCGAAATGGATTTCCAGAGTTTGGGGTGGCAGAGTGGCTGACGGCTAGCTCGCCAACGCTTGTGCGGATGGGTCGTGGGTGGTGGAGCAGATTAGAGTTAGCTGAGTGGATGCGTCGGGCAGTTTGCTAGTGGGATAAGAGGTCAGGGATGTAGGGTGGGGCGAAATTTTAGGGGACTTTAAATGCCACAGTGTTTCGCAGCAGTGTCAGATCGCAGCGGATCAGAGATAACCAAAGTAAGTGTTGGAAGTATCAGAGATGTATAACTGAGCACAGAAACAATTTCGAAATCCCATTGCATTAACTTGATTGTTTCCTCGCAGAATATCCACGAATTGTAAATTCCTGCAGCTTTTCTCGCTACCAAAAGAGATTTTAATAGCTAACAGGAGTAGAACAAAAAATATTGGTAGTAACACCAAATATTATCCACTCCAGAAAGAAACGCAATAATCAAATTGGTCATTTAAATCCGTGACAGTCTGTGGGACGCTGCTGTGCAAAACTAGCTGCTGCGTTTCACCCACAAATTTAGTCATAAAACTACACAATACATTATGTGAAGCGCGTTTTGACGTTACAGAAGACGTGAAAACTGCTATTGCAAATGCAAGAAATATTACTACAATGTCTGCGTTAACAGTCATGGCACGGCTAACGAAAATTCTGTTCCAGAGCGTATGTGTAAGGGAGTTGACTCGATGATCTTGTTGTACAACATGCGAGCATTGTCTCAGAAACGAAGATTCTTGGTGGAATTATTAACTCGGAAAAAAAGCAGCCACCCCCACTCGGTTCCCGACATAACGTTTCAGCACCAAGGGACGTCCTGCCTACCTCAATGGCGCTAATTTCACTTAATGTTGTTGTTTTTCTCGTGATAAAGAACGATACGTCATGCAACGATTATTAACATGATACTTTTGTAAAAAGAATAAATAAGGTATTACAAAATCAATTTTTTGAAATGTCTTACGGCAAAGCAAAGCGAGCGTTATTGAAAGCATAGCCCACATCTCCCAGATAATCATTGTGATTCTTTGTCTCACACTAACTAACTAGCTCACGGCTGTTCATTGTGAATGTTGATGAAATGGAGACTTGCAGACATTGCTCCTCCCACACGCAGCCTCGCTTACCCAATCACTGCTACGACCATGCAAAGTCACGCCCAGAAAGTCATTGTACCAAACACACAGAGCCCGGCCCACTCAGACACTTCCCCGCCCACACAGCGCCCCGCCCATCAGTCACTGCCCCTCACACACAGAGCCCCGCCCGCTCAGTCACTGCCCCACCTACACAGAATCCAGCCCACACAGCAACTTCACCGCCCACACAGAGTCCCGCCGACTCAGTCACAGCCCCGCCTACACAGAGCCCCGCTCACTGAGTCGCTACCCCGCCTACACAGAGTCCAGCCTACTAAGCAACTTCCCCTCCCACACAAAGCCCCGCCCACCTAAAACCTCGCCCACCCTCTCACTGCCAGATGCAGAGAAAGCCCTTCCCACCCAGAGCCACGCCCACAGTCTCTGCGCTAAAATCACGTAGCGCCGCCCACCCAGTCAGGGCCACGCTCTCACAGACCCCCGGCAACAGACTCGGTTCCTCACAGGGCCTGCCCAATAAATTGCTGCCACGCCCACAATACGTTGAGCGCCTTCTGTTGTTTCCTCAGACCTGACTAACACCAATTGCAGGTTTTTTGCGAAACCTCCGGTTTATTGACACGTCCTCTCCGCTGCCCCGGGTTCTCTTCGTTTTCCTTGCCCTCTCTCCCCGCATCTCTGGCAGAGCAGCCTCTCCCTCGCAACACGCTACAGTTCTCACAATGCGTGGCTGACATGCAATGCAGGCTCACATTCCTTAGCTCCTCAGATGTTGCCTGATTGTTATTATTATTAAACTGGTGGAAGTGTTGCTTTTGTGTATCTGAGCAGACAATCGATTGCCAAACCCCAATACTTTGATTAGATTACCAATCCCAGCAGAGAATATCCGAACTATAAACCCCGGTTGGCTGTTTGGGTGATGTATGTACCAGTAAATATAATAACTGTTTCCAGTGTTGGGATAGGGAATCTCTAAAGTTGCGGAGTCTCCTTCTTTCTAAACCATCGCAGCAGCTTTGTGACCGACAGTGTCGCCAGCCGAGAGTTCTGTAATAGAAAATGAAGAGTAGGTCAATATATTATCCACTACTTGCCTCAATTATTTTTCCGTAGTTTGGGAAACTGACCCCACTTGAACGGTTCTATGAATAAATCATTGATTAAAAATGAAATAATTATTAATGTTGAATTATATGTAGCGTATTTTTACGAATTTGTATCGTCTGAATTTGCAGCACAGAATATGCTGTCTAGTGAATTCCAATGTATTATTGAGTAGGAAACACGGCAGCCAATTTTTTACAGCAATCAACCGTGGATTGAGTATTCAATTATTTTTCAAAATTGTTGAAGGGTTGATTGCTCTAGGAAATCACAGCTGCCAATGGACTCAAAGTATTCGTGTGGACAATTTATTATTAATAATCTTTTTATACAGCGAATAAAGGAACCGTATTCCTACTTACCGCTGGTAATCTTGCCTGCAGTAACCCCCCCGCCCCCCCCCCCCACCCCCCACCCCCCCCTACCCAATAATCAAAATCAGTTTCCCTCGCTTGTGAGACGAGGACATTTATCACTCGACTACATTTGTCCATTAATTGTTCAAGTTTAGTTGGCAATCCGCTAGGAACAGTATCTCAGCCAAACAGGACCTCATCTGAAATAAAGGTTGCCAGCATTAGACAGACAGCAAACATCCTCATTGTTGGTCTCCAGCCTCTGTGGTTATGTGTGAGGCCTCAGCTGGATGATACCGCACCATGCCTTGTCGACATTGGTAGAGCCCATCCACTCACGTCATCTCATTGACTTCTCACACACTTTGTACACGAACAATGACCTAATGCTTTCACACAGCGCCAGCGGCTGGAGAGGTGAATCCTTACACTCTGATCCAGATTACAATGCAAAGCATAGCCTCAACGTGCAGGCTGGCCATGTTAGTAATATCATCACAATCCTTCCAGTTCTGATAGCGCCTTTTTTTTGTGGTCCAGACATCACAAAATGCAGTGGGGTCAGTTACCTCTATGTTGTGAGCGAATTGCCAGACAATTGATGCACAGCAGTGTCTGGTGAACAATCATGGATCCAGCGTTGTCAACCAAATGGCCAGATTATCGCCATTGTGCTTCTTGAAGGAATTACTTCATGTGGAAATGGGTGTCCACCTAACGCTAGATAAACAAACTTCTGTAGGGGACGGAAACTTGCCCAACAATTTCCACTTCTGGAAATCGAACCCAGGATACTCAATTGCGGGTCAAGTGCTTTTTTAAACTACTATTGTGTAATAGGTTTTGCTTTGCTTGTTTCCCTCATGGGATCATCGATCTGATTGTTTGACTGTTAGATCATAGGTCAATGTGATGTTCACATCGTGTCTTTGTCTCCTATCCAACAGGAAAGCGCTGCTGCCAACTCTGTAGAGATACAAAATCCATTCCATTGGACACTATTCGTTTGCGTAGTAGTTTCTCACTGTTACCCAGGCTGTTGTTGTTGTACAGTATTGTACAGCGTTAAAGGAATATTAGCATATTGTCGACAACAAAATCGAATACATTTGTTTTACCGAAGTGAGATCCATCAAATGGCAGCTGCTGTTTGGGAGACAAAATGAGTAATAAAAATGGACAGATAAATTATTTTTTGAAAGCAATAGGTTAGTCCTGCTTGAGAAATACTGGTACATTTGTGACTGGATCAGATTATGAGCAAGAATGGTGATTGCCAGAGCATTGAACTGTTTCTTCAAGTCGTGGATCTACGTGTCCATGTCAGAAACAAGTGTGAATATTTTTGAATATTGTCCCAGTGAACTGATATGCAAAGCGACCACCAAAGTATGTTCCTTGCTGTTAATACAAAGGCGTGTGTATTAACGAACGGATGTTTTGTTCTGCCATGACTGAACCCAGGTGCTCTCACATGTAAGGCAACTGCTGTTACCACTGAGATTCAGGCCTCAGTCTGTGAGTTTGTGTATGGCAGAAACGCTGATTTGTGCCTTTGTGGGGCTCAGTGCACAGTAATACACAGCAGAATCTGGAAGTCTCACTTGGGATATAATTAATGGCACGGTTCTCTCCGCTTTATCCACCTTCGTTGAAAAACGTTCTTTTGGAAAATCTGCATGACGATGGTCTTTGCTTCTGGAGTGTATCTGAACGATATATCCTGGAATTTGTTTGGGATAGAGACGACACCATATCAGGTAAGGATTGCTGTCGCTTGTCGTAAAATTACGCTGCAGATGCACATCTTCGCCTTCGTCCATTGCTACAGTTGATTGGGGCTGTGTTACACTATCTCCTACACACTGCCCTGGAAACCAGACACACTTGAACGTTCAGCAAAATAAGAACAATAATAAAATTTGAACACGTGGATGTGGCGTCTCACTTCTTCTAGACCACTCAAACTCGCGGTTCAGTAAAAACAACAATGAGTGGGGGGTAAGTAAACTCGCCTCACGTATCACCTTGTTTGACCCGTGAATCGAACCCACATAATCACGCTTGTGAGGCGAATACTCTAACTTTTTACGTACAGGTCTCGACAAATCCATGAGTAATGACACGTGTTGGTTACTTTGTACAAGAAAAGATGGGGTGGATAATATATCTTGTCAGCAACATTCTATAATTCGTGTGTGTCTTACCTGACAAGGTATTGAAGACTGATACCATGTACATTGCCATATGTATTTAATGCCCGGAGTGATAAGAGAGTGATGATGCTGCAGTTGCAAATGTTGGTCGGGAAGCAGTGAGATGCTGTGAGGAGGGCTGAACAGTAAATTACTTACACAAGTTCCCATACACCGTGAAGGAGCAGGTCTGCGGTTTATGTGTAACAAGGTTTTCTATGTCATTAAGCGTCATTTGCTCTGCTCTGCCATCTCGCTCCTCCATTGGTTCTCCACCAACCCTGACATGTCTTTGATCAACCAGGTGTCTGACACATGCACCAACTTACTCCAATAATCCTGTTACAATTCGTCCAAACACATATATGATATTAACGCAATTGTACTTCCTGCGGATTCCTATATCTTAGTGGTGTCAACACCCACCCCACAAGCAACGTGTCTGTGTTAGATTATTGCAGGGCGAATTCTTAGATAAGTTTCCTATCTCTACCCACACAATTCTATTTGCACTGCAATCAGTAGCATTTCGATTATTTCTCGATTGATCTGGTTGTGTTTCATTGTTAATAATCATTCATAAAATAAGCTATTGAATACAACACTGTTTGTGTGACATTTCTGTGCAGATTTGGTAGCCTGGTTTCGCCTGCAAATCGCCGAGTCACAATATTTTACAATATAGTATGAAGCGATTAGTGATGTCTCAAGTTGTACATGGTATTCAGTGGAATACACTGAGTGTATACACAAGGCTAGATAGTGAAGTAATCTGTGATGGTTTCACATTCCCTGGGACAGCTGGCGATTTGGTAAAGAGGTGAAACAATCCTTTGGGTGTGAGTTTGGTGGTGGTGGGGGGTTCAAAGCCAACGGGGAGGAGCCATGTGGCGTCAGCAGTTTCTCAGATGTCTCTGCCCCAGTTAGTTGAACTATCATTCGTGCCCCGTTTCCGCTCCAAGCTTCTGGGTTTGGGCAATAAACACATTTTTCTAGCATAACTCGTGCGTGCAAGATAGGTTCTGTGTATTTTAATTCGCTGAATTCAGCTTCATATATTAACATCACCATTTGCAAACCGTGGCGATGAAGCATTGGGAAAGCCATCCAGATACTTGTGAGTATTCAGATCAAACTGTGTTCTGTATTTATGACTGTATTTGCTAAAGCAGCTTATTAAGGAAGAGTCTCTAAGTGTTTGATTTGATGTAACATAAAGTCTACCGATGGTGTATTTTGTACCAGAGAATTCCACATCACATCATATTGTAAATATTAATGCATAGAATGGCATCCACCAATCGATTATCAACCAGAATCCAACTTGCTTCTCGGCAGAGAAACCCCAATCATGCTAATCATTGCTTTTTATATAGTGCTTTTGACATCATATTAACGTCCAAAAGCGCTTCTCAGTGTATACCCTTAAGTGAAATGAACACAGAAGTTACTGGGAAACGCAGTAGGTTAGGAACTTCAATGGAGAAAGGAAAATGAGTCGAGCTTTCGGGTCCACGATGCTTCGGCTGAATTTTGCAGTTGTTTTTGTTTGTATACAGTAAAGTGAATTGACTGCATATTTGTGGGCGAAACCCGGCAGCTGATTGAACACAGAAATATCCCTCGAAGCGTCGTCGGTTGCAAATGACCAATATATATTATTTGTCGGCCGGATTATTATTGGGCAATTAGGACAAGGAAGTTTGCCCCAGGTTTCTCCGTGTTCAGCCTATTCTCACGCTTGTAAAGTGAGTGTTCTAACCGCAGAGCTCAAGTAGTAGTTGGAACTAATCACGTCTTCCACATGCTACTAAATCTGTACTGGTTGTACAGTGATGTGGAATGACTGTGTATGTTTCCTGCTGAAAGTAGCAGCCACACTTGCACAGCAGTGTCCCACAAACAGTCATCGACTGAAGAGGAACACTTTTTAAAATCAATAATTATTCCCACGAAAGCGATCCGCCATTCGACGAAAAACTGTATTCCTACTTAATGCTATGTAAATATATGTATGTGTTTGTATGTGTGTGTGTGTGTATGTGTGTGTTTGTGTGTGGAGTAATGTAGCACGTCTAGTAGGTCGCCATGTGGCGAATGAAACTCAGGTCAGCTTGTTTACGAGGCGAGTGATCTGAATGTTGAACTACAGTAACCTCAGCATGTTTTTGTACAGGATCCTCTTAGACACGCAGCGCTGTGCTCTCTGCTGCACAGAAGTACGTGGCGGTATCTGTCACTCGCGCGTCTCTCATTGTCAGTGTGCTGTTCTTCTCTTTGCTATCAGCCAAAGCACTTATCCTCTCATCCGCCTTGATCTCTCTGCTTCCCTTCACCAGCAAATGGATGGAGCCGTTTTCATACTGTTTGTACCATTGGAAGGCTGGGCTGAGCAGAGTCGTGTTGCAATCGATGGATACATTTTCGTTTTCATTCGCTGTCAGTATCTGAGGCCTCTGTGACACTTCTCTTTCAGCCAGGACACCTGGGGAAAAGACATCGACATTCTTGGAAACAAATTCGGACAATACCTAGAACAAAACTTGTCATTATTTAGTAGGAAAACAAGGATGCGTTTATCCAATCTTGCACTCAACTTACAGAAGAGCGAAATCATGAAATTAAAAGTAATATGTGTTGCTTGGCAACTTGGCTTCATTCTCAATCCTCGTCGTTTCATGTCAGAATCTCCGGGTGAAATGCAAGGAGACACCAGCTAACTGATGATATACGTTCATGAATGTTTGTCGAGTGCCGCTAACTGTGTAGTTTGTAACTATACTTTGGGTGACGCCTAGACTGACGTCTCATTTCCTGTATGTTTGCTTGCGTGACATTCATTCCCCAATCGACTACAAGCAGCGTTCGTTTATTCCAGAAGATAGGAAGTGATTGCACTTTTCAATATAGTCTTGCAATCACTTTGAATCAGTTGAATTACGTAATCTGTTGCTGCATCTCATGCAGCAACAGATTCACCCATAATTTATACAGTCAATTCACTTTACATTGTATTCTGTGAAGCGCTTTGGGACGCTGATAAGATGTGGAAAGCGCTATATCAAATGCAAGGATTATTATATTATATATTATATAAGCAAACATATCTATTACTGTTCGTAATATTATTATAGGTTCTAATTGGAATGTCTTATCGGAAGAACATTCAAAAGGCATTTGATAAAGTGCCACATGAGAGACTTATTATGAAATTAAAGGCCAATGGCGTAAAAGGTACAGTGGCAGCGTGGATCCACAACTGGCTGCGAGACAGAAAGCAGGGAGTTGTAGTGAGCGGCTGTTTTTCAGATTGGAGGGAAGTGAGCAGTGGTGTGCCACAGGGATCGGTTTTGGGACCATTGCTGTTTGTAATCTGCATCAATGATCTGGACTTGGGTGTACGGAGTACAGTTTCCAAGTTTGCAGATGACACTAAGTTAGGGAGAATAGTAAACAGTGAGGAGGATAGTAGCCATCTGCAAGAGGATATAGACAAATTGGTAAAGTGGGCAGACACATGGCAGATGAAGTGTAATGCAGAGAAGTGTGAGGTGATGCATTTTGGGAGAAGAAATGAAGGGAGGCAATATAGGCTACAGGGCCGTACGCAGGATTTTTTATTGGGTGGTGCGAATTGCTAGTGATGGGACCAACAATGGCCGGCGGCTTGGGGGCTGCCCCCGAAGCCCCCTCGAGGCTCCGACGTTTTACACAGTTTGAGGTCTTATTTAATCGGTTCAGAAGATCCAATATGAACGGTAAATGTTTCATGCCCTTGGTGTTTAAGAGCATCATTATTTATTCAGTGTTTTTATTTTCCCCGTTAGTCCGTGTCTAATTGGGAAGGTAGAATGTGTTCGCCGATGAAAGCCAACACGATTGTTGACTCGATGATGTAAGGAATGCGAACGATAAAGTAAATTACAATCCAATTAACACAGTACAATGACGAATGCTTGATAAATGTATGCGTATAGAGAAAATGATCATAAACTACAGATTGACGGTAATTAATAAGTTGTTCTGCATTGTTATCCTAAGACTAAATTTCTTTCGGACTGTAATGAACAATAATGTAAGAGTAAAGTATGAATATTGTGCTCAGATATTCCAGCAAAGCAAATTTTATAAAAGACAAGAAAATATACAGAAACTGAAAATCAGTGTCAAACAGTTAATTCACACGTGTTACAAGCCTGTTATCAGCATTATCCTGAAAATATCGTTGAACTGTGAGCAATAGTGCAGTTAGTTTTTATTTATTTATTTAGAATCAAAATTAAAGGAAGTGACCCATCAAGCAATACTGATCTGACGAAAATATACTTGAAAAAATAAGGGAGGGGAAATTCATTATTTAATAGCGTTCCGTATTCGAGACGCCTCGGTCGCTTTGAAGCGAATACGTCAACCGCTCTACCAATATCGATTTCCATATTATAATGAATGTGCATTAACGCGAGGGCTGAAAGTCGCTCCTATACGGAGCAGAATGCTGGACACTTAGGCAAACCTCGACCAGGAGATTAGGTGACTCGTGAGGTATATACCAGGCTTCTAAGAGACGCCCTGAACGTTTACTGGCGACAGCATCTGACAAATAGTGAGCTATATGGTACACTACCACACTGGTATCACAGACATTACTGCAGAGGCGTCTTAGGTTTAGCGGACATAGCTGGAGAAGCCGGGAGGAAACTGTTCATAGTGCTATGGGCAATGCCAGAGTTCGCTCGATCAGCTTTTTTTATGCCAAATTCGTGCGACATTGATGTTTTTTCACTCTGGGTACAAAACTGAAAGTGAAATAAAGTAGCACTGTTTATCTTTGCGGTCATATGTTTTTTGCACGCCAGTGGACGTCTCTAAAAGCAATTTTTAATTACCGGAATACATTTTTAATAATATAAATCAAATGTGATAATCAAGACAAAACAAGAAACGTGATGTTTCAGAAACACGCCTATCAAAACTTAAGTCATTTTTACTTACATTTGTCAGATTAAAATACGATTTCAGCTTCCACAAAGTGGTGCTACCTTTTTATGTAGTGACTGTATACGGGATGATTTCCGATTGACACACCACGTGGAATAGGCGCTAAAGCATAGGTCTACGTCCATGAGTATTTTTTTTAAAGATAGGCATTCCCGTCCAGACACATAAAACTTTTTTGTTGGGTTCTCAAAAGCTTTAAGTTCTCAGAAGCTTGTAAATATGTTGTCATTGTTTGCTAGCAATACAGTCACACCTCTCAAAACTTGAGTAATTTTTACTTACGGTGATCAGTTGAAAAGATGATTTAACTTCCAGTAGTGGTGCTACCCTTGTGGCTGTTTACGGGATGATTTCCAAACGAGGATTTGAGTCTTGGCGCCTATGTTTATCCAATCACGAGTCACAGACTCGCCGCGTCATGGACTGGTCTATCGACGCGGTATGTTTTGGGTAGACGCCGATTCTGGTGTGTGACTCGATAATTTTATATTGATACTAAATAATTCAAAGATGCGTGTTTATAATTTATACATAGTTTTGAAGAACTGATTGTTACACAAATGTTCAATAAATTTACTTGGTATTTAAATTTGATAAAAAATACAATTCTCCACCCCGGAAAATGTGGACCTTTTATAATTTGGGGTGGTGCGTACGCACCCGTCGCACCCCCCCTGCGTACGGCCTTGGGCTAGATAGTACAATTTTAAATGGTGTAAAGGAACAGAGAGACATGGGGATTTGTGTTAGTGACTCGTTGAAGGTGGCAGGACAGGTAGACAAGGCTGTTAAGAAGGCATATGGGATACTAGGCTTTATAAATAGGTGTATAGAGTACAAAAGTCAGGAAGTGCTGACTAACCTCTATAGGACTTTGGTGAGGCCTCAGCTGGAATACTGTGTTCAATTCTGGTCACCACACTACAGAAAGGATGCGAAGGCATTGGAAAGGGTACAACGAAGATTTACTAGGATGGTGCCAGGATTGAGGGACTTCAGCTATGAGGAGAGGCTAGATAGGCTAGGGTTATTCTCTCTGGAGCAGAGAAGATTGAGGGGAGACCTAATAGAGGTTTATTAGATCATGAGGGGTTTCGGCAGGGCAAATAGAGAAAAACTATTTCCACTCGTGGTTGAATCTGTGACTCGTGGTCACAGATTTAAAATAGTTTCAATGCGCAGTAGAGGGGAGCTGAGGTGAAATTTTTTCACTCAGCGAGTTGTTCGAATCTGGAATGCGTTGCCTGAAAAGGTGGTGGAGGCTGATTCGATAACAACTTTTAAAAGGGAATTAGATCTTTATTTAGGGAGAACGGGTCTATTAGGCTATGGGGAGCGGGCAGGGCAGTGAGATTGAATCGCTCTTTTCAAAGATCCGGCACAGACTAGATGGGCCGAATGGCCTCCTTTTGTGCCGTAAAATTCTATGATTCTATGATTCTATGAACTGTCCATATATGTATTTATTTAGCTATAAAAGTTACTTCCATGCATTATTATGTCAAGTCATTGAAGCGTCTCATAGGTCGACATAGATGTTACTCCCGAGGGCAGACACAGAATATTTGGCAAACTCAGTATTTAATTTGTGTAACACAATGTCCCACGATCACATGTGAAGTGACCGCACAATTGTGCTGGTACAATGTGTGCCAAAGCACCAGTAGAAACTCTGTTCACCCTGGAGCAAATCATTATTGCTTCTTGCTTCAAGTCACGTGAAACTCCCTTTCGTGTCTCCATAGATTGACAGCTTCTCCGACACTGCAACCACCGCCAGGACAAGCGACCCACTAACTGGCTAACAGACAGGTTACAATGTACTGCTGTAACCTGCTGTAAACGTGTATTTTTATGCCGAGTATGGGACCATGCATAAGGATTTGGGACTCGGACTGAGAATCCAACTCAGGTCCACACGGTTGCAAGGTGAATACTCAATCCACTGTCATGCTGGGCTCCTCAGACCCTGCACAACATCCCCTCTGTTTACTCTTGTAATCGCATAAAATTACTGAAAGCGCCAAGTTCAATGTGTGAGAGGAACTCATGACTATCTAGTGAGTGTTTGTACGAGGACTCTGCCCTTCTGTAACAGTGTGGGCTCCACGGCACAGAGATACACGGCGCTGTCACTCACAACCACCCTGAGAATCTGCAAGTTAATTAGTTTCTTCCCCTTGTTCACCTCGGCAGTGAAACGGTCAGCAATTCCAATAGCTTTATCTACCTTTCCCGAGGCATATATCCTGAGGACATACTGAAGAGCTCCATCGGGATATTGCCTGTAGCAGAAGATAATGTCTATGCTTGAAACGTTCATTCTGATTGTCACGTTTTGTCCTTCAAGTTCTGTTATCTCAGGGGGGGTCTGGTATATGACACGACTCCCATTGGCCACTGGAAAAACAATACATTTCTAATTAAAAATATGAGTCAATTCTCTTTACTCTGTATATTATGGAGAGCTTTTGCACGTCTAAAATGTCAATATGAAACGCAAGAGTTGCTGTTTTTACTGTAAGTTTGCTGGGGAACGCTAAACGATCAATAGTGTTTTGGTGCTGATAGATTTTCAGTCTGTGTTTGTAAATGTTAGAACTGCTTATAAGTGCGAAGTTGTTCCATTCAACCTTTATCCTTGATTTTCTGTAGCTCGTGAAATAATTCATTAAAAGCTACTTCCAAGTTAAAAATACAGATCTCTTGGGTTTGTGTGTTTGCATTATCTCGTCTTGTCGCCGTCTCCAATCGCTTCAGTGATCTGAAGCGAATTTAAGGTATGTTCTGTTGGAGGAAACGTGGCATTCCACTGTGGGTAACCGTATCCCAAAGTCATTTGTGGATTGATCGATCAAACTAATATCAGGTAAATATTATTTTTAGAAAGTGATTCGTTAATTAAATAACACCAATGACAACATTAAACCCATGTGCGCAGCATGCATTGGTCATGTCCAAACATACTTACTGGTTAGAGTGAGAATTACTATCAGTAACTGGCAGTGGGTTGCCATGCTGGCTGCTGAGTTGTGGACAGATAATAGAGTCTCTTCATGTATAAATGGCTGCTTTGCTGCTTCAGTTGAATGTTGTGAGGCAGCGGTGGGTCTGACGTGTGCAGTGAGCTATTGTCTGCATGTGTAGGCGTTGCCCACCAACCATTGGATCTTGAACTTGATCCACCGCAACTTAGGACTTCCTCCCGACGTACGACTTTTGCTGCACAGTGGTTAGAGCTGTCTGCTTATAAGCGTGAGACATTTGTCTGAATCTAGGCACATGAGGGCGAAACCTTGGGCAAGTCTCCTTACTCCACACACACATAACTAATAATATTCCGTTCAAAAATACACAATGATAAAAATGGGTCTTTTCAAGCCACGACTGTTTGTGAGGACGATGCTTGGTGTGTGCAATTGTCTACTGTGGTTTGCCCACAAATACACAGTCACTTGCTTGGCAGTATATTCTGTGAAACGCTTTGAGACGTCGAGAAAATGTGAAAAGCGCTAAATCAAATATAAATATTATTACTTGTAAATATGTAATGTTTTTTTTGCTGCTGTACCGGTGATTGGAAGCTGATGTATCTGGGAAAAGAATGGAGAGTGCACTTGCAGTTAGCACACAATCAAACTGATATAGATGAACGTAACTCACAAGTGAGCCGACTTGTGTTTGATTCCCAGGCAGGACGACACTTTGGGCAAATGTTCTTAATCTACACACGCAACTGCGTGTCGCTGACACTGAATCGGATCGTGTAAATTAGTGTATTGGTGGATCGCGTTGATGTCGTCATCAACCCTTCAAAGATAATTGATAATAATAATAGTGATTTTGAATTTCCTCCCCTGTCTGTTTTCGGGAACATGTAGCGTCCGCGGTGTTTCCAACACAAAATATACAGTTACTAATTGATGCAGCAGATCGTGTGTTGTACTATCAATTGTCTTGGTGATGTGATAATACACTAAATCTAAATCACAAATTATAATTTTTTATAACTCAAGAGTGTAATCTGTAAGCACTTTGAGAAGTGTGGAAGATTCGAAACTGTATTCCCCTTTGTTGGGAATACATCTAAGCAAATAAGCTGTGAGCTATGATTTCTAACATGAGAAAAATAGGCCAGTATTAAACGTGTTCCCAAATGAACCCAATAAAGAAAAACAGATTGCTGTTATCGAAATATAACACCTTGATCAAACCAATAAGTTCCACGGAAGGGCGGATGATTGTTTGTGAGAAGTACAACAAAAAAAAAGGATACATTGTTCATTAGTCAACCGAAGCCTTGCGTTAATCAGGCTTTAGACAAACCTTTGTACTTTTCAGCTGAGCCAGCTAAATTGTATAGCAGGGAAACAGTATCAACTGTAACAGGAAGCACCTGCTGTGGCTGCCAAGTAAGTTGTTTCAGAAAGCAACGTGGGAAGTTATGTCAGTTGCTGCTGATGTTATAGGTGTGTTTATATCCCCATCTGTTGGTTGATTGCAGCTAGAACACGTGTACTGCAGAGACAAATGATTGCAAATTGATTTCTACCCACCATATCTTTCCTGTTCCTATCCTATCCTTTGGATATTTACACCTTATTCTCATTTCCCTGCTCGTTTCTCATATTGCCTATGACTTAATGGGACATTCGACTCCAACCTCATTCACATGCTCGTATTGCGGCATGTCTCTGCTGGTACGTGGCACAGACTATTTAAGTTTTTTCCCTTGCACTTCTCTTGTATTTGGTAATGTTACATTTCGTAACCTTGACATTAAGAATTTACATTACTGAATCATAAGCTTTATATGCATATACATTTGTATTACTTTTATACAGCGACTCTCGCATTGATGTCTCAAGGTGCTTTTCGCTAGAGGAAAAGTGATAACTAATCTGGGTACTTGTTAAATATAACCCTCTCTTCCCACTGTCCCATGGAACAACATTTATGGTGGTTGAAGGTGTGTTTTGCTTAAGCGTTGATTTAGTTTGTTCTAACTGCACACCCAGAAATCGGTTCAGCTGTATGTTCGGCCGGATAAGTCGAGTTTTCTAACTACTGAGCTACAGGAGCTAATTATAATCGCATCAAAAGAGGGTTCACATTTACAGCAAGTTAATCAGAGATGTGTGGATTAAGGAAACTTGCCTAACTACAAACACTTGTAATTAAATAGCGCCTTCTACGCATCTTAGAAAGATTCTCCCTCAAAAGGAATCGAACCCTGTTCCTACCGAGTTAAGTGCTGCAACCAATATGGCACATAACGCCACAAGGGTTTTTGTACGGGTGTCTCGGTGATGCCTTCGCTGTGGGCCTCATTGCACAAACATGGGCAGCGGTGTCGCTGAGCTGGAGGTTGTCGATCTTGAACTGGAAATATTTCTTAGAGGAATCCATCAGGGCAGAGAAGCGTTCCTAACTGATATTCTTCCCGTAGGAATGCCTTTGGATGAGGAAAGCGGGCCCTTCACTGCGGCGCTGGCGGTAAAGCAGCACTGAGATGCTGTCACTAGTCGTGGAGACATTACAGCTGATAGTCAGTGAGGCGCCTTCGAAACGCCAGGCTGCTTTCGGGCTCTGCCTCACCGAATCTCCATCACGGATTCCTACAGGAAACAATTGTGTAATTCAGTGTTGAAACGATCAATACTAAGTTAGAAAACAAATGCTATTATGGGCCACATTTCATAGAGTATATGTAATTCCTGTAGCTCACAGGTTGGAGCACTCGCCTTACAAACGTGAGACCTTTGTTCACATGCAGGCAGATCAGGAAGAGACTTTGGGCGAGTTTCCTTACTCCACATGCGCGACCAATAATAATCCCTCCGAAAAAACACAATATTGTGAGGAAATCTGGTCATTTGCAACGCACGACTGTTTGTGGGAACGCTGCTGTGTGCAATTGGCTGCCACGTTTCGCCACCAACTATACAGTCAATTCACTTTAATGTATAATCTGTGAAGCGCTTCGAGCCGCCGATAAGATGTGAAAAGCGCTACATCAAATCAACGGATATAATTACTGTATACTATGACACACTTTGAGACGCTTTTAGAATGTCTTCACCCACGGGGATATTTTGTTCTACAAGATGAATGTCTGTAAGAATTTGTCAGTCATTTGAAAATTAAATTGCATCGTCCTTCAAATGAAAACGTCTACTAATAATCATCCTTAAAATTTCTATAGCGCTTTGCACGTTTTCTAGACGTCATTAAGCGCTTCACAGAATATATTTTAAAGTGAATTAACTGCAGATTTGTGGGTGAAAGTTGACAGCGAATTGTGCCCAGCAATTTTAAAGTGAGCAGGGTTAAAGGAGACTCTGTTTAGAGATGACCCGTGGTACTAGCGTTGACTCGATGGATGTCGGTAATGATATCTAGATTAATTAACCATGTAGTGAGAATGCGATGGCTGCGGAGAGCAAATATCCCAACTGCATTGCGTTCAGACACCACAATCAGCGTTTATGTCTCTGCTACTCTTGACACCGTGTGACACTGATGCCAAAGGTATAGCTGAGAATCTTTTGTGATGTTGTCTCTTATCTGTGCGTCACTATATCGTACCTCGAGCTGCTGTGGGCGTGCAGGACTGCTCCATTCAGATTCAGGCTTAATCGTGTACATTTGCTCCTGAGTATACACACCCACAAATTACACAGTCAATTCACTTTACAGTATAGTCATTGAGAAATATTAATGGAAAGGCGATTGATCAGATGGAAGCATCATTATAATAACGAATTATTTCATCATCAAACGCTCTCGCCTTCAGTCTACATTACAAACTTGAAACTTTATATGATCTTATCTTCATTGTAATATTTGTGCGTGTTCCTGTTTGATGTGCTGAGGGTGTATTCTGGGGGTTTGTAGGGGTATTGGCGGTAGCAAACCAAATATGGATCTTCGCTGATTTTCACTGTATAATTGCACTGCAGATACACATTCTCCCCTTCATTCACTGTCACAGTCGCTGTGAGCTGTGTCACCGAGTCTCCTCCACAATGCCCTGGGAAACACAAACACATCAGCTTTTAATGCAATAATAACATAAACATACTTGTGTTTGATATAGCATCGTATAGAGTGATCGTGCCATCTCCAAGCGTTTCACTGACTATATATTGACTCCATTTTGTGGGTGAAAGCGGCAGGCAGTTGAGTGCATCTTTCCAGCACAAACAGTCATGGAATAATAATGATAATCCTTGCATTTAGTGTGGCGCTTTTCACTTCTTGGAGTCGTCTCAAAGCGATTCCCAGTGTATACTGTGAAGTGTATTGACTATATTTTCTTCAGTAGCTGCATTTTGCAAGAGATCAATAGCGTAGTAAAGTGATCTGCCAATCGACTAAAAGATCGTGTACCTACTCACTGCTCGGTAAGCAGATATATCTGTGGGTCTGTGGAAAATGTACACTTGTAGTTTCGCCCAATCCCACCGGGAATCGAACTCAGATCCTTCAGCATGCGAGGCGAGTGTTCTAACCACTAGCTGTGGGACACCACTTATACACAAGTGGTATAGTATGTTGGTTATTCCATGCAACAAAACTTTGGCTTTGAAGAACATATAAAGGAATTGCATCCATATGGAGTAGGTGTTTGGCTTACCTGCGAAGGTAATGATGGCGGCTGCCACATATGTGTACATTGTCACCTGTGTTAATGGCACCCTGTGTTGAGGAAGCGCTGGTGGTTTAGTGGGAGAATGTTTGCTGGGAAGCAGTAAGATACCATGAGGAGGACTGAACAGGCAATGACATAAACAGGTTGCCATACACTGTGAGTGAGCTGGTCTGAGATTGATGTACAACCTTTGTTTCTCTGTCACTGGGCGTCATCTTCACTGCTCTGCCATCTCGCTCCTCCATTGGCTCACTTCTAACACTGACATGCCTTTGATCAGCTGGATGGCAGACACCTGCAGCAAGATAGATCGATAGATGCATTACATGACGTCCAAACACATACATGAGTTCCACACATCTGTACAATCTGTGCACTCATGTAGTTTAATGGTATCAACACTCGCCTTACAAGCACTTTGCCTGCGTTTGATGCCTGCCAGAGCGACACGTTGGTCAAGTTTACTTACTCAACACCCCGACCGAGGATCACCGAGAGTAAGTAGGATTACGGTTGATAATGGATTAAAGAGCAACTTTCCAGGGAAACAATCTCTCCCAGCATAGGGAACTCGATCCGCGTCCGTGTATAGGACAATGCTGTGCCGAACTGAATGCCTCGTTTTGCCTGCAAAACAAAAAGTAAGTACATTTTACATTGTACACTGTGAAGTGATTTATATCCATCCATCCATCCATCCATCCATTCATCCATCCATCCATCCATCCATCCATCCATCCATCCATGTATATATTACAAAATAGGTAGGAGGAGGTGCTCAGAGGAACTCCCACAGTGTGTGTGTATGGGGTTAGATAATTCCTTTATTTGTGTTGATCCCGTTCCTCACATCAAAAGCTCTCAAGAATCTCGCACCACCCTACATTCGTGACTTCCTATCCCTCCTATCTCATTACCAAACTGCCCGCTCCCTTCTTTCGGCTGGATCTGACCTGCTCTACGTCCCAAGACCGACCCTCCCAACCAATCGCGGGCGAACCTTCAACCACTCTGCCCCCAATATCTGGAAATCCATCCCGAATTCATTCCGCCACAGTTTGTACTGAGAAGTGAATTGACTGTATGCGCTACTATATAAACGTGGCAAGCCACTTCCTCTATTTTGCAAACCTAGTACTTTACACATTGAACTGCAGTCACCTTAGCATGTTTTTGTACAGGTCCTTCGTAAACACACATCACTGTGCTCTCCGCACAGAAGTAAGTGGCGGAGTCAGACACTCGCACGTCTCCGATCGATAACGTGCTGTTTTTTCCAACAGTCAAAGCATTTATCCTGTCCTGCTGCTTCATCGCTCTCGATCCCAACACCAAGTAAATAATGGAGCCGTTTCCATGCTGTTTGTACCATTGAAACGCTGGGCTGGACACTGTGGTGCTGCACTTCATAAATACATTCCCATTTTCATTCTCTGTCAGAGTCTGAGGTCTCTGTGACACTTCACTTTCAGCCAAGACACCTGGGGACATAGAATATTATTGGATAGTAATTCATAAAATGTCTGCAATAAAATTTGTAATTATGTACCAGGCAAAACAGAATGCGTGTGTCCAATCTGATACTCTACTTACACAAGATTGTTGCAATTAAATAAAAAATTATATATGGTGCATTAAATTCCTGCTTCATTCTCAAGTCTTTTCTATTCGCGTCAAAATGTCTTATTGATGTACAGTGGGAAATCAGCTACTGGCTGATAAATGTTTGCAATTTTTTGTGGAACGAAGTTAGCCATGCAGATTATAAGTAGATTCTCAGTGACACCTTCACACACTTCTCACTTCCTGTATGTTTGCTTCTGCAGAATTCATTCGCCAATTGGCTAGCCACTTGCTGCTGGTTAGCGGAGGTTTGCATGTGTGTGAAGTTAGCAATCGTGACTTATGTTTCTCCCACCCTAATTGGTTCCCAATCAGGCGATAGGTTGGGCAAATATACTTACTCCATACACGCACACCTCATTTTAGTTTACAATAACGAGGAAAACGCAGCTTAGTCCATTGGTGGTTCACTTTGCTGGGGATAATATTCCCCATCTCCAATATGTTCTACATCAAAGGCAAGCAACACTAAAATAATCATTAATATTGATAATATAATTACTACCATTATTATTAATATCGCTGTCCAGTCATCTATGTAATTATTTGTACGCCTTGAAGCATGTAAACAATATAATTCTTCTGCACCTAAGTTTAATTAATTGTTGTCAGTTTTATCGTGTTCCCAATCTACACTGAAACAAACTAACTTACTGTAGTTACCAAAATCCAATGCAATTGTTAACAAAGTGAGATCCGCTAGAATGCGGATGCTTATGTTGGAGAAAGGCAATCAGATGAATATATGACATCCCTATTACTTTTCGAGCAAACTAAGCGTTGCGATTGTCATGGTTACGGTTTAGACAAACCTTTGAACATTTCAGCAGAAGCAGCAATAATACGTACGATTTAACCAATGTGGACTGTAACAGGAAGCACCTGTTATAGCTGTCAAGGTAGATTGACACAGAATGGAACGTGGCAAGCTATGTCAATTGCAGATGATGTTATATGTGTGTTTTGTCTGCCATCTGCTGGTGGACTGTAGCTACTGCAGGAGCATAAGTTAAAAGCAAAATTTTTTTTTCGTCCCTACATAACGTTCCTGGACCTATTGTCTCCAATGGAAATTGATAGCTTAATTCCATTTACATGCTTTTTCCTCGTATTGTTTGTGCTTTAATGGGACACTCGAATTCATTCTCATTCTAAGTCTCTTACTATGACATATCCCTGATAATTGTTTCTCCACTTTAATTCTATTCCTTGCTCTGATCCTGTAAACGTTGATTAAATTTGGTTCACCTTGAGCTGGCATTCACCGTTTACATGACAGCAGCACAATAGTTACATGTGTGTGGCACTATTCATTTGGCGATGATGTCACAATGCAGTGTATTTACTACTACTTCAACAAAGGATTCACATTTGGGACGTCCTCCCGACGTGACAGGCACTATGTAAGTACAATGTTGTTGCTGTTGTTCACGTCGGATGGACGTCCGAAGCCGCTGACCAGTCAGCTCGGGAACTGAGCAATGGAGAGTGCAGGGTAGTGGGGAGGGTCGTGAGGGAGGTGACACTGGAGGGCGAGAGTTAGCAGCGAATGGACAGAGTGAGCAGGGCAGGAGAAGGCACGGTCGAAGAGTAGCGTCTTGAGACCGATATTGAAGGAGGCTTTGGAGGCGGGCAGGTAGTCAGTCGAAGGAACTGTGGGAAGTAGTTCCAGAGAGCAGCGAATTAAAATCCTTCCACCGATAATAGGGCGGGTCAGGCGGGGGACAAGGAGCAGATCGGATCCCGCTGAACGGAGGGGGAGTGGAGATTAATGGTACGACAGCAGATCGGAGAGCTGGTGGTTGGTAGGGGTGGCGAGGGGTTGGATCACGGGGCTGGCAAGGCCGTGCATGGCCTTAAAGGTGTGGAGGAGGATTTTGAATTGGAAAACTGCATGAGAATTGACAAACAATCTGCATTTTTATTTTTGTCACATAAATAATAAACTTTGTCCTCAATTCCTATTGCGTCATGGACCAACACAATCATGTCTTCAGTCTCTGTTTTTTTTCGAACCATTGATTGAACCTGTTGTATCTGCACATCCAGAACTGGTGTCACCTCTAAGCCACAGATGTCAAGCAGAGCATTGTTCATCGAAAAGCCCAACAAACCAGGACCTTTGAATTTATGTCAGTGACAATAATATGATTATGTTTTATACACAAATTAATACTAGCATTTGACTAAGCACCATATCACATATTTTACAGTAATTTGTACCAATGGAAAACGAATGTACAAATCAACTCACAAACAGGTTTGAATTTAATACTGGGTAAACGGTGCAGATTAAGAAAACTTCAACACAGATTCGTTCTGCATGGAATTGAACCCAGTTTCCTCGCTGGCGATATGAGTGCTCTAAAAACTGAGCTATATAACTACACTGGGCAGTTTTTGTAGGGCGGAAGCGCTGATCTGTGTCTCTGTAGGGCTCATTTCACAGTAATACAGCGCCGAGTCATTAACTCTCACTTCAGTTATATTTATCGGGACAGTTCTTCCCACTTTATCCACCATCGTTGAGAATCGTTTGTTTGTAAAGTCGGCGTATTGTGGTCTATTGCTAGTGGACGTCGAAAGGATATTTTCTGGGGCTGTGTTTGGATAATGGCGGTACCAGAACAGATAAAGAATGCTTGTGCCTGTAGCTGTATAATTACACCTCTGATACACATCCTCCCCTTCCTTCACTGTCACGGTAGATTGGAGCTGCGTCACAGAGTCTCCTCCACAATATCCTGGAAATCAGACACATGTCAGCGTTCCGTAGAATAACACCAATAACAAGAATAATGTAGGCATATGACAAAACTACATCTTGCGTCTTCATGTTAATTAAACGTTTACTACTGAATGTAGTTTAACGCATACTGTCGGTTTACTTTACGGTCGAAACGTAGTAGACATTTGTACACAATAGTGTTCCACAAACAGTCGTGGATTGAGTAACTGTATTAACATTATCAGTATCACATATTGACAGATAATTACCCCCCAATAAAGCAATCGGCCAACGGACCATATTCGAAATTACTTCCCAGGAATCACAGCAATGCGTGATGAGTGACAAAACTTGCCTAATGTTTCGCGCTGTCCGTGCCGTGGAAGGATCCCAGATAATCTCGATTGTGACAGCTCTATAAAGCTTGTTGTGTATTCATTATCTTAACCAATAAACACTGGATAATAAGTTCAGTTGGCTGACTATACAATGAGTGTATGGCTTACCTCAAGGCAGTGATGGCTGCTGCCACATATATATACATTGCCGTGTATATGTAAAGGGCGCTGATAGTTTAGTTGGAGAATGTAGGCCGGGAAGCGGTAATATACCGTGAGGAGAGCTGAACACTAAATGACAAAGAGGGAGCAGGTCTGAGGTTATGTACACACCTTGCGTTTCTGTCAATGTGCGTCATCCTCTCTGCTCTGCCATCTCGCTTCACCATTGGTTCTCTGCCATCACTGACGTATCTTTGATCCACCGGGTGTCTGACACGTAGCAATATGGTTGTTAGTCAACCAGTGAGTACGAGACACTTTAACTCCATTTTTCAACTCGGTGTTCAGAGCACTAGATTTTCAAGTGTGTTCGAGTGCACGCAGAACAGGGCGAAAGCTTGGACAAGTTTCATTACACCACACACATGCCTAGTACTAATCCGTGCAACAAAACCCATCACAATAATAGAATTGGTGATTTCAATCCACGATTGTTTGTGGGTCTGGCAGCCGCGTTTCGCCCACAACTATACAGTCAGTTCACTTTACAGTATACTCTGTGAAGCGCTTTAAGACTTCGATAAGATGTGAAAAGCGCTGTATCAAGTGCAATAATTCTTCTTCTTATTATTAATTAATGTTTGTTTCCAGGGGCATCATTCTATTGTTAAATAAGTAAATGAAAACACGTCTGTCTGTGGGACAATGCTGTTGTGTACGTTTGGTTGACAATCGAGTGATAATGTTTTTTGAATGGATTACCATCCTGCAAAAGTCGACATGCTAATTGACTATTAAATGGGTCCCTACTCACACTTCGGCAAACAGACAACAATACTAATAATCTATGCGTTCGACATAGTGCCTTACCACGTCATCGAGACGTCGAGGAGCGCTTCCCTGGTTGCAATGTGCTTTGCGTTTTACTTTATATGTTATCGGATAAATGCGGCACATACCTGCGCACAGCTGTGTCTCGCAAAAAGTCGGACATTGAAGTGATCATTTTAATTTGGAATTATGACACGCGGAAAAGCCATCCACTATTAGAATAATAAACTGATTCCTATTAACTCCTATCTACTCAGAAGCGTGTGGTGCTAGAAAATATTGACCGAGTTTTGTGCCTGCTGGGATACGAACCAGCAATTTTATCGTTTGTGAAACGCGTGCTTTAATCATTGAGCTAAAGCAGCCTCAGCATGTTTTTGTACAGGCTACTCTCAGACACGCAGCACTGCGCTCTCTGCTGCACAGAAGTAAGCGGCCGTGTCTGTCACTCGCACGTCTCTGATTGTCAGTGTGCTGTTCTTCGCTTTTGTATCAGCCAAAGCACTTATCCTCTGCTCCGCCTTTACCTCTCTTTTTCCCAACACCAATAACGCTATGGAGCCGTTTCCATACTGTTTGTACCATTGGAAGTTGCGGACTTCTACATTGGTCCTGCATTCTATAAATACATTTCCAGTTTCGTTCGCTGCCATGGACAGAGGTCTCTGTGTAACTTCGCTTTCAGCCCAAACACCTGCGAAATACAAATGAAGAATGTAGGAGAGAAAGTTGGGGAAAACAAACACCACCATCGACAAATTTTATGATTTCACAGTAAAGCAAAGATGTGATTCTCCCAATAAATAGTTTGCTTACATAGCAGTGTTGTCATTAACTTTACAAATATATATATTGGATTCAAATTCGGTTTCATTCTCTGGTTGGAACGTTACGAGCGTTCGGCAAGGTTGACTGGAGTCGTTAGCTGTGCAGATGGTAATTATATTCTCGATCACGGCTTCACCCACAGCTCACTTCCGGCATGTTTGCTTGTGGTAAATTGTGCATTCATTAGTAGACTTTCATCAGTGCTCATGCTTACTGCTGGGTAAACAGTGCCATGTGTGTGGATGAAAGTAACCGTGCGCAGACTTTCTGCTTAGTCGAGCAGGGAATACAAGTCCATATCTGCACTTACCAAAGCCAATTTCTGGGTGAGCGTCACGACAGTTGGAACTCAAAACATTCCTATTGCTACAACCACCCCATTCGTCAGGGTTTTGGCTTGCAGGATTAATAGGAGCAGAGTGGAATGACTCCACTTTAATCGTGACTTGTCTGCTCTTCTAGGTTCTACTGATGAACCAGCCTGGTCTACCCTGTCATCCGCAGTTTCGTGAAATAATGCGAACTTGTCTACCTAAAGAACATGTCTACCACTGCAACTGGACTAGAGACCGTCGCAGATAGATGGATAAATTCTGATATTCCGTTACAAAATTCAAGATAATCTGCCGTAAGAACTGCTTCCCTCGCATAAGTAGGAGAAGTGATTTAGCTCAGACTATTGTGGACATTTACATAGTACAAAGGCACCCTCTTTCGGCAGTAAAGCGCTACTGCGTTTTTTCATTTTTTATTGAGTAACAACAACAACAACAAATTACATTTATAAAGCGCATTTAACGTCGTTGGGACGTCCCAAGGCGCAGCACAGGAGGCGTGTGATCCGAGCTGGGAGGTGAGTGTACGCGGAGGGGTGAAACACGTAGGGGAGGTCGAAAAATTCTGAGTGGAACAAAAGGCACGGTCGAAGAGGAAAGTCTTCAAACCGGCCTTGAAATTGGAAAGGGAAGAAACGAGACGGAGCGATTGAGGGATGGAATTCCATACGCTGGGAGCGGTAAAACTGAAGGCCCGTCCTGTGATGGTGGGGCGGTTCGGGCGGGGGTTTTAGAGCAGGTCAAGTACTGCTGGACGGAGGGTCCGAGTGGGATTGTAGGGGGAGAGTAGATTGGTTAAGTAGGGCGGGGCAAGGCCATGTAAGGCATTGAAGGTGAGGACGAGGATCTTGAATTCGATCCTCTGGAGGATGGGGAGCCAGGGGAGACGGGCTAGTGTGGGGGTAAAATGGTCGCGAAACCGGGTGCGGGATAATACACGGGCTGCAGCCTATGATTAACGTGCAGCCTATGAATGGAGGAGCTGGGGAGGCCGACGAGGAGAGCGTTTCCGTAGTCCAGCCTTGAGGTAGTGTGTTTGTGCACGAGTGTTTCGGTAGCGTGGGGGGTAAGATAATTGCGGAGCCTGGCAATATTGCGCAGGTGGAAATAAGCGGTGCCGGTCAAGGCACGCATGTGGGGGAGGAAGGAGAATTTTTGGTCGAACGTGATGCCGAGGTTCCTGACTGGCTTTATGAGGTGGAGAGTACAGCCTTGGATGTTGATGCTGGCAGCGCCCGATGTGCGGAGGCGCTGGTTTGTGCCAATCAGCAGGGCCGCGGTTTTACTCACGTTCAATTGCAGGAAGTTTTGCCTCGTCCAGGACTCGATGTCGGACAGACACGCTGTCAGAAAATCGATGGCCTGGGGGTTGAGGTATGAGGCAGAAAGGTACAACTGGGTGTCGTCCGCATACATGTGGAAATTTACCCCATGTTTGCGGATGGCATCGCCCAGAGGGAGCGTATAAATGGTGAAAAGGAGGCGGCCGAGGACAGAGCCCTGAGGGACGCCGTGAGAAACTGGGCGGAGGTTTGAGGAAAAACACATTGGAAGATACAACGTGTAAACGGTGGGTGAAATAAAAATGGAACAATTCAAGGACTGTGCCTTGAAGGTTGAGGTGGGAGGAAAGACGTTGGAGGAGGATGGTGTGATTGACTGCGTCGAACGCAGCAGATAGGTCAAGGAGGACGAGGAGGCAAAGGGAGCCTGGTCACAGGCGGTTAGGATATCATTTTTAACCTTAACTAGGGCAGATTCTGTGCTGTGAATAGGGCGGAAACCTGATTGGAGGGGTTCAAGGAGTGAGTGAGTTGAAAGGAAAGAGCGGAGCTGGTAGGCAACCACTCTTTCAAGGACCTTGGATAAAAACGGGAGGTGGGAAATGGGTCGATAGCTTGATGGTTGCGACGCATCAAGGGAGGGTTTCTTCAGGATAGGCGTGATAGTGGCCGTTTTAAGGGTGATAGGGACGGTACCTGAGGAGAGGGAAATGCTGATGATGTCAGAAATGAACGGGTCCAAAACGTGGAGCTGGGTGTGGAGTCGGGGGGGTGGATATGGGTTCCACTGAGCATGTGGTGGGTTTCATGGAGGTGATTATTTTTGTGATTAAAGACGGGTTAGTGGGGTTGAAATTATGAAATAGGGTGTGGGTGGTGGTTGATGAAACGGATGGAGGTGCGGAGGTGGAGGAGAGGTCGGGGGAGGAATCCGCGGAGCGGAGTTTCTCTATTTTGGACTCGAGGAAGTCCAACATCTCCTTACAAAGTTCGTTTGAGGAGAGAATCTGCAAACGAGACGGGGGAGCGGAGGAGCTGGTTGGTGGTGGCGACAAGGAGGCGGTGGTTGTCCTTCGCTTCCAGGATTATCGTGGAATATAAAGCTGATTTGGCGGTGGCTAGGTCGGAGCGGTAAAATTTTATGCGGTCCAGCCAGATTTGCCGGTGGACCGTGAGGCCAGATTTGAGCCAGGTGAGTTCAGCTGCTCTCACTTGGCTTTTGAGGGAGCGGAGGTTAGTTGTGTACCACGTTGATTATCGGGAGTGGGAGACGGTTGTGGAGGTGAGGGTGGCCAGGTGTCGAGGCTAGTGGAGAGGGTGTTATGGAGGGCGGTGGTGGCGGATGATGGGTCGGTGCATAAAGAGTGCCACTTTGGGAGGAGGTCGGAGGTTTCGAGGGCAGAGTTGAAAGTTTGAGGGGGAATCTTCTTCCAGGGATGGTAGAAGATGGTGGTCGGTTTGGAGTTGGAGGGGGGATGGATAGAGGTGTTGAAAGAAATGAAAAAATGGTCTGAAATGGCCTTGTCGATGATGGTGACGCCAGAGACGTTGAGGCCTCGGGTGAACACCAGATCGAGCGGATGTCCATGGGCGCGGGTGGCACTGTTAATGTGAAGGGAGAAGTTGAAAGACGAAAGTAAAGAGGAGAATTCAGAGGAAATGGGGTCACGAGGGAGTGAAATGGAGGTTGACGTCGCCAAGAATGTTGAGGCGATCAGAGGAAACGCAAAGGGAGGTTAAAAGTGAAGAGAAATCTGAAATGAAAGTGGGGGAGGGTTTGGGGGGGCCATGAACTAATAGGATTTTGAAGGAAATGTGGGAGGAGTGAGAGAGGGTGAACTGTTCTAAAGAGGGGAAAAAAACGGAGGAATAGAGGGATAGGGCGAGGGATGAATTTGAAACGAGGGCCACACCACCGCCTCGACGGTTGGGTCGAGGGGCATGGAGGAATTTGTAATTGGGTGGTGTTGCATCTACGAGTGCGAAAGTGTCGCCTAGGGTAATCCCGGTCTCCGTCAGGGCCATGATGTCAAAGTTCTCAACCAGGATGTGATCGATGATGGCCAGGGTCTTGTTGCAGACAGAGCGGACATTTTGGAGGCCGATGCGGAAAAAGCAGTTGGCCGAGGGTTGAGAGGGGGGGCTGGGATGGTCGGCGGGGAGGGTGTGGATCTGGATAAGGGAGGAGAGGTTGACCGCCCGGGTTTGTATCCGGTGGGGCTGGCGGTGATGGTGGGGGACAGGGCACTTGGGGTGGCTGCTGTTGGACAGCCAGCGCCGAGTGCCACGGTGAGCCCGACGGAGAACTCCAAAACTGGAACAAAGGTAAGCGGTGGGAGGGTCGAGCAGGGACAGTAGTCGACGAGGGCGAAGAGAAAGAAGGGTAGAGAATGAATAACGGAGAGGGGGGATTGCGGTGAAAGAATTGAGGAGGGGAGGGAAGCTCGGGTCATGGCGGCAGCCATATTGCGCACGCGGGAGATCAGGAGGGAGGGATCAATGGGGCGGCATCATCCAAAGCGATGTGAGGCCGTGACAGGGGGATGCAGAGGCGTTGCGGTCTGGAGCCTGGCCGGGACTGAGGCCGAAGCTGGGACTGTGGGTTTCAGGGCCAGTTGGGACAGCTGCGTGGGCCCGGGCCATGGGTCGACGGCTCAAGGCTGGTGCTGGGAACGGGGTAGAGAATCTCGGGGCTGTGTGTCTTGAAGCCGGTCTTGGAGCCGGGGATGAGGGTCACGGAGCTGTTGGTCGCGGGTCTGGAGCCGGTGGCTGTGGTTCCTGGGGCTGTGAGTCTCGGTGCTGGAGCCGGGGCTCCGGGTTCTGGGGCTGTGGCTGGAGTCGGTGCTGTGGGTCCTGATGCTGGGGCTGGGGCTGGGGCTGGGGCTGTGGGTCTCGGTGCTGGTGCCAGGTCGAGCAATATCTGCTATGTGGACTTCTTAATCTCATGCTGCACAGAGACAGCTGTGAGTCTCGGGGGAAAGAAGGGACACACAGAGGATAGCCTAGACATGTCCTCTATGTGTCCCTCTCGCCGCCATTTTTAAAAGCTGCAGCATCATGCCAGTTTGCCAAATAATGTACCAATGGTCACTGTAGCCTGAGAAGTTTATTGACTCTGAATTTCTCCGGTACAAGAAAAATAAATCATATGTCAACCATAATACTGCGAAATTTACCGATATCGCAAACAGTAAAATAATGGCTTTCCTTTGGTTCTTCATCTCTGGATCACTGTCTCCCTCACCTCTATTCCTGTCCCCATCACTGTGTCCCCGCAATCTCATGCGGGCTCGACTGGCCACTAGGATGTGCCTGACAGTCAGGGCCTTGAACAGCAAAATCCCAACGAATGGGAGAATTTGGTTTAAAACAAGTTCGAGGAGGTCAAACACATTCCATGGGATAAACCAGTAAACGCTTGCTTTGGTCACGCAAATCCACGATATGCTGTCAAATATGAACTCTGGTTCATAGACAAAGTACCAGGGAATGTTTACCCCAATGAAGAACACACTGAGCCCCGCGATCACCGCAGCAGCTGTTTTTGCGGTGCAATATTTAGTTTTCAGTTGTTGGCAGCAGATGGCGACATAACGATCGAAGGCTAAAGCCACAGTTAGCCAGACAGAGTTTGCCGATGCTGCAGTACTCAGTGCCTCGAGCAACGAGCAAACATATGTGATGTTCACGAATGAATATGGGATGTAGAAAGGAACAATGCCATAGAAAATCACCACAAAAATTGCCATCATCAGATCAGGCACTGACATGGCCAGCAGATAGTGCGAGATACATTTTGAAAGACCGCACCTCCATCGGGACAGGATCAGAATGGCTACCATGTTAGCTGCAGAGAGAGTGAAGGTAAAATGACCAGTTCTAATAATCAATTTCTACAGTTCATTTTCTGCTGGTAAAGTAATATTTTCTGCTGCGCTTTCTATTGGGTACTTTTCGCTTCTCTCACACGAAGTCACTATTTTTGCGACATCAAAGTGCGATGGAGAGAAGTCTGGCTCGCTGCCCATCGCCATTTATCACATTCACACACCCATACAGAAGCAGAAATAGATGCACAGACAGCGGGAAATGCACTGACATGAAGACGGAAAAAGAGCAAGAAACAAAGACGGAACCCACAGGACGATGTAGAGAAAAGTAAATTCAGGCAGAAATGCAGAAATACACTTTTCTGTATAGCGGCACAAAGATCTCTACCCGTTCTGAGAGAGAGAGACCATCACAGACAAAGGGGGAATGGGAGATACAGAGACACAACTACACAGAGAGTTAAACACAGACACAATGAGTTTAGTACAGAGATACAGCAAGACAGATAGATGCGCTCAGACTGACAGATAGAACGTTATTCAAGGACAGAGGGAGAGAATCACTGATACAAAGAGAAATGCACAGAGACAGATTCACATAGTTATATATATGCACACAGGCAGAGAGATAGACACATCGCCTAAATACACGTACACAAACATACCGATGAATTAGACAGTTATGCACACAGAGAGAGATAAAATTACATACAAGGTGAGAAAGATTCACCGACAAATAGACACAATTCCACACACAGGGAATGGTAGTAACTATTTGAAGAAGGTTTGGATGTAGATCGATACATAGATAAACAAACACACGCAACTAGAGAATGAGAACAGAGGGGGGGGGGGGGGGGGCGGGTGGTGGGGATGGACGCAGAGACAAATAGAAGAACAGCCACATGCAGAGAGATACGCAAACACAAAGAAGTACAGAATGAGACAGGGAGACAGATATAGGTCTTGTGGGGTCAGTCTAGAACGAGACACATGTAAAAACGTTTCACCTGCACAGCAGTAAACAAAACCAACTAAGACTTCCATGAATCTCAATTTTACATGTAAGTCCCATAGATAGATTGCTCGAAAATAATGCAGAGAAAAGCTATCTCTACCTATGTCTGCTTATCTCTTTGTCCATGCGTAGCTCTTCCTCTCTCCCTCTTTCTCTCTCTCTCTCCATAGGCGGTGGTGTTCATGTCCGTATTTCAATATATAGCTCTATTTCTGTATCACTGCAAATCTCTCTCTCACTACCTGTGTGCAATGTGCTTTACTTGCATATTCTTATGGATGGCGATATGATTCCTCAAGGACTCAAGCCCCCCAGCTGACCAAACTAAATCCATATAAACAGTTATGTGTGGAGTAAAGAAACTTGCCTCATGTTTCCCACTACTTCGCATTGAAACCCGGCCCTCCGGCTTGACAGTTCAATGCTGTAGTAAGGGAGAGAGGGGAATACGGATAGCGGAAAGACAGCTCACAAGATACATGGAGAAGGAGATTGATATCAATGGAAAGAGAGAGTGACACACATACATAGAGAAATAGGTACTCACAGTCACATATAGAGCGAGAGAGATAGACACAGATGAACAGATGAAGAGACAGCGAGATGTAAACAGGTAAAAATGTTGACGTACAATGTGCAATAAACACGGTCAGAGAAAATGTAGCACGCAGTTTGGGACAGCAGAGGACACGTGCCGCTGGACTCTGGATCCTCAGCAGACTGGGGAGGGAGTCATTGGGAAGACCGTCCAACAGTGTATTTGCATTCCCAGCCGGAATGTAATGAAGACATGAATGAGGCTATCAGCGGCTTTGAAGTGGTGCTTTATTGGCGGAGTCGCAGAATGTGGGTTAGACGAGGAAATGAAGTGGGTGGCATTGCTTGGATGTGATGGAGGCAAGACACATGAGTGTCGAAAAAGACAACAAGGTATCTGAGTGACATGATGAGGTCAAGTGAGCAACGATGGAAGTTGACACTGTCAGCGACGGATGCATCTTGACGCTGGCGCGAGCCAATCAACAGTCAATGTATAGAAATAGATAGATAATAACAGAGAGATGAAGGGATGCACTGAGACAGCGAGAGTCTAACCACGCAGAAAGAAAAAGAGAGATAGACACGGAGAGAAATGGACACAAAGAGGCACAATTACATAGATATACGGTGAAAGAAAGAGAAAGATGCAAACACAGAGATAATAATATTAAATCTTGCTTTTCATGTAGCGCTTTTTGCGTCTACCAGAAGTCTCAAAGTGCATCACAGAATAGAGTGACTATAAGTGAATTGACTGTGTATTTGTGAGCTAAACGGAGCAAGTCAGTGTCACACAAGCAGTGATGGATTGAAATTAACAATTGTTGGCAGGCATTATTAATAGGCGTGTAGAGTAAGGAAACCTGCCCAAGATTTCACCCTAAACTGCCAGGAATTGAACACAGCTCTCTTGCTATTAAGTCGAGTGCTCTAACCACTGAGCTACGGTAGAAGGGGAGGTACAGGGGATGGCGATTTCCAAAGTATTGCAGAGACACCGGCAGACACACAGAGGTACAGCTTGAGATACTGAGACAGACGGAAGCAGATCGGGAAAGACACACAGAACGCGTACTTAAGGAGCGAAAGTTACGCACATATAAATGAATAGAGGGCGAGAGAGCCGCACACTGTCAGAGAGAGGGAGTTACAGCAGATAGTGCGAGACACATTTTGAAAGACAGCACCTCCCTCGGGACAGGATCAGAATGGCTACCATGTTAGCTGCAGAGAGAGTGAAGGTAAAATGACCAGTTATAATAATCAATTTCTACAGTTCATTTTCTGCTGGTAAAGTAATATTTTCTGCTGCGCTTTCTGTTGGTTACTTTTCGCTTCTCTCGCATGAAGTCACTATTTTTGCGACATCAAAGTGCGATGGAGAGAAGTCTGGCTCGCTGCCCATCGCCAGGAGTCACATTCACACGCACATACAGAGGCAGAAAAAGATGCACAGACAGCGGGAAATGCACTGACATGAAGACAGGGAAAAAGAGCAAGAAACAAAGATGGAACACACAGGACGATGTAGAGAAAAGTAAATTCAGGCAGAAATGCAGAAGTACAGTTTTCTGTATATCGGCAGAAAGATCTCTACCCGTTCTGAGGGACAGAGACCGTCACAGACAAAGGGGGAATGGGAGATACAGAGATACAACTACACAGAGAGTTAAACACAGACACAATGTGTTTGGTACAGAGATACAGCGAGACAGATAGATGCACTCAGACTGACAGATAGAGGGTTATTCAAAGACGGAGGGAGAGAATCACTGATACAAAGAGAAATGCACAGAGACAGATTCAGATAGATATATATGCACACAGGCAGCGAGAGCGACACATCGCCTAAATACACGTACACAAACATACAGATGAATTAGACAGATATGCACACAGACAGAGATAAAATTACATACAAGGTGAGAATGATTCACCGACAAATAGAGACAATTCCACACACAGGGTATGGTAGTAAATATTTGAAGCAGATGCAGATGTAGATCGATACATAGATAGACACACGCACGCAACTAGAGAAAGGGAACCGAGAGGGGGGGGGAGGGCAGAGAGAAACAGAGGAACAGCCAAGTGCAGAGAGATACACAAATACAAAGAAGTACAGAATGAGACAGGGAGACAGATATAGGTCTTGTGGGTCAGTCTAGATGGAGACACATGTAAAAACGTTTCACCTGCACAGCAGTAAACAAACCAAACTAAGACTTCCATGAATCTAAATTTTACATGTAAATCCCATAGATAGATTGTTGGAAAATAATGCAGAGAAAAGCTATCTCTACATATGCCTACTGATCTGTTTGTCCATGCGTAGCTCTTCCTCTCTCCCCCCCTCTCTCTCTCCACAGGCGGTGGTGTTCACGTCCGTATTTCAATATATAGCTCTATTTCTGTATCACTGCAAATATCCCTCTCACTGCCTGTGGGCAATATGCTTTACTTGCATATTCTTATGGATGGGGATATCATTCCTCAACGACTCAAGCCCCCCATCTGACCAAACTAAATCTATATAAACAGTTATGTGTGGAGTAAAGAAACTTGCCTTATGTTTCCCACTACTTCATAATGAAACCCGGTCCTCCGGCTTGTCAGTTCAATGCTGCAGTAAGGGAGAGAGGAGAATACGGATAGCGGAAAGACAGCTCACAAGATACGTTGAGAAGAGGATTGATATCAATGGAAAGAGAGACAGACACACATACATAGAGAAATAGGTACTCACAGTCACATATAGAACGAGAGAGATAGACACAGATCAATAGATGAAGAGACAGCGAGATGTAAACAGGTAAAAATGTTGACGTACAATGTGCAATAAACACTGACAGAGATGCTCTCTGACCGTGTTTATTGCACATTGTACGTCAAAATAGCACGCAGTTTGGGACAGTGCCGCAGGACTCTGTATCCTCACCAGCGTGGGGAGGGAGTAATTGGGAAGACCGTCCAACACAGTATTTGCATTGCCGAGCCGGAATGTAATGCAGACATGAATGAGTCTTTCAGCGGCTTTCAAGTGGTGCGTTATTGGCGGAGTCAGGCAATGTGGGTTAGACGAGGAAATTAAATGGGTGGCATTGCTTGGATGTGATGCAGGCAAGACACATGAGTGTCGAACAAGACAACAATGTATCTGAGTGGCTTGATGAGGTCAAGTGAGCAACGATGGAGGTTGACACTGCCAGCGACGGATGCACCAAGACGCTGGCGAGAGCCAGTCAACAGTGAATGTATAGAAATAGCTAGAGAATAACAGAGGGATGAAGGGATGCACTGAGACAGCGAGAGTGCTAACCACGTAGAAAGAAACAGAGAGATAGACATGGAGAGAAATGGACACAAAGAGGCACAATTACATAGATATACAGAGAAAGAAAGAGAAAGATGCAAACAAACAGAGATAATAATATTAATTCTTGCTTTTCAGGTAGCGCTTTTTGCGTCTTCCAGAAGTCTCAAAGTGCATCACAGAATAGAGTGAGTATAACTGAATTGACTGTCTATTTGTGAGCGAAACGGAGCAAGTCAGTGTCACACAAGCAGTGATGGATTGAAATCAACAATTTTTGACAGGCATTATTAATAGGCTAGTAAAATAAGGAAACCTGCCCAAGAATTCACCCTAACCTGCCAGGAATTGAACACAGATCTCTTGCTATTAATCCAGTGCTCTAACCACTGAGCTACGGTAGAAGGGGAGGTACAGTGGATGGCGATTTTCAAAGTTTTGCAGAGACAGCGGCAGACACACAGAGGCACAGCTTGAGATACTGAGACAGACGGAAGCAGATCGGGAAAGACACACACACAACGCGTACTTAAGGAGAAAAATTACGCACGTATAAATGAATAGAGGGCGAGAGAGCCGCACACTGTCAGACAGAGGGAGTTACAGACAGCGGAGGAAGAAAGTGCATGATATATGCAGACATACGGTGATACACGAGCAAAGAGACTGAGAGGTAAACACACAACAAGGGAATGATACACACAGACACAGAGAAGAAATACATACCAACAGAGAGATTCACACACACAAAGTGAAAGCAACACACACTTTGTTTAGATGTGCAGAGATACAGATACAACATTAGATACGTAGAAATATGTACACGCTGACGGTGCATCAGGGACAAACAGAAAGAGAGAAAAAGAGAAGCAGAGACGTGCTCTCAGAGAGTCAGAGTGCTACACACAGTGTGAGACAGGGGGTTAACGGGATAGCAAGAGATAAGCAGAGAAATTGAGAGAAAGGGATGGAGATATACATAAACAGCATGAGTAAAAATAACAGATTATATGTATGTAGCGCCTTTCGCACCGAGTAGCTAACACAGAGAGAGACAAATACAGAATCAGATCCAGCACACTGCGAGAAAAAGAAACAGAGAGAGCGCGCAACAGCTATAGAAACTCAAACAGGTGTAAACCCAGCCACACAGGGAGAAAAAGTAAGACAAATGAGTAGGATACAGAAACAAAGGCATTCAGATAGATTCAGAATCATGCACAGCCAGAGGGATCCGGAAAGTCACGGAGACACAAAGAGACAGAGAGAGCACAAATATACATGACAAGAATCCTGGTATTTTTAAGTAGCACTCTTCGAGTCTTGTAGGCTTCTCATGCGCTCGACCGAATCTACACTGACGTGAATTGACTGTAGATTTGTGCAGGAAATACAGCAGCCAATGGCGCATAAATTTGTTATCCATTGTAGTGATCAATGTGATATTATTTTTTATTTCTTCGGGGATTAATAACAGGTGTATGACGTAAGGTAACTTGTAAGGATGCTATAACACTGCCAGGAAATGAACTTCAGTCTATCGACTCAACAAATTATTTCGCTCTTAATTTATCAATCAAACAATGAATCAAAACTTAAATCTACATAGCGTCGTTCACGTCGAAAGGACGTCCAAGGCGCTGTAGTGTCAGGAGTGGACTAGGGCAGTGGGGAGACGCCGTGGCAGGATGAAGAAGAGTAGGAAAATTGACTATATTTCTGGGATAAAAGCGGAAGATAGATTGCGCAGAGCAGTGTCGCACAATCAGCCATGGCAGTTGGGTCAGGGGAGAAAGCGAGGGAAAGATGGCAAGGGGAGGTGGCGGGGGAGTCAGGGTAGGGGGAAGGAGAGCAGGAAAGCCGACGTTTTGTGGGCGAAACCCCACCCCATCGCAGCAGACAAATTGTGCTCAGCAGCGTCCCACAAACGGTCACTGAAATTGGGACAGGGAGGGAATGTGGAAATGAGGGTATAGGGGGAGAGGGATGCAACGGGGCAGATTGAAGGGAAGATAGGGTGGGGTAAAGTAAGAGAGGAAGAGGGGGAAGCAACGAAGTTAAGTGGAAACTAAAACGGGTTAAAATACACAATTGCCTGATTCAGAGGGACAGTGGTAAACCGGTCGAGCTGCAAGCTTTAATGCATATTAAGAAAGAAATTAACTTTGGTAAAACACTTGCCGGGAAAACTAAATGCAGCGAGAATCGGGTGGTAAATGTCTTCTATTCTGTGAACAATCGGAGTTGTCATCTTCAAATCGGAAATTATTGCGTCTTCTCTCGGCAGAGGCAGCTGCTGACGGCTGAAAGATGATGCTAGAAAGTCTCAAACGGATTCTTATATAAATCAACAGTGATCGCTTTGTTGAGCAATGTTACCACGGGGTCGTCGATGAATTTGAGCCGCATGCAAAACCTGTGTAATGTCATTTCCCTCAAGGATTTAATTTTTTTCGGGCAGCCCATTGTTTCATCATTGCTGAATCATTGTGAAGTCCCTTTAGCTCAGAGGTTAGAGCACTCGCCTTACAAGCGTGAAACATGTGTTCGAATCCAGGCAAGTCGAGGTGAAACCTTGAGTAAATGTCCTTGCTCCACAAGGCTGAAATTAATCCTCCCAATAAAAACACAACAATAAAAATTGGTCTTGTCAACCCACGACTGTTTGTGGGGGGGACGCTGTTGTGCGCAATTAGCTGCCGCGTTTTGCCTATAAATATGCAGTCACTTCACTTTACAGTATATATTTCGAAGCACTTTGATATGTTGATAAGGTGGGAAACGCGGTACAGCAAATGCAAGGTTTATTATTATTATCATCTCCAGTTACGCACTTACTTCCCCAGAGTGTAAATTAAAGCAACTTCGCTCCATAGCGACCAGCTCCCATCTTCATTTATCACAGAGAGTGTGGAGAAGTGCATGGGAGGAACCAAGGTTTTGTTATCCCAGTGTGCGTCCTGAGGTTCCTGTTGAAATGTAACCAACCAAAGCTGAAATGCTTCTCACCGAAAATAATAATCCCTACATTTCCAACAAGACATACATACGTTCCACACATCTGGACATGAATTGCGGTATCAGCCACAAAGCTGTTTACCAAACTGAGTGATAGCACTCTCACCGGATAGTTGGAAGGTTTTGGGTTCAACAAGGACAACAGCAACAACTTCGGTTTTCTATTTTGCCATCCACGGCTTTACAGAGTCTCAGAGCGTTTCACAATAACGGAACACGGGGGGGCAAGCCAAGGGCAGGGGGGGAAAGGTGACCAAAGGCGCGTTGGAAGACAAAGGTGTTTATCTGAGACTGGAAACTGGGAAGAGAGGGGAAGAGGCGAGGGGAGTGAGGAAGGGAGTTACAGATCCTCGTGATGTACCGGGTGATGGTGCAGCGCAGCATTCGGGAGTAGAGGAGGAGACAAACATCCCTTCTTTTTGCTCCATGATTTGATGTACAGAGCTTGAGCAGCAATCTGTGTCCCTTAGCAGCAAATCAACCCCAGCTTAGGCTTTGCTGTACAAACATATGTTCACAAACACCATTCCATGTTACACTCTCCAGCCGGTAACCAATGAATATCTGTCCTCATCGTGCTGGGAGCACCTTTGCAGCACCACCTGTGATTTGCCAGGGTTCCAGTTCAATGCCACAGATCGGTAGATCAAGTTCGTATTGGTTTACGCACAGTTAAACAGACACGACCTCTTCGATGCTGAGAAAACACCAGTGCAGAATTGAACACACCCTTTCTGCAACCATTTCCTTTTATTTGAATAACTAAACGATCACTAAATCACTAATTGGTTGACCCAATCTTTGCAAATGTGTTGAGAAGATCTCCCTGTTGCTCAGAACTTAATTTTATAAGACAGAGGTGGCATTAGTCTCAGATAAACACCTTTGTCTTCAAGGCGCAGTAGAGGGGAGCTGAGAAGATTTTTTTTCACTCAGCGAGTTGTTCGAATCTGGAATGCATTGCCTGAAAAGGTGGTGGAGGCTGATTCGATAACAACTTTTAAAAGGGAATTAGATCTTTATTTAGGGAGAACGGGTCTATTAGGCTATGGGGAGCGGGCAGGGCAATGGGATTGAATCGCTCTTTTCAAAGAGCCGGCACAGACTAGATGGGCCGAATGGCCTCCTTTTGTGCCGTAAAATTCTATGATTCTATGATTCTATGATTCTACCCTCCAGAAAGTCCGATCCCTTTCCAAAAAAGCCCTCTATCTATGACCTCATCCTGAATGAGAACATTGATAGTCTTGGCCTTACGGAAACCTGACGTTCCCCAATGACCCCGTGTCTCTAGTTGAGGCCTTCCTCCTGGCTACACCTTCTACCACAACCCTCGCCCCTACCAACGCGGTGTCGGAGTGGCCGTCATCTCCATCTCCTCCCTTGGTCTCTCCCCCTATTCTGGCTGTTTCCACTACTTCGAACACTCCACGCTCTACCATCCTTCTCTTTCTTTCATAATCCCTCTTTATCGTCCTCCCGAACCCCCTCGCTCTTTCCTCCGCGATATCACAACTCTCGTCTCCTCCCTGTTACTCTGCTCTGAACATATGTTCATCATGGGCGACTTCAGCCTTCACCTAAACTCCCCCTGCACCACCTCTTCCCACTTCACTGCTCTCGTAACCTCCCTAAACCTAACCCTCCATATTGACTCTCTGACCCACAACCGTGGCCTCGCTCTCCAACTCATTAGCACACACGGCCTTGACATTTCCGAACTCAGCATCTCAGATAAGTCCATCTCGGACCACGTTTTTATCTCATTCTCCTCTCCCATCTCCCTCTCCTCCACCAAACATTCAACTGTACTTTTCCGCCATTGGTAACGTCTCGCCCTGAGACCCTCACAGAGTTCCTCACATCATCCTAACTTCGGCGGCCGGGCCTTCAGCCACTACGCCCCGAGGGACTGGAAATCCTTTCCTGACTCATTTCACATCGCCCGCTCTCTTCCCAGTTTCAAGTAACACCTGAAGACCTTTCTCTTCGATTGCGCTTTTCGTCACCTTTTTGCCACTTCCCTTGGCTTGGTCTCGGAATCTGCTATTGTGAAGCGCTCTGAGACGCCGTCCGGCGTAGAGGGAGCTACATAAATCGAAGTTGTTGTTGTTGTTGTCAGAGAATCTGTGTGTGTGTGTGTGTGTGTCTGTGTGCAAGGACGTAGGTGTGTGACGTTGTGTATTTGCGATGTGACCATTTGTGTGTTTGGTGTTTATACATTTGTGTGACATGCTGTATGTCTATGTGAAAGAGAGTGTATGTTTCTGTGATCATGTGTGTGATTGTGCGTGTTTGCGTCCCTAAGGTTTGTTGTGCATGTGTGTGCATGTGCAAAAAGCTTTGTTGTCACCCAGTTGTACCTTTCTGCCTCATCCCTCAACCCCCAGACGATCGATGTTCTGACAGCATGTCTGTCCGACATCGAGTCGTGGACGAGGGACAACTTTTTGCAATTGAACGTGAATAAGACCGAGGCCCTACTGATTGGCTCAAGCCAGCGCCTCCGCACATCGGGCGCTGCTAGCCTCAATGTCCAAGGTTGCACTCTCCACCTCACAAAGCCAATCAGGAACCTCGGCATCATATTCGATCAAAAACTTTCCTTCCTCCCTCACATCCGCGCCTTGACCGGCACCGCCTATTTCCAGCTGCGCAACATTGACAGGCTCCGTAATTATCTTACCCCCGCGCTGCCGAAACACTCGTGCATGCATACATCACCTCACGGATGGACTACGGAAATTCTCTCCTAGTCGGCCTCCCTTGTTTCTCCATTCATAGGCTGCAGGCCATCCAAAACTCTGCAGCCAGTGTTCTATCCCGCACCCGCCTCCGCGACCACATAAACCCCACCCTCGCCCGGCTCCACTGGCTCCCCATCCTCCAGAGGATCGAGTTTAAAATCCTCGTCCTCACCTACAAGGCCTTACACGGCCTTGTAAAATAATAATAAAAAATCTTATTTATCAAAAGTATAAAATGTAAGATTTATTAGTTTTAGTTTCACTCTGTCCTAACATGAACCACTCAATCACTACTTCTGCTTGTGGTTGGACATCAGACACGAGTTTCCTCTGAGACACAGCAGCAGAGTCAACAAATTGTCAAACAGGTCAACAGTCATTCCAGGCCTCTGAGCTGAAACTAAACTATTTCTCTCCTATTAGCAGGTTATTGTAAAGTGGGGCAGGCTGACAGCAGGCTGATTCTAGCATGGCTTGTGTGATCGCATGGTTACAGTGGCTGTGTTCGATGCAGCCACAGTGGCAGTCAATCACTTCAATGGACTTCCCGGCGTGAGAGGCGCTCTGCACACGTCATTGTGTTGTTGTTGATGTTGGGTTCGATACCAGGACAGTGCAACACATTGTGCAGCTATCCATACTCCACAGGCCTAAGTTTAAAATACATCTATTAGGAAACCTGTTCTATTACAATAGCGGTGAGCTATTCCTTGGGTATTTTTACTTTTATAAGAACGAAATATTACATTGCAACATTCGCATTATTTTCGAAGTCTTCATAAGAGTGGATTCCAAATACAGTGAGAACTGTGTTTGGAATACACACAGGGCGAATCCTTCGGCAAATTTCTTAATCCACACGCCCAATAATAATCCGTCCCATACCAAAAAATCTATCACCAATAATAAATCGGTCATTTACATCCATTACTCTGTTTGGGGACGTTGCTGCGCGCAATTAGCTGCCGGACAACGGGCGCTGCCAGCCTCAATATCCAAGGCTGTACTCTCCACCGCACAAAGCCAGTCAGGAACCTCGGCATCACGTTCGACCAAAAATTCTCCTTCCTCCCCCACATCCGTGCCTTGACCGGCGTCGCTTACTTCCACCTGCGCAACATTGAAAGGTTCCGCGATTATTTCACCCCCCACGCTGCCGAAACACTCGTGCACGGATACATCACCTCAAGACTGGACTACGGAAACTCTCTCCTCGTCGGCCAACCCAGCTCCTCCATTCACAGGCTGCAGGTCATCCAAAACTCTGCAGCCAGTGTAATATCCCGCACCCGCCTCCGCGACCATATAACCCCCACCCTCGCCCGTCTCTACTGGCTCCCCATCCTCCAGAGGATCGAGTTCAACATCCTCGTCTTCACCTTCAAGGCCTTACATGACCTTGCCCCGCAGTATTTAAACGAATTATTCTCCCCCTACAAGCCCACCCGCACTCTCCGTTCAGCAGGACTTGGCTTGCTCCAAGCCCCCCTGCCGAACCTCCCCACCATCGGAGGCCGGGCCTTCAGTTTTTCTGCTCCGACCCTATGGAATTCCATCCCCCAATCCCTCCGTCTCGTTTCTTCCCTTTCCTCTTTCAAGGACGGTTTGAAGACTTTCCTCTTCGACCGTGCCTTTTGTTCCACCCCGAATTCTTCGACCTCCCCTACTTGTTTCACCCCTTCCCGTACACTCTCCTCCCTGTTCGTGTTACACGCCTCCTTTGAAGCGCCTTGGGACGTATAATACACAGTCAAATCACTTGACAATGTATTCTGTGAAGCGCTTTGAATCGCTTAGAGTAGACGTCAAAAGCGATATAGCGAATGCAAGTATTAACAACAACAACAACAACATCAATTTACATTTAAAGAGCGCCTTTCACGTTGGGAGGACGTCCCAAGGCGCTACAGTTTTTGATCGCACATGATGCCGAGGTTCCTGATTGGCTTTGTGAGGTGGAGAGTGCAACCTTGGATATTGAGGCTGGCAGAGCCCGATGTGCGCAGGAGCTGGCTTGAGCCAATCATGAGGGCCTCGGTCGTATTCACGTTCAATTGCAAAAAGTTGTCCCTCGTCCACGACTCGATGTCGGACAGATATGCGGTCAGAACATCGATCGTCTGGGAGTTGAGGGTTGAGGCAGAAAGGCACAGATGGGTGTCGTCGGCATACATGTGGAAATTTACCCCATGTCTGCGGATAACGTCACCCAGAGGGAGCGTGAAAAGCGTGAAAAGGAGGGGACCGACGACAGAGGCCTGAGGGACGCCGTGGGAAACAGTGCGGGGGTTTGAAGAAAAACCATTGGAAGAAACAAAATGTAAACGGTGGTTCAAATAAGAATGGAACCAGTCAAGTACTGTGCCTTGAAGGTTGAGGTGGGAGGAAAGACGTTGAAGGAGGATGGTGTGATCGACTGTGTCGAACGCAGCAGACAGGTCACGGAGGACGAGGAGGCAGAGGGAGCCCTGATCACAGGCGGTTAGGATGTCATTTGTGACCTTAACCAGGGTAGTTTCTGTGCTGTGGATAGGGCCAAACCCTGATTGGAGGGGTTCAAGTAGTGAGTGATTTGAAAGGAAAGAGCGGGGCTGGGATGCAACCAATCTTTCAAGGACCTTGGATAGAAACGGGAGGTTGGAGATGGGTCGATAACTTGATGGTTGCGACGCATCAAGGGAGGGTTTCTTCAGGATAGGGGTGATGGTGGCTGTTTTAAGGGAGGTAGGGACGGTGCCTGAGGATAGGGCAAGGGTAATGGTGTCAGAAATGAGCGGGGCTAACAAATGGAGCTGAGTGCGTAGGAGGGGAGTGGGGATGGGTTCCAGTGAACACGTGGTTGGATTCATGGAGGTGATTGTTTTTGTGACTGAAAGCGGGGTGGTGGTGTTGAAAGTGTGAAGTGGGGGGTGAGTACGGGTTGAGGTGGCTGATGAGGGCGCGGAGGTGGAGGAGTGGTGGGTGGAGGAAACCGCAGAGCGGATTTTCTCAATTTTGGACTCGAGGAAATGCAGCATCTCCTCACAACGAACGTTTGAGGAGAGGATCTGCGAGGTGAGGCGAGTGGGGGGGGGGGGGGGGGGGGGGGGGGAGCTTGTTGGTGGTGGCGAAGAGGAGGCGGTGGTTGTCCTTCGCTTCCAGGATTATCCTGGAATAGAAGGCTGATTTGGCGGTGGCTAGGGCGGAGCGGTAAAATTTGATGCGGTCCAGCCAGATTTGCTGGTGGACCTTGAGGCCAGATTTGAGCCAGGTGCGTTCAACTGCTCTCACTTGGCTTTTGAGGGAAAGTAGGTGAGTTGTGTACCACGGTGATGATCGAGAATGCGAGACGGTTTTGGAGGTGAGGGGGGCCAGGGTGTCGAGGGTAGTGGAGAGGGTGTTGTGCAGGGCGGTGGAGGCGGAGGATGGGTCTGTACAAAAAGAATGCCACTGTGGGAAGAGGTCGGAGGTTTCTAGGGCAGAGGTGAAAGTTTGAACGGGAATCTTCTTCCAGGGCCGGTAGAAGATGGTGGTGGGTTTGGAAGTGGAATAATAATCGCTGATTATTATCATTACTGTTGTTATTATCCACATGTCTTAGTTCTAACAAACAATCTTCTATCGGTTGATTAATCAACACATAAAATACAGAGCTAGTGATGCATTTCTTTTTCTTTAATTGACTTGATATGAAGTAACTAAAGTGTAAGCTGTGGGGACAGTTAGCTGATGGTTTGTTAGATAGTGTCTCACTGCTCTTTACTGATTCCAAGCGTTTGGTTGTGATGAGGGTTATTGTACGAGGCTTCCTATGATGTGGATCACTGTGGTGCAGACTGACTACGCAGTGATACATAGCGGAGTCTGGTAGCTGCAGGCTGCCGATGGTTAAATGGCTAAATTGTTTTGGCAGTGTCAAGAGAAGCAGAACTATGATCTCTAGTGGGGTTTCCTCGCTCTGCTGAAAGGCGTCTGTGGAGAAGGTATATCGGTGCCTCACCAGGGAACTGACAATACCAGGAGACAATGAGATTCTGTCCACAGAATCCTGAGTATTGGCATTTCCTCCCGTGTTTGCTCCCGTGTTTGCTCCCGTGATTCCTCCCGTGTTTCTTTCCGTGTTTCTTTCCGTGTGTCTTTCCTTGTTTCTTTCCTTGTTTCTTTCCTTGTTTCTTTCCTTGTTTCTTTCCTTGTTTCTTTCCTTGTTTCTTTCCTTGTTTCTTTCCTTGTTTCTTTCTTTCTTTCTTTCTTTCGTTCTTTCGTTCTTTCTTTCGTTCTTTCGTTCTTTCGGTCTTTCGTTCTTTCTTTTTATCTTTCGTTCTTTCTTTTTATCTTTCGTTCTTTCTTTTTATGTTTCTTTCTTTCTTTCTTTCTTTCTTTCTTTCTTTCTTTCTTTCTTTCTTTCTTTCTTTCTTTCTTTCTTTCTTTCTTTCGTTCTGTCTTTCTTTCGTTCTTTCTTTCTTTCGTTCTTTCGTTGTTTCGTTGTTTCGTTCTTTCGTTGTTTCTTTCTTTCGTTGTTTCTTTCTTTCGTTCTTTCGTTGTTTCTTTCTTTCTTTCTTTCTTTCTTTCTTTCTTTCTTTCTTTCTTTCTTTCTTTCTTTCTTTCTTTCTTTCTTTCTTTCTTTCTTTCTTTCTTTCTTTCTTATTCTCTCTCTCCACCTCTATCCAATCTATCACTCCCACTTTCCCCTTCATCTCTCTCTAATTTACCTTAGATGCTTCCTACACGTGTACTTGCTTACATTTTGGCAAAATACCGTGTTTTCGTATGAATGAATAGTTAGTTGCTTGTTTCCGTAGAATATGATATAGTTCAGTTGGAACAGTCAACTTCCATACAGAGGGGAAATTGGTGAACATTTCAAGTTATCGACCTCGCTTCAGACAAGCCTTGGTTTGAATAGAACAATTTAAAGCATGTTTCATAATGGAGACATTTCATTGAGAGTTGAATTCTCGATGGAATCGAGGCAGGGAGTGTATATAATATGCCACTGGAACTCACATATCCTGTGTCAATCATTTGTCTGAATTTACAGTTAAATTATGTGTCTCGGCATATTCCTTTGTAAACCATCTCCAGAAAAAGTGCAATGGCATAAAACCAAAAATGGAGTAGATGTAGTTCATCAAAGGAAAAAGCCTCTTAGCGGGAACTGTCTATTCTTTTAAAGTCACAAGCATATCTTTTATTTTTCAAAATAAGGTTAAGGGGAATGTTGGCCTGACACATTTGAAAATAACTAGGCAATTTGTGAAAATTAAGCAGTGCATTTTAGAAATTCAAGTAACCAATGTTTCGTTTTATTTCGGTAGAATTTATTCTCACTTTCTTTTTGTTACTGTGACTTTGGTTCCTGACCCATCTTATGTAAATTCCTTCCAGGGACAGAGTAACACAGCTCTCGTAATACAAGGCGCAAACTATATTCTATCTGATTATGATTGAATACTGCCACGAAGTAAAAATAAATGATAACAAGTTAGTTGTTAGTTTCTACATTTCTACCAATTTGTCATCACAATACACGCATCGTGTCCAAATTTGGTTTAATTTCAATGTAATTTCCACCGATCACGAACAAATTGCCTCGCCCAGAAAACATATATCAATAAATAATTCTAGAATTATCTGCTTCAAATGGCTAATTCAGAAAGCAAACTTCTGACAAATACAGCGCAAGAAAACATGGCACAGCAATTAGTGTTCATGTGCAATGTAATTCCATATAAACAGCCGCACGCTATTTGTGCTGATGGATTCCAATGTGGCTTTCCAAATAGACAGCACCGTATTTGCTGTCAACACAAATATAGTATTTTGCAAAAACAGTGTAACACTATCTGGTCAAGTACAATTTACCAATAAATAATATCACGTGTACAAATATTTTGAAGATATTCCTATTCAGATTTGATATGTCGTCTATTAGATATACATAAACTGCGATATATGCCAATTGCACTCACATTCAACGTCTTTTAACACTACCTACATTTTCCTAAGTGTTCACCAGTAATGCTTGTTAGTCGAAGAGAGTGCTAGTAAACACCATTCACAACTCAACACAATGGAAAATGTGCATTGAATTCATTGATAAAGTCACATTGACTGTGTGTTGTCTTTGAAATGACGAAGAGGCTTTTTGTATTGTTGGAAGCCTAGATGCAGCATTGTGTTGTCCCACAGATATTGAGATGTATATATGTAGGTAGCGCTGTCTGCTACTTGCAAATCATTAATTTCCAGCGTGGATGTGTTTGTTCCCACTTTGATAACATCAAACCGTCTTTCGCGAGGGATGGACATCCAATCTCCTCCATTTGGAAACTGCCTTTGAAATGCCAAGCTAATGGAGCTGTAGTACCCACGATTCCCTTCTGCAAAGACGCAGTTGATGGTCAAAGAATCACATTCTTCTTTGGTAATAGAAGTTAGTGTCTGTGTTAGGGTCTGACTGAAAACATCTGAAACATACACAACCTGACATCAGGTTAATACAGGCAGAACCCTGACCTATACCATTAGCAGCAAATCCTGATGCTTGGCATGAGTTGAATTGATTTCAATTAATACAATTATGATATAATTATACTATCATGTTTAATTAATAAAACACAAGCAGAACAGATGAATCGATAGCAATCGGCTGCTTCTTTTCGCCCGCAAAATAAAAAACAGTACGGTCAGTTCGTCATGCTATATACACTGTGAAGCGCTTTAAGACGTTTCATCGATGTGACAAGCCTCTGTATCAAAGCAAGCAATAATGTAAATTATTGTAAGGCATAAGGGTAACGATGGTTTTAACTCGTGCCGTGTAATTGGAACAAAAACTCACGTTGTAAGAAGTGGAAGGCGATGGAGACAGAGATGAGATGCATTCTTTGCTCCCTGGACAACTGAATGACTGTGTGTAACACAGGGATGTTCTGCATCAGCTTTAGAGACTAAATTATACTTGTATAGACTCTTTCCCGTCAGGAGAATCACATTAGCGTGTGACGTGATGGCTGGTGTTAGCGGAATTGAGGGTTGGAGGAGGGCGGGGCGAGAAACGATTTAAGGAAAGTGAGTGACAAACTGTGTAAGTGAGCAGTTGGCAGAAGGGGATGATTTGGGGGTGACTGTTGAACAAAATGGGCAATTGGCGAGGGCAGTGATAGGAAAGTATGTGAAGAGACTTCCAGAGGGTAAACGGCGGCGTGATGTAGAGAGGGCATCTGTTGTGAGTTGGTAAAGACAAATTAGCAACGGCAACAACAAAATTAGATTGATCGAGCGCTCTTCACGTCGGGAAGAGGTCACAATGCGCTGTACATCGAGATCGGGACCAGAGAACTAGGGAAAAAGTATCAGTGTACTTGTTGGCGGAAGAAGAGTAGGAATGAGGGGGAGTGAGGAGGGGGAGTTGGAGAGAGTTGGGACGGGAGGGAGAGAGTCATGTGGCTTATGAGAGAGTTGGAAGAATTGGGAGAGATATGGGAAGTGAGGGAGAGAGTTGGCAGCGGAGGCATAGAGTTTGCAAGAAGAGAGATTTGGAAATCAGGGAGAGAATTGAGACGATGAGAGAGTTGGAGGGAGAAGACGAAAGTTGGGAGCGGATGAAGAGTGTTGGGCGGGATGGGAGAGAGTTGTGAGTGGGAGGGAAATAATTGGGAGGGGAGAGAGCAGGGATGGGAGGGAATTGAGAAGGGAGGTAGAGAATTGTAGAGCAGGGAGAGAGTAGGGCATGGAGGCAGAGAGTTGGGAGGGGAGAGGAATATATTTGGGAGGGGAGGGGGATTGTTTGCAGGGGCGCGCAAAAGAGTTGAGAGGGCAGATGATGTGTGAGGAGGTGAAACTAGGGTAAAGGCATTGTGTGTGCGTACAGTGGCTGGAGTCGTATGTGGGAGAGAGAGTAATGGAGGGCTGCAGTGGGACACAGTGAAAGAAGATTTGGCAGCTAATGGATCAATTGAAACGTTTCAAAACTTCTCAGCTTCTGTACCAAGTTAGAGCGTTTGTAGCATAAATATTTATATTAAATATCGGCCAATCCATCTCTCTGCCTAAGTCTCTGTCTTCCAAATGGAGGGCAGGTGTGGAGAAAATTATTTACTGATTTACCTAGCTGCAATTAGGAACTCGCTTACTTGTCGTTTGTCCAGTGGCTTTGGACGGTAAAAAGCGTCTTCAAAATAAGATGAATAATTGTGTGATCGCTGATTCCACGATTGAGTGTTGGACTTCGCTGTTCATAATAGTCTGCAAATTTTGTCCACCAAACACACAACAAGAACTTATATTTATATAGCGCCCTTCAAGCCGGATGGCGTCTCAGAGCGCTTCAGAATAAAGGTATAAATCAGGGACAGCGGGAGAATGGTGACCGAATGTAACACATTCAATACTCTTGTAACCTGTCAAGCGCTTGCAGCCCTCTCGATCAAGTAATCAGCTGGTATATAAAATGTCAGCATTAGGACTATCATGTTGTTTATCCTAACAAAGTGTAATCCACTTTGCAACTGGCATTTGTATTAAGTATGGAGATGGTGGAGGGGATGTGAGCAGCAGACGATTTTTTGTGGACATAGACGTTTGACATCATTTTTGGTTTCATGATGAAGAGTGAGGAGAATGCAGTTTGTGGCTTTGTGTGTGAAAATGGTGATATTATCGATCATTCTGGAGACAATTTATTGATGATAATCATAATAATCATTGGATGTCATATTGTGATTTATCACGTACTCGAGACGCCTCCAAGCGCTTCCCAGAATGTGCGGTAGAACGGAGTGACGTTGTGTTTGATGGTGAAACATTACGCAATGATGCACTGCAGCATCTCACAGACAGCATTATATGGAATGATCAAGTTCTTGGATAATATATATTGATTGTATTTTTTGAGCAAATTATTAATTCATTTATATTCATTGAAATATTTATTTATTTTTGTTAAATTCTCACTTAATTATTCATAATTGTTGTTGTATTTTGGTTCACATATACTTATTATTTATTATTTCATGTATTTTTTCACGTCTGTCTTTAATTATATTTTTGTTTATTAAACATGACTTTGTTTCAGTGTTTATTCGCCTGATTCGTTTGTTCGCTTGTTTACTTTTCCAACGATAATTTCCATTGGAACATGACTCGCCAATCGACACACACCGGGTTCCTATTTACTGTTTAGTAAAGAAAGGCACGTGTCATAAAGAAACTTTCTCTAGGTTTCGTATGGCCTGTGAACCAAAAGCAGGACCTCTCGCCATCAAATTAGAGCATTCCACATTATTTGATAGATGGCGGCATCTAGTGGTGGTTCAGGAGAATGACAGCGAATGGTTTGAGTTGATTAAGGAAACATGCTAGTTGGCTTTCAGTTAACCGAGTAACCATTGAATGCGGGATAAGTCGTACAACATTAATATTAATATTGCGCTCACACCAACACTCTCCTCCACAACCACACCTTCCATATTGACTGATTCGCCGGAGCAACTCTCCGCCTCCCACGCCCTCCCATCCCGTGTCTCTCCCACGAATCCCCCCTCCCCCACAAAGCTCTCATCTCTCCATAGCTCTCGCCTCTCCACACAACTGCCACACTTCTAATAGCGCAACCCACACTTCCCCCAACCCCCCCCCCCCCCCCCCCCCACCCTCTACACACTCTTCAATCACGCAGAGAGGTTCAAACAATGAATCTGTGGCACCAATGAAGACTCAAATTTGCTCTCCGCCGAAAGGACGGAAAATAAACTCAAGTTGTTTTATTTGTTCTTGTCGTTAAAGGCGCAATATATCACAACCTATTTTGCTGTGAAGTAACTTAACTGTGTATGCATTGGGGAGAGTGACAGGCAGATAGCACTGTTCAAGTGCGGATGGGTCCCAGATACTCTTGTGAATGGAACCAACCACTAGAACACAGTACACCTCTTGCAGCTTCCTTCACTATGTAAAGTAGTCAAGGGGCGCTGGGCCATGAGGGATTTTGGATTCCAGACAAAAGTTGGCTTTTCAGTTGGGGTGGAGTGCTGGGATGGTGCGGATGGAATGGTGACTAACTCCACGGTCAAAGGGGAGAATTATAGCATGATAATCTCATTTTTCTGGAAAATTTCACATCGGGCAGAGTTCCCAGTTTGCTGGACAGTTAGCGTTTCGCACCAGAGTTTGGGCTCGGAATCGGGAAGGTTGAATGGCAGTGGGAGTTGCAGGTTGACGAGAAGCACAATCGATATAGAGTGACTGGAGATGGGTCTTGAAGTGGAAGAGAGAGAGGTCGAGACAAACGGACGGCAATATAGAGCTCCATGGATTGGGGTCGGAGAATCAGCCGACCATCATTGATTTCTTTAGTTTATTGGATCATTTAATCGATTCCCCGCGAGGGCTTCAGCCCTGACCAAGATTGCGCACACTTTCCAACAAGTTGTACGAAATGAAAGCAGTTTCTGTTCCAGCCCTGTAGTGTAATCAACCACTGTGGTGAGACTGAAGGCACGGTGATACACTGCGCACTCAGATACCAGCAGCTCAGTGATGGAAAAACTGGTGAAAGAACTAGATTCCTGCAGCTGAGCAGCGAAACGTTTTCCAAATCCTGTTCGTTTCACTAGATCGCCATCACCAGAATATATCTCCTGACTGTAAACTCTGGGTGTTTGTCTGGGTATTGTCTGTACCAGAAGAGACAGTAATTGCTTGCAGTAGTGGTGTAGGTACACACAATATTGACAGCTTCTCCTTCTTTCGTAACCACCGTGGCAGATTTCTGACTGACATAATCAGCGTCACAGAATTCTGGAATAAACCAGGAAAAGCACGGAGAAATATTATTCACCAAATTCAGTTTATTTGTCAGCAGTGGAACACTAGTTAGCAATGCGTTTTACACAGCGTGTTATAGCATTGTTGAGACTCATTAATGTGTTGTCCAGAATATGCAATCAAGTGATAAACTGTAGATTTGGTCGCCAGAACATGTCAGCCAGTTTTGCACAACAATGCCTCACTAAGACTTGTGGGATGAGTTACTAAACTATTACTGAAACTTACATAAGGCATTATTACAGTCGCAATATATATCTGCCTGTCTGGTAAACAAAGGTTAAAATCGAGAAATAAATTTTATTTTGAATATCAAGGCATGGGTTCAACCCGGTGATAAATGCACTGCATTCCTACATTCAAGATCCTGAATGTAGGATCTTGAATGATCCTCACATTTAAAGCCCTCCACAACCTCGCACCAACCCTGCATGTTTTACCTCCTATCCCCTTACTAACCTGAACTCCCCCTCAATCCGCTCAGCAGGCTCTGGCATGCTCCACCTACTCCAACCAAGGGACTGTTTCCTCTGGTAGGAGAATCTATAACCAGGTGTCAGTGTCTTAGAATTAAGGGTCAGCCTTTTAGAGCAGATTTGAGGAAACATTTCTTCACTTAGAGGTTAGTGAATTGATGGAAGGCTGTAGATGCTCAGTCCTTGAACATTTGCAAGGCTGAGACTGATAGATTTTTGAAAAATTGAGGGATTGGGGGAAATAGGGATAGGGCAGTTAATCAGATTTAGGTGAGAAGATCAGCCATGATCTTATTGAATGACGGAGTAGGCTCGAGGGGTTGAATGGCTTACTCCTGCTCCTAATTCTTATGTTCTTATGTTCAAACCTATCCGCACTACCGTTGACGGCCGAATCTTCAGCCACTTTGCCCGCAAAATCTGGACCTCTGTCCTGCAGTCCTCCACGTTGCCCACGCTCCGGCCTCCTTGAAGTCTAGCCTCAAGACTCTCCACTTCGACAGCAACTGATAAGCCTCCCCTTCCAGCCCACCTCCCAGTCCTCAACATGGGTTTGAAACTGTAACTGTCCAGCGCCTTGAGACACCCTGCTGACGGTAAAGGAGCTATAAAAGTGCAATTTTGGTATGGTTGCTGTTGTTTGTTGCACAGTTTCCATAATGCGGGTTAAACGGCTGTTTCATTGTGGAAGACGGTTGAGCTAAAGGTGAAGCTTTGGAGGGGTCTGCAGCACACTACTGCAAGTCTTACTTGTTACACTATTGACTATTGGTCCATCGAAATAATAAATGGAAAGAAACATGATATTTGCAAACTGATATGAGTGAATTGCATCTGGATGTGTAGCGTTAAACTCGCTCACTAATTGCTGTCTGCGTTTATTGAACGTATAATAATGTGAGGGATTAGCTGACAAGCTGATAGAAGGGGAATGTGGTTTCCTCTGAGTCTGTCTGCTGAAGTGTCTGCTCACCGCTGGGCTTCAAAGATTATGTTTCAAACACTGACCAAGATTCCGCACACGCTTCAAACACAATGTATAAAATGAAGACAGTTTTTGTACGAGCCCTGCAGTGTAGTCAACCAGAGTGGTGCGTCTAAAGGCACAGAAATACACTGCGCTGTCAGATTTCAGCAGCTCAGAGATGGATAACCTGATGGAATAACTAGATTTCTGTAGGTGCGCAGAGAAACGGTTTTCAAATCCTGTGCCTTTGACTGGATCATTAGACCAAGATTTACACAGGACTATAAATTCTGGGTGGTTGTCTGGGTACTGTCTGTACCAGTAGAGAAGGTAACTGCTAGCAGTCGTGGAGTATGTGCAAACCAAATCGACAATATCTCCTTCTTGCTTAATCTCGGTAGCTTTCTGGTTGACAGAATCGGCGTCACAGAGTTCTGCAATAAAGCAAGGAAATAACAGCTAAACATTCATAGAATCATAGAATCTTATGGCACAATGGGAGGCCATTCGGGCAATCGAGTCTGTGCCGGCTGTTTGAAGAGAGCAATTCTATCCCACTCCCCAGCTCTCTCTCTCGATAACTGTCCTCCAAAAATAAACGTCTACATCTCTTATAAAATATGCATCAGCCTCTCCCACCGTTTCAGGCAATGCATTCAAGATCACAACAACGGGATGAATGAAAAAAGGTTTCCTCAACTTCCCTCTAATTCTTTAGAAACTATTAGAGCATCTCGATTGCGGAATGATTTCTCTGTCCACTCAGCTACATGTCTCCCTCCAACAATTGTTGTTGAAATGGAGCTGACAATCAGCAGCGACACTGAATTAGCTCAAGACGACCTCACCTGCTGTAAAGGTTCCCAGCACTAGACAGAAAACAAACAGCCTCATTGCTTCTTCTCAGCCTTTGCTGTTGTGTCAGTGACATCAGTTTGCTGGGAACCAACCACAATATTCGTCATTGGCAGATCCCACAGTCCCACGTCACCTCATTGACATCTCACACTTGCTTCAACAATAGGAACCGATTGATTTAACACAGCGCAATACGCAATTGACTGTGTGTATGGATGTGGGGGTGGGGGGGTGGAGAGTTGGGGGGGGGGGGGGTGGAGGGCAGGGAATCCTCATACACAACTCCTGTTAACTCCATAATTAAACCGCAGCATATGGGATGGTCATAGTAAAAATACAACAGCGAAAACGTAAATTTATATACCGCTCTCTAATGCAGGATGGCATCTCAGAGCTCTTCTCAATGACAGATACTGCGCCCGTGCGAGGGACTGGAGGCGAAAAGTAACCAAACGCTCGGTCAAAGAAACATCTTCATCTGATTCCCCAAATTAGTAAGAGAGGGAAGAGGTGAAGCGGTTCCTGGGACTCGAGGCGAAGCGGCTGACGGCACGGCCGCCGACGGTGGAGCGGATGATTTAGGGGACAAGGACGAAGCCAGAAACGTTGGACTCAAGGCAACAGTTGCTGTGTTGGGGAGAGAGGTAGGTCAGAGAGGCAGGGGAGGTGGATGCAGAGGAGTGCAGAGACTTGAAAACTGGAGTGAGGATCTTGAAATCGATCCTCTCCGATACAGAGAGCGAGTGAAGTCTGGCAAGCACTGGGGTAATCTAAAGGAAATGCAAGAATTATTATTTTTACTATTATTACTATTATCATTATTACTATTATTAATCCCACACACAAGTGCCGTTTGTGTTGACGATCGAGATAATGCAGGGAGACTGGAGAGGGGCTGGCCAAAACAGAATATTCTGCATATTTCTGACTTCCACTTCAAATTTCGCAAAGCAGTGTCTCACAAACAGTCCTTGAATCTGTGACCTAATTAATAATTCGCTACTCTACACATTGGCTTTCTTTTACAGTTTAGTTTACCTAATTTTGAATGTAATATTACCACCGCCACAGGAATGTGCTCTGCCAATCGATTAACAAATGTTGAGCCTGTAGCTCAATGGTAAGAGCATTAGCCTTGCAAGTGAGAGACCTGTGTTCTTTTCAGGTTGGGCAAAAGCATGTGCATTATTGTACACACGTGAGAAAAATCCATTATAAAAAATGATCATTTCAATCCACGACTGTTTGGGGGACACTGCTTTGTGAAATGGGCTACAGAATTTCTCCCACAAATATACAGTCACTTAACAGTCTATACTGTAAAGTGCTTTATGACAACTCGATGTCGTGAAAAGCGCTACAGAAAATGCAAGAATTACTGTTATTTTCATTGTTAAATTGATTCCTCCTTGGTGCTAGTTAAACAGAGGTTTCTGCAGGAATTAAACTGACTCGTGGTTTGACCCACCCAGGAACCATATCCAGCTCTGCTCGCTTTCGAGGCTTGTGTTGTTATTATTTAGCTATAGAACTCCAGGGTATTTGCTGTACAACGCAGTAACGCGGCTTCATATTGATGTGAATGTTGCTATAAAGGTTTGTTGTATTGTATGATTATATAGCGCCATCTAGCTTCATTTCAGGCAAGTGTCAGTTGATGGGTTGTGTGATGATGATCTGATTTTGATTTACCCATATATCCAATGGGACAATTAGTACATCATCAATATTCTTCTCGACATCTCCCTGTTGAACAAGTCCTTGCAAAAGCTTTCCACCACTTCGAGTTATACACACATATATCTCCCATCACAGGACATCCACAACCGCCCCGCCCCACACTCGCACCCGCAACACACCCGCCACCCCCCACCAAGAGAAGCACCCATCTCCCCAGCTCATACCCTAACTCCCTCCCTCTCCAAACCCTCCAATACTACTTACCATCAGTGGACAGGCATTCACTCTCTCTCCTACCGCTCTCTTGAATTACATCCCAGAGTCATTTCGCTACCCTTTCTCGCTTGACAAACTACGCCCGGTCTGAACACCCTCCTCTTCGATCTTGCCTGCTGCTGCCCTCCCAACTCCCTCACATCCCACGCGAACTTTCTTTCCTACCCTTCCAAATTTCTCCCCTCCCCTTCCAACTCTCTGCCCCTCTCCTGCCAAATCTAGACTTTTCCTCTCCCAAATCTCTACCCATCCATTCCCAACACTCTCCGTCGATGCCAACAATCTACCTCCCGCCCAAATCTCTCCCTCTCCTCCCAACACTCTCCCCATCTTCCACAATCTCTCATTCCCCTTCCAAATCTCTCCCTTCCCTGCCAGCTGTCCACCACCGCATTTGGATGTACTCCCATCGTCAAATGCGCTTAATCAATTTAATTTTGTCTTTGTCGTTGCTTTATTCTAATAACAACAGCAGTGCATGACAATGATAATAACATTATTGCTTCCGTTAGTTGGAGCGCCATATCACGTATTTCATTTGAACCACAATATAATATAGTATACTTGTGATTCACTACATTTTGTCTAGCAATGCGGCAACGAACAGACTACATTAGTGTTCCACAAGTAGTCTTGGATATGGTGACTTATGCTTTTGTAAGGGAATGACAAATCTTGCATTTGATATAACGCTTTTCACGTCTAATCGACGACTCAAAGCGCTTCACAGAATATACAGTCAGGTGAATTGACGACATCTTTGTGGGCGACACGCGGCAGCCGCTTGTGCACAGTAGTGTCGCACAATTAGTCGTGGGTTGAAATGAACAATTTAATTATTGTGGTTGTTAACTAGTTATTAAGTCTACCTGAAAAGAAATGCACAGTTTCACTACCAACAGGCGGCCAATTTATTCCTTGTTAAACAGAGTCATTTGGAAGATGGAAACATGCCGAAAGTTTCTCCTTGACGGTTATCAAAATAGGTGTCCTCTCTACGGAATCTTTGTTCCACAAATATACAGTCAAATCGTTTTATGGTGTGTAATATGGGAAGTGATTCAAGTCGACGGTAAGATGTGAAACGCGCTACATCAAATGAAAGCATTATTCTTACATTATTATAACTTTGTCTCACATTCCATTCTACACAGATGGAGCTTGACTTGTTCAGTTCAAGCTATATCAGTATTTGTTTCCGTTTAAATTATGTTTCACTCACAAAACATTAAACTCAACACAATATGTCGTTGCGTATAATCAACATCCATTGGGATTACTGGCTCGAAATTATTTTGCCAAAAAGCAAATCCATTGAGAAAGTGAGACATCTCAATAAAGCTGCACATGACACAGTGTGATATCTAAAAGAGGGACATCTAGAAGTTCTGGACAAGATATAGTGTGATGTGTGCTGACAGTTTCTGTCTGTCAACTCGCTGTTAACTCACTTTACAGTATATTCACTGACACACGTTGTGACGTCCAGCAACATCAACAACAAAATTACAGTTGTACGGCGTCTTTGACATCAGGAGAATGTCCCACGACGCTGCCTAGTTACTGCTACGGACCCGAGCTGAGGAGAGGTGGGGATGTGGGGAGGTGGGGGATTGTGGCGGAGGAGTTCCGATGGATCCATCGAAGAGGAGAGTCCTGGGGCGAGACTCGAGGAAGGCCAGGTAGATATGATAATGCGTTCATAACCGAAATTAAAGATGGTTATTGCTAATCTTTCTTCCACTCTTCTCCTATACATTGTATCACTTGTTCGCATGTGGTTGGAAATGGAGTCACGTGTTTTCTCTGAGACTCACAGCAACAAATGTAGGATACGTCAAATAGGGCTACCGTCAGGAATGCCATCTGTGATGTGATTAAACCCATTAACTCCCTTTGCAGGTTTATGTTCGGTGGTGTAGAGTGTTTTTGTACGAGTCTCAGGCTGGTTCGCATCATTGTGTGGACAGAGAGCACAGTAATACACAGCGCTGTCAGACAGTTCCAGCTGGGAGATAGTTAAACTGCTGAGTTTTGTCGTGGTCTGGAGTTCCATAGAGAATCTTTTATCAATCAAATCTGCTCTGTATGCACTCCCACTGGAATGCTTCATGAGTATATACTGAGGTTGATTTCCCAACAGTTCTCGATACCATTGCAAATAATAGCTGCTGAGAGATGTTTCCTACTGACATTCCATGGTTACACTTTCTCCTTCTTTCTCGGTCACTGGAGCCGCCTTCTGTGTCACAGAGTCCCCTTGGGCCAGGCCTGAAATATAGAAACACGCAGACCTGTAGATCAAGCGTTCGCGCTCGCTTCGCAAGCGAGAAGACCTGGGTTCGATTCCCGGGCAGGACACAATAAATCTTCAGGCAAGTGTCCTAACAAGCATGCGTTTGTTTGCGTAGCACCAACTTGAAACCCAGTTGTTTGTCGATTGGCGGATTGGGTTTACCAAGTGTAATGATCCGTTTGAAAATACAGAAATTATTTAGTCATTCAATCAAAGACTGTTTGTGCGACACTTCTGTGAGATCATGGCATTCCCGTTTCTTCCACAGATTACATTACTCTTTACACAATATTCTTTGAAGTGATTCTAGTATCTCTAACCGATGCTTGACCCAATGCGTCGATTGTTAATGTTGTTATGAACCCTTTGGCAAGTTTTCTTAATCCACACGCCTACTAATAATCCCTCAACAAATAGGCCGTAATTAAATTGGTCATTTCAATCCACGACTGTTTGTGGGACACTGCTTGCACAATTGGCTGCCGCGTTTCGCCCACATATATACAGTAAATTCACTTTGCAGTTTATTCTGCGAATCGCTTTGGGACGTTGATAAGATGTGAAAAGCGATTCGTCAAATGCAAAGATTAGTATTATTAATAGTATTATCATAATGTAGAGTATATATACACATAAACAAATCAACGGGTTTGAAAATTGATTAAAATGACCACTGTTACACCATATTACCTATTAAAATGGCAACCAGAGGCAGACGCCCATTGACTCTCCATATTGTCATCACTCACTGCAAAATTACGATGTTATGTGTGAAGGTATTGTTGTTGATCTGCGACATACAGCTCTGAGACAGGTGACGCTTGATGGTGATGACCTCACTTCCTAATCCTGTGTCGTGGACATCAACTGATCAGTGTGATAGCGATGTCAATAAGTCACAGATCATCGTCTGGGTAAAGAGATGGGGGAGCGTATCTTAATTGAGTTAATTCAGTTTGGCGACAGACATAGCGGCGACACTGAACATTATTCATATATCTGATATTTGATATTACTTCCTGTTTTAAAGATGAGGCAACTTTAAGCGCTCCACACAAAATACTGTCAGGTTTAATGACTTTAGAAATTATTTGTGTGTTGTCATATGTTATATTGAACGACTAACAGTTGACGCACTTATGCTCGACGACATGTGGACTGGATACCAATGGATCTGGGCTGGAATCAGAGCAAAAACCCGTAGAGTCGCGAAACGCGGCAGCCAAATTGCGCACATTCGTGTCCCACAAACAGTCATGGCAGTGGGATTACGGCAAAATGGGGGCAACAATGGCAAGGGGAGGGGTCGGGGTAGGGAGAATGAGTGCAAGACCCGAAATCTTGACTCGATTGTCTTTACTCCATAGTTGATGCCTGGTCTGCTGATTGTTCACAGCCATTTCTGTTTTTGTTTCAGATTTCCAGCCTCTGCAATATTTTGCGTGTTTATTCAGGCGGAATCTATTGATGGAAGTTCAGCTAGTTGGTCACACATATTGTGTAGCTATTACTGAATATAATCGGCTACGACTTAAGCGCTCGAGACACCGTCTGGCATGAAGGACGCTATGTAGATTCAAGTTGTTGTTGTTGATCTCTTCGTTCATGTCAATTGTGGTCAGCCTCAACTGGGATCCTGGACGTATGTGGAAAACCATGAAATTGCTTGAGCATATCCAAACCAGATAGAGCATTCAATTTATACCATCATTACTGAACGATTACTCGACAGTTATTAAGAGGCATGGGTTTGCCTCAGAGCAACGCAAATGTTGGACAAGTTGATTTACTCCTCTGTTTTTGCCTCTGTTTAATCAGCAATAAAGTGGAACCATGTTGTTAGTCGATTGGCCGATCACTAGTTACGGATTAATAACCACTCAATATAGAACAATGATGGAAGCACTGAATCCATAGTTGCTCATAGTACACTGCTATGCTCATTTGGCTGCTGCGTTTCGCTCAAAAAAGTTGCAGTCAATTCATATTATTGTGTATTCCGTGTTCCGTTTTGGTGGGTGCCGAAGACGTTATCAGTCGCTATTCTAAACACAAGGATTATTATTGTTGTCATCAATTCTGCGAGACGTCTCAAACGACTTCGCAAAATACAATGTAATGCGCATCGACAATATCAGTTTTAAACCCTAGGTTACTAAGTGAGGCACGGGAGCAAATAGCAGGGACTCTGGCCACGATCTTTCAATCTTCGTTGGACACAGAGGTCGTGCCAGATGCCAGGAGGTTAGCTAATGTTACTCTCTTGTACAAAAAGGGGCAGAAGGACAAGCCTGATAACTACAGACCAGTCAGTCTAACGTCGGTAGTGGACAAACTTCTAGAGTCCATAATCAGGGACAAGGTAGATCTTCACTCAGAAAGATATAGGCTAATAAAGGACAGTCAACATGGAGTTGTTAAAGGCAAATCTTGCCTTGCAAATCTGATAGAATTTTTTGATGAGGTAACGGAATGTGTCGATAATGGTGGCGCAGTTGATGTAGTTTACATGGACTTTCAAAAGGCATTTGACAAAGTGCCACATGAGACACATATTATGAAATTAAAGGCCCATGGCGTAAAAGGGACAGTGGCAGCGTGGATCCACAACTGGCTGCGAGACAGAAAGCAAAGAGTTGTAGTGAGCGGCTGTTTTTCAGATTGGAGGGAAGTGAGCAGTGGTGTGCCACAGGGATCAGTTTTGCGACCATTGCTGTTTGTAATCTACATCAATGATCTGGACATGGGTGTACGGAGTACAGTTTCCAAGTTTGCAGATTACACTAAGTTAGGGAGAATAGTAAATAGTGAGGAGGATAGTAGCCATCTGCAAGAGGATATAGACAAATTGGTAAAGTGGGCAGACACATGGCAGATGACGTTTAATGCAGAGAAGTGTGAGGTGATGCATTTTGGGAGAAGAAATGAAGGGAGGTAATATAGGCTAGATAGTACAATTTCAAATGGTGTGAAGGAAAAGAGAGACCTGGGGATTTGTGTCAGTGACTCGTTGAAGGTGGCAGGACAGGTAGACAAGGCTGTTAAGAAGGCATATGGGATACTAGGCTATATAAATAGGGGTATAGAGTACAAAAGTCACGAAATACTGACTAACCTCTATAAGACTTTGGTGAGGCCGCAGCTGGAATACTGTGTTCAATTCTGGTCACCACACGACAGAAAGGGTACAACGAAGATTTACTAGGATGGTGCCAGGATTGAGGGACTTCAGCTATGAGGAGAGGCTGGATAGGCTAGGGTTATTCTCTCTGGAGCAGTGAAGATTGAGGGGAGACCTAATAGAGGTTTATAAGATCATGAGGGGTTTCGACAGGGCAAATGGAGAAAAACTATTTCCACTCGTGGGTGAATCTGTGACTCGTGGTCACAGATTTAAAATAGTTTCAAGGCGAAGTAGAGGGGAGCTGAGGAGAAATTTATTCACTCAGAGAGTTGTTCGAATCTGGAATGCATTGCCTGAAAAGGTGGTGGAGTCTGATTCGATAACAACTTTTAAAAGGGAATTCGATATTTTTTTAGCGAGAACAGATCTATTAGGCTGTGGGGAGCGGGCAGGGCAGTGGGATTGAATCGCTCTTTGCAAAGAGCCGGCACAAACTAGATGGGCCGAATGGCCTCCTTTTGTGCCGTAAAATTCTATGAATTTATGAAACTATGAATCTATAATGTGGTGTGAAGTCAGAAAATCTACATGGTGCATTGTCGCCCTCTAGTGGCCAGTATATGAAAATTCAACTCTATCATAATATTTGATGCAAAACTTGTTGTAGTGAGCGGCTGTTTTTCAGATTGGAGGGAACTGAGCAGTGGTGTGCCACAGGGATCGGTTTTGGGACCATTGCTGTTTGTAATCTACATCAATGATCTGGACTTGGGTGTACGGAGTACAGTTTCCAAGTTTGCAGATGATACTAAGTTAGGGAGAATAGTAAACAGTGAGGAGGATAGTAGCCGTCTGCAAGAGGATATAGACAAATTGGTAAAGTGGGCAGACACATGGCAGATGAAGTTTAATGCAGAGAAGTGTGAGGTGATGCATTTTGGGAGAAGAAATGAAGGGAGGCAATATAGGCTCGATAGTACAATTTTAAATGGTGTAAAGGAACAGAGATACCTGGGGATTTGTGCTAGTGACTCGTTGAAGGTGGCAGGACAGGTAGACAAGGCTGCTAAGAATGCATATGTGATACTAGGCTTTATAAATAGAGGTATAGAGTACAAAAGTCAGGAAGTGCTGACTAACCTCTATAAGACTTTGGTGAGGCCTCAGCTGGAATACTGTGTTCAATTCTGGTCACCACACTACAGAAAGGATGTGAAGGCATTGGAAAGGGTACAACGAAGATTTACTAGGATGGTGCAAGGATTGAGGGACTTCAGCTATGAGGAGAGTCTAGTTAGGCTAGGGTTATTCTCTCTGGAGCAGAGAAGATTGAGGGGAGACCTCATAGCGGTTTATAAGATCATGAGGGGTTTCGACAGGGCAAATAGTGAAAATCTATTTCCACTCGTGGGTGAATCTGTGACTCGTGGTCACAGATTTAAAATAGTTTCAAGGCGAAGTAGAGGGGAGCTGAGGAGAAATGTATTCACTCAGAGAGTTGTTCGAATCTGGAATGCATTGCCTGAAAAGGTGGTGGAGGCTGATTCGATAACAACTTTTAAAAGGGAATTCGATATTTTTTTAGCGAGAACAGATCTATTAGGCTGTGGGGAGCGGGCAGGGCAGTGGGATTGAATCGCTCTTTGCAAAGAGCCGGCACAAACTAGATGGGCCGAATGGCCTCCTTTTGTGCCGTAAAATTCTATGAATTTATGAAACTATGAATCTATAATGTGGTGTGAAGTCAGAAAATCTACATGGTGCATTGTCGCCCTCTAGTGGCCAGTATATGAAAATTCAACTCTATCATAATATTTGATGCAAAACTTGTTGTAGTGAGCGGCTGTTTTTCAGATTGGAGGGAACTGAGCAGTGGTGTGCCACAGGGATCGGTTTTGGGACCATTGCTGTTTGCAATCTACATCAATGATCTGGACTTGGGTGTACGGAGTACAGTTTCCAAGTTTGCAGATGATACTAAGTTAGGGAGAATAGTAAACAGTGAGGAGGATAGTAGCCATCTGCAAGAGGATATAGACAAATTGGTAAAGTGGGCAGACACATGGCAGATGAAGTTTAATGCAGAGAAGTGTGAGGTGATGCATTTTGGGAGAAGAAATGAAGGGAGGCAATATAGGCTCGATAGTACAATTTTAAATGGTGTAAAGGAACAGAGATACCTGGGGATTTGTGCTAGTGACTCGTTGAAGGTGGCAGGACAGGTAGACAAGGCTGCTAAGAAGGCATATGTGATACTAGGCTTTATAAATAGGGGTATAGAGTACAAAAGTCAGGAAGTGCTGACTAACCTCTATAAGACTTTGGTGAGGCCTCAGCTGGAATACTGTGTTCAATTCTGGTCACCACACTACAGAAAGGATGTGAAGGCATTGGAAAGGGTACAACGAAGATTTACTAGGATGGTGCAAGGATTGAGGGACTTCAGCTATGAGGAGAGTCTAGTTAGGCTAGGGTTATTCTCTCTGGAGCAGAGAAGATTGAGGGGAGACCTCATAGCGGTTTATAAGATCATGAGGGGTTTCGACAGGGCAAATAGTGAAAATCTATTTCCACTCGTCGGTGAATCTGTGACTCGTGGTCACAGATTTAAAATTGTTTCAAGGCGCAGAAGAGGGGAGCTGAGGAGAATTTTTTTCACTCAGCGAGTTGTTCGAATCTGGAATGCATTGCCTGAAAAGGTGGTGGAGGCTGATTCGATAACAACTTTTAAAAGGGAATTAGATCTTTATTTAGGGAGAACGGGTCTATTAGGCTATGGGGAGCGGGCAGGGCAGTGGGATTGAATCGCTCTTTTCAAAGAGCCGGCATAGACTAGATGGGCCGAATGGCCTCCTTTTGTGCCGTAATATTCTATGATTCTATGATTCTATGATTCTAACTTGAAATAATGCAATCATTGAAACAATAATATTGTGTAGTTGCCCGTGTCTTATGCCAGGTCAGAATAAGTAAAGTAGTAGCCTGTATATTTGTTGGACGAAAGTCGGCAGCCAATTGTGTAGACTACTGACAAGCAAAGTGTAAGGGATGGAGTGAGCATTTATTATTTTTTATTTTGTGGCGAATTCTCTACTCTGGAAATACTAGTCGACGTAGAAATGGTTTCCGGCTTCCAGCTAGACACACCGAACAATGAGGTGTAAGACAATTGGGTCAACGTTTCTTCTAATCAGAGACGCAAGTCTCGGTCCCATCATTGAGGTGAAAGGGGCAGAGTTCGCCTTCAGATTGGAGAGAGCGAAGAGGTTGACGTAGATTTAATGTTTCAGAGCACACAAATTGGGAGAAAGTATAGCACGGAGGACTTTGAAACTGATAATGAGGATTTCGAATTCTGGGGAATGGGTAAGCAAAAGAGAGAGCGAGTTTCCAATGCTAGTTTTATGGAAATTGATGTGTGGAAAAACATCAGCTGTTGAGTGCTGAATGAATCACATTTTGTGCACGAAAGAGTTCGGAAGGCCGACACCCATTGAGTTAACAGAGCTGTAAATTGAAGTGATGAACACGTGGGCGTAATGTAAGAAATCTAAAATAATTATTCGTTTTATTATATTAGCAAACCCCAATCAATTAATAGCAACTGGACATGCAGCGAATAATTATTGTCTGCATTTATCGTGCAGGTAATGAATATATGACGTGATTCAGGGAGGTGAATGTGGACTCATCTGTGGCTTCCTTTGGCTATCTGCAGCTCACAGGGCACGAAGACTTTATCAAGCATCCACTTGGTATTCAACCAGCGGATCAACCCATGTAAAATGCGTAGGCAGTTTCTGTGAGAATTGCTACGACATCTGTCACTGTGGTGAGTTTACAACAACATCAAAAACAACGTTACATTTGTAAAGCGACTTTCACGTCAGGAGGACGTCCCCAGGCGCTTGACAGTAATTGGTTCAGATCCCAACTGAGGAAAGGTTGAGTGGGGGGTGGAGATGCCGATGGGTTCTTCGAAGAGGAGAGTCTTCAGGCGGATTCTTGAAGGACGTCAGGGAGGGGGCGACGGTTGTGCCTGCGAAATGGAGTTCCAGTGTTTGGATGGCAGAGTGGCTGACGGCCAATGCTTGTGCGGATGGGGCATGGGTGGTGGAGCAGATCAGAGCCAGCTGAGTGGATGCGTCGGGCAGTTTGGTAGTGGGATAACAGGTCAGGGATGTAGGGTGCGGCGAGATTTTAGCGGACTTTAAATGCCACAGTGTTTCGCAGCAGTGGATCAGAGATAACCAAAGTAAGTGTTGGAAGTATCAGAGATGTATAACTGAGCACAGAAACAATTTCGAAATCCCATGGCATTAACTTGATTGTTTCCCCGCAGAATATCCACGAATTGTAAATTCCTGCAGCTTTTCTCGCTACCAAAAGAGATTTTAATAGCTAACAGGAGTAGAATAAAAAATATTAGTAGTAACACCAAATATTATCCTCTCCAGAAAGAAACGCAATAATAAAATTGGTCATTTAAATCCGTGACAGTCTGTGGGACGCTGCTGTGCAAAACTGGCTGCTGCGTTTCACCCACAAATTTAGTCATCAAACTACACAATACTTTATTTGAAGCGCGTTTTGACGTTACAGAAGACGTGAAAACGGCTATGACAAATGGAAGAAATATTACTACAATGTCTGCGTTAACAGTCATGGCACGGCTAACGAAAATTATTTTCCAGAGCGTATGTTTATGGGAGTTGACTCGATAGTCTTGTTGTACAACATGCGAGCATTGTCTCAAAAACGAAGATTCTTGGTGCAATTATTAACTCGGAAAAAAAGCAGCAAAGTTTTCTTATTCTGTATTATTCACCTACAAAATGTACATTCACGTCACTTTAAGTAGATACTTTGCAGCCCTTTGGGACGTTTCTGTAAGTCATAGGCGGTATATTAAATACAAGTATAATTACCGTTTTATAAATGCGGATTACTTTTCTCTTTCTTTTGACACAACGTCGCCTCTTGTGGTTTCACTGCATTGGTACAGTTGACTTATTTGTACGATGCCCCCATGCCATGCCTACAAGGCGGAAAGCTTGGCGCAGTAATACAGGGCACTGTCATCGATCAGGACGGTGTCAATTCTCAGTTCAAAATATTCTCTTATTCTATGGACGGTGGAGTGAAACCAAGCTGGAAAGTCAGGATTCCTGTCATCCTTCCCTGCAATGGGAGACAGTATGTAGACGGGAGCGTTCCTTGATGCGTGTCTGTACCAGAAGAGGCTATCGGGATCATTTATTTTCTTCAAGGTGCAGGATATTGTAACGTCTTCTCCCTCTCGTATCAACAGATCAGCAATGGAGTGTTTCCCCGTGTTCTGCAGGCTGTTACCTGTGGCGAAATTGAACAGCCTAGTTGAGCCGCAATCTTGTATTAGTTGATATCCTGCATTATATTGCTCAGAGCTCTAGTTTCTCAAGCCAGTGGACCTGGGTTCATTTCTCTGGCATGGATAACCATAGCTAAATTACCATGCAACATTTGCCTCAAGCAGTAAGTAGAAATTATTTGTGTCAAGCAGTAAGTAGAAGTTTTTTGTCAGATTGTCTTCCTGGAGCAATTATAACTTCAGCAATCAATCAATTGCTGCCCCGCCCACAATAAAATAGATACTAACGCAGTTACTAAATCCAAGGTTATTCTTGTAAAACTGCTCTACACAGTTGGCTGTTGTGGTTCAACCCTGAGTTATACAGCCAATCCATTTCTTCAATGTAATACACTTGAAGACATTTGAGACGTCTTGAATAGGTTGAACGTCTTGACCCTGGCTCTACACTCTGGAACACCATCCCTCAATCCCTTGGCCTCGCTTCCTACCTTTCTTCCTTCAATGCCGGTCTCAAGAACTTCCTCTTCGACCTTGCCTTCTGCTCCCATCCTAGCTCTTTACCCTTTCCTACTCTCTTTCTCCCTACCCGACACTTGCCCCACCCCCACTCGGTTCCCGACTTAACGTTTCAGCACCAAGGGACGTCCTGCCGACCTCAATGGCGCAATTTTCATATAATGTTGTTGTTTTTCTTGTGATAAAGAACGATACGATATGCAACGATTATTAACATGATACTTTTGTAAAAAGAATAAATAAGATATTACAAAATCTATTTTTTGAAATGTCTTACCGCAAAGCAAAGCGAGCGTTATTGAAAGCATAGTCCACATCTCCCACAGAATCATTGTGATCCTTTGTCTGACATTAACTCTCTAGCTCACGGCTGTTCATTCTGAATGTTGATGAAATGGAGAGACTTGCAGACATTGCTCCTCCCACACGGAGCCTCGCTTACCCAATCACTGCTCCGACCATGCAAAGTCACGCCCAGAAAGTCATTGTACCAAACACACAGTGCTCCGCCCACTCAGACACTTCCCCGCCCACACAGCGCCCCGCCCATCAGTCACTGCCAAGCATACACAGAGCCCCGCCCTCTCAGACACTGCCCCGCGAACAAAGCTCCCCGTCCACTCAGTCCCTGCCCCACCTACACAGAATCCAGCATACACAGCAACTTCACCGCTCATACAGAGTCCCGCCCACTCAGTCACAGCCCCGCCTACACAGAGCCCCGCTCACTGAGTCGCTACCCCGCCTACACAGAGTCCAGCCTACTAAGCAACTTCCCCTCCCACACAAAGCCCCGCCCACCTAAAACCTCGCCCACCCTCTCACTGCCAGATGCAGAGAAAGCCCCTCCCACCCAGAGCCACACCCACAGTCTCTGCGCTAAAATCACGTAGCGCCGCCCACCCAGACAGGGCCACGCCCTCACATAGCCCCGCCCACACAGACAAGGGCACCCCCTCACAGACCTCCGGCAACAGACTCGGTTCCTCACAGGGCTTGCCCAATAAATTGCTGCCACGCCCACAATACGTTGAGCGCCTTCTGTTGTTTCCTCAGACCTGACTAACACCAATTGCAGGTTTTTTGCGAAACCTCCTTATTGACACGTCCTCTCCTCTCCGCTGCCCCGGGTTCTCTTCGTTTTCCTTGCCCTCTCTCCCCGCATCTCTGGCAGAGCAGCCTCTCCCTCGCAACACGCTACAGTTCCTACGATGCGTGGCTGACATGAAATGCAGGCTCACATTCCTTAGCTCCTCAGATGTTGCCTGATTATTATTATTACTAAACTGGTGGAAGTGTTGGTTTTGTGTATCTGAGCAGAGAATCGATTGCCAAACCCCAATACTTTGATTAGATTACCAATCCCAGCAGAGAATATCCGAACTATAAACCCCGGTTGGCTGTTTGGGTAATGTATGTACCAGTAAAGATAATAACTGTTTCCAGTGTTGGAATAGGGAATCTCTAAAGTTGCGGAGTCTCCTTCTTTCTAAACCATCGCAGCCGCTTTGTGACCGACAGTGTCGTCAGCCGAGAGTTCTGTAATAGAAAACGAAGAGTAGGGCAATATATTATCCACTACTTGAATGAATTATTTTTCCATAGTTTGGAAAACTGACCCCACTTGAACGGTCCTATGAATAAATCATTGATTAAAAATGAAATAATTATTAATGTTGAATTATATGTAGCGTATTTTTACGAATTTGTATCGTCTGAATTTGCAGCACAGAATATGCTGTCTAGTGAATTCCAATGTATTATTGAGTAGGAAACAAGGCAGCCAATTTTTTACAGCAATCAACCGTGGATTGAGTATTCAATTATTTTTCAAATTTGTTGAAGGGTTGATTGCTCTAGGAAATCACAGCTGCCAATGGACTCAAAGTATTCGAGTGGACAATTTATTATTAATAATCTTTTTATACAGCGAATAAAGGAACCGTATTCCTACTTACCGCTGGTAATCTTGCCTACAGTAACCCCGCCCGCCCCCCTACCCAAAAATCAAAATCAGTTTCTCTCGCTTGTGAGACGAGGACATTTATCACTCGACTACATTTGTCCATTAATTGTTCAAGTTTAGTTGGCAATCCGGTAGGAACAGTATCTCAGCCAAACAGGACCTCATCTGAAATAAAGGTTGCCAGCATTAGACAGACAGCAAACATCCCCATTGTTGGTCTCCAGCCTCTGTGGTTATGTCTGAGGCCTCAGCTGGATGATATCGCACTATGCCTTGTCGACATTGGTAGAGCCCATCCACTCACGTCATCTCATTGACGTCTCACACACTTTACACACGAACAATGACCTAATGCTTTCACACAGCGCCAGCGCCTGGAGAGGCGAATCCTTCCACTCTGATCCAAATTACAATGCAAACCAAAGCCTCAACGTGAAGGCTGGCCATGTTAATAATATCATCACAATCCTTCTAGTTCTTATAGCGCCATTTTTTTTGTGGTCCAGACATCACAAAATGCAGTGGAGTCAATTAACTCTATGTTGTGAGCGAATTGCCAGACAATTGATGCCCAGCAGGGTCTGGTGAACAATCATAGATCCAGCGTTGTCAAACAAATGGCCACATTATCGCCATTGTTTTTCGTGAAGGAATTACTTCATGTGGAAATGGGTGTGCACCTAACGCTAGATAAACAAACTTCTGTAGGGGAAGCAAACTTGCCCCACAATTTCCCCTTCTGGAAATCGAACCCAGGATACTCAATTGCGGGTCAAGTGCTTTTTTAAGCTACCATTGTGAAAGAGTTTTTGCTTTGCTTGTTTCCCTCATGGGATCATCGAGCTGATTGTTTGACTGTTAGATCATAAGTCAACGTGATGTTCACATCGTGTCTTTGTCTCCTATCCAAAAGGAAAGCGCTGCTGCCAACTCTGTAGAGATACAAATACCAATCCATTGGACACTATTCGTTTGCGTAGTAGTTTCTCACTGTTACCCAGGCTGTTGTGGTTGTACAGTATTGTACAGCGTTAAAGGAACACTAGCATATTGTCGACAACAGAATCGAATACACTTTTTTTGTACCGAAGTGAGATCCATCAAATGGCAGCTGCTGTTTGGGAGACAAAATGAGTAATAAAAAGGGAGAGATAAATTATTTTTTGAAAGCAATAGATTAGTCCTGCTTGAGCAATAGAGGTCAAGTTGTGATTGGATCAGATTATGAGCAAGAATGGTGATTGCCAGAGCATTGAACTGTTTCTTCAAGTCGTGGATCTACGTGTCCATGTCAGAAACAAGTGTGAATATTTTTGAATATTGTGCCAGTGAACTGATATGCCAAGCGACCACCAAAGTATGTTCCTTGCTGTTAATACAGAGGCGTGTGTATTAACGAACGGATGTTTTGTGCTGCCATGACTGAACCCAGATGCTCTCACTTGTAAGGCACTGAAATTCAGGCCTCAGTCTGTGAGTTTGTGTATGGCAGAAACGCTGATCTGTGCCTTTGTGGGGCTCAGTGCACAGTAATACACAGCAGAGTCTGAAAGTCTCACTTGGGATATACTTAGTGGCACGGTGCTCTCCGCTTTATCCACCTTCGTTGACAAACGTTCTTCTGGGAATTCTGGATGACGATGGTCTTTGCTGCTGGAGTGTATCTGAACGATATATCCTGGAATTTGTTTGGGATTGAGACGATACCATATCAGGTAAGGATTGCTGTCGCTTGTCGTGAAATTACACTGCAGATGCACATCTTCGCCTTCGTCCATTGCCACAGTTGATTGGGGCTGTGTTACACTATCTCCTCCACACTGCCCTGGAAACCAGACACACTTGAACGTTCAGCAAAATAAGAACAATAATAAAATTTGAACATGTGGATGTGGCATCTCACTTCTTCTAGACCACTCAAACTCGCGGTTCAGTAAAAACAACAATGAGTGTGGGGTAACTAAACTCGCCTCACGTATCACCTTGTTTGACCCGTGAACCGAACTCACATAATCACGCTTGTGAGGCGAATACTCTAATTTTTTACGTACAGGACTCGACAAATCCATGAGTAATGACACGTATTGGTTACTTTGTACTAGAAAAGATTGGGTGGATAATATATCTTGTCAGCAACATTATATAATCCGTGTGTGTCTTACCTGACAAGGTAATGAAGACTGATACTATGTATATATAAATTGCCATATGTATTTAATGCCCGGAGTGATAAGAGAGTGATGATGCTGTAGTTGGAAATGTTGGTCGGGAAGCAGTGAGATGCTGTGAGGAGGGCTAAACAGTAAATGACTTACACACGTTGCCATACACTGTGAGGGAGCAGGTCTGCGGTTTATGTGTAACAAGATTTTCTATGTCATTGAGCGTCATTTGCTCTGCTCTGCCATCTCGCTCCTCCATTGGTTCTTCTCCAACCTTGACATGCCTTTGATCAACCAGGTGTCTGACACATGCACCAACTTACACCAATAATCTTGTTACAATTCGTCCAAACACATATATGATATTAACGCAACTGTACTACCTGCGGATTCCTATAGCTTAGTGATATCAACACTCACCCCACAAGCAACGTGTCTGTGTTAGATTCTTGAAGGGCGAATTCTTAGATAAGTATCCTAACTCTACCCACACAATTCTGTTTGCACAGCAATCAGTAGCAGTTCGATTATTTCTCGATTGATCTGATTGTGTTTCAATGTTAATAATCATTCATAAAATAAGCTATTGAATACAACACTGTTTGTGTGACATTCCTGTGCACAATTGGTAGCCTGGTTTCGCCTGCAAATCGCCGAGTCACAATATTTTACAATGTAGTATGAAGCGATTCATGATGTCTCAAGTTGGACATGGTATTCGGTGGAATACACAGGGTTAGGTAGTGAAGTAATCTGTGCTGGTTTCACCTTCCCTGGGGCAGCTGGCAATTTGGTAAAGAGGTGAAACAATCCTTTGGGCGGGAGTTGGGTGGTGGTGGTGTGTTCAAAGCCAACGGGGAGGAGCCATGTGGCGTCAACAGTTTCTCAGATGTCTCTGCCCCAGTTAGTTGAACTTTGCCTTCCTGCCCCGTTTCCGCTCCAAGCTTCTGGTTTTGGGCAATAAACACATTTTCCTAGCATAACTTGTGCGTGCAAGATAGTTTCTGTGCATTTTAATTCGCTGAATACAGCTTCATATATTAACATCACCATTTGCAAAGCGTGGCTCTGAAGCATTGGGAAAGCCATCCAGATATTTGTGAGTATTCAGATCAAACTGTGTTCTGTGTTTATGACTGTCTTTGCTCAAGCAGCTTAAGAGCCTCTAAGTGTTTGATTTGATATAATAGAAGGCCATCCACCAATCGATTATCAACCAGAATTAAACTTGCTTCTCGGCAGAGAAACCACAATAATGCTAATCCTTGCTTTTTATATATTTATTTTGACATCATATTAACGTCCCAAAGCGCTTCTTAGTGTATACCGTGAAGTGAAATGAACACAGAAGTTACCGGGAAGCGCAGTAGGTTAGGATCATCAATGGAGAAAGGAAAATGAGTCTACCTTTGGGGTCGACGACCCTTCGGCTGAATTTCGCAGTTCTTTCTGTTTGTATACAGTAAAGTGAATTGACTGCATATTCGTGGGCGAAACCCGGCAGCTGATTGAACACAGAAGTGTCCCTCGAAGCGTCGTGGGTTGAAAATGACCAATATATTCTGGTTTATTTGTCAGCCGGATTATGATTGGGCAATTAGGACAAGGAAGTTTGCCCCAGCTTTCTCCCTGGTCAGCCTAGTCTCACGCTTGTAAGGTGAGTGTTCTAACGCATAGCTCAACGAGTAGTTGGAACTAATCACTCTTCCAGATGCTACTAAATCTCTGCTGGTTGTACAGTGATGTGGAATTACTGTGTATGTTTCCTGCTGAATGTAGCAGCCACAGTTACACAGCAGTGTCCCACAAACAGTCATCGACTGAAGAGGAACACTTCTTAAAATCAATAATTATTCACATGAAAGCGATCCGCCATTCGACGAAAAACTGTATTCCTACTTAATGCTATGTAAATATATGTATGTGTTTGTACGTGTGTGTGTGTGTGTATGTGTGTTTGTGTTTGTGTGTGTGTGGGGGGGGTGTAATGTAGCACGTCTATTATGTCGCCATGTGGCGAATGGAACTCAGGTCGGCTTGTTTACGAGGCGAGTGATCTGAATGTTGAGCTACAGTAACCTCAGCATGTTTTTGTACAGGATCCTCTGAGACACGCAGCACTGTGCTCTCTGCTGCACAGAAGTACGTGGCGGTATCTGTCACTCGCGCGTCTCTCATTGTCAGTGTGCTGTTCTTCTCTTTTGTATCAGCCAAAGCACTTATCCTCTCCTCCACCTTGAACTCTCTGCTTCCCTTCACCAGCAAATGGATGGAGCCGTTTTCATACTGTTTGAACCATTGGAAGGCTGGGTTTACCAGAGTCGTGTTGCAATCGATGGATACATTTTCGTTTTCATTTCCTGTCAGTACCTGAGGACTCTGTGACACTTCTCTTTCAGCCAAGACACCTGGGGAATTGACATGGACATTCTTGGAAACAAATTCGGAAAATATCTGGAACAAAACTTGTCATTATTATGGAGTAAAACAAGGATGTGTTTATCCAAACTTGCACTCAACTTACAGAAGAGCGAAATCATGAAATTAAAAGTAATATGTGTTGCTTGGTAACTTGGCTTCATTCTCAATCCTTGTCGTTTCATGTCAGAATCTCCGGGTGAAAAGCAAGGAGACACCAGCTAACTGCTGATAAACGTTCATGAATGTTTGTCGAGTGCCGCTAACTGTGTAGTATATAACTATACTCTCGGTGACGCCACGACTGACATCTCATTTCCTGTATGTTTGCTTGTTTGACATTCATTCCCCAATCGACTACAAGCAGCGTTCGTTCAGTCCAGAAGATAGGAAGTGACTGCACTTTTCAATATAGTCTTGCAATCGCTTTGAATCAGTTGACTTACGTAATCTGTGGCTGCATCTCATGCAGCAACAGATTCAGCCACAAATATATACAGTCAATACACTTTATAGTGTAATCTATGAAGCGCTATGGGACGCTGATAATATGTGGAAAGCGCTATATCAAATGCAAGGATTATTATATTATATATTAAAGAAGCAAACATAGCTATAACTGTTCGTAATATTATTTTAGGATCTAATTGGAATGTATTATCGGAAGAACTGTCCATAGATGCATTTATTTAGCGATAAAAGTTACTTCCATGCATTATTATGTCAAGTCATTGAAGCGTCTCATAGGTCTGCATAGATTTTACTCTCGAGGGCAGAGACAGAATATTTGGCAAACTCAGCATTTAGTTTGTGTAACACAATGTCCCACGATCACATGTGAAGTGACGGTACAATTGTGCTGGAACAATGTCTGCCACGGCACCAGTAGAAACTCTGTTCATCCTGGAGCAAAGCCATCAAATCATTATTGCCTCTTGTTTCAAGCCACGTGAAAATCCCTTTCATGTCTCCTTGGATTGACAGCTTCTCCGAGACTGCAGCCACCGCCAGGAAAAGCGACCCACTAACTGCCTAACAGACAGGTTACAATGTACTTCTGTAACCTGCTGTAAACGTGTATTTGTATGCCGAGTATGGGACCATGCATAAGGTTTTGGGATGCGGACTGCACAACATCCCCTCTGTTGTACTCGTGTAATCACATAAAATTACTGAAAGCGCCAAGTTCAATGTGTGAGAGGAACTCATGAGTATCTAGTGAGTTGTTGTACGAGCAATCTGCCCTTCTGTAACAGTGTGGGCTCCACGGCACAGAGATACACGGCGGTGTCACTCACAACCATCCTGAGAATCTGCAAGTTAATTAGTTTCTTCCCCTTGTTCACCTCGGCAGTGAAACGGTCAGCAATTCCAACAGCTTTGTCTACCTTTCCCGAGGCATATATCTTGAGGAAATACTGAAGAGCTCCATCGGGATATTGCCTGTAGCAGAAGATAGTGTCTATTCTTGAAACGTTCATTCTTATTGTCACGTTTTGTCCTTCAAGTTCTGTTATCTCAGGGTGGGTTTGGTATATGACACCACTCCCATTGGCAACTGGAAAAACAATACATGTCTAATTAAAAATATGAGTTAAAATTCTCTTTGCTATGTATATTATGGAGAGCTTTTACACGTCTAAAATGTCTATATGAAACGCAAGAGTTGCTGTTATTACTGTAACTTTGCTGGGGAACGGTAAACGATCACTAGTGTTTTGGTGCTGATAGATTTTCTGTCTGTGTTTGTAAATGTTGGAACTGCTTATACTTGCGAAGTTGTTCCATTCAACTTTTGAACTTGATTTTCTGTAGCTCGTGAAATAAATCATTAAAAGCTACTTCCAAATTGAAAATACACATGTCTTGGGGTTGTGTGTTTGCATTACCTCGTCTTGTCGCCGTCTCCAATCGCTTCAACGATGTGAAGCGAATTTAACGTATGTTCTGTTGGAGGAAACTTGGCATTCAACTGTGGGTAGCCGTATCCCAAAGTCATTCGTGGATTGATCGATCAAACTAATATTATGTAAAAACTCTTTTTAGAAAGCGATTCATTAATTAAATAACAACAACGAAAACATTAAACCCATGTGCGCAGCATGCATTGGTCATGTCCAAACATACTTACTGTTTAGAGTGAGAATTACTATCAGTAACTGCCAGTGGGCTCCCATGCTGGCTGCTGAGGTGTGGACAGATAATAGAGTTTCTTCCTGTATAAATGGCTGCTTTGCTGCTTCAGTTTAATGTTGTGAGGCAGCGGTGGGTCTGACGCGTGAAGTGGGCTACTATCTACATGTGTAGGCGTTGCCCACTAACTAGTGGATCTTGAACTTGATCCAAAGCAACTTGGGACTTCCTCCCGACGTGCGACCTCTGCTGCACAGTGGTTAGAGCTCTCTGCTTACAAGCGTGAGACATGTGGCTGAATCTAGGCACATCAGGGCGAAACTTTGGGCCAGTCTCCTAACTCCACACACACACACACCTAATAATATTCCGTTCAAAAATACACAATAATAAAAATGGGTCTTTTCAAGCCACGACTGTTTGTGAGGATGATGCTTGCTTTGTGCAATTGTCTACTGTGGTTTGCGCACAAATACACAGTCACTTGCTTGGCAGTATATTGTGTGAAATGCTTTGAGACGTCGAGAAAATGTGAAAAGCGCTAAATCAAATGTAAATATTATTAATTTTAAATATGTAATGTTTTTTTTCGCTGCTGTACCGGTGATTGGAAGCTGATGTATCTCGGAAAAGAATGGAGAGTGGACTTGCAGTTAGCATACAAACAAACTGATATAGATGAACGCAACTCACAAGGGAGCCGACTTGTGTTTGATTCCCAGGCAGGGCAATACTTTGGGCAAATGTTCTTAATCTACACACGCAACTGCGTGTCGCTGACAATGAGTCGGATCGCGTAAATTAGTATATTGGTGGATCGCGTTGATGTCGTCATCAACCCTTCAAAGTTAATTAATAATAATAATAATAATAATGATTTTTTATTTCCTTCCCTGTCTGTTTTGGGGAACATGTTGCGTCCGCGGTGTTTCCCGCACAAAATATACAGTTACTAATTGATGCAGCAGATCGTGTGTTGTACTATCAATTGTCTGGCTGATGTGATAATACACTATATCGAAATCACAAATTATAATTTTTGATAACTCAAAAAAGTGTAATCTGTAAGCACTTTGAGATTTATGGAAGATTTGAAACTGTATTCCCCTTTGTTGCGAATACATCTAAGCAAATAAGCTGTGAACTATGATTTCTAACATGAGAAAAATAGGCCAGTATTAAAAGTGTTCCCAAATGAAACCAGTAAAGAAAAACAGATTGCTGTTATCGAAATCTAACACCTTGATCAAACCAGTAAGATCCACGGAAGGGCGGCTGCTTGTTTGTGAGAAGTACAACAAAAAATATGGATACATTGTTCATTAGTCAACCGAAGCCTTGCGTTAATCAGGCTTTAGACAAACCTTTGTACATTTCAGCTGAGCCAGCTATAGTGTATAGCAGGGAAACAGTGTCAACTGTAACAGGAAGAACCTGCTGTGGCTGCAAAGCAAATTGTTACAGAAAGCAACGTGGGAAGTTATGTCAGTTGCTGCTGATGTTATAGGTGTGTTTATATCGCCATCTGTTGGTTGGTTGCAGCTAGAACACGTGTACTGCAGATACAAATGATTGCAAATTGATTTCGACCCACCATATCTTTCCTGTTCGTATCCTATCCTTTGGATACTTACACCTTATTCCCATTTCCCTGCTCGTTTCTCTTATTGCCTATGCCTCAATGGGACATTCGACTCCAACCTCATTCACACTCTCGTATTGGGACGTGTCTCTGCTGGTACGTGGCACAGACTATTTAGTTTTTTTCCTTGTACTTCTCTTGTATTTGGTAATGTTACATTTCGTAACGTTGACGTTAAGAATTTACATTGCTGAATCATAAACTTTATATGGATATACATTTATATTACTTTTGTACAGCGACTCCCACATTGATGTCTCAAGGTGCTGTATTCCTTAGAGGAAAAGTGACAACTAATCTGGGTACTTGTTAAATATAACCCTCTCTTTTCACTGTCCCATAGAACAACATTTATGGTGGTTGAAGGTGTGGTTTGCTGAAGAGTTGATTTAGTTTGTTCTAACTGCACACCCAGAAATGGGTTCAGCTGTTTTTTAGGCCGGATAAGTCGAGTGTTCTAACTACTGAGCTACAGGAGCTAATTATAGTCGCATGAAAAGTGATTTCACACTTACAGCAAGTTAATCAGAGATGTGTGGATTAAGGAAACTTGCCTAACTACAAACACTTGTAATTAGATAACGCCTTGTACGCATCTTAGAAAGATTCTCCCTCAATAGGAATCGAACCCAGTTCATACCGAGTTGAGTGCTACAACCAATATGGCACATAAAGCCACAAGGTTTTTTGTACGGGTGTCTCGGGGATGCCTTCGCTGTGGGCCTCAGTGCACAAACATAGGCAGCGCTGTCGCTGAGCTGGAGGTTGTTGATCTTGAACTGGAAATGTTTTTTAGAGGAATCCATCAGGGCAGAGAAGCGTTCCTGACTGATATTCTTCCCGTAGGAATGCCTTTGGATGAGGAAAGCGGGCCCTTCACTGCGGCGCTGGCGGTAAAGCAGCACTGAGATGCTGTCACTAGTCGTGGAGACATTACAGCTGATAGTCAGTGAGGCGCCTTCGAAACGCCAGTCTGCTTTCGGGCTCTGCCTCACCCAATCTCCATCACTGATTCCTACAGGAAACAATTGTGTAATTCAGTGTTGAAACGATCAACACTAAGTTAGAAAACAAACGCTATTGTGGGCCACATTTCATAGAGTATATGTAGTTCCTGTAGCTCAGAGGTTGGAGCACTCGCCTTACAAACGTGAGACCTTTGTTCATATGCAGGCAGATCAGGAAAAGACTTTGGGCGAGTTTCCTTACTCCACATGCGCGACTAATAATAATCCCTCCGAAAAAACAAAATATTGTGATGAAAACTGGTCATTTTCAACGCACGGCTGTTTGTGGGAACGCTGCTGTGTGCAATTGGCTGCCACGTTTCGCCAACAACTATACAGTCAATTCACTTTAATGTATAATCTGTGAAGCGAATCGAGACGCAGATAAGATGTGAAAAGCGCTATATCAAATCAACAGTTATAATTACTGTATACTATGACACACTTTGAGACGCTTTGAGAATGTCTTCACACACGGGGATATTTTGTTCTACAAGATGAATGTCTGTAAGAATTTGTCAGTCATTTGCAAATTAAATTGCACCGTCCTTCAAATGGAAACCTCTAATAATATTCATCCTTAAAACTTATATAGCGCTTTGTACGTTTTCTAGACGTCATTAAGCACTTCAGAGAATATACTTAAAAGTGAATTAACTGCAGATTTGTGGGTGAAACGTGACAGCGAATTGTGCACAGCAATGTTAAAGTAACCAGGGTGAAAGGAGACTCTGTTTAGAGAGGACCCGTTGTACTAGCATTGACTTGGATGGCTGTCGGTAATCATATCTAGATTAACTAACCATGTAGTGAGAATGCGATGGCTGCGGAGAGCAAATATCCCAACTGCATTGCGTTCAGACACCACAATCAGCGTTTATGTCTCTGCTGCTCTTGACACCGTGTGACACTGAGGCCATTAATAAAGCTGAGAACACTTTGTGATGTTGTCTCTTATCTGTGCGTCACTATCTCGTACCTCGAGCTGCTGTGGGCGTGTAGGACTGCTCCAATCAGATTCAGGCTTAAACTTGTACATTTGATCCTGAGTATACACACCCACAAATTACACAATCAATTCACTTTACAGTATAGTCATTGAGAAATATTAATGGTAAGGCGATTGATCAGATGGAAGGATCATTATAATAAAGACTTATTTCCTCATTCAAACGCTATCGCCTTCAGTCTTCATTACAAACTTGAAACTTTAGATGATCTTATATTTATTGTCATACCAATATATCCGACCCACCTTTATATCTCAACAAATACATGTACAAGTTGCATAAATACAAGCAACATTGACTCAAACCTCAGTGTTTCTTTGAATTCAGTTAGTAATTCATTCTTAATACTAAACTTATTTTGAAGGAAATATATCTACTGTAGATGAATTCATTCACGATTCACCAAAAAGGGGGATGCTACTGACTCCTTTCTAAATAGAGGTATACACATACTAAGAAAACTTGTCCAAAGTTTCGCGCAGCACGTAGTCGAACCCAGGTACTCTCGCTTCCGAAGCGACTTGCTCTCACTTCTGAGCTAGAGGACACGGCATGATAGTTTTTGTAGGGCGGTAACGCTGTTCTGTGTCTCCGTGGAGCTCAGTGCACAGTAATACAGCACGGAGTCTGTGACTCTCACTTGGGATATATTTAACGGGACGGTTCTCGCCGCTTTATCCACTGTTGTTGAGAAACGCTCTTTTGTAAAGTCTGCGTATTTATGCTTGTTCCTAGTTGATGTGCTGAGGGTGTATTCTGGGGGTTTGTAGGGGTATTGTCGATACCAAAACAAATATGGATCGTCGCTGATTGTCATTGTATAATTGCACTGCAGATACACATTCTCCCCTTCATTCACTGTCACAGTCGCTGGGAGCTGTGTCGCCGAGTCTCCTCCACAATGCCCTGGGAAACACAAACATATCAGCGTTTAATGCAATAATAACGTAAACATACTTGTTTTTGATACAGCATCGTATAGAGTGATCGTGCCATCTCCAAGCGTTTCACTGACTATATATTGACTCCATTTTGTGGGTGAAAGCGGCAGGCAGTTGAGTGCATCTTCCAGCACAAACGGTCATGGAATAATAATGATAATCCTTGCATTTAGTATAGCGCTTTTCACTTCTTGGAGTCGTCTCAAAGCGTTTCCCAGTGTATACTGTGAAGTGTATTGACTAAATTTCTTCAGCAGCTGCATTTATCAAGAGATCAATAGCGTAGTAAAGTGATCGGCCAATCGACTAATAGATCGGGTACCTAATCACTACTCGGTAAGCAGATATATATGTGGGTCTGTGGAAAATGTACATTTGTAGTTTCGCCCAATCCCACCGAGAATCGAACTCAGATCCTTCAGCATGCGAGGCGAGTGTTCTAACCACTAGCTGTGGGAAACCACTTATCCACAAGTGGTACAGTATGTTGCTTATTCCATGCAATAAAACTTTGGCTTTGAAGAACATGTAAATGAATTGCATCCATATGGATTAGGTGTTTTGCTTACCTGCGAAGTTAATGATGGCGGCTGCCACATATATGTACATTGTCATCTGTGTTAATGGCACCCTGTGTTGAGGAAGCGCTGGTGGTTTAGTGGGAGAATGTTGGCTGGGAAACATTAAGATACCATGAGGAGGACTGAACAGGCAATGACATAAACAGGTTGCCATACACTGTGAGTGAGCTGGTCTGTGGTTTATGTACAACCTTTGTTTCTCTGTCACTGGGCGTCATCTTCTCTGCTCTGCCATCTCGCTCCTCCATTGGTTCTCTTCTAACACTGACATGCCATTGATAAAATGGATGGCAGACACCTGCAGCAAGATAGATCGATAGATGCATTACATGTCGTCCAAACACATACATGAGTTCCACACATCTGTACAATCTCTGGACTCATAGTTTAATGGTATCAACACTCGCCTTACAAGCACTTTACCTGCGTTTGATGGCTGCCAGAGCGAAACGTTGGTCAAGTTTACTTACTCCACACTCCGACCGAGGTTTACCGAGAGTAAGTAGGATTACGGTTGATAATCGCTTAAAGAGCAGCTTTCCAGGGAAACAATCTCTCCCACCATAGGGAACTCGATCCGCGTCTGTTTATAGGACAATGCTGTGCCGAACTGAATGCCTCGTTTCGCCAGCAAAACGAAACGTAAGTACATTTTACGTTGTACACTGTGAAGTGATTTATATCTATCTATCTATCTATCTATCTATCTATCTATCTATCTATCTATCTATCTATCTATCTATCTATCTATCTATCTATCTATCTATCTATCTATCTATCTATCTATCTATCTATCTATCTATCTATCTATCTATCTATCTATCTATCTATCTATCTATCTATCTATCTATCTATCTATCTATCTATCTATCTATCTATCTATCTATCTATCTATCTATCTATCTATCTATCTATCTATCTATCTATCTATCTATCTATCTATCTATCTATCTATCTATCTATCTATCTATCTATCTATCTATCTATCTATCTATCTATCTATCTATCTATCTATCTATCTATCTATCTATCTATCTATCTATCTATCTATCTATCTATCTATCTATCTATCTATCTATCTATCTATCTATCTATCTATCTATCTATCTGTCTGTCTATCTGTCTGTCTATCTGTCTATCTGTCTATCTATCTGTCTATCTATCTATCTATCTATCTGTCTGTCTGTCTGTCTGTCTGTCTGTCTGTCTATCTATCTATCTATCTATCTATCTATCTATCTATCTATCTATCTATAAACTATATGTACATTACAAAATATATAGGAGGAGGTGCTCAGAGGAACTCCCACAGCGTGTGTGTATGGGGTTAGATGATTCCTTTATTTGTGTTGATCCCGGTCCTCACATCAAAACACTCAAGAATCTCGCACCATCCTACATTCGTGACTTCCTATCCCTCCTATCTCTTTACCAACCTGCCCGCCCCCTTCGTTCGGCTGGATCTGACCTGCTCTACGTCCCCCGATCGACCCTCCCAACCAATCGCGGGCGAACCTTCAACCACTCTGCCCCCAACATCTGGAAATCCATCCCGAATTCATTCCGCCACAGTTTTTACTGAGAAGTGAATCGACTGTATGCGCTACTGTATAAACGTGGCAAGCCTCTTCCTCTATTTTGCAACCCTAGTACTCTAAGCATTGGACTGCAGTCACCTGGGCAGACACATGGCAGATGAAGTTTAATGCAGAGAAGTGTGAGGTGCTGCATTTTGGGAGAAGAAATGAAGGGAGGCAATATAGGCTAGATAGTACAATTTTAAATGATGTGAAGGAACAGAGAGACCTGGGGATTTGTGTTAGTGTCTCGTTGAAGGTGGCAGGACAGGTAGACAAGGCTGTTAAGAAGGCATATGGGATACTAGGCTTTATCAATAGGGGTATAGAGTACACAAGTCAGGAAGTGCTGACTAACCTCTATAAGACTTTGGTGAGTCCTCAGCTGGAATACTGTGTTCAATTCTGGTCACCACACTACAGAAAGGATGTGAAGGCATTGGAAAGGGTACAACGAAGATTTACTAGGATGGTGCCAGGATTGAGGGACTTCAGCTATGAGGAGAGGCTAGATAGGCTAGGGTTGTTCTCTCTGGAGCAGAGAAGATTGAGGGAAGACCGAATTGAGGTTTATAAGATCATGAGGGTTTCGACAGGGCAAATAGAGAAAAACTATTTCCACTCGTGGGCGAATCTCACAGATTTAAAATAGTTTCAAGGCGAAGTAGAGGGGAGCTGAGGAGAAATCTTTTCACTCAGCGTGTTGTTCGAATCTGGAATGCATTGCCTGAAAAGGTGGTGGAGGCTGATTCGATAACAACTTTTAAAAGGGAATTAGATCTTTATTTAGCGAGAACAGGTCTATTAGGCTATGGGGAGCGGGCAGGGCAGTGGGATTGAATCGCTCTTTTCAAAGAGCCGGCACAGACTAGATGGGCCAAATGGCCTCCTTTTGTGCCGTAGAATTCTATGAATCTATGAATCTATGAAAAACCTTAGCATGTTTTTATACAGGTCCTTCGTAAACACACATCACTGTGCTCTCCGCACATAAGTAAGTGGCGGAGTCAGACACTCGCACGTCTTGGATCGATAACGTGCTGTTTTTCCCAACAGTCAAAGCATTTATCCTCTCCTTCTGCTTCATCTCTCTCGATCCCAACACCAAGTAAGTGATGGAGCCGTTTCCATGCAGATTGTACCATTGAAACCCTGGGCTGGACACTGTGGTGCTGCACTCCATAATTACATTCCGATTTCCATTCTCTGTCAGAGCCTGAGGTCTATGTGACACCTCACTTTCAGCCAAGACACCTGGGGACATAGAATATTCTTGGATAGTATTTCATCAAATGTCTGCAATAAAATTTATAATTATGTACCAGGAAAACCAGGATGCGTGTGTCCAATCTGATACTCTACTTACACAAGATTGTTGCAATTAAATAAAAAATTACATATGGTGCATTAAAATCCTGCTTCATTCTCATGTCTTTTCTATTCACGTCAAAATGTCTTATTGATGTACAGTGGGAAATCAGCTACAGGCTGATAAATGTTAGCAATTTTTTGTGGAACGCAGTTAGCCATGCAGCTTATAACTAGATTCTCAGTGACACCTTCACACACTTCTCACTTCCTGTATGTTTGCTTCTGCCGAATTCATTCGCCAATTGGCTAGACACTTGCTGCTGGTTAGCGGAGGTTTGCATGTGTGTGAAGTTAGCAAACGTGACTTATGTTTCTCCCACCCTAATTGGTTCCCAATCAGGCGAGATTTGGGGCAAATATACATACTCGATACACACACACCTCATTTTAGTTTAGAATAAGGAGGAAACCGCAGCTTAGTCCATTGGTGGTTCACTTTGCTGGGGATAATATTCCCCATCTCCAAAATGTTCTACATCAAAGGCAAGCAACACTAAAATAATCATTAATATTGACAGTATAATTACTAGCATTATGATTAAGATCGCTGTCCGGTCATCTATGTAATTATTTGGACGCCTTGAAGCATGTAAACAATATAATTCTTCTGCACCTAAGTTTAATTAATTGTTCTCAGTTTTATCGTGTTCCCAATCTACACTGAAACAATCTGCCTTACTGTAGTTACCAAAATCTAATGCAATTGTTAACAAAGTGAGATCCGCTAGAATGCGGATGCTTATGTTGGAGAAAGACAATAACATGCATATATGACATCCCCATTACCTTTTCGAGCAAACTAAGCCTTGCGATTGTCATGGTTACGAATTAGACAAACCTTTGAACATTTCAGCAGAAGCAGCAATAATACGCAGGATTTAACAAATGTGGACTGTAATAGGAAGCACCTGTTATAGCTGTCAAGGTAGATTGACACAGAATGGAACGTGGCAAGCTATGTCAATTGCAGATGGTGTTATATGTGTGTTTTGTCTGCCATCTGCTGGTGGACTGTAGCTACTGCACGAGTATAATTTAAAAGCAAGAGTTTTTTTGGGCGCCCTACATAACGTTCCTGGTACTATTGTCTCCAATGGAAATTTATAGCTTAGTTCCATTTACTTGCTTTTTCCTCGTGTTGCCTGTGCTTTAATGGGACACTCGAATTCATTCTCATTCACAGTCTCTTACTATGACATATCCCTGATAATTGTTTCTCCACATTAATTCTATTCCTTGCTCTGATCCTGTAAACGTTGATTATATTCTGCTTCACCTTGAGCTGGCATTCACCGTTTACATGACAGCACAACAATAGTTACCTGTGTGTGGCACTATTCATTTCGCGATGATGCAGTGTATTTACTACTACATCAACAAAAGAATCACATTTGGGACGTCCTCCCGACGTGACAGGCGCTATGTAAGTACAATTTTGTTGCTGCTGTTCACGTCGGATGGACGTCCGAAGCCGCTGACCAGTCCGCTCGAGAACTGAGCAATGGAGAGGGCAGCGTCGTGGGGAGGGTCGTGAGAGAGGTGACACTGGAGGGCGAGAGTTAGCAGCGAATGGACAGAGTGAGTAGGGCAGGAGAAGGCAAGGTCGAAGAGTAGCGTCTTGAGACCGACATTAAAGGAGGCTATGGAGGTAGGGAGATAGTCAGTCGAAGGGACTGTAGGAAGGAGATCCAGAGAGCAGCGAATGAAAATCCGTCCACCGATAATAGGGCGGGTCAGGCGGGGGACAACGAGCAGATCGCATCCCACTGAACGGAGGGGGAGTGGAGGTTAATATTAGGACAGCAGATCGGAGAGTTGGTGGTGGGTATGGGTGGCGAGCGGTTGGATCGCGGGGCTGGCAAGGCCGTGAATGGCCTTAAAGGTGTGGAGGAGGATTTTGAATTCGAAAACTTCATGAGAATTGACAAACAATCTGCATTTTTATTTTTGTGACATAAATAATAAACTTTGTCCTCAATTCCTATTGCCTCATGGACCAACACAATCATGTCTTCCGTGTATGTTCTTTTTCGATCCATTGATTGAACCTTTTGTATCTGCACATCCAGACCTGGTGTCACCGCTAAGCAACAGATGTCAAGCTGTTCATCGAATTGTTCATCGAACAGCCCAACAAACCAGGACCTTTGAAGTTATGTCAGTGACAATAATATGATTTTGTTTTATACCCAATTAATGCTAGCGTTTGACTGAGCACCATATCACATCTTTTACAGTAAATTTTTACCAATGGAAAAGGAATGTACAAATCAACTAAAAAACAGGTTTGAATTTAATACTGGGTAAACGGTGCAGATTAAGAAAACTTCAACAAAGATTCGTTCTGCATGGAATTGAACCCAGTTTCCTCGCTGGAGATATGAGTGCTCTAAAAACTGAGCTATATGATTACACTTGGCAGTTTTTGTAGGGCGGAAGCTCTGATCTGTGTCTCTGTGGGGCTCATTGCACAGTAATACACCGCCGAGTCATTAACTCTCACTTCAGTTATATTTATCGGGACAGTTCTTCCCACTTTATCCACCATCGTTGAGAATCGTTTGTTGGTAAAGTCGGCATATTGTGGTCTATTGCTAGTGGACGTCGAAAGGATATATTCTGGAGCTGTGTTTGGATAATGGCGGTACCAGAACAAATAAGGAACGCTTGTGCTTGTAGCTGTATAATTACATCTCAGATACACATCCTCCCCTTCCTTCATTGTCATGGTAGATTGGAGCTGCGTCACAGAGTCTCCTCCACAATGTCCTGGAAATCATACACATGTCAGCGTTCAGTAGAATAACACCAATAATAAGAATAATGTAGGCATATGACAAAACTACATCTTGCGTCTTCATGTTAATTAAACGTTTACTAATGAATATAGTTTAACGCATACTGTCTGTTTACTTTATGGTCGAAACGTAGTAGAGATTTGTACACAAAAGTGTTCCACAAACAGTCGTGGATTGAGTAACTGTATTATCATTAGCAGTATCACATATTGATAGATAATTACCCCCCAATAAAGCAAACGGCCAACGGACCATCTTTGAAATTACTTCCCAGTAATCACAGCAATGCGTGATGAGTGACAAAAGTTGCGTAATGTTTCGCCCTGTTCCGGCCTTGGAAGGATCCCAGGTACTCTCGATTGTGACAGCTCTATAAAGCTTGTTGTGTATTCATTATGTTAAGCAATAAACACTAGGCTGGATAATAAGTGCAGTTGACTGACTATACAATGAGTGTATGGCTTACCTGACAAGGCAATGATGGCTGCTGCCACATATATATACATTGCCGTGTATGTGCAAAGGGCGCTGATAGTTTAGTTGGAGAATGTAGGCCGGGAAGCGGTAATATACCATGAGGAGAGCTGAACACTAAATGACAAAGTGGGAGCAGGTCTGAGGTTTATGTACAAACCTTGTGTCTCTGCCAATGTGCGTCATCTTATCTGCTCGGCCATCTCGCTCCTCCATTGGTTCTCTGCCATCCCTGACATATCTTTGATCCACCGGGTGTCTGACACGTAGCAATATGGTTACTAGTCAACCAGTGAGTACGAGACACTTTAACTCCATGCTTCAACTCGGTGTTCAGAGCACTAGCTTTTCAAGTGTGTGTTCGAGTCCACGCAGATCAGGGCGAAAGCTTGGACACGTTTCATTGCACCACAAACACGCCTAGTACTAATCCGTGCAACAACACCCACCACAATAATAGAATTGGTGATTTCAATGCACGATTGTTTGTGGGAATGGCAGCCGCGTTTCGCCCACAAATATACAGTCAGTTCATTTTACAGTGTACTCTGTGAAGCGCTTTCAGACTTCGATAAGATGTGAAAAGCGCTGTATCAAGTGCAATAATTCTTCTTATTATTATTAATTGATGTTTCCTTTCCAGGGGCATCATACTCTTGTTAAATAAGTAACTCAAAACACGTCTGTCTGTGGGACAATGCTGTTGTGTACGATTGGTTGACAATCGAGTGATAATGTTTCTTGAATGGATTACCATCCTGCAAAAGGCGACATGCTAATTTACTATTAAATGGGTCCCTACTCACACTTCGGCAAACAGACAACAATATTAATAATCTATGCGTTCGATATAGTGCCTTACCACGTCATCGAGACGTCGAGGAGCGCTTCCCTGGTTGCAATGTGCTTTGCGTTTTACTTTATATGTTATCGGATAAATGCGGCACATACCTGCGCAAAGCAGTGTCTCGCAAAAAGTCGTAGATTGAAGTGATCATTCTAATTTGGAATTATGACACGCGGAATAGCCATCCACTATTAGAATAATGAACTGATTCCTATTCACTCCTATGTACTCAGAAGCGTGTGGTGCTAGAAAACAATGACCGAGTTTTCTGCCTGCGAGGATACGAACCAGCGATTTCATCGTTTGGGAAACGAGTGCTTTAATCATTGAGCTAAGCATGTTTTTGTACAGGCTCCTCTCAGACACGCAGCACTGTGCTCTCTGCTGCACAGAAGTAAGTGGCCGTGTCTGTCACTCGCACGTCTCTGATTGTCAGTGTGCTGTTCTTCTCTTTTGTATCAGCCAAAGCACTTATCCTCTGCTCCGCCTTTACCTCTCTTTTTCCCAACACCAATAACCCTATGGAGCCGTTTCCATTCTGTTTGTACCATTGGAAGTAGCGGACGTCTACATTGGTCCTGCATTCTATAAATACAATTCCAGTTTCGTTCTCTGCGATGGATAGAGGTCTCTGTGTCACTTCGCTTTCAGCCAAAACACCTGGGAAATACAAATGAAGAATCTAGGAGAGAAATTTGGGGAAAACAAACACCACCATCGACACATTTTATGATTTCGCAGTAAAGCAAAGATGTGATTCTCCCAATCAATAGTTTACTTACATAGCTGTGTTGTCATTAAATTTACAAAAATGTATATTGGATTGAAATTCGGCTTCATTCTCTGGTTGAAACGTTACGAGTGTTCGGCACGGTTGACTCGAGTCTTTAGCTGTGCAGATGGTAATTATATTCTCGATCACGACTTCACCCACAGCTCACTTCCGGCATATTTGCTTGTGGTAAATTGTGCATTCATTAGTAGACTTTCATCAGTGCTCATGCTTACTGCTGGGTAAACAGTGCCATGTGTGTGGATGAAAGTAACCGTGCCCAGTCTTTCTGCTTAGTCGAGCAGGGAATATACGTCCAAATATGCACTTACCAATGCCAATCGCTGGGTGAGCGTCACGACAGTTGGAACTCAAAACATTCCTATTGCTATAACCACTCCATTCGTCAGGGTTTTGGCTTGCTGGATTAATAGGAGCAGAGTGGAATTACTCCACTTTAATCGTGACTTGTCTGCTCTTCTAGGTCCTACTGATGAACCAGCCTGGTCTACCCTGGCATCCGCAGTTTCGTGAAATACTGCGAAGTTGTCTACCTAAAGAACATGTCTACCACTGCAATTGGACTAGAGACCGTCACAGATAGTTGGATAGATTCTGATATTCCGTTACAAAATTCAAGATAATCTGCCGTGAGAACTGCTTCCCTCCCACAAGTAGGATAAGTGATTTTACTCAGAACATTGTGGACATTTACATAGTACAAGGGCACCCTCTTTCGGCAGTAAAGCGCTACTGCGGATTTTCATTTTTAATTGAGTAACAACAACAACAACAACAAATTATATTTATAAAGCGCATTTCACGTCGGGGGGACGTCCCAAGGCGCTGCACAGGAGGCGTGTGATCCGAGCTGGGAGGGGATTGTACGGGTATGTGTGAAACACGTAGGGGATGTCGAAAACGTCTGTGTGGAACAAAAGGCAAGGTCGAAGAGGAAAGACTTCAAACCGGCCTTGAAAGAGGAAAGTGAAGAAACGAGACGGAGTGATTGAGGGATGGAATTCCATAAGGTGGGAGCAGAAAAACTGAAGGCCCGGCCTCCGATGGTGGGGCGGTTCGGGCGGGGGGCTTGGAGCAGGTCAAGCCCTGCTGAACGGAGGGTCCGGGTGGGCTTGTAGGGGGAGAGTAGATTGGTTAAGTAGGGCGGGGCAAGGCAATGTAAGGCATTGAAGGTGAGGACGAGGATCTTGAATTCGATCCTCTGAAGGATGGGGAGACAGTGGAGACGGGCGAGGGTGGCGGTTATGTGGTCGCGGCGGCGGGTGCGGGATAATACATGGGCTGTAGAATTTTGGATGACCTGCAGCCTGTGAATGGAGGAACTGGGGAGGCCGACGAGGAGAGAGCCCTGACGGACGCCGTGAGAAACTGTGCGGGGGTTTGAGGAAAAACCATTGGAAGAAAGAAAGTGTAAACGGTGGGTCAAATAAGAATGGTACCAGTCAAGGACTGTGCCTTGAAGGTTGAGGTGGGAGGAAGGACGTTGGAGGAGGATGGTGTGATCGACTGTGTCGAACGCAGCAGATAGGTCAAGGAGGACGAGGAGGTCACAGGCGGTTAGGATACCATTTGTAACGTTAACCAGAGCAGTTTATGTGCTGTGAATAGGGCGGAAACCTGATTGCAGGGGTTCAAGGATTGAATGAATTGAAAGGAAAGAGAGGAGCTGGGAGACAAACACTCTTTCAAGGACCTTGGATAAAAACGGGAGGTTGGAGATGGGTCGATAGCTTGATGGATGCGACGCATCAAGGGAGGGTTTCTTCAGGATAGGGGTGATGGTGGCTGTTTTAAGGGAGGTAGGGACAGTGCCTGAGGAGAGGAAAAGGTTGATGATGTCAGAAATGAACGGGGCCAAAAGGTGGAGCTGGGTGTGGAGGAGGGGGGTGGGGATAGGTTCCAATGAGCACGTGGTGGGTTTCATGGAGGTGATTATTTGCGTGATTGAAGACGGGGTAGTGGGGTAGAAAGTATGAAATGGAGGGTGGGTGGGTGTTGCACGGAGGCAATTCTATACATGTGTGTCCCTCTCGCCGCCATTTTAAAAACACACACACACAGAGATTGGGAGAGTGACACACACGCACAGAGATTGGGAGAGAGAGAGGCACACACACACACAGACTGGGAGAGAGACACACATGCACACACAGACTGGGAGACAGACACACACACACAGAATGGGATAGAGGGACACACACACACAGACTGGGAGAGAGAGACACACACACAGAGAGAGACTGGGAGAGAGAGAGACACACACAGACTGGGGGAGAGAGACACACACACACAGACTGAAAGAGAGAGACGCACTCACACAGAGTAGGAGAGCCTGTGGGAAAGAGAGAGACACACACACAGAGAGAGACTGGGAGAGAGAGAGCAACACACACACAGTCTGAGAGAGAGAGAGAGAGAGAGAGACACACAGAGTGGGAGAGAGACAAACACACACACAGATTGGGAGAGAGACACACACACAGACTGGGAGGGAGAAAGAGACACACACACACAGACTGGCAGAGAGACACACACAGACTGAGAGAGAAAGACACACACACACACATAGAGCCTGGGAGAGAGAGACACACACTGACTGGGAGGGAGAAAGAGACACACACACACAGACTGGCAGAGAGACACACACAGACTGAGAGAGAAAGACACACACACACATAGAGACTGGGAGAGAGAGACACACACTGACTGGGAGAGAGAGACACACGCAGGGAATGGGAGAGAGAGAGCGAGAGACACACACAGAGACTGGGAGAGAGCGAGACACGCACACATGCACACACACAGACTGGGAGAGAGAGACACACACACATACTGGGAGAGAAAAAGTGAGACACACACATAGACTGGGGGAGAGAGACACAAATACAGAGACTGGGAGAGAGAGAGAGAGAGACATACACACACACACCCACACACACAGACTGGGCGAGACTGTGGGAGAGAGAGAGACACACACACACAGACTAGGGGAGAGACACACACAGAGACTGGGAGAGAGAGACAGACACATACACACACAGATTGGGAGAGAGAGACACAAACACACACAGACTGAGAGAGAGACACACACACAGCGACTGGGAGAGAGAGAGACACACACAGACTGGGAGAGAGAGACACACACACACACAGACTGGGAGAGAGAGACATACACACACACAGAATGGCAGAGAGAGAGACACACACACACACACAGACTGCGAGAGAGAGAGACACACACACACAGACTGAGAGAGAGACACACACACAGAGACTGGGAGAGAGACACACACACAGAGACTGGGAGAGACACACACACACACAGACTGGGAGTGAGATACACACACAGATTGGGAGAGACTGGGAGAGAGAGAGACACACACACACAGACTGGGATAGAGAGACACACACACGCAGAATGGGAGAGAGACAAACACACACAGACTGGGAGACAGAGATACACACATACACACACACACACACAGAGATTTGGAGAGAGACACACACACACACAGAGGTTGGGAGAGAGAGACACACACACACAGAGAGACTAGGAGAGAGAGAGACACACACGCACACATACACAACTGAGAGAGAGACACACACACACAGACTGTGAGAGAGAGACACAGACACACAGACTGTGAGGGAGAGAGACACACACACATAGAGACTGGTAAAGAGAGAGAGAGACACACACACACATAGAATGGGAGAGAGAGACACACACACACACAGACTGAGGGAGAGAGACACCCACACACACAGACTGGGAGAGAGACACACAGAGACACACAGACTGCGAGACAGAGACACACAGACTGGGAGAGAGAGAGACAGACTGGGAGAGAGAGACACACACACACAGACTGGGAGAGAGAGATACACACACACAGACTGGGAGAGATAGACACGCATACACACAGACTGGGAGAGAGAAATACACACACATACACAGACTGTGAGAGTGAGACACACATATAGACTGGGGGGGAGAGAGACACACACAGATTGGGAGAGAGAGACACTCACACACAGACTGAGAGAGAGACACACACACACACACACACACAGACTGGGAGAAACTCTGGGAGACACACACACACACACACACTGACTGGGAGAGAGAGAGGCACACACACACAGACTGAGAGATAGAGAGACACACACACACACAGACTGGGAGAGAGACACACACACACAGACTGGAAAGGAGAGAGAGAGACACACGCACACAGAGATTGGGAGAGAGACACACACATAGAGATTGGGAGAGAGAGACACACACACACAGAGACTGGGAGAGAGAGACACACACACACACACACACTGGGAGAGAGAGAGACACACACACACTAACTCTGAGAGAGAGAGAGACATACACACAGACTGAGAGACACACACACACACATACACACAGATTGGGAGAGAGAGACACACACACACAGAGACTGAGAGAGACACACACATACTGGAAGAGAGAGAGATACGCACACACACATACTGGGAGTGAGAGAGACACACACAGAGATTGGGAGAGAGAGACACCCACACACACAGAGAGACTGGGAGAGGGAGAGACACACACACACACAGACTGAATTACACACACACACACAAAGATTGGGAAAGAGAGAGACACACACACACACAGATACTGAGAGAGACACACACACACACACAAACTGGGAGAGAGAGAGACATGCACGCACACACACACACACAGAATGGGAGAGAGAGAGACACACAGACACACAGAGACTGGGAGAGAGACAACACACACACACACAGACTGGGAGAGAGAGACACACACACAAACACATATAGATTGGGAGAGCGACACACACACAGAGATTGGTAGAGAGACACACACACACACACATATTGGGAGAGAGAGACACACACACACACACAGAGACTGGGAGAGAGAGACACACACATACACAGACTGAGATAAATACATATACACACAGACTGAGAGAGACACACACATACTGGAAGAGACAGAGATACGCAAACACACATACTGGGAGAGAGAGAGACACACACAGAGATTGGGAGAGAGAGACACCCACACACACACAGAGACTAGGAGAGAGAGAGACACACACAAACACACAAAGATTGGGAGAGAGAGAGTCACACACACACAGATACTGAGAGAGACACACGCACACACAAACTGGGAGAGAGAGACACGCACGCACACACAGAATGGGAGAGAGAGAGACACACACACACAGAGAGAGACTGGGAGGGAGACACACACACACACGCAGACTGGGGGAGAGAGAGACACACACACACACAGAGAGATTGGGAGAGAGAGACACACACACAGATTGGGAGAGAGAGACACACACATACAGAGACTGAGAGAGAGAGAGTCACACACACACACACACATACTGGAAGAGAGAGAGACACGCACACACACAGACTGAGAGACACACGCACACACACACAAAGATTGGGAGAGAGAGAGTCACAAACACACGGATACTGAGAGAGAGAGACACATACACACAGAGACTGGGAGAGAGAGACACACACATAAACTGGGAGACACACACACACACGGACTGGGAGAGAGACACACACACAGACTGGGAGAGACTGGGAGAGAGAGACACACACACACACAGACTGGGAGAGAGACACACACACACAGAGACTGGGAGAGAGAGAGACACACACACACACAGACTGGGAGAGACTGGGTGAGAGAGACACACACACAGACTGGGAGAGAGACACACACACACAGCGACTGGGAGAGAGAGACACACACACACACAGACTGAGAGAGACACACACACACACATAGACTGATAGAGAGACACACACACACATACTGGAAGTGAGAGAGAGACACACACACAGACTGGGAGAGAGACACACACACACACACACAGAGACTGAGAGACACACACACACAAAGATTGGGAGAGAGAGAGACACACACACACACACACAGACTGAGAGACACACACACACAAAGATTGGGAGAGAGAGAGTCACACACACACAGATACTGAGAGAGACACACGCACACACAAACTGTGAGAGAGAGGGACACGCACGCACACACAGAATGGGAGAGAGAGAGACACACACACACAGAGACTGGGAGAGAGAGACACACAAACACACGCAGACTGGGAGAGAGAGACACACACACACACACACACAGGGAGAGCGACACACACACAGAGAGATTGGGAGAGAGAGAGACACACACACACACACACAGAGATTGGGAGAGAGAGACACACACATACACACAGAGACTGGATGAGAGAGAGAGACACACGTACACAGACTGAGAGAAAGACACATACACACAGACTGAGAGAGACACACACACACATACACGCAGATTGGGAGAGAGAGACACGCACACACAGATACTGAGAGAGAGAGACACACACACACACACATACTGGAAGAGAGAGAGACACGCACACACACAGACTGAGAGACACACGCACACACACACAAAGATTGGGAGAGAGAGAGTCACACACACACGGATACTGAGAGAGAGAGACACACACACACAGAGACTGGGAGAGAGAGACACACACATCAACTGGGAGACACACGCAAACACAGACTGGGAGAGAGACACACACACAGACTGGGAGAGAGAGAGACACACACACACAGACTGGGAGAGAGACACACACACACACACACAGAGACTGGGAGAGAGAGACACACACACACACAGACTGAGAGAAAGACACATACACACAGACTGAGAGAGACACACACACATACACACAGATTGGGAGAGAGAGACACACACACACACAGAGACTGAGAGAGATACACACACACACACATACTGGAAGAGATAGAGATACGCACACACAAATACTGGGAGAGAGAGACACACACACAGAGATTGAGAGAGAGAGACACCCACACACACAGAGAGACTGGGAGAGAGAGAGAGAGAGACACACACACACACAGACTGAGAGACACACACACACACACACACACACACACAAAGATTGGGAGAGAGAGAGTCACACACACACACAGATACTGAGAGAGACACACAAATTGGGAGAGAGAGAGACACGCACGCACACACACACACAGAATGGGAGAGAGAGAGACACAGAATGGGAGAGAGAGAGACACACACACACACACACACACGGAGACTGGGAGATATACACACACACACACAGACTGGGAGAGAGAGACACACACACAAACACATATAGATTGGGAGAGCGACACACACACAGGGAGATTGGGAGAGAGAGACACACACACAGATTGGGAGAGAGAGACACACGCACACACACACAGACTGGGAGAGAGAGAGACACACATACACAGACTGAGAGAAAGACACATACACACAGACTGAGAGAGAGACACACACACATACACACAGATTGGGAGAGAGAGACACACACACACAGAGATTGAGAGAGAGAGAGAGACACACACACACACACATACTGGAAGAGAGAGAGACACGCACATACACAGACTGGGAGATAGAGAGACACACACAGAGATTGGGAGAGAGAGACATCCACACACAGAGAGAGACTGGGAGAGAGAGACACACACACACACACACACACAGACTGAGAGAAAGACGCACACACACACACAGACTGAGAGACACACACACACACACATAGACTGAGAGACACACACACACACACACACAAAGATTGGGAGAGAGAGAGTCACACTCACACAGATACTGAGAGAGAGACACACACACAGAGACTGGGAGAGAGAGAAACACACATAAACTGGGAGACACACACACACAGACTGGGAGAGAGACACACACACAGACTGGGAGAGACTGGTAGAGAGAGAGACACACACACACAGACTGGGAGAGAGACACACAAACACACACAGACTGGGAGAGAGAGAGAGAGACACACACACACACAGAGAGAGACTGGGAGAGAGAGACACACACACACACAGACTGAGAGAAAGTCACATACACACAGACTGAGAGAGACACACACACATAAACACAGATTGGGAGAGAGAGACACACACACAGAGACTGAGAGAGACACACACACACACACATACTGGAAGAGATAGAGATACGCACACACAAATACTGGGAGAGAGAGACACACACGCAGAGATTGGGAGAGAGAGACACCCACATACACAGAGAGACTGGGAGAGAGAGAGAGAGAGACACACACACACACAGACTGAGAGACACACACACACACACACACACACACACAAAGATTGGGAGAGAGAGAGTCACACACACACACAGATACTGAGAGAGACACACAAATTGGGAGAGAGAGAGACACGCACGCACACACACACACATAATGGGAGAGAGAGAGACACAGAATGGGAGAGAGAGAGAGACACACACACACACACACACGGAGACTGGGAGATATACACACACACACACACACAGACTGGGAGAGAGAGACACACACACAAACACATATAGATTGGGAGAGCGACACACACACAGGGAGATTGGGAGAGAGAGACACACACACACAGATTGGGAGAGAGAGACACACGCACACACACACAGACTGGGAGAGAGAGAGACACACATACACAGACTGAGAGAAAGACACATACACACAGACTGAGAGAGAGACACACACACATACACACAGATTGGGAGAGAGAGACACACACACACAGAGATTGAGAGAGAGAGAGACACACACACACACACACATACTGGAAGAGAGAGAGACACGCACATACACAGACTGGGAGATAGAGAGACACACACAGAGATTGGGAGAGAGAGACATCCACACACAGAGAGAGTCTGGGAGAGAGAGACACACACACAGACTGAGAGAAAGACGCACACACACACACATAGACTGAGAGACACACACACACACACACAAAGATTGGGAGAGAGAGAGTCACACTCACACAGATACTGAGAGAGAGACACACACACACACAGAGACTGGGAGAGAGAGACACATACAAACTGGGAGACACACACACATAGACTGGGAGAGAGACACACACACAGAATGGGAGAGACTGGTAGAGAGAGAGACACACACACACAGACTGGGAGAGAGACACACAAACACACATAGACTGGGAGAGAGAGAGAGACACACACACACACAGAAAGACTGGGGGAGAGACACACACACAATTTGGGAGAAAGAGACGCACACTCACACAGAGTGGGAGAGACTGTGGGAAAGAGACAGACATACACACACACACAGACTGGGAGAGAGAGAGACACACACACACAGACTGAGAGAGAGACACACACACACACAGAGAGACTGGGGGAGTGACACACACACACAGATTGGGCGAGAGACACACACAAACACTGGGAGGGAGAGACACACACACACAGCGAGACTGGGAGAGAGACGCACACACAGACTGGGAGAGAGGCACACACACACACAGACTGGGAGAGAGAGAGACACACACACACAGAGATTGGGAGAGACACACACACACACAGAGATTGGGAGAGAGAAACACGCACACACAGAGACTGGGAGAGAGAGACACACACACACTCACATACAGACTGAGAGAAAGACACACACACAGACTGAGAGAGGCACACACACACACAGATTGGGAGAGAGAGAGACACACACACAGACTGGGAGAGAGAGAGACACACACACACTGACTGGGAGAGGGACACACACACAAACTGGGAGAGAGAGAGACACACACACACACAGACTGGGAGAAAGAGACACACAGACTGGGAGAGAGAGACACACACCGACTGAGAGAGAGAGACACGCACACACACAACAGCAACAACAACAAAACTTACATTTATATAGCGCCTTTCACGTCGAGAGGACGTCCCAAGGCGCTGTACAGTCAGGTAGGACAAGAGAGGTTTGGGAAGGATCAGGGCAGGATGAAGAATAGTAGGAAAAGTAAGACTGGGAGAAAGAGACACACAGACTGGGAGAGAGACACACACACACACACAGAGACTGGGAGAGAGAGAGAGACACACACACACACAGATTGGGAGAGAGAGAGACACACACAAACACACACACACAGACTGGGAGAGAGAGAGAGACACACACACACAGACTGGGAGAGAGACACACACACAGACTGGGAGAGAGAGAGACACACACACACACAGACTGAGAGAGAGACACACACACAGACTGGGAGAGAGACACACACAAAGACTGGGAGGGAGAGAGAAACACAAACACACACACAGACTGGGAGAGCGAGAGACACACACACAGAGACGGGAAGAGCGACACACACACAGACTGGCAGAGTAAGACACACACACGCAGACTGGGAGAGAGAGACATGCACACACAGACTGGGAGAGAGAGAGACACACAGACTGACTGAGAGAGCGAGAGAGACACACACACGCAGACTGGGAGAGAGACACACACACGCAGATTGGGAGAGAGACACACACACAGACTGGGAGGTAGAGAGAGACACACACACAGACTGGGAGAGAGAGACACACACACACAGTCTGGGAGAGAGAGACACACACAGACGAAGAGAAAGACACGCACACACACAGACTGGGAGAGAGAGAAACACGCACACACACAGACTGGGAGAGAGAGACACACACACACACACACACAAACACACAAACAAACAGAGACTGGCAGGGAGAGAGACACACACACACAGAGACTGGGAGAGAGAGAAAGACATGCACACACACGGACTTCTAGTACAACAACAACAAATTACACTTACAAAGCGCCTTTCACGTATGGAGGACGTCCCAAGGCGTTGCACAGAAGGCGTGTGTCCCGAGCTTGGAGGGGAGTGTACGGGAAGGGGTGAAACACGTAGGGGAGGGAAGAATTCTGGTTGGTCCAAAAGGCACAGTCGAAGAAGAAAGTCTTCAAACCGGCCTTGAAAGAGGAAAGGGAAGAAACGAGACGGAGGGATTGGGGATGGAATTCCGTAGGGTGGGAACAGAACAACTGAAGACCCGGCCTCCAATGGTGGGGCGGTTCGGGCGGGGGGCTTGGAGCAGGCCAAGTCCTGCTGAACGGAGGGTCCGAGTGGGCTTGTAGGGGGAGAGTAAGCTGGTTAAATAGGGCGGGGCAAGGCAATGTAAGGCCTTGAAGATGAGGACCAGTATCGTGAACTCGATCCTCTGGAGCTTGTGGAGCCAGTGGAGATGGGCGAGGGTGGGGGTTATGTGGTCGCGGAGGCGGTTGCGGGATAATACAGGGGCGGTTGCGGGATAATACATGTCGGACAGACATGCTTTCAGAACATGGATGATCTGGTGGTTGAGGGATGAGGCAGACAGGTACAGCTGGGTGTCGTCCGCATACATGTGGAAATTTACCCCATGTTTGCGGATGACATCGCAAAGAGGGAGCGTATCAATCGTGAAAAGGAGGGGGCCGAGGACAGAGCCCTGAGGGACGCCGTGAGAAACTGTGCGGGGGTTTGAGGAAAAGCCATTGGAAGATAGAAAGTGTAAACAGTGGGTCAGGTAAGAATGGAACCAATCAACGACTGTGCCTTGAATGTTGAGGTGGGAAGAAAGACGTTGGAGGACGATGGTGTGATCTACTGTGTCGAACGCAGCAGACAGGTCAAGGGGGACGAGGAGGCAAAGGGAGCCCTGGTCACAGGCGGTTAGGATATCATTTATAACGTTAACCAGGGCAGTTTCTGTGCTGTGAATCGGGCGCAACCTGATTGTAGGGGTTCAAGGATTGAGTGAGGTGAAAGGAAAGAGCGGAGCTGGGAGGCCACCAATCTTTCAAGGACCTTGGATAAAAACGGGATGTGGGAGATGGTTCGATAGGTTGGTGGTTGTGACGCATCAAGGAAGGGTTTATTCAGGATAGGGGTGATGGTGGCTGTTTTAAGGGAGGTAGGGGCGGCGCCTGAGGAGAGGAAATGGTTGATGATGTCAGAAATGAACGGTGCCAAAAGGTGGAGCCGGGTGTGGGGATAGGTTCCAATGAGCACGTGGTGGGTTTCATGGAGGTGATTATTTTTGTGATTGAAGACGTGGTAGTGGGGTTGAAAGTATGAAATGGGGGGTTGGTGGTTGTGGAGGTAACGGATGGAGGGGCGGAGGTGGAGGAGGGTTGGGGGGAGGAAACAGCGGAGCAGATTTTCTCTATTTTGGACTCGAGTAAGTCCAACATCTCCTCACAACGTTCGTTTGAGGAGAGGATCTGCGAAGCGAGACGGGGGGGCGGAGGAGCTGTTTGGTGGTGGTGAAGAGGAGACGGTGGTTGTCCTTCGCTTCCAGGCTTATTCTGGAATAAAAGACTGATTTGGCGGTGGCTAGGGCGGAGCTGTAAAATCTGATGCAGTCCAGCCAGATTTTCCGGGTGGACCTTGAGGCCAGATTTGAGCCAGGTGCGTTCAGCTGCTCTCACTTGGCTTTTGAGGGAGAGGAGGTGAGTTGTGTACCACGGTGATGATCGGGAGTGGGAGACGGTTCTGGAGGTGATGGGGGCTAGGGTGTCGAGGGTAGTGGAGAGGGTGTTGTGGAGGGCGGTGGAGGCGGAGGATGGGTCGGTGCAAAAAGAGTGCCACTGTGGTCGGAGGTTTGGAGCGCAGAGGTGAAAGTTGGAGGGGGAATCTTCTTCCAGGGCCGGCAGAAGATGGTGGTGGGTTTGGAGGTGGAGGTGGGAGGGGTAGAGGTGTTGAACGAAAGGAAAAAGTTTCTGAAATGGCCTTGTCGGTGATGGTGACGCCAGAGACGTTGAGGCCTCGGGTGATCACCAGATCGAGTGGATGTCCGTGGGTGTGGGTGACAGTGTTAATGTGAAGGGAGAAGTTGAAAGACGAAATTAAAGAGGAGAATTCAGAGGAAATGGGGCAGGAGGGAGTGAAATGGAGGTTGACGTCGCCAAGAATGATGAGGCTATCAGAGGAAACGCAAAGTGAGGTTAAAAGTGAAGAGAAATCTGAAATGAAAGTGGGGGAGGGTTTGGGGGAGGCGATGTACTAATAGGATTTTGAAGGAATTTTGAAGGGGCTGGCGGTGATGGTGGGGGACAGGGCACTTGGGGTGGCTGCTGTTGGACAGCCAGCGCCGAGTGCCACAGTGAGCCCGACGGAGGATTCCGAAACGGGAACAAAGGGAAGCGGTGGGAGGGTCGAGCAGGGACAGTAGTCGAGGAGGGCGAAGAGAAAGAAGGGTAGAGAAGGAATAACGGAGAGGGAGGGATTGGGGGGAAAGAATTGAGGAGCGGAGGGAAGCTCGGGTCATGGCGGCAGCTTTATTGCGCACGCGGGAGACCACGAGCGAGGGATCATTGGGGCGGCATCATCCAAAGCTATGTGAGGCCGTGACAGGGGGATGCAGAGGCGCTGCGGTCTGGAGCATGGCCGGGACTAAGGCCGAAGCTGGGGCTGTGGGTTTCAGGGGCGGTTGCATGGGCTACGTGGGCCCGGGCCATGGGTCGACGGCTCAAGGCTGGAGCTGGGAACGGGGTAGAGAATCTCGGGGCTGTGTGTCTTGAAGCCGGTCATTGAGCCGGGGATGCGGGTCACGGAGCATTTGGTCGTGGGGCTGGAGCCGGTGGCTGTGGGTCCTGGGGCTGTGAGTTCTCGGGGCTGGATTCGTTGCTGTGGGTCCTGGGGCTGGGGCTGTGGCTGGGGTCTGGGGCCTGGGCTGTGGGTCTCGGGGCTGGAGCCAGGTCGAGCAATCTCTGCTGTGTGCACTTCTTAATCTCATGCTGCACAGAGACATCTGTGAGTCTCGGGGGACAGAAGGGACACATAGAGGACAGCCTAGACATGTCCTCTATGTTTCACTCTCGCCGCCATTTTTAAAAGCTGCAGCATCATGCCAGTTTGCCAAATAATGTACCAAGGATCACTGTAGCCTGAGAAGTTTATTGACTCTGAATTTCTCCGGTACAAGAACAATAAAACACATGTAATCCATAATACTGCGAAATTTACCGATATCGCAAACAGTAAAATAATGGCTTTCCTTTGGTTCTTCATCTCTGGATCATTGTCTCCCTCACCTCTATTCCTGTCCCCATCACTGTGTCCCCGCAATCTCCTGCGGGCTCGACTGGCCACCAGGATGTGCCTGACAGCCAGGGGGTTGAGCAGCAAAATCCCAACGAATGGGAGATTTGGGGTTAAAACAAGGTCGAGGTGGTCAAACACATTCCATGGGATAAACGAGTAAACGCTTGCTTTGGTCACGCAAATCCACGATATGCTGTTAAATATGAACTCTGGTTCATAGTCAAAGTACGAGGGAATATTTACCCCAATGAAGAACAAACTGAACCCCGCTATCACTGCAGCAGCTGTTTTTGCGGTGCAATATTTAGTTTTCAGTTGTTGGCAGCAGATAGCGACATATCGATCGAAGGCTAAAGCCACGGTTAGCCAGACAGAGATTGCCAATGGTGCAGTACTCAGTGCCTCTAGCAACGAGCAAACATGGGTGATGTTCACGAATGAATATGGGAAGTAGAAAGGAACAATGCGATAGAAAATCACCACAAAAATTACCATCATCACATCAGGCACTGACATGGCCAGCAGATAGTGGGAGACACATTTTGAAAGACCGCACCTCCCTCGGGACAGGATCAGAATGGCTACCATGTTAGCTGCAGAGAGAGTGAAGGTAAAATGACCAGTTATAATAATCCATTTGTACAGTTCATCTTCTGCTGTTAAAGTAATATTTTCTGCTGCGCTTTCTGTTGGGTACTTTTCGCTTCTCTCACGTGAAGTCACTATTTTTGCGACATCAAAGTGCGATGGAGAGAAGTCTGGCTCGCTGCCCATCGCCAGCAGTCACATTCACACGCACATACAGAGACAGAAAAAGATGCACAGACAGCGGGAAATGCACTGACATGAAGACAGGGGAAGAGAGCAAGAAACAAAGACGGAACACACAGGACGATGTAGAGAAAAGTAAATTCAGGCAGAAATGCAGAAATACACTTTTCTGTATATCGGCAGAAAGATCTCTACCCGTTCTGAGAGAGAGAGACCGTCACAGACAAAGGGGGAATGGGAGATACAGAGATACAACTACACAGAGAGTTAAACACAGACACAATGAGTTTGGTACAGAGATACAACAAGACAGATAGATGCACTCAGACTGATAGATGGAGGGTTATTCAAAGACAGAGGGAGAGAATCACTGATACAAAGAGAAATGCACAGAGACAGATTCAGATAGATATATATGCACACAAGCAGCGAGAGCGACACATCGCCTAAATACACGTACACAAACATACAGATGAATTAGACAGATATGCACACAGAGAGATAAAATTACATACAAGGTGAGAAAGATTCACCGACAAATAGAGGCAATTCCACACACAGGGAATGGTAGTAAATATTTGAAGCAGATGTGGATGTAGATCGATACATAGATAGACACACACACGCAACTAGAGAATGGGAACATAGAGGGGGGGGGGGGGCAGAGAGAAACAGAAGAACAGCCACATGCAGAGAGATATACAAAGAAGTACAGAATGAGACAGGGAGACAGATATAGGTCTTGTGGGGTCAGTCTAGAACGAGACACATGTAAAAACGTTTCACCTGCACAGCAGTAAACAAACCAAACTAAGACTTCCATGAATGTCAACATGTTAATCCCATAGATAGATTGTTGGAAAATAATGCAGACAAAAGCTATCTCTGCCTATGTCTGCTGATCTATTTGTCCATGCGTAGCTCTTCCTCTCTCCCCCCCTCTCTCTCACCAAAGCTGGTGGTGTTCATGTCCGTATTTCAATATATAGCTCTATTTCTGTATCACTGCAAATCTCCCTCTCACTGCCTGTGGGCAATATGCTTTACTTGCATATTCTTATGGATGGCGATATGATTCCTCAAGGACTCAAGTCCCCCAGCTGACCAAACTAAATCTATATAAACAGTTATGTGTGGAGTAAAGAAACTTGCCTTATGTTTCCCAATACTTCATAATGATACCCGGTCCACCGGCTTGAAAGTTCAATGCTGTAGTAAGGGAGAGAGGGGAATACGGATAGCGGAAAGATAGCTCAGAAGATACGTGGAGAAGGGGATTGATATCAATGGAAAGAGAGAGGGACACACATACATAGAGAAATAGGTACTCACAGTCACATATAGAGCGAGAGAGATAGACACAGATCAATAGATGAAGAGACAGCGAGATGTAAACAGGTAAAAATGTTGACATACAATGTGCAATAAACACGGTCAGAGAGCATGTAGCACGCAGTTTTGGACAATGCCGCAGGATTCTGGATCCTCAGCAGCCTGGGGAGGGAGTAATTGGGAAGACCGTCCAACAGAGTATTTGCATTGCCGAGCCGGAAAGTAATGAAGACATGAATGAGGCTATCAGCGGCTTTGAAGTGGTGCGTTATTGGCGGAGTCAGGCAATGTGGGTTAGATGAGGAAAGTAGGTGGGTGGCATTGCTTGGACGTGATGGAGGCAAGACACATGAGTGTCGAACAAGACAACAACGTATCTGAGTGGCTTGATGAGGTCAAGTGAGCAACGATGGAGGTTGACACTGCCAGCGACGGATGCTTCAAGACGCTGGCGAGAGCCAATCAACAGTGAATGTATAGAAAGAGCTAGAGAATAACAGAGAGATGAACGGATGCACTGAGACAGCGAGAGTGCTAACCAATCAGAAAGAAACAGAGAGATAGACACGGAGAGAAATGGACACAAAGAGGCACAATTACATAGATATACAGAGAAAGAAAGAGAAAGATGCAAACACACAGAGATAATAATATTCAATCTTGCTTTTCATGTACCGCTTTTTGCGTCTTCCAGAAGTCTCAAAGTGCATCAAAGAATAGATTGAGTATAATTGAATTGACTGTCTATTTGTGAGAGAAACGGAGCAAGTCAGTGTCACACAAGCAGTGATGGATTGAAATCAACAATTTTGGCAGGCATTATTAATAGGCGTGTAGAGTATGGAAACCTGCGCAATATTTCACCGTAACCTGCCAGGTATTGAACACAGATCTCTTGCTATTACGTCAAGTGCTCTTACCACTTAGCTACGGTAGAAGGGGAGGTACAGGGGATGGCGATTTTCAAAGTATTGCAGAGACAGCGGCAGACACACAGAGGCACAGCTTGAGATACTGAGACAGACGGAAGCAGATCGGGAAAGACAGGTACACAACGCGTACTTAAGGAGAGAAAGTTACGTACATGTAAATGAATAGAGGGCGAGAGAGCCGCACACAGTCGGAGAGAGGGAGTCACAGACAGCGGAGGAAGAAAGAGCATTATATATGCAGACATACGGTGATACACGAGCAAAGAGAGTGAGGTGTAAACACACAACAAGAGAATGATACACACAGACACAGAGAAGAAATACATACCAACAAAGAGATTCACACACACAAAGTGAAAGCAATACACACTTTCTTTAGATGTGTAGAGATACAGATACAACATTAGATACATAGAAATATGTACACGCTGACGGAGAATAAGGGACAAACAGAATGAGAGAACAAAGAGAGGCAGAGACGTGCTCTCAGACAGTCAGAGTGCTACACACAGTGTGAGACAGGGGGATAACGGGATAGCAAGAGATAAGCAGAGAAATTGAGAGAAAGGCATGGAGATATACATAAACAACATGAGTAAAAACAACAGCTTATATGTATGTAGCGCCTTTCGCACCGGGTAGCTAACACGGAGAGAGACAAATACAGAACCAGATCCAGGCACACTGCGAGAAAAATAAACAGAGAGAGCGCGCAACAGCTATAGAAACTCAAACAGATATAAACCCAGCCACACAGGGAGAAAAGGTAAGACAAATGAGTAGGATACAGAAACAAAGGCATTCAGATAGATTCAGAATCACGCACAGCCAGAGGGATCCGGAGAGTCACGGAGACACAAAGAGAAAGAGAGAGCACAAATATACATAATAAGAATCCTAGTATTTTTAAGTAGCACTCTTCGAGTCTTGTCGGCTTCTCATGCGCTCGACCGAATCTACACTGACGTGAATTGACTGTAGATTTGTGCAGGAAATACAGCAGCCAATGGCGCATAAATTTGTTATGAATGTGTTATTATTTTTTCGTTCTTGAGGGATTAATAACAGGTGTATGACGTAAGGTAACTTCTAAGGATGCTATCACACTGCCGGGAAATGAACGTCCATCTATCGATTCAACAAATTATTTCGCTGTTAATTTTTCAATCAAACAATGAATCAAAACTTAAATCTGCATAGCGTCGTTCACGTCGAAAGGACGTCCAAGGCGCTGTATTGTCAAGAGGGGACAAGGCAGTGGGGAGACGCCGTGGCAGGATGAAGAAGAGTAGGAAAATTGACTATATTTGTGGGATAAAATCGGAAGCCAGATTGCACAGAGCAGCGTCGCACAATCAGCCATAGCAGTGGGATTAGGGGAGAAAGTGGGCAAATATGGCATGGGGAGGTGGCGGGGGAGTCAGGGTAGGGAGAAGGAGAGCAGGAAAGCCGACGTTTTGTGGGCGAAACCCCACCCCATCGCAGCAGAAAATAGTGCTCAGCAGCGTCCCACAAACGGTCACTGAAATTGGTACAGGGAGGAAGTGTGGAAAAGAGGGTAAAGGGGGAGAGGGATGTCAACGGGGCAGAGTGAAGGTAAAATGGGGTGGGGTAAAGTAATAGAGGAAAAGGGGGAAGCAACCAGGTTAAGTGGAAAATAAAAAGGGTTAAATGCCACAATTGCCTGATTCAGAGGGACAGTGGTAAACCGATCGAGCTGCAAGCCTTAATGCATATTAATAAAGAAATTAACTTTGGTAAAACACTTGCCGGGAAAACCAAATGCAGCGAAAATCGGGTGGTAAATGTCTTCTATTCTGTGAATAATCGGAGTTGTCATCTTCAAATCGGAAAAGATTATGTCTTCTCTCGGCAGAGGAAGCAGCTGACGGCTGAAAGATGATGCTAGAAAGTCTCAAACGGATTCTTATATAAACCAACAGTGATCGCTTTGTTGAGCAATGTTACCACGGGGTCGTCGATGAATTTGAGCCGCATGCAAAACAGTTACTCAACCTGTGTATCATAGAATGATAGAATCACAGACTTTTACGGCACAAAAGGAGGCCATTCGGCCCATCTAGTCTGTGCCGGCTCTTTGAAAAGAGCGATTCAATCCCACTGCCCTGCCCGCTCCCCATAGCCTAATAGACCCGTTCTCCCTAAGTAAAGATCTAATTCCCTTTTAAAAGTTGTTATCTAATCAGCCTCCACCACCCTTTCAGGCAATGCATTCCAGATTCGAACAACTCGTTGAGTGAAAAAAGTTCTCCTCAGCTCCCCTCTACTGCGACTTGAAACTATTTTAAATCTGTGACCATGAGTCACAGATTCACCCACGAGTGGAAATAGTTTTTCTCTATTTGCCCTGTAGAAACCCCTCATGATCTTATAAACCTCTATTAGGTCTCCCCTCAATCTTCTCTGCTCCAGAGAGAATAACCCTAGCCTATCTAGCCTCTCCTCATAGCTGAAGTCCCTCAATCCTGGCACCATCCTAGTAAATCTTCGTTGTACCCTTTCCAATGCCTTCACATCCTTTCTGTAGTGTGGTGACAAGAATTGAACACAGTATTCCAGCTGAGGCCTCACCAAAGTCCTATAGAGGTTAGTCAGCACTTCCTGACTTTTGTACTCTATACCCCTATTAATAAAGCCTAGTATCCCATATGCCTTCTTAACAGCCTTGTCTACCTGTCCTGCCACCTTCAACGAGTCACTAACACAAATCCCCAGGTCTCTCTGTTCCTTTACACCATTTAAAATTGTTCTATTTAGCCTATATTGCCTCCCTTCATTTCTTCTCCCAAAATGCATCACCTCACACTTCTCTGCATTAAACTTCATCTGCCATATGTCTGCCCACTTTACCAATTTGTCTATATCCTCTTGCAGATGGCTACTATCCTCCTCACTGTTTACTATTCTCCCTAACTTATTGTCATCTGCAAACTTGGAAACTGTACTCCGTACACCCAAGTCCAGATCATTGATGTAGATTACAAACAGCAATGGTCCCAAAACCGATCCCTGTGGCGCACCACTTCTCACTTCCCTCCAATCTGAAAAACAGCCGCTCACTACAACTCTCTGCTTTCTGTCTCGCAGCCAGTTGTGGATCCACGCTGCCACTGTCCCTTTTACGCCATGGGCCTTTAGTTTCATAATAAGTCTCTAATGTGGCACTTTGTCAAATGCCTTTTGAAAGTCCAAAAGGCATTTTGGACTTACATCAACTGCGCTACCATTATCCACTCATTCCGTTACCTCATCAAAAAATTCTATCAGATTTGTAAGGCAAGATTTACCTTTAACAAATCCATGTTGACTGTCCTTTATTAGCCTATATCTTTCTAAGTGAAGATCTACCTTGTCCCTGATTATGGACTATAGATGTTTGCCCACTACCGACGTTAGACTGACTGGTCTGTAGTTAACAGGCTTGTCCTTCTGCCGCTTTTTATACAAGGGAGTAACATTAGCTATCCTCCAGTCCTCTGGCACGACCCCTGTGTCCAAGGAAGATTGAAAGATAGTGGCCAGAGTCCCTGCTATTTGCTCCCGTGCCTCACTTAGTAACCTAGGGTGCATCCCATCCGGACCAGGTGACTTATCCACCTTGAGCGACGTCAACCGTTTTAGCACTTCCTCTCTGGTTATAATTATTCTATCCATTTATCCTACCCTCTCCTCTAATACGATGACATTGGCTGTATCATTTTCTTTTGTGAAGACAGAGGCGAAGTACTCATTCAGTACATCAATCATGCCCTCTGCCTCCACAATGAGATTTCCTCCTAGGTCCCTAATTGGCCCCACCCTCTCCTTGACCAACCTTTTACTCTTAATATGTTGGTAAAAAAACCTTAGAGTTCCTCTTAATCTTACTCGCTAATTGTTTTTCATGCAGTCTCTTTGCCCCCCTAACTTCCTTTTTTAGTTCTATCCTACACTTCCTATATTCTGCTTTGTTCCCTTCTGAATTTTGAGCCTGACACTTATCATAAGCCTCTTTTTTTTGTTTTATTTTGGCCCCGATTTCCTTAGTCATCCAGGGAGGTTTGGATGCCTTACATTTCACCTTTGTGGGGATGCTTTTGACCTGTGCCTGAACTATCTCCTCTTTGAACGCTGCCCACTGCTCGTTAGTTGTCTTACCTGCCAATTTTTCTTTCCAATCCACCTTGGCTAGGTCCCACCTCAACTCATTGAAATTAGCCCTTTTCCAGTTGAGTGGCCTCACCTGTGATCGTTCCTTATCCCTTTCCATAATTATTCTGAAACTAACGATATTGTGGTCACTATTCCCTAGATGCTTACCTACAGAAACCTGTTGAACTTGCCCTACCTCATTTCCCAAAACTAGATCCAGCAATGCTTCTTTCCTCGTTGGACTGGAAACATACTGATCAAGAAAGTTGTCCTGCACACACTTCAGGAATTCTTCTCCCCCCTTGCCCTTTACTCTACTATTCTGCCAGTCTATGTTGGGATAGTTGAAGTCACCCATTATCACTACTCTATTAGTTCTGCATTTCTCCGTGATATGCTTGCAGATCTGCTTGTCTATCTCCTCCCCACTATTTGGTGGTCTATAGTATAACCCTAACAGTGTAACTGCACCTTTTGTATTCCTAATTTCTAACCAGATAGATTCGGTTTTTAGTCCTTCTTCCACCTCGTTCCTTTCTAAGGCAGTCACTGAGTCCTTAACTAAAATTGCCACCCCGCCCCCTTTTCTCCCTTCTCTATCCCTCCTGAATACATTATAACCAGGAATGTTCAACTCCCATTCCTGCCCATGCTGGAGCCAAGTCTCTGTTACTGCTATAACATAATTTCGCCTCGCAGCAACCTGAGCCTGCAGCTCACCAATTTTATTTCTCAAACATCGTGCATTTACATACATGCACTCTGAGGCACAAATTACTTCCTCTGCATTTTTCTCCCGTCTTACCTTTACCCCTGTCCTATTTATTACCCCTCCCGTATTTGAACTACTGATCAGTTTCCCACCCTTAACCCCGGGATTAGTTTAAAGCCCCCCCACAAAACTCGATAACCTCCCTGCAAGGATATTGGTTCCAGACCTGTTCAGGTGTAACCCATCCATTTTGTACAGGATCCACCTACCCCAGAATTGGTCCCATTGGTCTAGGAACCAGAAACCCTCCTTCCTACACCACTTCTCCAGCCATGCATTGATGTGCCTTATTCTAGCATTCTGGAACTGGCTTGCTCGAGGCACTGGAAGCAACCCAGAGATCACCACTCTCGAAGTTCCACTTTTTAGTTTACTCCCTAGTCTCTGGTACTCTCCCTGGAGCATCTCAGGTCTTTTCCTCTCAACTTCATGGTTCCCAACATGGACCACCACAAATGGATTTTCCCCTTCCCCTAGCAGAATTTCATGGACCCGCTCAGTCAAGTCTTCAACCCTGGCACCTGGTAGGCTACTCGCGTTTCCGTTCACAAAAACGCCTATCTATACCTCGGACAGTTGTATCTCCTATTAATGTCATTTCCCTCAAGGATTTAATTTTTGGGGGCAGCCCATTGTTTCAACATTGCTGAATCATTGTGAAGTACCTTTAGCTCAGAGGCTGGAGCACTCGCCTTACAAGCGTGAAACATGTTTTCGAATCCAGGCAAGTCGAGGTGAAACCTTGAGTAAATGTCCTTGCTCCACAAGGCTGAAAATAATCCTCCCAATAAAAACACATCAATAAAAATTGGTCTTGTCAACCCACGACTGTTTGTGGGGGCGACGCTGTTGTGCGCAATTAGCTGCCGCGTTTTGCCTATAAATATACAGTCACTTCACTTTACAGTATATATTGCGAAGCATTTTGATACGTTGATAAGGTGGGAAATGCGGTACAGCAAATGCAAGGTTTATTATTATTATCATCTCCAGTTACGCACTTAATTCACCAGAGTGTAAATTAAAGCAATTTCGCTCCATAGCGACAAGCTCCCATCTTCATTTATCACAGAGAGTGTGGAGAAGTGCATGGGAGGAACCAAGGTTTTGTGATCACAGTGTGTGTCCTGAGGTTCCCGTTGAAATGTAAGCAACTAAACCTGAAATGCTTCTCACCGAAAATAATAATCCCTATATTTCCAACAAGACATACATACGTTCCACACATCTGGACATGAATTGCGGTATCAGGCACAAAGCTTTTGACCACACTGAGTGATAGCACTGTCACCGCTTTGTTAGAAGGTTATGGGTTCAACAAGGACAACAGCTACAACTTCGGTTTTCTATTTTGCCATCCACGGCTGTACAGAGTCTCAGAGCGTTTCACAATAACGGAAGAAGCGGGGAGCAAGCCAAGGGCAGGGGGGAAAGGTGACCAAAGGCGCGTTGGAATCTAAAGGTGTTTAGCTGAGACTGGAAACTGGGAAGAGAGGGGAAGAGTCGAGGGGAGTGAGGAAGGGAGTTACAGATCCTCGTGGTTTACCGGGTGATGGTGCAGCGCAGCATTCGGGGTTAGAGGAGGAGACACACATCCCTTCCTTTTGCTCCATGATTTGATATACAGAGCTTGAGCAGCAATCTGTGTCTCTTAGTAGCAAATCAACCCTAGCTTAGGCTTTGCTATACAAACATAGGTTCACAATTCCATGTTACATTCTCCAGCCGGTAACCAATGAATATCTGTCCTCATCGTGCTGGGAGGACATTTGCTGCACCACCTGTGATTTGCCAGGGTTGCAGTTCAATGCCGCAGATCGGGAGATCATGTTCGCATTGTTTTACGCACAGTTAAACAGACACGACCTCTTCGATGCTGAGTACACACCAGTGCAGAATTGAACACACCCTTTCTGCAACCATTTCCTTTTATTTTAATAACTAAACGATCAATAAAGCACTAATTGGTTGTCCCAATCTTTGCAAATGAGTTGAGAAGATCTCCCTGTTGCTCAGAACTTAATTTTATAAGACAGAAGTGGCATTACCCTGCAGGAAGTCCGATCCCTTTCCAAAAAAGCCCTCTATCTATGACCTCATCCTGGATGAGAACATTGATATTCTTGGCCTTACGGAAACCTGACGTTCCCCAATGACCCCGTGCCTCTAGTTGAGGCCTTCCTGCAGGCTACATCTTCTACCACATCCCTCGCCCCTACCAACACGGTGGCGGGCTGGCCGTCATCTCCACCTCCTCCCTTGGTCTATCCCCCTATTCTGGCTGTTTCCACTACTTCGAACACTCGACGCTCAACCATCCTTCTCGTTCCTTCATAATCCATCTTTATCGTCCTCCCGAACCCCCTCGCTCTTTCCTCCGCGATATCACCACTCTCTTCTCCTCCCTGTCACTCTGCTCTGAACGTCTGTTCATCATGAGCGACTTCAGCCTTCACCTAAACTCCGTCTGCATCACCTCTTCCCACTTCACTGCTCTCGTAACCTCCCTAAACCTCACCCTCCATATTGACTCTCTGACCCACAGCCATGGCCTCGCTCTCCAACTCATTATCACCCACGGCCTTGACATTTCCGAACTCAGCATCTCAGATAAGGCCAACTCGGAAGACTTTTTTCTCTCCTTCTCCTCTCCCATCCCTCTCTGCTCCACCAAGCATTCAACTGTACTTTTCCGCCATTGGAAACGTCTCGCCCTGAGACGCTCACAGAGTTCCTCACATCATCCTAACTTCGGAGGCCGGGCATTCAGCCACTACGCCCCGAGGGTCTGGAAATCATTTCCTGACTCATTTCACCTCGCCCGCTCTCTTCCCAATTTCAAGTAACACCTGAAGACCTTTCTCTTCGATTGCGCTTTTCGTCACCTTTTTGCCCCTTCCCTTGGCTTGTTCTCGGAATCTGCTATTGTGAAGCGCTCTAAGACACCGTCCGGCGTAGAGGGAGTTACATAAATCGAAGTTGTTGTTGTTGTTGTCAGATAATCTCTCTGTGTGTGTGTGTGTCTGTGTGTAAGGACGTAGGTGTGTGACGTTGTGTATTTGCGATGTGACCATGTGTGTGTTTGGTGTTTATACATTTGTGTGACATGCTGTATGTCGATGTGAAAGAGAGTGTATGTTTGCGTGATTGTGTGAGCGATTGTGCGTGTTTGCGTCCCTAAGTTTTGTTGTCACCCAGTTGTACCTTTCTGCCTCATCCCTCAACCCCCAGACGATCGATGTTCTGACAGCATGTCTGTCCGACATCAAGTCGTGGACGAGGGACAACGTTTTGCAATTGAACGTGAATAAGACCGAGGCCCTCCTGATTGGCTCAAGCCAGCGCCTCCGCACATCGGGCGCTGCCAGCCTCAATATCCAAAGTTGCACTCTCCACCTCACAAAGCCAATCAGGAACCTCGGCATCATGTTCGATCAAAAGCTTTCCTTACTCCCCCACATCCGCATCTTGACCGGCACCGCCTATTTCCAACCGCTCAACCTTGCTAGGCTCCGTAATTATCTTACCCCCCGCGCTGCCGAAACACTCGTGCATGCATACATCACCTCACGGCTGGACTACCGAAATTCTCTCCTAGTCGGCCTCCCCAGTTCCTCCATTCATAGGCTGCAGGCCATCCAAAACTCTGCAGCCAGTGTTCTATCCCGCACCCGCCTCCGCGACCACATAACCCCCACCGTCGCCCATCTCCACTGGCTCCCTATCCTCCAGAGGATCGAGTTTAAGATCCTCGTCCTCAACTACAAGGCATTAAACGGCCTTGCCCCATCCTACTTAACCGATCTACACTCCCACTACACGCCCACCCGGACCCTCCGTTCAACAGGACTTGGCCTGCTCTAAGCCCCCCGCCCTAACCGCCCCACAATCGGAGGCCGGGCCTTCAGTTTCTCCGCTCCCACCTTATGGAATGCTATCCCTCAATCCCTCCGTTTCGTCTCTTCCCTTTCCTCTTTCAAGGCCGGTTTGAAGAATTTCCTCTTCGATCGTGCCTTTTGTTCCACCCCGAATTCTTTTACCTCCCCTTCGTGTTTCACCCCTTCCCAAACACTCGCCTCCCAGCTCGGGACACACGCCTCCTGTGCAGCGCCTTGGGACTTCCTCCCGACGTGAAAGGCGCTCTATAAATGTAAATTGTTGTTGTTGTTGTTGTGTATGTGTGTGCATGTGCAAATGTATTAACGTGTGTGTATGCACTTATGTGTGATAGTGAGTGTGTGTTCATCAACATGTGTGACCGGGTATGTGTGCCAATGTGCGTTGCTGAAAGTGTATGTGTGCAAGTGAGTGTATGAGTGTGTGCGAGAGTGTGTGGTCAGTTGTGTGTCAGTGCGCTTGTTTGTCTGTGTAACAATGCTGAGCCTGTGTGACATTTTGTGTGTAATTGTGTGTGTATGTGGGGCAGTGTTTATAAGAATGTAATATATAGATTCAGAGCTGGAAGAGGCCATACGGCCCCCTTGATCCTGAACCACCATTTAGAAAGATACACTTATGCAGAAAATTAAATTTACTGTACATGAATACTAATATTAATTGCATTTGAAATAGCGCTTTTGCAAATCGTATCGACGTCTCAAAACTCTTCACGAAATATACTGCAACGTGACTTGACTGTATATTTGTGGGCAAAACGCGGGAGCCAATTGCGCACAACGACGTCCCCCCGAAACAGTCGTCGATTGAAATGAGCAATTTTTATTGTTGTGATGTTTTTTGGACGGATTATTATCAAGCGTGTGTATGTGGAGTAAGGAAACGTGTCCAATGTTTCGCATTGTGTGGGAAACACGACAGCCAATTTCAAACAACAGAGTCCCACAAGCAGTCGTGGTTTGAGGGACAAACATTTTTCATCCACGAATATTAATCACTCGATAAGCAATTATGAACTAACTAACGTTTTCCTTCTTACTGATGGTTAGTACTGCTTGGAAGATGAAACGTTGCCCAAACCTTCGCCATGCTAATTATCACCAGGGTATTCTCACTTGCGATGAGAATGCTCTCAGCATAAAGCTGCGGTTGACTGTTTGTTGGGGTATCATGGTGCGTCAATCTTGACTAGGTTTTTGTACAGGCAAGCCGTTGATTTGCAGCACTGTGCTGCTTGTTCTTAAACCACAATAATATGTGGCAGCGTCAGTGAACGTAAGACTCGTTATGCTTAATGTGGATTGTTTCTGACTCATATCAAGCTGTGAAGAAAAACGACCTGTAGCAAAATCTGCAAAGTAACCGTTTCCATCAGTATTCCTGTAGAGAATGTATTGGGGAGCGAATCCTGGGTAATATCTGTACCAGTCCAGAGCGGCGTAGGACGAGCTGGTGGTATATGAGCAGCTCAGACTCGCCGTGTCTCCCTCTTGTTTGCTCAGCCTGGGTAACTGCTCTCTGACTGAATCTTCCAGCAACACATCTGCAACCAGATAAAAGGATCAACATCAAACTTGGTGCTGTTATTGTCCTGATAGACCACGAGCCTCGGATATGAGAAGAATAGCGTAAGGTTCCGGGACAGGACAAACTATTGGGCAAGTTAACTTGGTTAGCACACACACACTATTAAATAAGTAGTAAAGGAGGAACCAATCGTTTGTTAATTGTCACATTGCCTTTATTGGAACAACAACTGTTTAATTGTACGAACACTCAGTTAGTTTCTGCTTGTAGGACACTGGGCACAAAATCAATTCCAGCCAACAAAGCACAATAATAAAATTTGTCATTTCTATCCATGAATGTTTGTGATAGGTGCTGTTCGCAATTGGATGCCGCGTTTCACCCACAAATATACAGTCAATCAGCTTTACAGTATATTCTGTGAAGCACTTTGTGAAGTCGATCAGACGTAAAAAGTGCTACATCAAACGAAAAGATTATTATTATTTTATATATAATTCGCTGCCACATTTCTTTTACAAATTATATAGTCAATTATGTTGACGAATGATGTGCATTATGTCGCATCGAAGAAGTGATGAGTCACTACATCAAACAAAGGGACTATTATTAATACCATTATTGTCTTTCCCTTCCTAAGAACTCAACAGTCAACCGCAGTTCTGGAAATGTAAGACAGGATTATTAATAATTTCCAGAAGAGAAATAATCTATTTAGAATCTATTTTAATAACCGTGTGTATTGTATTGTAACAGCCTCACCTGACACAAAGCTCAAGAAGACAAACGAAGTGATAAACAGTCGCATTGTTGCTCCTCGGTAAAATATCTTTGCACCAGAGTATCATTATACAAATTGCTTGTCGATTTAGAGATGTTTCAACATCACTACCGTGACAGAACAGCAGTGCTTCATGTCACGCCCTCCTGTGGCCTTGTTGGCTAGACTAAGCAAATTCCCTGCTGGTCGACCTTCGTAATTCCCCCCTCTGTAGGCTGCAGATAATCCAGAACTCTACAGCCCGTGTCCTCCACGGTTCCCAACTCCGTGACCCCGTTTCCCCTATTCTTGCCCGACATCAATGGCTCCCCATCATTCAGAGGATCCAGTTCAAGATCCTGGTCCTCACATTTCACGCAATCCACAACCTTGCCCCACCCTTTATCCGTGACCTCCTATCCCATCACCAAACTGCCCGTCTCCTCCGCTCAGCTGTCTCTGGCCTGTTCCACGTCCTCCGACCCTCACGCCCAACGATTGGCAGATGAGCCTTTAGTCACTCTGCGCCCAACCTATGGAACACCATTGTGATGTCCCTCCTCCTCGCCACCTCCCTGGCCACCTTCACGTATCTAACCATGGCTCTCCTCTTCGTACCCACAAAAGTTGTTGGTACGAAGCGCAACTGGCTGTTGAGTTTCATCAACCAACATATAGTTAGTTATTTTATGTTTATTATTCTGTTATTATTGTTGTATGATTACTGAGTGACGACGTTATTATAAATGGACCAAAAACGAGGATTTCGATAACAACGCCATTTGAGAAAAACTAGACATGAATCAATACTGACTAAAACTGAATCCCTTTGTACAACAACACAATCTCTCTCGAAAATAATCTTGTTTTTTAGTTTAATGAACATATAATTTCATAGGTTGAAATGGCTAATTTTATTATCGTGTTTTTCTTGGCGAGATTATTATCAGGTGTGTGTGTATATGTATGTGTATATGTCTCTGTGTGTTTGCGTTCGTGGAATAGGAAAGCTTGTCCAAGGTTCCACCCTGAACTGCCTGGATTCGAACACAGTTCTCACTCTTGTCAGGCGAGTGCTCTAACCACTGAGATACAGGAGCTCCACAGTTTGTGGGACAGATCCAAATGAAGTGCTTTTGTGACACTCGAGTAGGTGTTATATCAATGGTAAAGGTCATTATTATTATTTCTATGACTTCCCCTCTTTCCATACATGAATGTATCCACCACTTTGGTTTGCAGTTGAGATATTGTCACATATTTCCACTGCGAGTGACAGCAGCAAAGTCACTAATTGTCAAATACGTCAATAGTCAGTACTCATATCTGTGCAGCCATTAAAGCATTTGTCTGCACGTGGGTGTTTTAATATCAGTTGTATAATCTGACGGTAACACAGTGTGTGTAAGAATAATAATAAAAAATCTTATTTATCAAAAGTATAAAATGTAAGATTTATTAGTTTTAGTTTCACTCTTTCCTTACATGAACCACTCTATCAGCACTTCTGCTTGTGGTTGGAAATCAGTCACGAGTTTCCTCTGAGACACAGCAGCAGAGTCAACAAATTGTCAAACAGGTCAACAATCATTCCAGGCCTCTGAGCTGAGATTAAACTATTTCTCTCCCATTAGCAGGTTTTGTAAAGTGGGGCAGGCTGACAGCAGTCTGATTCTAACATGGCTTGTGTGATCGCATGGTTACAGTGGCTGTGTTAGATGCAGCCACAGTGACAGTCAATCACTTCAGTGGACTTCCCGACGTGAGAGGCGCTCTGCACACGTCATTGTATTATTCTTCATGTTGGGTTCGATACCAGGACAGTGCAACACATTGGGCAGATATCCATACTCCACAGGCCTCAGTTTAAAATACATCCGTTGGGAAACCTGTTCTATTAAAATAGCGGTGTACTATTCCTTGGGTATTTTTACTTTTATAAAAACGAAATAATACGTTACAGTATTCGCATTATTTACGAAGTCTTCATAAGAGTGGATTCCAAGTACAGTGAGAACTGTGTTTGGAATACACACAGGGCGAATCCTTCGGCAAATTTCTTAATCCACACGCCCAATAATAATCAGTCCCATACCAAAAAACCTATCACCAATAATAAATTGGTCATTTACATCCACTACTGTGTTTGGGGACGTTGCTCCGCGCAATTGGCTGCCGGACATCGGTCCCTGCCAGCCTCAATATCCAAGGTTGTACTCTCCACCGCACAAAGCCAGTCAGGAACCTCGGCATCACGTTCGACCATAAACTCTCCTTCCTCCCCCACATCCGTGCCTTGACTGGAACCGCTTATTTCCTCCTGCGCAATATTGCCAGGCTCCGCAATTATCTTACCCCCACGCTGCCGAAACACTCGTGCACGCATACATCACCTCAAGACTGGACTACGGAAACTCTCTCCTCGTCGGCCTCCCCAGCTCCTCCATTCACAGGCTGCAGGTCACCCAAAACTCCGCAGCCCGTGTATTATCCCGCACCCGCCTCCGCGAACATATAACCCCCACGCTCGCCCGTCTCCACTGGCTCCCCATCCTCCAGAGGATCGAGTTCAAGATCCTCGTCTTCACCTTCAAGGCCTTACACGACCTTGCCCCGCACTATTTCACCGAATTACTCTCCCCCTACAAGCCCACCCGGACCCTCCGTTCAGCAGGACTTAGCTTGCTCGCAGTCCCACTGCCGAACGTCCCCACCATCGGAGGTCGGGCCTTCAATTTTTCTTCTCCGTCCCTATGGAAGTACATCCCCCAATCTCTCCTTCTCGTTTCTTCCCTGTCCTCTTTCAAGGACTGTTTGAAGACTTACCTCTTCGACCGTGCCTTTTGTTCCACCCCGAATTCTTCGACCTCCCCTACTTGTTTCACCCCTTCCCGTACACTCCCATCCCAGCTCGTGTCACACGCCTCCTGTCAAGCACCTTGGGACGTCCTCCCGACGTGAAAGGCGCTTTATAATTGTAATTTGTTGTTGTTGTTGATGTTTCTCTCTCCCATAAATACACAGTAAAATCACTTGACAATGTATTCTGTGAAGCGCTTTGAATCGCTTAGAGTAGACGTGAAAAGCGATATAGCGGATGCAAGTATTATTATCATTACTGCTGTTATTATCCACATGTCTTAATTCTAAAAAAACATGTATCACAATCTTCTATCGGTTGATTAATAAACACATATAATACAGAGATAGTGATGCATTTCTTTTTCTTTAATTGTCTTGATATGAAGTAAATAAAGTGTAAGCTGTGGGGACAGTTAGCTGATGGTTTGTTACATGGTGTCTCACTGCTCTTTACTGATTCCCAGCGTTTGGTTGTGATGAGAGTTATTGTACGAGGCTTCCTATGATGTGTATCACTGTGGTGCTGACTGACTACACAGTGATACATAGCGGAGTCTGGTAGCTGCAGCCTGGCGATGGTTAAATGGCTGATTTTTTTGGCAGTGTCAAGAGAAGCAGAAATATGATCTCCAGTGGGGTTTCCTCCCTCTCCCAAAGGGCTTCTGTGGCGAAGGTATATCGGTGCCTCACCAGGGAACTGCCAGTACCAGGAGACAATTAAATTCTGTCCACAGAATCCGGAGTAATGGCATTGTAAATCCACTCTCTCTCCAGCAATAGCCTTTATTTCAGGCGGTGACTGAGTAATTATCGATCCTACGTGGAGGATATCACAGCATAGTGAGCATTGCAATGTCGTAGCATTGTACAGCAATGAAGCAGAACATTAGGAGAATTGTTTATATGCCAGCTGTTTGGGGCAATTGTCCAACTTTTCCCACTCCCATTGTTGCCCCATATTCTCGACACATTTTGCTTCTGCATTACTCCACCTGTCCATTTCCACTTTAAAATGGATTGTTTAACATGCTTATACAAGAATATCAGGGAGCGCGTTGCAGATTATCATAACTTTGAAATTTATAACAAATTCTCTTGTTCTCCCGTTTGTTTCTTTTTTAAAAAAAACTTTAAAACACATGTCCTTTGATTACTGGCCAATGGAAACAGTTTCTATGCTCCACTTTTATCAGATACTATTTTAACATTCATTGCGCTCAAGATAAATTGATCTCTTTGTATATGTCAATTGCTACTTTGCTGTAACCATTCTATTAAATCGTCTTTCAATAATGTCCAAGACTTTAATATCCTTATTACCCTGAGAATCAAAGACACTTTAGAACCACTTTTCATCTAAACCATACAGTTACTCTAATAATAATACTTGCATTTGTTATAGCGCTTTTCATGTCCTCTAGCCGCCTCAAAAACCTTCAAAGAATATACTGTAAAGTGATTTGACTATTCGTGAGTGGACGAAGCGCGGCACCCGAACAATAATAATACTATTATTACTGTTTTACTATAGGCGCTTTTCGCAACTTATCGACGTCACAAAGCGCTTCACAGAATACACTGTAAATTGGAATGATTCTATATTTGTGGGACAAACGCGGCAGCGAATTGCGCACAGCAGTGTTCCTCACAAACAGTCGTGGATTGGATTGACCAATGTATATTATTGTGGGATTTTTTCACGGATTGTTATTAGACGTGTGGAGAAAGGTAACTTGCCCAAGGTTTAGCTCTAATCTTCCTGGATTCGAACACGGGTCTCACGCTTGTAAGTGATTGTGATATCCACTGAGCAAAAATCCACAATAAAATAGTTTTACTCATTCTATACGGGTTTGCTGTTGTAGATTGCTCCCACTGAAGCCCTGGTTGTCTGTGATCATGGGAATGTTTAGCAGAGAATCAGATGTCGGTGTGCACAGTTAGCTCCGTTGAATTAAAGTTGAGTGAAATGGAATTCCCCTCTCTGAATGTCGTGACATTGACATCGCTGCTGGAGGAGGTGAATGAAGTCTCTGGCTTGTTTCCAAAATCAGTTTTGTCTCAGCCTGTTAGCCTCTAAATGCAGTTTCATTTGTGCCAGAAGAAAACTGCTTTCCATAAAAAAGTGTTAAATAATTGCTTAAATATTTTTCTTTCTTTGTTAGTTTATTTGTTTATTTCCGTGTTTCTTTCCGTCTTTCTTTCCGTGTTTCTTTCCGTGTTTCTTTCCGTGTTGCTTTCCGTGTTTCTTACCTTCCGTTCCTTCCCGTCCATCCCGTCCTTCCCGTCCTTCCCGTCCTTCCCTCCCTTCCCTCCCTTCCCTCCCTTCCTTCCCTTCCTTCCCTTCCCTTCCTTCCTTCCTTCCTTCCTTCCTTCCTTCCTTCCTTCCTTATTCTCTCTCTCCAACTCTATCCAATCTATCTCTCCCCCTTTCCCCTTCCTCTCTCTAATGTACCTTAGATGCTTCCTACACGTGTATTTGCTTACATTTTGGCAAAATACCGTGTTTTCGTGTGAATGAATAGTTAGTTGCTTGTTTCTGTAGAACATGATATAGTTCAGTTGGAACACTCAACTTCCATACAGAGGGGAAATTGGTGAACATTTCAAGTTATCGACCTCGCTTCAGACAAGCCTTGGTTTGAATAGAGCAATTTATAGCATGTTTCATGTTGGAGACATTTCATTGAGAGTTGACTTCTCGATGGAATCGAGGCAGAGAGTGTACATAATATGCCACTGGAACTCACGTATCCTGCGTCAATCATTTGTCTGAATTTACAGATAAATTCTGTAATTTATCTGTAAATGTATCTAGGCATGTTCCTTTGTAAACCATCTCCAGAAAAAGTGCAATGGCATAAAACCAAAAATGGAGTTGATGCAGTTCATCTTAGCGGGAGCTGTCTAGTCTTTTAAAATCACACGCATATCTTTTATTTTTCAAAAGGCGGTCAAGTGGTATGTTGGCATGACACGTTTGAAAATAACTAGGCAATTTGTTAAAATTAAGCAGTGCATTTTAGAAATTCAAGTAACAAATGTTTCGTTTTATTTCGGTAGAATTTATTCTCACTTACTTTCTGTTACTGTGACTTTGGTTCCTGATCCATCTAAGGTATATTCCGCCCAAGGACACAGTAACACAGCTCTCGTAATACAAGGCGCAAAATATATTCTATCTGATTATGATTGAATACTGCCACGAAGTAAAAATAAATGGAAACAAGTTAGTTGTTAGTTTGTACATTTCTACCACTTTGTCATCAAAATAAATGCATCGTGTCCAAATTTGGTTTAATTTCAATGTAATTTCCACCCATTACGAATAAATTGCCTCGCCCAGAAAACATATATCAGTAAATAAATCTAGAGTTGTCTGCTTCAAATGGCTAATTCAGAAAGCAAACGTCTGACAAATACAGCGCAATAAAACATGGAACAGCAATTAGTGTTGATGTGCAATGTAATTCCACATAAACAGCCGCACGGTATTTGTGCTGATGGATTCCAATGTGGCTTTCCAAATGGCCAGCACAGTATTTGCTGTCAACACAAATATAGTATTTTGCAAAAACAGTGTAACACTATCTGGTCAAGTACAATTTATCAATAAATAAGATCACGTGTACAAATATTTTGAAGATATTCCTATTCAGATTTGATATGTCGTCTATTCGATATACATAAACTGCGATATATGCCACTTGCACTCACATTCAACGTTTTTTAACACTACCTACATTTTCCTCAGTGTTCACCAATAATGCTTGTCAGTCGAAGAGAGTGTTCATAAACACCATTCACATCTCAACACAATGGAAAATGTGCATTGAATTAATTGACAAAGTCAGATTGACTGTGTGTTGTCTTTGAATTGACGAGGAGGCTTTTTGTATTGTTGGAAGCCTAGATGCAGCATTGTGTTGTCCCACAGATAATGAGAAGTACATCTGTAGGTAGCGCTGTCTGCTACTTGCAAATCATTACTTTCCAGCGTGGATGTCTTTGTTCCCACTTTGATAACATCAAACCGTCTTTCGCGATGGATGGACATCCAATCTCGTCCATTTGGAAACTGCCTTTGAAATGCCAAGCTAATGGATCTGTAGTTCCCACGATTCCCTTCTGCAAAGACGCAGTTGATGGTCAAAGAATCACATTCTTCTTTGGTAATAGAAGTTGGTGTCTGTGTTAGGGTCTGACTGAAAACATCTGAAACATGCACAACATGACATCAGGTTAATAGAGGCACAACCCTGACCTGTACCATTAGCAGCAAATCCTGATGCTTGGCATGAGTTGAATTGATTTCAATTAATACAATAATGATATAATTATACTATCATGTTTAATTAATAAAATACAAGCAGAACAGATTAATCGATAGCAATCGGCTGCTTCTTTTCGCCCGCAAAATAAAAAACAAGTACGGTCACTTCGTCATACAATATACACTGTGAAGCGCTTTAAGACGTTTCATCGATGTGACAAGCCTCTGTATCAAAGCAAGCAATAATGTAAATTATTGTAAGGCACAGGGTAACGATGGTATTCTCTCGTGCCGTGTAATTGGAACAAAACTCACGTTGTAAGAAGTGGAAGGCGATGGAGACAGAGATGAGATGCATTCTTTACTCGCTGGACAACTGAATGACTGTGTGTAACACAGGGATGTTCTGCAGCAGCTTTAGAGACTAAATTATACTTGTGTAGACTCTTTCCCGTCAGGAGAATCACATTAGCGTGTGACGTGATGGCCGGTGATAGTGGAATTGGGGTTGGAGGAGGGCGGGGCGAGAAACTATTTAAGGAAAGGGAGTGACAAACTGTGTAAGTGAGCAGGGGGCAGAAGGGGATGATTTGGGGGTTGATTGTTGAACAAAATGGGCAATTGGCGAGGGCAGTGATAGGAAAGTAAGTGAAGAGACGTCCAGAGGGTAAACGGCGGCGTGATGCAGAGAGGGCTTTTGTTGTGAGTTGGTAAAGACAAATTAGCAACGACAGCAACAAAATTAGATTGATCGAGCGCTCTTCACGTCGGGAAGAGGTCACAATGCGCTGTACATCGAGGTCGGGACCAGCGAATTAGGGCAAAGTATCAGTGTACTTGTTAGCGGAAGATGAGTAGGAATCAGTGGGAGTGAGGAGGGGGAGTTGGAGTGAGTTGGGACGGGAGGGAGAGCGTCATGTGGCTTATGAGAGAGTTGGAAGAATTGGGAGAGACTTGGGAAGTGAAGGAGAGAGTTGGCAGCGGAGGGAGAGAGTTTGCAGGAAGAGAGATTTGGAAATGAAGGAGAGAATTGAGACGATGAGAGACTTGGAGGGAGAAGAAGAAAGTTGGGAGCGGAAGAAGAGTGTTGGGCGGGATGGGAGAGAGTTGTGAGTGGGAGGGAAATAATTGGGAGGGGAGATAGCAGGGATGGGAGGGAATTGGGAGGGGAGGTAGAGAATTATGAAGCAGGCAGAGAGTAGGGCATGGAGGCAGAGAGTTGGGAGGGGAGAGGAAGATATTTGGGAGGGGAGGGGGATTGTTTGCAGGGGAGCGCGAAAGAGTTGAGAGGGCAGATGATGTGTGAGGAGGTGAAACTAGAAACTAGGGTAAAGGCATTGTGTGTGCGTACAGTGGCTGGAGTCGTATATGGGAGAGAGAGCAATGGAGGGCTGCAGTGGGACACAGTGAAAGAAGATTTTGCAGCGCATGGATCAATTGAAACGTTTCAAAACTTCTCAGCTGCTGTACCAAGTTAGACCGTTTGTAGCATAAATATTTATATTAAATCTCGGCCAGTCCATCTCTCTGCCTAAGTCTCTGTCTTTCAAATGGAGGGCAGTTGTGGAGAAAATTGTTTACTGATTTACCTAGCTGCAATTAGGAACCGGCTTATTTGTCGTTTGTCCAGTGGCTTTGGACGGTAAAAAGCGTCTTCAAAATAATATTAATAATTGCGTGATCGCTGATTCCACGATTGAGTGTTGGACTTCGATGTTCATAATAGTCGGCAAATTTTGTCCACCAAACACACAACAACAACTTATATTCATGTAGCGCCATTCAAGCCGGATGGCGTCTCAGAGCGCTTCAGAATAAAGGTGTAAGTCAAGGACAGCGGGAGAAAGGTGACCGAATGTGACACATTCAATACTCTTGTAAACTGTCAAGCGCTTGGAGACCTATCGATCAAGTAATCAGCTGGAATATAAAACGTCAGCATTAGGACTATCATGTTGTTTATCCTAACAGAGTGTAATCCACTTTCCAACTGGCATTTGTATTAAGTATGGGGATGGTTGAGGGGATGTGAGCAGGAGACGATCCCTTGTGGACATAGACGTTTCACATCATTTTTGGTTTCATGATGAAGAGTGAGGAGAATGCAGTTTGCGGCTTTTTGTGTGAAAGTGGTGATATTATCGATCATTCTGGAGAAAATTTATTGATGATACTCATAATAACCATTGGATGTCATATTGTGATTTATCACCTACTCGAGACGCCTCCAAGCGCTTCACAGAAAGTGCAGTATAACGGAGTGACTTTGTGTTTTGGGGGTGAAACATTTTGCAATGATTCACTGCAGCATCTCACGGACAGCAGTATATGGAATAATCAAGTTCTTGGATAATATATATTGATTGCATTTTTTGAGCAAATTATTATTTCATTTATTTTCATTGAAATATTTATTCATTTTTGTTAAATTCTTACTTAATTATTTAGAATTATTGTTGTGTTTTGGTTCACATACACATATTATTTATTAGTTCATGTATTTTTTTCACGTCTGTCTTAAATTATATTTTTATTTATGAAACAATGACTTTGTTTCTGTGCTTATTCGCCTGATTCGTTTGTTCGCTTGTTTACTTTTCCAAGGATAATTTCCAGTGGAACATGACTAGCCAATCGACAAACACCGGGTTCCTATTTACTGTTTAGTAAAGAAAGGCACGTGTCATGAAGAAACTTTCTCTAGGTTGCGTCTAGCCTGTGAATCAAACGCAGGACCTCTCGCTTGTGAGATAGGACCTCTCGCCATCAAATTAGAGCACCCCACATTATTTGTTAGATGGCGGCATCTAGTGATGGTTCAGGAGAATGACAGCGAATGGTTTGAGTTCATAGATTCATAGAATTTTACGGCACAAAATGAGGCCATTCGGCCCATCTAGTCTGTGCCGGCTCTTTGAAAAGAGCGATTTAATCCAACTGCCCTGCCCGCTCCCCATAGCCTAATAGACCTGTTCTCCCTAAATAAGAATCTAATTCCCTTTTAAAAGTAGTTATCGAATCAGTCTACACCACCTTTTCAGGCAATGCATTCCAGATTCGAACAACTCGCTGAGTGAAAAAAATTATCCTCAGCTCCCCTCTACTTCGCCTTGAAACTATTTGAAATCTCGCCCAGGAGAGGAAATCGTTTTTCTCTATTTGCCCTGTCGAAACCCCTCATGAGTTTATAAACCTCTATTAGGTCTCCCCTCAATCTTCTCTGCTCCAGAGAGAATAACCCTAGCCTATCTAGCCTCTCCTCATAGCTGAAGTCCCTCAATCCTGGCACCATCCTAGTAAATCTTCTTTGTACCCTTTCCAATGTCTTCACATTCTTTCTGTAATGTGGTGACCAGAATTGAACACAGTATTCCAGCTGAGGCCTCACCAAAGTCTTATAGAGGTTAGTCAACAGTTCCTGACATTTGTACTCTATACCCCTATTTATAAAGCCTAGAATCCCATATGCCTTCGTAACAGCCTTGTCTACCTGTCCATCAACGAGTCACTAACACAAATCCCCAGGTCTTTCTGTTCCTTCACACCATTTAAAATTTTACTATCTAGCCATCTCAGGGATCGTCCGGGCGGGCGGCGAGGACAGGGAGTGGTTGCTGGACGATTGTTGGACGACTGTTGGTTATTGTTTGACGCTGTTTTTGTTGTTAATATTATTGCTTTTGTTGTTTATTATTGTTTATTGATGTTGTTTGATTCCCCCACCCCTGCCCCCATCTTCTTCTTCCCTCACTCCCTTTCCCCACTTTCTCTCCTCCCTTCTCCCCTTCCCTCCCTCTTCCCTCTTCCTGACCTTGCCCCCACCCATCTTTCCCTCCCTCTCTTCCTTGCCCCCCTTTCTCCCCCCTCTTTCTCCCTAACCCTAACCCATCGCACCTTTCCCTCCCTCTCCGCACTTACCCTCTTTTCCCCCTTTCTCCCCTGGCCCCATTTTCGCGATTGTTTGTAGGGACACTGCTGTGCGCAATTTGGCTGCCGCGTTTCCCCCACAAGTATACAGTCGACTTTCCTGCCTTTCTTCCCCCTGCCTCGACCCCTCCCCTTTTGCTTCTTTACCCCCTTTTGCCCCTAGTCCCAGTTCCGTGACTGATTGTGGGACACTGCTGTGCGCAATTTGGCTGCCGCGTTTCGCCCACTAATATACAGTTACTTTTCCTACTATTCTTCATCCTGCCCTGATCCCTCCCACCCTGCTCTTGTCTTACCTGAATGTACAGCGCCTTTGGATGTCCACTCGACGTGAAAGGCGCTATATAAATGTAAGTTTTGTTGTTGTTATATTTCCTCCCTTCATTTCTTCTCTCAAAATGCATCACCTCACACTTGTCTGCATTAAACTTCATCTGCCATGTGTTTACCACACTTTACCAATTTGTCTATATCCTCTTGCGGACGGCTACTAAGCTCCTCACTATTTACTATTCTCCCTAACTTAGTGTCATCTGCAAACTTGGAAACTGTACTCCGTACACCCAAGTCCAGATCATTGATGTAGATTACAAACAGCAATGGTCCCAAAACTGATCCCTGTTGCACGCCACTGCTCACTTCCCTCCAGTCTGAAAAACAGCCGCTCACTACAACTCTCTGCGTTCTGTCTCGCAGCCAGTTGTGGATCCACGCTGCCACTGTCCCTTTTACGGCATGGGCCTTTAATTTCCTAATAAGTCTCTCATGTGGCACTTTGTAAAATGCCTTTTGAAAGTCCATGTAAACTACATCAACTGCGCTACCATTATCCACCCATTGCGTTAGCTCATCAAAAAATTCTATCAGATTTGTAAGGCAAGATTTGCCTTTAACAAATCCATGTTGACTGTCCTTTATTAGCCTATATCGTTCTAAGTGAAGATCTACCTTGTTCCTGATTGTGGACTCTAGAAGTTTGCCCACTACCGACGTTAGACTGACTGGTCTGTAGTTACCAGGCTTGTCCTTCTGCCCCTTTTTATACAAGGGAGTAACATTAGCTATCCTCCAGTCCTCTGGCACGACCCCTGTGTCCAAGGAAGATTGAAAGATCGTGGCCAGAGTCCCTCCTATTTGCTCCCGTGCCTCCCTTAGTAACCTAGTTTGCATCCCATCCGGACCAGGTGACTTATCCACCTTGAGCGACGTCAAACTTTTTAGAACTTCCTCTCTGGGTATAATTATTCTATCCATTTCTCCTATCCTCTCCTCCAATACCATGGCATTGGCTGTATCCTTTTATTTTATGAAGACAGAAGCGAAGTACTCATTCAGTACATCAGCCATGCCCTCTGCCTCCACAATGAGATTTCCTCCTAGGTCCCTAATTGGCCCCACCCTATCCTTGACCAACCTTTTTCTCTTAGTATGTTGGTAAAAAACCTTAGGGTTCCCCTCAATCATACTCGCTAATTGTTTTTCATGCAGTCTCTTTGCTCCTCTAACTTCCTTTTTTAGTTCTATCCTACACTTCCTATATTCTGCTTGGTTCCCTTCCGAATTTTGAGCCTGACACTTATCATAAGTGTTTTTTGTTGTTTTATTTTGGCCCCGATTTCCGCAGTCATCCAGGGAGGTTTGGATGCCTTACATTTCACGTTTGTGGGGATGCTTTTGACCTGTGCCTGAACTATCTCCTCTTTGAACGCTGCCCACTGCTCGTTAGTTGTCTTACCTGCCAATTTTTCTTTCCAATCCACCTTGGCTAGGTCTCACCTCAACTCATTGAAATTAGCCGTTTTCCAGTTGAGTGTCCTCACCTGTGATCGTTCTGTATCCCTTTCCATAATTATTCTGAATCTAACGATATTGTGGTCACTATTCCCTAGATGCTACAGAAACCTGTTGAACTTGCCCTACCTCATTTCCCAAAACTAGATCTAGCAATACTTCTTTCCTCGTTGGACTGGAAACATACTGATCAAGAAAGTTGTCCTGCACACACTTCAGGAATTCTTCTCCCTCCTTGCCCTTTACTCTACTATTCTGCCAGTCTATGTTGGGATAGTTGAAGTCACCCATTATCACTACTCTATTAGCTCTGCATTTCTCCGTGATATGCTTGCAGATCTGCTTGTCTATCTCCTCCACACTATTTGGTGGTCTATAGTATACTCCTAACAGTGTAACTGCACCTTTTTTATTCCTCATTTCTAACCAGATATACTCGGTTTTTAGTCCTTTTTCCACCTCGTTCCTTTCTAAGGCAGTCACTGAGTCCTTAACTAAAATTGCTTCCCCGCCCGCTTTTCTCCCTTCTATATCCCTGCTGAATACATTATAACCAGGAATGTTCAACTCCCATTCCTACCCATGCTGGAGTCAAGTCTCTGTTACTGCTATAACATCATATCGCCTCGCAGCAACCTGAGCCTGCAGCTCACCAATTTTATTTCTCAAACTGCGTGCATTTACATACATGCACTCTAAGGCACAAATTATTTCCTCTGCACTGTTCTCCCGTCTTACCCTTACCCCTGTCCTCTTTGTTCCCCTCCCGTGTCTGAACAACTCATCAGTTTCCCACCCTCACCCCCCGGGATTAGTTTAAAGCCCCCCACACAAAACTCGACAACCTCACTGCAAGGAGATTGGTTCCAGCCCTGTTCAGGTGTAACCCATCCATTTTGTACAGGTTCCAACTACCCCAGAATTGGCCTTGGTGGAGTGTCAGGCTCTAGGATGAAACTATCTAAGAAGCTCTCCCCTTCCCTGATGCACCACAATGTCTCCACCTGATACTCCAGCTCAGCTATTCTAAGATGGAGCTTCCTCAAGTGCAGACATTTGCTGCAGATGAAGTCACCTTGGCTCTGGTTGCCCTCCATCAACTCCCACATCCCGCATTCCCCGCACATCACATGCCAGGCCATTATCTCGACGTACTTCCCTTGGATATATATAATCTGCACCTACTTCCTCCTCTGCACCTAATTCCCACTCTCACCCAATTCCTTCTCACTCTGTCCTCGCCTCACTCTCTCACCCAATTCCTTCTCACTCTGTCCTCGCCTCACTCTCTCACCCAATTCCTTCTCACTCTGTCCTCGCCTCACTCCGCCCGTAGCTCGCTCTGGCTCTCTGCTCGATGAGTTGATTTAGGAAACATGCAAGTTGTTTTTCAGGTAACCGAGTAACCATTGAATGCCGGATAAGTCGTACAACATTAATATTAATATTCCGCTCACACCAACACTCTCCTCCACAACAACACCTTCCATTCTGACTGATTCGCTGGAGCAACTCTCCGCCTCCCATGCCCTCCCATCCCGTGTCTCTCCCACGAATCCCCCCACCCCCACACCCGCATAACTCTCCTCTCTCCATAGCTCTCGCCTCTCCACATAACTACCACACTTCTAATAGCGCACCCCCCACCCACACTCTCCCCACCCCCCCCCCCACTCTACACACTCCCCAATCTCGCAAAGAGGTTCAAACAATGAATCCGTTGCACCATTGAAGACTCAAATTTGCTCTCCACCGAAAGGACGGAAAAGAAACTCAAGTTGTTTTATTTGTACTTGTCGTTAAAGGCGCAATATATCACAACATATTTTGCCGTGAAGTAACTTAACTGTGTATACATTGGGGAGCGTGACAGCCAGATAGCACTGTTCAAGTGCGGATGGGTTCCAGATATTCTTGTGAATGGAACCAACCACTAGAACACAGTACACTTCTTGCAGCATCCTTCACTATGTCAAATAGTCCAGCGGCGCTGGGCCATGAGGGATATTGGATTCCAGGCAAAAGTTGGCTTCTCAGTTGGGGTGGAGTGCTGGGGTGGTGCAGATGGAATGGTGACTAACTCCACGGTCAAGGAGTAGAATTATAACATGATAATCTCATTTTTCTGGAACATTTCACATCGGGCAGAGTTCCCAGTTTGCTGGACAGTTAGTGTTTCGCACCAGAGTTTGGGCTCGGAAGCGGGAAGGTTGAATGGCAGTGGGAGTTGGAGGATGACGAGAAGCACAGTCGATATAGAGTGACTGGAGATGGGTCTTGAGGGAAGTGGAAGAGAGAGAGGTCGAGACAAACGGACAGCAATATAGAGCTCCATAGAGTGGGGTCGAAGAATCAGCCGACCATCAATGATTTCTTTAGTTTACTGGATCATTTAATGGATTCCCCGCGAGGCCTCCAGGCCTGACCAAGATTCCGCACACTTTCCAACAAGATGTACAAAATGAAAGCAGTTTCTGTTCGAGCCCTGCAGTGTAATCAACCACTTTGGTAAGACGAAAGGCACAGTGATACACTGCGCTCTCAGATACCAGCAGCTCAGAGATGGAAAAACTGGTGAAAGAACTAGATTCCTGCCGCTGAGCAGCGAAACGTTTTCCAAATCCTGTTTGTTTCACTAGATCGCCATCACCAGAATGTATCTCCGGACTGTAAACCGTGGATGTTTGTCTGGGTAATATCTGTACCAGAAGAGATAGTAATTGGTTGCAGTAGTGGTGTCGGTACACACAAGATAGGCAGCTTCTCCTTCTTTCGTAACCGCCGTGGCAGCTTTCTGACTGACATAATCAGCGTCACAGAATTCTGGAATAAACCAGGAAAAGCACGGCGAAATATTATTCACCAAATTCACAGTTTTTTTTTATCAGCAGTGGAACAATAGTTAGCAATGCGTTTTACACATCGTGTTATAGCATTGTTGAGACTCATTCATGCGTTGTCCAGAATATGCAATCAAGTGATAAACTGTAGATTTTGTCGCCAGAACATGCCAGCCAGATTTGCACATCAATGCTTCACAAAGACTTAGGGGATGAGTTACTAAACTATTATTGAAACATACATAAGGCATCATTACCTTCGGAAAATATATCTGCCTGTCTGGTAACCAAAGGATAAAATCGAGAAACACAACCTCCACAACCTCGCACCAACCCTACATATGTTAATTCCTATCCCCTTACTAACCTGAACTCCCCCTCAATCCGCTCAGCAGGCTCTGGCCTGCTCCAACTACTCCAACCAAGGGACTGTTTCCCCTGGTAGGAGAATCTATAACCAGGGGTCAGTGTCTTAGAATTAAGGGTCAGCCTTTTAGAACAGATTTGAGGAAACATTTATTCACTTAGAGGTTAGTGAATTGATGGAAGGCTGTAGATGCTCAGTCCTTGAACATTTGCAAGGCTGAGACTGATAGCTTTTTGAAAAATTGAGGGATTGGGGGAAATGGGTATAGGGCAGTTAATCAGAGTTAGGTGAGAAGATCAGCCATGATCTTATTGAATGACGGAGTAGGCTCGAGGGGCTGAATCCTGCTCCTATTTGTTATGTTCTTATGTTCAAACCTATCTGCACCACCGTTGACGGCCGAATCTTCAGGCGCTTTGCCCCCAAAATCTGGAACTCTGTCCTACAGTCCTCCACGTCGCCCACGCTCCGGCCTCCTTGAAGTCTAGCCTCAAGACTCTCCACTTCGACAGCAACTGAACAGCCTCCCCTTCCAGCCCACCTCCCAGTCCTCAACATGGGTTTGAAACTGTAACTGTCTAGCGCCTTAAGACACCCTGCTGACGGTAAAGGAGCTATAAAAGTGCAATTTTGGTAGGGTTGCTGTTGTTTTTTGCACAGTTTCTAAAATGCGGGATAGACGGCTGTTTCGTTGTGGAAGACGGTTGAGCTAGAGGTGAAGCTTTTGAGGGGTCTCCAGTACACTACTGCAAGTCTTGCTTGTTACACTATTGACTATTGGTCCAACGAAATAATAAATGGAAAGAAGCATCGTATTTGCAAACTGATATGAGTGAATTGCATCTAGATGTGTAGCGCTCAACTCGTTCAATAATTGCTGTCTGCGTTTATTGAACGGATAATGAGGTGAGGGTTTAGCTGACAATCTGATGGGAGGGGAATGTGGTTTCCTCTGAGTCTGTCTGCTGAAGTGTCTGCTGCCCGCTGGGCCTCAAACTCTGACCAAGATTCCGCACACGCTTCAAACACACGGAATCGTCCCCTATGTATAAAATGAAGACAGTTTTTGTACGAGCTCTGCAGTGAAGTCAACCACAGTGGTGCGCCTAAAGGCACAGTAATACACTGCGCTGTCAGATACCAGCAGCTCAGAGATGGATAACATGATGGAAGAACTAGATTTCTGTAGGTGCGCAGGGAAACGGTTTCCAAATCCAGTGCCTTTGACTGGATCATTAGTCCAAGATTTACTCAGGACTATAAACTCTGGGCGTTTGTCTGGGTACTGTCTGTACCAGTAGAGATAGTAACTGCTAGCAGTCGTGGGGTGTGTGCAAACCAAATCGACAATATCTCCTTCTTGCTTAATCTCGGTAGCTTTCTGGTTGACAGAATCGGCGTCACAGAGTTCTGCAATATAGCAAGGAAATAACAGCTAAACATTCATAGAATCATAGAATCTTATGGCACAATGGGAGGCCATTCGGCCAATCGAGTCTGTGCCGGCTCTTTGAAGAGAGCAATTCTATCACAATCCCCAGCTCTCTCTCCCGATAACTGTACAAAACTGTCCTCCACAAATAAACGTCTCCATCTCTTATAAAATATGCATCAGCCTCTCCCACCATTTCAGGCAATGCATTCAAGATCCCAACAACGGGATGAATGAAAAAACGTTTCCTCAACTTCCCTCTAATTCTTTAGAAACTATTAGAGCATCTCGATTGCGGAATGATTTCTCTGTCCACTCAGCTACAGGTCTCCCTCCAACAATTGTTGTTGAAATGGAGCTGACAATCAGCAGCGACACTGAATTAGCTCAAGACGACCTCACCTGCTGTAAAGGTTTCCAGCACTAGACAGAAAACAAACAGCCTCATTGCTCCTTCTCAGCCTTTGCGGTTGTGTCTGTGACATCAGTTTGCTGGGAACCATCCGCAATATTCGTCACTGGCAAATCCCACAGTCCCACGTCACATCATTGTCATCTAACACTTGCTTCAACAATAGGAACCGATTGGTTTAACACAGCGCAATACGCAATTGACTGAGTGTATGGCTGTGGGGGGGTGGAGAATTGGGGTGAGGGGGTGCTGGAGGGCAGGGAATCCTCATACACAGCTCTAATGCACGATGGCATCTCAGAGCTCTTCTCAATGACAGATCCTGCGCCCGTGCGAGGGACTGGAGTCGAAAAGTAACCAAACGCTCGGTCAAAGAAACATCTTCATCTGATTCCCCAAATTAGTAAGAGAGGGAAGAGGTGAAGCGGTTCCTGGGACTCGAGGCGAAGCGGCTGACGGCACGGCCGCCGACGGAGGAGCGGATGATTTACGGGACAAGGAGCAGGCCAGAAACGTAGGAGTCAAGGCAACAGTTGCTGTGTTGGGGAGAGAGGTGGGTCAGAGAGGCAGGGGAAGTGGATGCAGAAGAGTGTAGTGACTTGAAAACTGGAGTGAGGATCTTGAAATCGATGCTCTCCGATACAGAGAGCGAGTGAAGTCTGGCAAGCACTGGGGTAATCTAAAGGAAATGCAAGAATTATTATTTTACTATTATTACTATTATCATTATTATTATTATTAATCCCACACACAAGTGCCGTTTGTGTTGACGATCGAGATAATGCAGGGAGACTGGAGAGAGGCTGGCCAAAACAGAATGTTGGGTATATTTCTGACTTCCACTTCAAATTTCGCAAAGCAGTGTCTCACAAACAGTCCTTGAATCTGTGACCTAATTAATAATTCGCTTCTCTACATATTGGCTTTCTTTTACACTTTAGTTTACCTAATTTTGAATGTAATATCACCACCGCCACAGGAATGTGCTCTGCCAATCGACTAACAAATATTGAGCCTGTAGCTCAATGGTAAGAGCATTAGCCTTACAAGTGAGAGACCTGTGTTCTTTTCAGGCTGGGCAAAAGCATGTGCAGTATACATTATTGTACACACCTGAGAAAAATCCATTATAAAAAATGATCATTTCAATCCACGACTGTTTGGGGGACACTGCTTTGTGAAATGGGCCACAGAATATCTCCCACAAATATACAGTCACTTAACAGTCTATACTGTAAAGTGCTTTATGACAACTGGATGTCGTGAAAAGCGCTACAGAAAATGCAAGAATTACTGTTATTTTCATTGTTAAATTGATTCCTCCTTGGTGCTAGTTAAACAGAGGTTTCTGCAGGAATTAAACTGACTCGTGGTTTCACCCACCCAGGAACCATATCCAGCTCTGCTCGGTTTCGAGGCTTGTGTTGTTATTATTTAGCTATAGAACTCCAGGGTATTTGCTGTACAACGCAGTAACGCGGCTTCATATTGATGTGAATGTTGCTATAAAGGTTTGTTGTATTGTATGATTATATAGCGCCATCTAGCTTCATTTCAGGCAAGTGTCAGTTGATGGGTTGTGTGATGATGATCTGATTTAGATTTACCCATATATCCAATGGGACAATTAGTACACCATCAATATTCTTCTCGAAATCTCCCTGTTGAACAAGTCCTTGCAAAAGCTTTCCACCACTTCGAGGTATATACACATATATCTCCCATCACAGGACATCCACAACCGCCCCGCCCCACACTCGCACCCGCAACACCCCCGCCATCCCCCACCAAGAGAAGCACCCATCTCCCCAGCTCATACCCTAACTCCCTCCCTCTCCAAACCCTCCAATACTACTTACCATCAGTGGACAGGCATTCAGTCTCTCTCCTACCGCTCTCTTGAATTACATCCCAGAGTCATTTCGCTACCCTTTCTCGCTTGACAAACTACGCCCGGTCTCAACACCCTCCTCTTCGATCTTGCCTGCTGCTGCCCTCCCAACTCCCTCACATCCCACTCGAACTTTCTTTCCTACCCTTCCAAATCTCTCCCCTCCGCTTCCAACTCTCTGCCCCTCTCCTGCCAAATCTAGACTTTTCCTCTCCCAAATCTCTACCCCTCCATTCCCAACACTCTCCGTCGATGCCAGCAATCTACCTCCCGCCCAAATCTCTCCCTCTCCTCCCAACACTCTCCCCATCTTCCACAATCTCTCATTCCCCTTCCAACTCTCTCCCTTCCCTGCCAGCTGTCCACCACCGCATTTGGATGTACTCCCATCGTCAAATGCGCTATATCAATTTAATTTTGTCTTTGTCGTTGCATGACATGACAATGATAATAACATTACTGCTTCTGTTAGTTGGAGCACCATATCACGTATTTCATTTGAACCACAATATAATATAGTATACTTGTGATTCACTACATTTTGTCTAGCAATGCGGCAACGAACAGACTACATTAGTGTTCCACAAGTAGTCTTGGATATGGTGACTAACGCTTTTGTAAGGGAATGACAAATCTTGCATTTGATATAACGCTTTTCACGTCTAATCGACGACTCAAAGCGCTTCACAGAATATACAGTCAGGTGAATTGACGACATCTTTGTGGGCGACACGCGGCAGCCACTTTTGCACAGTAGTGTCGCACAATTAGTCGTGGGTTGAAATGACCAATTTAATTATTGTGGTTGTTAACTAGTTATTAAGTCTACCTGAAAAGAAATGCATAGTTTCACTACCAACAGGCGGCCAATTTATTCCTTGTTAAACAGAGTAATTTGGAAGATGGAAACATGCCGAAAGTTTCTCCTTGACGGTTATCAAAATAGGTGTCCTCTCTACGGAATCTTTGTTCCACAAATATACAGTCAATTCGTTTTATGGTGTGTAATATGGGAAGTGAGTCAAGTCGACGGTAAGATGTGAAACGCGCTACATCAAATGAAAGCATTATTCTTACATTATTATAACTTTGTCTCACATTCCATTCTACACAGATGGAGCTTGACTTGTTCAGTTCAAGCGATATCAGTATTTGTTTCCGTTTAAATTATGTTTCACTCACAAAACATTAAACTCAACACAATATGTCGTTGCGTATAATCAACATCCATTGGGATTACTGGCTCGAAATTATTTTGCCAAAAAGCAAATCCATTGAGAAAGTGAGACATCTCAATAAAGCTGCACATGATACAGTGTGATATCTAAAAGAGGGACATCTAGAAGTTCTGGACAAGATATAGTGTGATGTGTGCTGACAGTTTCTGTCTGTCAACTCGCTGTTAACTCACTTTACAGTATATTGACTGACACACGTTGTGACGTCCAGCAACATCAACAACAAAATTACAGTTGTACGGCGTCTTTGACATCAGGAGAATGTCCCACGACGCTGCCTAGTTACTGCTACGGACCCGAGCTGAGGAGAGGTGGGGATGTGGGGAGGTGGGGGACTGTGGTGGAGGAGTTCCGATGGATCCATCGAAGAGGAGAGTCCTGGGGCGAGACTCGAGGAAGGCCAGGTAGATATGATAATGCGTCCATAACCGAAATTAAAGATGGTTATTGCTAATCTTTCTTCCACTCTTCTCCTATACATTATATCACTTGTTCGCCTGTGGTTGGAAATGGAGTCACGTGTTTTCTCTGAGACTCACAGCAACAAATGTAGGAAACGTCAAATAGGTCAACCGTCAGGAATGCCATCTGTGCTGTGATTAAACCCATTAACTCCCTTTGCAGGTTTATGTTCGGTGGTGTAGAGTGTTTTTGTACGAGTCTCAGGCTGGTTCGCATCATTGTGTGGACAGAGAGCACAGTAATACACAGCGCTGTCAGACAGCTCCAGCTGGGAGATAGTTAAACTGCTGAGTTTTGTCGTTGTCTGGAGTTCCATAGAGAATCTTTTATCAATAAAATCTGCTCTGTATGCACTCCCACTGGAATACATCATGAGTATATACTGCGGTTGATTTCCCAACAGTTCTCGATACCATTGCAAATAATAGCTGCTGAGAGATGTGTCATACTGACATTCCATGGTTACACTTTCTCCTTCTTTCTCGGTCAGTGGAGCCGCCTTCTGTGTCACAGAGTCCCCTTGGGCCAGGCCTGAAATACAGAAACACGCAGTCATGTAGATCAAGCGTTCGCGCTCGCTTCGCAAGCGAGAAGACCTGGGTTCGATTCCCGGGCAGGACACAATAAATCTTCAGGCAAGTGTCCTAACAAGCATGCGTTTGTTTGCGTAGCATCAACTTGAAACCCAGTTGTTTGTCGATTGGCGGATTGGGTTTACCAAGGGTAATGATCCGTTTGAAAATACAGAAATTATTTAGTCATTCAATCAAAGACTGTTTGTGCGACACTTCTGTGAGATCATGGCATTCCCGTTTCTTCCACAGATTACATTACTCTTTACACAATATTATTTGAAGTGATTCTAATATCTCTAACCGATGCTTGACCCAATGCGTCGATTGTTAATGTTGTTATGAACCCTTTGGCAAGTTTTCTTAATCCACACGCCTACTAATAATCCCTCAACTAATACCGTAATTAAATTGGTCATGTCAATCCACGACTGTTTGTGGGACACTGCTTGCACAATTGGCTGCCGCGTTTCGCCCACATATATACAGGCAATTCACTTTGCAGTTTATTCTGCGAATCGCTTTGGGACGCTGATAAGATGTGAAAAGCGATTCATCAAATGCAAGGATTAGTATTATTAATAGTATTATCATAATGCAGAGTATATATACACATAAACAAATCAACGGTTTTGAAAATTGATTAAAATGACCACTGTTACACCATATTACCTATAAAAATGGCAACCAGAGGCAGACGCCCATTGAATCTCCATATTGTCATCACTCACTGCAAAATTACGATATTATGTGTGAAGGTATTGTTGTTGATCTGCGACATACAGCTGTGAGACAGGTGACGCTTGATGGCGATGACCTCACTTCCTAATCCTGTGTCGTGGACATCAACTGATCAGTGTGCTAGCGATGTCAATAAGTCACAGATCATCGTCTGGGTAAAGAGATAGGGGAGCGTATCTTAATTGAGTTAATTCAGTTTGGCGACAGACATAGCGGCGACACTTAATATTATTCATATGTCTGATATTTGATATTACTTCCTGTTTTAACGATGAGGCAACTTTAAGCGCTCCACACAAAACACTGTCAGGTTTAATGACTTTAGAAATTATTTGTGTGTTGTCGTATGTTATATTGAACGACTAACAGTTGAGGCACGTATGCTCGACGACATGTGGACTGGATACCAATGGATCTGGGCTGGAATCAGAGCAAAAACCCGAAGAGTCGCGAAACGCGGCAGCCAAATTGCGCACAGTCGTGTCCCACAAACAGTCATGGCAGTGGGTTTAGGGCAAAATGGGGGCGAAAATGGCAAGGGGAGGGGTCGGGGTAGGGAGAATGAGAGCAAGACCCGAAATCTTGACTCGATTTTCTTTACTCCATAGTTGATGCCTGGTCTGCTAATTGTTCCCAGCCATTTCTGTTTTTGTGTCAGATTTCCAGCCTCTGCAATATTTTGCGTGTTTATTCAGGCAGAATCTATTGATGGAAGTTCAGCTAGTTGGTCTCACATATTGTGTAGCTATTACTGAATATAATCGGCTACGACTTAAGCGCTCGAGACACCGTCTGGCATGAAGGACGCTATGTAGATTCAAGTTGTTGTTGTTGATCTCTTCGTTCATGTCAATTGTGGTCAGCCTCAACTGGGATTTTGGACGTATGTGGAAACCCATGACCTTGCTCAAGCATATCCAAACCAGATAGAGCATTCAATTTATACCATCATTACTGAACGATTACTCGACAGTTATTAAGAGGCATGGGTTTGCCTCAGAGCAACGCAAATGTTGGACACGTTGATTTACTCCTCTGTTTTTGCCTCTGTTTAATCAGCAATAAAGTGCAACCATGTTGTTAGTCGATTCGCCGATCACTAATTACGGATTAATAACCACTCAATATAGAACAATGATGGAAGCACTGAATCCATAATTGCTCATAGTACACTGCTATGCTCATTTGGCTGCTGCGTTTCGCTCAAAAAAGTTGCAGTCAATTCATATTATTGTGTATTCCGTGTTCCGTTTTGGTGGGTGCCGAAGACGTTATCAGTCGCTATTCGAAACACAAGCAATATTATTGTTGTCATCAATTCTGCGAGACGTCTCAAACGACTTCGCAAAATACAATGTAATGCGCATCGACAATATCAGTTTTAAACCCTAGGTTACTAAGTGAGGCACGGTAGCAAATAGCAGGGACTCTGGCCACGATCTTTCAATCTTCCTTGGACACAGGGGTCGTGCCAGATGCCAGCAGGATAGCTAATGTTACTCCCTTGTACAAAATGGGGCAGAAGGACAAGCCAGATAAGTACAGACCAGTCAGTCTAACGTCGGTAGTGGACAAACTTCCAGAGTCCATAATCAGGGACAAGGTAGATCTTCACTCAGAAAGATATAGGCTAATAAAGGACAGTCAACATGGATTTGTTAAATGCAAATCTTGCCTTACAAATCTGATAGAATTTTTTGATGAGGTAACGGAATGGGTCGATAATGGTGGCGCAGTTGATGTAGTTTACATGGACTTTCAAAAGGCATTTGACAAAGTGCCACATGAGACACTTATTATGAAATTAAAGGCCTATGGCGTAAAAGGGACAGTGGCAGCGTGGATCCACAACTGGCTGCGAGACAGAAAGCAGAGAGTTGTAGTGAGCGGCTGTTTTTCAGATTGGAGGGAAGTGAGCAGTGGTGTGTCACAGGGATCAGTTTTGCGACCATTGCTGTTTGTAATCTGCATCAATGATCTGGACTTGGGTGTACGGAGTACAGTTTCCAAGTTTGCAGATGACACTAAGTTAGGGAGAATAGTAAATAGTGAGGAGGATAGTAGCCATCTGCAAGAGGATATAGACAAATTGGTAAAGTGGGCAGACACATGGCAGATGAAGTTTAATGCAGAGAAGTGTGAGGTGATGCATTTTGGGAGAACAAATGAAGGGAGGCAATATAGGCTATATAGTACAATTTTAAATGGTGTGAAGGAACTGGGGATTTGTGTTAGTGACTCGTTGAAGGTGGCAGGACAGGTAGACAAGGCTGTTAAGAAGGCTTATGGGATACTCGGCTATATAAATAGGGGTATAGAGTACAAAAGTCAGGAAATGCTGACTAACCTCTATAAGACTTTGGTGAGGCCTCAGCTGGAATACTGTGTTCAATTCTGGTCACCACACTACAGAAAGGATGTGAAGGCATTGGAAAGGGTACAACGAAGATTTACTAGGATGGTGCCAGGATTGAGGGACTTCAGCTATGAGGAGAGGCTAGATAGGCTAGGGTTATTCTCTCTGGAGCAGTGAAGATTGAGGGGAGACCTAATAGAGGTTTATAAGATCATGAGCGGTTTCGACAGGGCAAATAGAGAAAAACTATTTCCACTCGTGGGTGAATCTGTGACTCGTGGTCACGGATTTAAAATAGTTTCAAGGCGAAGTAGAGGGGAGCTGAGGAGAAGTTTTTTTCACTCAGAGAGTTGTTCGAATCTGGAATGCATTGCCTGAAAAGGTGGTGGAGGCTGATTCGATAACAACTTTTAAAAGGGAATTAGATCTTTATTTAGGGAGAACAGATCTATTGGGCTATGGGGAGCGGGCAGGGCAGTGGGATTGAATCGCTCTTTGCAAAGAGCCGGCACAGACTCCTTTTGTGCCGTAAAATTCTATGAATCTATGAAACTATGAATCTATAAAGTGGTGTGAAGTCAGAAAATCTACATGGTGCATTGTCGCCCTCTAGTGGCCAGTATGTGAAAATTCAACTCTATCATAATATTTGATGCAAAACTTGAAATAATGCAATAATTGAAACAATAATATTGTGTAGTTGCCCGTGTCTCATGCCAGCTCAGAATAAGTAAAGTAGTAGCCTGTATATTTGTTGGACGAAAGTCGGCAGCCAATTGTGTAGACTACTGACAAGCAAAGTGTAAGGGATGGAGTGAGCATTTATTATTTTTTATTTTGTGGCGAATTCTCTACTCTGGAAATACTAGTCGACGTAGACATGGATTCCGGCTTCCAGCTAGACACACCGAACAATGAGGTGTAAGACAATTGGGTCAACGTTTCTTCTAATCAGAGACGCAAGTCTCGGTCCCATTATTGAGGTGAAAGGGGCAGAGTTCGCCTTCAGATTGGAGAGAGCGAAGAGGTTGACGTAGATTTAATGTTTTAGAGCACACAAATTGGGAGAAAGTATAGCACGGAGGACTTTGAAACTAATAAGGAGGATTTCGAATTCTGGGGAATGGGTAAGCAAAAGAGCGAGCGAGTTTCCAATGCTAGGTTTATGGAAATTGATGTGTGGAAAAACATCAGCTGTAGAGTTCTGAATGAATCACATTTTGTGCACGAAATTGTTCGGAAGGCCGACACCCATTGAGTTAACAGAGCTGTAAATTCAAGTGATGAACACGTGGGCGTAATGTAAGAAATCTAAACTAATTATTCGTTTTATTATATTAGCAAACCCCAATCAATTAATAGCAACTGGACATGCAGCGAATAATTATTGTCTGCATTTATCGTGCAGGTAATGAATATCTGACGTGATTCAGGGAGGTGAATGTGGACTCATCTGTGGCTTCCTTTGGCTACCTGCAGCTCACAGGGCACGAAGACTTTATCAAGCATCCAGTTGGTATTCAACCAGTGGATCAACCCATGTAAAACGCGTAGGCAGTTTCTGTGAGAATTGCTACGACATCTGTCACTGTGGTGAGTTTACAACAACAACAAAAACAACGTTACATTTGTAAAGCGACTTTCACGTCAGGAGGACGTCCCCAGGCGCTTGACAGTAATTGGTTCAGATCCGAACTGAGGAAAGGTTGAGTGGGGGGTGGAGATGCCGATTGGTTCTTCGAAGAGGAGAGTCTTCAGGCGGATTCTTGAACGACGCCAGGGAGGGGGCGACGGTTGTGCCTGAGAAATGGAGTTCCAGTGTTTGGATGGCAGAGTGGCTGACGGCTAGCCCGCCAATGCTTGTGCGGATGGGGCATGGGTGGTGGAGCAGATCAGAGCCATCTGAGTGGATGCGTCGGGCAGTTTGGTTGTGGGATAGCAGGTCAGGGACGTAGGGTGGTGCGAGATTTTAGGGGACTTTAAATGCCACAGTGTTTCGCAGCAGTGGATCAGAGATAACCAAACTAAGTGTTGGAAGTATCAGAGATGTATAACTGAGCACAGAAACAATTTCGAGATCCCATGGCATTAACTTGATTGTTTCCCCGCAGAATATCCACGAATTGTAAATTCCTGCAACTTTTCTCGCTACCAAAAGAGATTTTAAAAGCTAACAGGAGTAGAATAAAAAATATTAGTAGTAACACCAAATATTATCCTCTCCAGAAAGAAACGCAATAATCAAATTGGTCATTTAAATCCGTGACAGTCTGTGGGACGCTGCTGTGCAAAACTGGCTGCTGCGTTTCACCCACAAATTTAGTCATCAAACTACACAATACTTTATGTGAAGCGCGTTTTGACGTTACAGAAGACGTGAAAACCGCTATGACAAATGCAAGAAATATTACTACCATGTCTGCGTTAACAGTCATGGCACGGCTAACGAAAATTATTTTCCAGAGCGTATGTTTAAGGGAGTTGACTCAATAGTCTTGTTGTACAACATGCGAGCATTGTCTCAAAAACGAAGATTCTTGGTGCAATTATTAACTCGGAAAAAAAGCAGCAAAGTTTTGTTATTCTGTATTATTCACCTACAAAATGTACATTCAAGTCACTTTAAGTAGATACTTTGCAGCCCTTTGGGACGTTTCTGGAAGTCATAGGCAGTATATTAAATACAAGTATAATTACCGTTTTATAAATGCGGATTACTTTTCTCTTTCGTTTGACACAACGGCGCCTCTTGTGGTTTCACTGCATTGGTACAGTTGACGTATTTGTACGATGCCCCCATGCCATGCCTACAAGGTGGGAAGCTTGGCGTAGTAATAGAGGGCACTGTCATCGATCAGGACGGTGTCAATTCTCAGTTCAAAATATTCTCTTATTCTATGGACGGTGGAGTGAAACCAAGATGGAAAGTCAGGATTCCTGTCATCCTTCCCTGCAATGGGAGACAGTATGTAGACGGCAGCGTTCCTTGATGCGTACCAGAAGAGGCTATAGGGATCATTCATTTTCTTCAAGGTGCAGGATATTGTAATGTCTTCTCCCTCTTGTATCAACAGATCAGCAATGGAGTGTTTCCCCGTGTTCTGCAGGCTGTTACCTGTGGCGAAATTGAACAGCCTAGTTGAGCCGCAATCTTGTATTAGTTGATATCCTGCATTATATTGCTCAGAGCTCTAGTTTCTCAAGCGAGTGGACCTGGGTTCATTTCTCTGGCATGGCTAACCATAGCTAAATTACCATGCAACCTTTGCCTCAAGCAGTAAGTAGAAATTATTTGTGTCAAGCAGTAAGTAGAAGTTTTTTCTCAGATTATCTTCCTGGAGCAATTATAACTTCAGCAATCAATCAATTGCTGCCACGCCCACAATAAAATAGATACTAACGCAGTTACTAAATCCAAGGTTATTCTTGTAAAACTGCTCTACACAGTTGGCTGTTGTGGTTCAACCCTGAGTTATACAGCCAATCCATTTCTTCAATGTAATACACTTGAAGACATTTGAGACGTCTTGAATAGGTTGAACGTCTTGACCCTGGCTCTACACTCTGGAACACCATCCCTCAATCCCTTGGCCTCGCTTCCTACCTTTCTTCCTTCAATGCCGGTCTCAAGAACTTCCTCTTCGACCTTGCCTTCTGCTCCCATCCTAGCTCTTTACCCTTTCCTACTCTCTTTCTCCCTACCCGACACTTGCCCCACCCCCACTCGGTTCCCGACTTAACGTTTCAGCACCAAGGGACGTCCTGCCGACCTCAATGGCGCAATTTTCATATAATGTTGTTGTTTTTCTTGTGATAAAGAACGATACGATATGCAACGATTATTAACATGATACTTTTGTAAAAAGAATAAATAAGATATTACAAAATCTATTTTTTGAAATGTCTTACCGCAAAGCAAAGCGAGCGTTATTGAAAGCATAGTCCACATCTCCCACAGAATCATTGTGATCCTTTGTCTGACATTATCTCTCTAGCTCACGGCTGTTCATTCTGAATGTTGATGAAATGGAGAGACTTGCAGACATTGCTCCTCCCACACGGAGCCTCGCTTAACCAATCACTGCTCCGACCATGCAAAGTCACGCCCAGAAAGTCATTGTACCAAACACACAGAGCTCCGCCCACACAGACACTTCCCCGCCCACACAGCGCCCCGCCCATCAGTCACTGCCAAGCACACACAGAGCCCCGCCCTCTCAGACACTGCCCCGCGCACAAAGCGCCCCGTCCACTCAGTCACTGCCCCACCTACACAGAATCCAGCATACACAGCAACTTCACCGCTCACACAGAGTCCCGCCCACTCAGTCACAGCCCCGCCTACACAGAGCCACGCTCACTGAGTCGCTACCCCGCCTACACATCGTCCAGCCTACTAAGCAACTTCCCCTCCCACACAAAGCCCCGCCCACCTAAAACCTCGGCCACCCTCTCACTGTCAGATGCAGAGACAGCCCCTCCCACCCAGATCCACGCCCACAGAATCTGCGCCGCGATCACGTAGCGCCGCCCACACAGACAGTTCCACGCCCTCACGTAGCCCCGCCCACACAGACAAGGCTACGCCCTCACAGAACCCCGGCAACAGACTCGGTTCCTCACAGGTCCTGCCCAATAAATTGCTGCCACGCCCACAATACGTTGAGCACCTTCTGTTGTTTCCACAGACCTGACTAACACCAATTGCAGGTTTTTTGCGAAACCTCCGGTTTATTGACACTTCCTCTCTTCTCCGCTGCCCCGGGTTCTCTTTGTTTTCCTTGCCCTGTCTCCCCCCATCTCTGTCAGAGCAGCATCTACCTCGCAACACGCTACAGTTCTCACGATGCGTGGCTGACATGAAATGCAGGCTCACATTACTTAGCTCCTCAGATATTGCCTGATTATAATTATTATTAAACTGGTGGAAGTGTTGGTTTTGTATATCTGAGCAGAGAATCGATTGCCAAACCCCAATACTGTGATAAGATTACCAATCCCAGCAGAGAATAACCGAAATATAAACCCTGGTTGGCTGTTTGGGTGATGTATGTTCCAGTAAAGATAATAACTGTTTCCAGTGTTGGGATAGGGAATCTCTAAAGTTGCGGAGTCTCCTTCTTTGTGAACCACCGCAGCAGCTTTGTGACCGACAGTGTCGCCAGCCGAGAGTTCTGTAATAGAAAATGAAGAGTAGGTCAATATATTATCCACTACTTGCCTCAATTATTTTTCCATAGTTTGGGAAACTTTCCCCACTTGAACGGTCCTATGAATAAATCATTGATTAAAAATGAAATAATTATTAATGTTGAATTATAAGTAGCGTATTTTTACGAATTTGTATCGTCTGAATTTGCAGCACAGAATATGCTGTCTAGTGAATTCCAATGTATTATTGAGTAGGAAACACGGCAGCCAATATTTTACTGCAATCAACCGTGGATTGAGTATTCAATTATTTTTTAAATTTGTTGAAGGGTTGATTGCCCTAGGAAATCACAGCTGCCAATAGACTCAAAGTATTCGAGTGGACAATTTTTTATTAATAATCTTTTTATACAGCGAATAAAGGAACCGTATTCCTACTTTCCGCTGGTAGTCTTGCCTACAATAACCCCCCCACACCCCTACCCAAGAATCCAAATTTGTTTATCTCGCTTGTGAGTCGAGGACATTTATCACTCGACTACATTTGTCCAGTAATTGTTCAAATTTAGCTGGCAATCCGGTAGGAACAGTATCTCAGCCAAACAGCACCCCATCTGAAATAAAGGTTGCCAGCATTAGACAGACAGCAAACAGCCCCAATCTTGGTCTCCAGCCTCTGTGGTTATGTCTGAGGCCTCAGCTGGATGATATCGCACTATGCCTTGTCGACATTGGTAGAGCCCATCCACTCACGTCATCTCATTTCGTGTGTAAAGTGTGTGTCTCACACACTTTACACACGAACAATGACCTAATGCTTTCACACAGCGCCAGCGCCTGGAGAGGCGAATCCTTCCACTCTGATCCAGATTACAATTCAAACCAAAGCCTCAACGTGAAGGCTGGCCATGTTAATAATATCATCACAATCCATCCAGTTCTGATAGCGCCTTTTCTTTTGTGGTCCAGACATCACAAAATGCAGTGGGGTCAGTTAACTCTATGATGTGAGCGAATTGCCAGTCAATTGATGCACAGCAGTGTCTGGTGAACAATCATGGATCCAGCGTTGTCAACCAAATTGCCACATTATCGCCATTGTTTTTCTTGAAGGAATTACTTCATGTGTGTCGACCTAACGCTAGATAAACAAACTTCTGTAGGGGACGGAAACTTGCCCAACAATTTCCCCTTCTGGAAATCGAACCCAGGATACTCAATTGCGGGTCAAGTGCTTTTTTAAGCTACTACTGGATAAGAGGTTTTGCTTTGCTTGTTTCCCTCATGGGATCATCGAGCTGATTGTTTGACTGTTAGATCATAGTTCAATGTGATGTTCACATCGTGTCTTTGTCTTCTATCCAACAGGAAAGCGCTGCTGACAACTTTGTAGAGATACAAATACCAATCCATTGGACACTATTCGTTTGCGTAGTAGTTTCTCACTGTTACCCAGGCTGTTGTGGTTGTACAGTATTGTACAGCGTTAAAGGAGCATTAGCATATTGTCGACAACAGAATCGAATACATTTGTTTTACCGAAGTGAGATCCACCAAATGGCAGCTGCTGTTTGGGAGACAAAATGAGCAATAAAAAGGGACAGATAAATTATTTTTTGAAAGCAATAGGTTAGTCCTGCTTGAGAAATAGTGGTACATTTGTGACTGGATCAGATTATGAGCAAGAATGGTGATTGCCAGAGCATTGAACTGTTTCTTCAAGTCGTGGATCTACCTGTCCATGTAAGAAACAAGTGTGAATATTTTTGCATATTGTCCCAGTGAACTGATATGCCAAGCGACCACCAAAGTATGTGCCTTGCTGTTAATACAGAGGCGTGTGTATTAACGAACGGCTATTTTGTTCTTCCATGGCTGAACCCAGGTGCTCTCACTTGCACAGCAACTGCTGTAACAACTGAGATTTAGGCCTCAGTCTGTGAGTTTGTGTATGGCAGAAACGCTGATCTGTGCCTTTGTGGGGCTCAATGCACAATAATACACAGCAGAGTCTGGAAGTCTCACTTGGGATATAGTTAATGGCACGGTTCACTCCGCTTTATCCACCTTCGTTGAACAACGTTCTTCTGAGAATTCTGCATGACGATGGTCTTTGCTGCTGGAGAGTATCTGAACGATATATCCTGGAATTTTGTTGGGATAGAGACGATACCATATCAGGTAAGGATAGCTGTCGCTTGTCGTGAAATTACGCTGCAGATGCACATCTTCGCCTTCGTCCATTGCCACAGTTGATTGGGGCTGTGTTACACTATCTCCTCCACTCTGGAAACCAGACACACTTGAACGTTCAGCAAAATAAAAACAATAATAAAATTTGAAAATGTGGATGTGGCATCTCACTTCTTCTAGACCACTCAAACTCGCGGTTCAATAAAAACACCAATGAGTGTGGTGTAAGTAAACTCGCCTCACGAATCACCTTGTTTGACCCGTGAATGGAACCCACATAATCATGCTTGTGAGGCTAATACTCTAGCTTTTTACGTACAGGACTCGACAAATCCATGAGTGATGACACGTATTGGTTACTTTGTACAGGAAAAGATGGGGCGGATAATATATCTTGTCAGCAACATTATATAATTCGTGTGTGTCTTACCTGACAAGGTAATGAAGACTGATACCATGTATATGTACATTGCCATATGTATTTAATGCCCGGAGTGATAAGAGAGTGATGGTGCTGTCGTTGGAAATGTTGGTCGGGAAGTAGTGAGACGCTGTGAGGAGGGCTGAACAGTAAATTACTTACGCAAGTTGCCATACACTGTGATGGAGCAGGTCTGCGGTTTACGTGTAACAAGGTTTTCTATGCCATTAAGCGTCAGTTGCTCTGCTCTGCCATCTCGCTCCTCCATTGTTTCTCCTCCAACCCTGACATGTCTTTGATCAACCAGGTGTCTGACACATGCACCAACTTACACCAATAATCCTGTTACAATTCGTCCAAACACATATATAGTATTAACGCAACTGTACTACCTGCGGATTCCGATAGCTTAGTGGTATCAACGCTCACCTCACAAGGAACGTGTCTGGGTTAGATTCTTGCAGGGCGAATTCTTCGATAAGTTTCCTAACTCTACCCACACAATTCTGTTTGCACAGCAATCAGTAGCAGTTCGATTATTTCGCGATTGATCTGGTTGTGTTTCATTGTTAATAATCATTCATAAAATACGATATTGAATACAACACTGTTTGTGTGACATTCCGTGCACAATTGGTTGCCTGGTTTCGCCTGCAAATCGCCGAGTCACAATATTTTACAATATAGTATGAAGCGATTAGTGATGTCTCAAATTCAGTGGAATACGCTAAGTGTATACACAGGGCTAGATAGTGAAGTAATCTGTGATGGTTTGACGTTCCCTGGGGCAGCTGGCAATTTGGTACAGAGGTGAAACAATCCTTTGAGTGTGAGTTCGGTGGTGGTGGGGGTTTCAAAGCCAACGGGGAGGAGCCATGTGGCGTCAGCATTTTCTCAGATGTCTCTGCCCCAGTTAGTTGAACTTTGCCTTCTTGCCCCGTTTCCGCTCCAAGCTTCTGGGTGTGGGCAATAAACGTATTTTTCTAGCATAACTAGTGCGTGCAATATAAGTTCTGTGCATTTTAGTTCGCTGAATTCAGCTTCATATATTAACATCACCAATTGCAAACGGTGGCTCTGAAGCATTGGGAAAGCCATCCAGATGCTTGTGAGTATTCAGATCAAACTGTGTTCTGTATTTATGACCGTATTTGCTAAAGCAGCTTATTATGGAATAGCGTCTAAGTGTTTGATTTGATGTAACGTAAAGTCTACCGATGGTGTATTTTGTACCAGAGAATTCCACATCACATCATCTTGCAAACATTAATGCATAGAAGGCCATCCACCAATCGATTATCAACCAGAATCCAACTTGCTTCTCGGCAGAGAAACCCCAATAATGCTAATCATTGCTTTTTATATAGTGCTTTTGACATTATATTAACGTCCCAAAGCGCTAATCAGTTTATACCGTTAAGTGAAATGAACACAGAAGTTACTGGGAAACGCAGTTGGTTAGGAACATCAATGGAGAAAGGAAAATGAGTCGAGCTTTTGGGTAAACGACCCTTCGGTTGAATTTTGCAGTTTTTTTTGTTTGTATACAGTAAAGTGAATTGACTGCATATTTGTGGGCGAAACCCGGCAGCTGATTGAACACAGAAGTGTCCCTCGAAGCGTCTTGGGTTGAAAATGACCAATATATATTACTATTGTGGTTTATTTGTCGGCCGGATTATTATTGGGCAATTAGGACAAGGAAGTTTGCCCCAGGTTTCTCCCTGGTCAGCCTAGTCTCACGCTTGTAAGGTGAGTGTTCTAACCGCAGAGCTCAATGAGTAGTTGGAACTAATCACGTCTTCCAGATGCTACTAAATCTCTGCTGATTGTACAGTGATGTGGAATGACTGTGTATGTTTCCTGCTGAATGTAGCAGCCACACTTGCACAGCAGTGTCCCACAAACAGTCATCGACTGAAGAGGAACACTTTTTAAAATCAATAATTATTCCGATGAAAGTGATCCGCCATTCGACGAAAAACTGTATTCCTACTTGATGCTATGTAAATATGTGTATGTGTTTGTACGTGTGTGTGTATATGTGTGTGTGTGTGTGTGTGTGTGTGTGGAGTAATGTAGCACGTCTATTATGTCGCCATGTGTCGAATGAAACTCAGGTCGGCTTGTTTACGAGGCGAGTGATCAGAATGTTGAGCTACAGTAACGTCAGCATGTTTTTGTACAGGATCCTCTTAGACACGCAGCACTGTGCTCTCTGCTGCACAGAAGTACGTGGCGGTATCTGTCACTCGCGCGTCTCTCATTGTCAGTGTGCTGTTCTTCTCTTTTGTATCAGCCAAAGCACTTATCCTCTCCTCCACCTTGATCTCTCTGCTTCCCTTCACCAGCAAATGGATGGAGCCGTTGTTATACTGTTTGTACCATTGGAAGGCTTGGGTGAGCAGAGTCGTGTTGCAATCGATGGATACATTTTCGTTTTCATTCCCTCTCAGTACCTGAGGACTCTGTGACACTTCTCTTTCAGCCACGACACCTGGGGAATTGACATGGACATTCTTGGAAACAAATTCGGAAAATATCTAGAACAAAACTTGTCTTTATTTTGGAGTAAAACAAGTATGTATTTATCCAAACGTGCACTCAACTTACAGAAGAGCGAAATCATGAAATTAAAAGTAATATGTGTTGCTTGGTAACTTGGCTTCATTCTCAATCCTTGTCGTTTCATGTCAGACTCTCGGGGTGAAAAGCAAGGAGACACCAGCTAACTGCTGATAAACGTTCATGAATGTTTGTCGAGTGCCGCTAACTGTGTAGTATATAAGTATACTCTCGGTGACGCCACGACTGACGTCTCATTTCCTGTATGTTTGCTTGTTTGACATTCATTCCCCAATCGACTACAAGCCGCGTTCTTTCAGTCCAGAAGATAGGAAGTGACTGCACTTTTCAATATAGTCTTGCAATCGCTTTGAATCAGTTGAATTACGTAATCTGTGGCTGCATCTCATGCAGCAACAGATTCAGCCACAAATATATACAGTAAATACACTTTACAGTGTAATCTATGAAGCGCTATGGGACGCTGATAATATGTGGAAAGCGCTATATCAAATGCAAGGATTATTATATTATATATTATATAAGCAAACATAGCTATTACTGTTCGTAATATTAGTTTAGGATCTAATTGGAATGTATTATCGGAAGAACTGTCCATAGATGCATTTATTTAGCGATAAAAGTTACTTCCATGCATTACTATGTCAAGTTATTGAACCATCTCATAGGTCTGCATAGATTTTACTCTCGAGGACAGAGACAGAATATTTGGCAAACTCAGCTTAGTTTGTGTAACACAAAGTCCCACGATCACATGTGAAGTGACCGTACAATTGTGCTGGAACAATGTCTGCCACGGCACCAGTAGAAACTCTGTTCATCCTGGAGCAAAGCCATGAAATCATTATTGCCTCTTATTTCAAGCCACGTGAAAATCCCTTTCATGTCTCCTTGGATTGACAGGTTCTCCGACACTGCAGCCACCGCCAGGAAAAGCGACCCGCTAACTGGCTAACAGACAGGTAACAATGTACTGCTGTAACCTCTGTAAACGTGTATTTGTATGCCGAGTATGGGACCATGCATAAGGATTTGGGACTCGGACAGGGAATCCAACTCAGGTCCGCTCGGTTGCAAGGTGAATACTCAATCCACTGACCTCCTGGAATCCTCAGACTCTGCACAACATCCCCTCTGTTGTACTCGTCTAATCACGTAAAATTACTGAAAGCGCCAAGTTCGATGTGTGATAGGAACTCATGAGTATCTAGTGAGTTGTTGTACGAGCACTCTGCCCTTCTGTAACAGTGTGGTCTCCACGGCACAGAGATACACGGCTGTGTCACTCACAACCATCCTGAGAATCTGCAAGTTAATTAGTTTCTTCCCCTTGTTCACCTCGGCAGTGAAACGGTCAGCAATTCCAACAGCTTTATCTACCTTTCCCGAGGCATATATCCTGAGGACATACTGAAGAGCTCCATCGGGATATTGCCTGTAGCAGAAGATAGTGTCTATTTTTGAAACGTTCATTCTTATTGTCACGTTTTGTCCTTCAAGTTCTGTTATCTCAGGGGAGGTTTGGTACATGACACCACTCCCATTGGCCACTGGAAAAACAATACATTTCTAATTAAAAATATGAGTTAAAATTCTCTTTACTATGTATATTATGGAGAGCTTGTACACGTCTAAAATGTCAATATGAAACGCAAGAGTTGCTGTTATTACTGTAACTTTGCTGGGGAACGGTAAACGATCACTAGTGTTTTGGTGCTGATAGATTTTCTGTCTGTGTTTGTAAATGTTAGAACTGCTTATAATTGCGAAGTTGTTCCATTCAACTTTTAACCTTGATTTTCTGTAGCTCGTGTAATAATTAATTAAAAGCTACTTCCAAATTAAAAATACACATGTCTTGGGGTTGTGTGTTTGCATTATCTCGTCTTGTCGCCGTCTCCAATCGCTTCAATGATGTGAAGCGAATTTAATGTATGTTCTGTTGGAGGAAACTTGGCATTCAACTGTGTGCAGCCGTATCCCAAAGTCATTCGTGGATTGATCGATCAAACTAATATTATGTAAAAACTCTTTTTCGAAAGCGATTCATTGATTAACTAACAACAACGAAAACATTAAACCGATGTGCGCAGCATGCATTGGTCATGTCCAAACATACTTACTGTTTCGAGTGAGAATTACTATCAGTAACTGGTAGTGGGCTGCCATGCTGGCTGCTCAGGTGTGGACAGGTAATAGAGTTTCTTCCTGTATAAATGGCTGCGTTGCTGCTTCAGTTTAATGTTGTGAGGCAGCAGTGGGTCTGACGTGTGAAGTGGGCTATTGTCTACATGTGTAGGCGTTGCCCACTAACTAGTGGATCTTGAACTTGATCCACCGCAACTTGGGACTTCCTCCCGACGTGCGACCTCTGCTGCACAGTGGTTAGAGCTCTCTGCTTACAAGCGTGAGACATGTGTCTGAATCTAGGCACATAAGGGCGAAACCTTGGGCAAGTCTCCTAACTCCACACACACACACCTAATAATATTCCATTCAAAAATACACAATAATAAAAATGGGTCTTTTCAAGCCACGGCTGTTTGTGAGGATGATGCTTGCTGTGTACAATTGTCTACTGTGGTTTGCCCACGAATACACAGTCACTTGCTTGGCAGTATATTGTGTGAAACGCTTTGAGACGTCGAGAAAATGTGAAAAGCGCTAAATCAAATGTAAATATTATTAATTTAAAATATGTAATGTTTTATTTTGCTGCTGTACCGGTGATTGGAAGCTGATGTATCTCGGAAAAGAATGGAGAGTGGTCTTGCAGTTAGCATACAAACAAACTGTTATAGATGAACGCAACTCACAAGTGAGCCGACTTGTGTTTGATTCCCAGGCAGGGCGATACTTTTGGCAAATGTTCTTAATCTACACACGCAACTGCGTGTCTCTGACAATGAGTCGGATCGTGTAAATTAGTATATTGGTGGAACGCGTTGATGTCGTCTTCAACCCTTCAAAGTTAATTAATAATAATAATAATAATGATTTTGTATTTCCTTCCCTGTCTGTTTTGGGGAACATGTTGCGTCCGCGGTGTTTCCCGCACAAAATATACAGTTACTAATTCATGCAGCAGATCGTGTGTTGTACTATCAATTGTCTGGGTGATGCGATAATACACTGTATCGAAATCACAAATTATAATTTTTTATAACTCACAAAAGAGTGTAATCTGTAAGCACTTTGAGATGTGTGGAAGATTTGAAACTGTATTCCCCTTTGTTGGAAATACATCTAAGCAAATAAGCTGTGAACTATGATTTCTAACGTGAGAAAAATAGGCCAGTATTAAAAGTGTTCCCAAATGAAACCAATAAAGAAAAACAGATTGCTGTTATCGAAATATAACACCTTGATTGAACCAATAAGATCCACGGAAGGGCGGATGCTTGTTTGTGAGAAGTACAACAAAAAATATGGATACATTGTTCATTAGTCAACCGAAGCCTTGCGTTAACCAGGCTTTAGACAAACATTTGTACATTTCAGCTGAGCCAGCTATAGTGTATAGCAGGGAAACAGTGTCAACTGTAACAGGAAGCACCTGCTGTGGCTGCCAAGCAAGTTGTTATAGAAAGCAACGTGGGAAGTTATGTCAGTTGCTGCTGATGTTATAGGTGTGTTTGTATCGCCATCTGTTGGTTGATTGCAGCTAGAACACGTGTACTGCAGAGACAAATGATTGCAAATTGATTTCGACCCACCATATCTTTCCTGTTCCTATCCTATCCTTTGGATACTTACACCTTATTCCCATTTCCCTGCTCGTTTCTCATATTGCCTATGCCTCAATGGGACATTCGACTCCAACCTCATTCACACTCTCGTATTGCGACTTGCCTCTGCTGGTACGTGGCACAGACTATTTAATTTTTTTCCTTGTACTTCTCTTGTATTTGGTAATGTTACATTTCGTAACGTTGACATTAAGAATTTACATTGCTGAATCATAAGCTTGATATGGATATACATTTATATTACTTTTCTACAGCGACTCCCACATTGATGGCTCAAGGTGCTGTATTCCCTAGAGGAAAAGTGAGAACTAATCTGGGTACTTGTTAACTATAACCGTCTCTTCTCACTGTCCCATACAACAACAGTTATGGTGGTTGAAGGTGTGTTTGCTTAAGCGTTGATTTAGTTTGTTCTAACTGCACACCCAGAAATGTGTTCAGCTGTATTTTCGGCCGGATAAGTCGAGTTTTCTAACTACTGAGCTACAGGAACTAATTATAATCGCATGAAAAGTGGGTTCTCACTTACAACAAGTTAATCAGAGACGTGTGGATTAAGGAAACTTGCCGAACTACAAACACTTGTAATTAGATAACGCCTTCTACGCATCTTAGAAAGATACTCCCTCAATAGGAATCGAACCCAGTTCCTACCGAGTTGAGTGGCGTTATGTGCCAATATGGCACATAACGCCACAAGGGTTTTTGTACGGGTGTCTCTGGGATGCCTTCGCTGTGGGCTTCAGTGCACAAACATAGGCAGCGCTGTCGCTGAGCTGGAGGTTGTCGATCTTGAACTGGAAATGTTTCTTAGAGGAATCCATCAGGGCAGAGAAGCGTTCCTGACTGATATTCGTCCCGTAGGAATGCCTTTGGATGAGGAAAGCGGGCCCTTCACTGCGGCGCTGGCGGTAAAGCAGCACTGAGATGCTGTCACTAGTCGTGGAGACATTACAGCTGATAGTCAGTGAGGCGCCTTCGAAACGCCAGTCTGCTTTCGGGCTCTGCCTCACCGAATCTCCATCACTGATTCCTACAGGAAACAATTGTGCAATTCAGTGTTGAAACGATCAATACTAAGTTAGAAAACAAACTCTATTGTGGGCCACATTTCATAGAGTATATGTAGTTCCTGTAGCTCAGAGGTTGGAGCACTCGCGTTACAAACGTGAGACCTTTGTTCATATGCAGGCAGATCAGGAAGAGACTTTGGGCGAGTTTCCTTACTCCACATGCGCGATTAATAATAATCCCTCCGAAAAAACAAAATGTTGTGATGAAAACTGGTAATTTTCAACGCACGACTGTTTGTGGGAACGCTGCGGTGTGCAATTGGCTGCCACGTTTCGCCAACAACTATACAGTCAATTCACTTTAATGTATAATCTGTGAAGCGAATCGAGACGCCGATAAGATGTGAAAAGCGCTATATCAAATCAACGGTTATAATTACTGTATACTATGTCACACTTTCAGACGCTTTGAGAATGTCTTCACACACGGGGATATTTTGTTCTACAAGATGAATGTCTGTAAGAATTTGTCAGTCATTTGAAAATTAAATTGCACCGTCCTTCAAATGGAAACCTCTAATAATAATCATCCTTAAAACTTATATAGCGCTTTGCACGTTTTCTAGACGTCATAAAGCGCTTCACAGAATATACTCTGAAGTGAATTAACTGCAGATTTGTGGGTGAAACGTGACAGCGAACTGTGCACAGCAATGTTAAAGTAACCAGGGTTAAAGGAGACTCTGTTTAGAGATGACCCGTGGTACGAGCATTGACTTGGATGGCTGTCGGTAATGATATCTAGATTAACTAACCATGTAGTGAGAATGCGATGGCTGCGGAGAGCAAATATCCCAACTGCATTGCGTTCAGACACCACAATCAGCGTTTACGTCTCTGCTGCTCTTGACACCGTGTGACACTGAGGCCACAGATATAGCTGAGAACCCTTTGTGATGTTGTCTCTTATCTGTGCGTCACTATCTCGTACCTCGAGCTGCTGTGGGCGTGTTGGACTGCTCCAATCAGATTCAGGCTTAAACGTGTACATTTGATCCTGAGTATACACACCCACAAATTACACAGTCAATTCATTTTACAGTATAGTCATTGAGAAATATTAATGGTAAGGCGATTGATCAGATGGAAGGATCATTATAATAACGACTTATTTCCTCATTCAAACGCTCTCGCCTTCAGTCTTCATTCCAAACTTGAAACTTTATATGATCTTATATTTAGTGTAATACCAATATATCCGACCCACCTTTATATCTCAACAATACATGTAAAAGTTCCATAAATACAAGCAACATTGACTCAAACCTCAGTGTTTCTTTGAATTCAGTAAGTAATTCATTATTAATACTAAACTTATTTTGAAGGAATTATATCTACTGTAGATGAATTCATTCACGAGTCACCAAAAAGGGGGTTGCTACTGACTCCTGGCTAAATAGAGGTATACACATACTAAGAAAACTTGTCCAAAGTTTCGCGCAGCACGTAGTCGAACCCAGGTACTCTCGCTTCCGAAGAGACTTGCTCTCACTTCTGAGCTAGAGGACACGGCATGATAGTTTTTGTAGGGCGGTAACGCTGTTCTGTGTCTCTATGGAGCTCAGTGCACAGTAATACACCGCCGAGTCTGTGACTCTCACTTGGGATATATTTAACGGGACGGTTCTCGCCGCTTTATCCACTGTTGTTGAGAAACGCTCTTTCGTAAAGTCTGCGTATTTGTGCTTGTTCCTGGTTGATGTGCTGAGGGTGTATTCTGGGGGTTTGTAGGGGTATTGTCGATACCAAAACAAATATGGATCGTCGCTGATTGTCACTGTTTAATTGCACTGCAGATACACATTCTCCCCTTCATTCACTGTCACAGTCGCTGGGAGCTGTGTCGCCGAGTCTCCTCCACAATTCCCTGGGAAACACAAACACATCAGCGTTTAATGCAATAATAACGTAAACATACTTGTGTTTGATACAGCATCGTATAGAGTGATCGTGCCATCTCCAAGCGTTTGTTTCACTGACTAGATATAGACTCCATTTTGTGGGTGAAAGCGGCAGGCAGTTGAGTGCATCTTTCCAGCACAAACGGTCCTGGAATAATAATGATAATCCTTGCATTTAGCATAGCGCTTTTCACTGCTTGGAGTCGTCTCAAAGCGTTTCCCAGTGTATACTGTGAAGTGTAATGACTATATTTTCTTCAGTAGCTGCATTTATCAAGGGATCAATAGCGTAGTAAAGTGATCTGCCCATCGACTAATAGATCGAGTACCTAATCACTGCTCGGTAAGCAGATATATATGTGGGTCTGTGGAAAATGTACATTTGTAATTTCGTCCAATCCCACCGGGAATCGAACTCAGATCCTTCAGCATGCGAGGCGAGTGTTCTAACCACTAGCTGTGGGAAACCACTTATCCACAAGTGGTATAGTATGTTGCTTATTCCATGCAATAAAACTTTGACTTTGAAGAACATGTAAAGGAATTGCATCCATATGGAGTAGTTGTTTGGCTTACCTGCGAAGGTAATGATGGCGACTGCCACATATATGTACATTGTCATCTGTGTTAATGGCACCCTGTGTTGTGGAAGCGCTGGTGGTTTAGTGGGAGAATGTTGGCTGGGAAACTTTAAGATACCATGAGGAGGACTGAACAGGCAATGACATAAACAGGTTGCCATACACTGTGAGTGAGCTGGTCTGTGGTTTATGTACAACCTTTGGTTCTCTGTCACTGGGCGTCATCTTCTCTTCTCTGCCATCTCGCTCCTCCATTGGTTCTCTTCTAACACTGACATGCCTTTTATCAAATGGATGGCAGACACCTGCAGCAAGATAGATCGATAGATGCATTACATGTCATAGAATCATAGAATCATAGAATTTTACGGCACAAAAGGAGGCCATTCGGCCCATCTAGTCTGTGCCGGCTCTTTGAAAAGAGCGATTCAATCCCATTGCCCTGCCCGCTCCCCATAGCCTAATAGACCCGTTCTTCCTAAATAAAGATCTAATTCCCTTTTAAAAGTTGTTATCGAATCAGCCTCCACCACCTTTTCAGGCAATGCATTCCAGATTCGAACAACTCGCTGAGTGAAAAAATTTCTCCTCAGCTCCCCTCTACTGCGCCTTGAAACTATTTTAAATCTGTGACCACGAGTCGTCCAAACACATACATGAGTTCCACACATCTGTACAATCTGTGGACTCATGTAGTTTAATGGTATCAACACTCGCCTTACAAGCACTTTGCATGCGTTTGATGCCTGCCAGAGCGACACGTTGGTCAAGTTTACTTACTCCACACACCGACCGTGGTTTACCGAGAGTAAGTAGGATTATGGTTGATAATCGCGTAAAGAGCAGCTTTCCAGGGAAACAATCTCTCCCAGCATAGGGAACTCGATCCGTGTCTGTTTATAGGACAATGCTGTGCCGAACTGAATGCCTCGTTTCGCCAGCAAAACGAAAAGTAAGAACATTTTACGTTGTACACTGTGAAGTGATTTATATCTATCTATCTATATATCTATATATATATATACATCTATATATAATCTATATATATATATACATCTATATATAATCTATATATATATATAAACTATATGTATATTACAAAATAGGTAGGAGGAGGTGCTCAGAGGAACTCCCACAGTGTGTGTGTATGGGGTTAGATAATTCCTTTATTTGTGTTGATCCCGGTCCTCACATCAAAACACTCAAGAATCTCGCACCATCCTACATTCGTGACTTCCTATCCCTCCCATCTCTTTACCAACATGCCCGCCCCCTTCGTTCGGCTGGACCTGACATGCTCTACGTCCCCCGATCGACCCTCCCAACCAATCGCGGGCGAACCTTCAACCACTCTGCCCCCAACATCTGGAAATCCATCCCGAATTCATTCCGCCACAGTTTGTACTGAGAAGTGAATTGACTGTATGCGCTACTGTATAAACGTGGCAAGCCACTTCCTCTATTTTGCAACCCTAGTACTCTAACCATTGGACTGCAGTCACCTGGACAGACACATGGCAGATGAAGTTTAATGCAGAGAAGTGTGAGGTGATGCATTTTGGGAGAACAAATAAAGGGAGGCAATATAGGCTAGATAGTACAATTTTAAATGATGTGAAGGAACAGAGAGACCTGGGGATTTGTGTTAGTGACTCGATGAAGGTGGCAGGACAGGTAGGCAAGGCTGCTAAGAAGGCATATGGGATCATAGAATCATAGAATCATAGAATTGTACGGCACAAAAGGAGGCCATTCGGCCCATCTAGTCTGTGCCGGCTCTTTGAAAAGAGCGATTCAATCCCACTGCCCTGCCCGCTCCCCATAGCCTAATAGACCCGTTCTCCCTCAATAAAGATCTAATTCCCTTTTAAAAGTTGTTATCGAATCAGCCTCCACCACCTTTTCAGGAAATGCATTCCAGATTCGAACAACTCGCTGAGTGAAAACATTTCTCCTCAGCTCCCCTCTACTGCGCCTTGAAACTATTTTAAATCTGTGACCACGAGTCACAGATTCACCCACGAGTGGAAATAGTTTTTCTCTATTTGCCCTGTCGAAACCCCTCATGATCTTATAAACCTCTATTAGGTCTCCACTCAATCTTCTCTGCTCCAGAGAGAATAACCCTAGCCTATCTAGCCTCTCCTCATAGCTGAAGTCCCTCAATCCTGGCACCATCCTAGTAAATCTTCTTTGTACCCTTTCCAATGACTTCACATCCTTTCTGTCGTGTGGTGACCAGAATTGAACACAGTATTCCAGCTGAGGCCTCACCAAAGTCCTATAGAGGTTAGTCAGCACTTCCTGACTTTTGTACTCTATACCCCTATTTATAAAGCCTAGTATCCCATATGCCTTCTTAACAGCCGTGTCTACCTGTCCTTACACCTTCAACGAGTCACTAACACAAATCCCCATGTCTCTCTGTTCTTTTACACCATTTAAAATTGTACTATCTAGCCTATATTGCCTCCCTTCATTTCTTCTCCCAAAATGCATCACCTCACACTTCTCTGCATTAAACTTCATCTGCCATGTGTCTGCCCACTTTACCAATTTGTCTATATCCTCTTGCAGATGGCTACTATCCTCCTCACTGTTTACTATTCTCCCTAACTTACTGTCATCTGCAAACTTGGAAACTGTACTCCGTACACCCAAGTCCAGATCATTGATGTAGATTACAAACAGCAATGGTCCCAAAACCGATCCCTGTGGCACACCACTGCTCACTTCCCTCCAGTCTGAAAAATAGCCGCTCACTACAACTCTCTGCTTTCTGTCTCGCAGCCAGTTGTGGATCCACGCTGCCACTGTCCCTTTTACGCCATGGGCCTTTAATTTCATAATAAGTCTCTCATGTGGCACTTTGTCAAATGCCTTTTGAAAGTCCATGTAAACTACATCAACTGCGCTACCATTATCCACCCATTCCGTTACCTCATCAAAAAATTCTATCAGATTGATAAGGCAAGATTTGCCTTTAACAAATCCATGTTGACTGTCCTTTATTAGCCTATATCTTTCTAAGTGAAGATCTACCTTGTCCCTGATTATGGACTCTAGAAGTTTGCCCACTACCGACGTTAGACTGACTGGTCTGTAGTTACCAGGCTTGTCCTTCTGCCCCTGTTTATACAAGGGAGTAACATTAGCTATCCTCCAGTCCTCTGGCACGACCCCTGTGTCCAAGGAAGATTGAAAGATCGTGGCCAGAGTCCCTGCTATTTGCTCCCGTGCCTCACTTAGTAACCTAGGGTGCATCGCATCCGGACCAGGTGACTTATCCACCTTGAGCGACGTCAACCTTTTTAGTACATCCTCTCTGGTTATAATTATTCTATCCATTTCTCCTACCCTCTCCTCTAATACCATGGCATTGGCTGTATCCTTTTCTTTTGTGAAGACAGAGGCGAAGTACTCATTCAGTACATCAGCCATGCCCTCTGCCTCCACAATGAGATTTCCTCCTAGGTCCCTAATTGGCCCCACCCTCTCCTTGACCAAACTTCTACTCTTAATATGTTGGTAAAAAAACCTTAGGGTTCCCCTTAATCTTACTCGCTAATTGTTTTTCATGCAGTCTCTTTGCCCCTCTAACTTCCTTTTTTAGTTCTATCCTACACTTCCTATATTCTGCTTTGTTCCCCTCTGAATTTTGAGCCTGACACTTATCATAAGCCTCGGATACTATGCTTTATAAATAGGTGTATAGAGTACAAAAGTCAGGAAGTGCTGACTAACCTCTATAAGACTTTGGTGAGGCCTCAGCTGAAATACTGTGTTCAATTCTGGTCACCACACTACAGAAAGGATGTGAAGGCATTGGAAAGGGTACAACGAAGAAGTACTAGGATGGTGCCAGGATTGAGGGACTTCAGCTATGAGGAGAGGCTAGATAGGCTAGGGTTGTTCTCTCTGGAGCAGAGAAGATTGAGGGGAGACCTAATAGAGGTTTATAAGATCATGAGGGGTTACGACAGGGCAAATAGAGAAAAACTATTTCCACTCGTGGGCGAATCTGTGACTCGTGGTCGCAGATTTAAAATAGTTTCAAGGCGAAGTAGAGGGGAGCTGAGGAGAAATCGTTTCACTCAGCGAGTTGTTCGAATCTGGAATGCATTGCCTGAAAAGGTGGTGGAGGCTGATTCGATAACAAGTTTTAAAAGGGAATTACATCTTTATTTAGGGAGAACAGGTCTATTAGGCTATGGGGAGCGGGCAGGGCAGTGGGATTGAATCGCTCTTTTCAAAGAGCCTGCACAGACTAGATGGGCCGAATGGCCTCCTTTTGTGCCGTAAAATTCCTGTACAAAAACCTTAGCATGTTTTTGTACAGGTCCTTCGTAAACACACAGCACTGTGCTATCCGCACAGAAGTAAGTGGCGGAGTCAGACACTCGCACGTCTTGGATCGATAACGTGCTGTTTTTTCCAACAGTCAAAGCATTTATCCTCTCCTGCTGCTTCATCTCTCTCGATCCCAACACCAAGTAAGTGATGGAGCCGTTTCCATGCTGTTTGTACCATTGAAACCCTGGGCTAGACACTGTGGTGCTGCACTCCATAATTACATTCCGATTTTCATTCTCTGTCAGAGCTTGAGGTCTCTGTGACACTTCACTTTCAGCCAAGACACCTGGGGACATAGAATATTCTTGGATAGTATTTCATAAAATGTCTGCAATAAAATTTATAATTATGTACCAGGAAAACCAGGATGCGTGTGTCCAATCTGATACTCTACTTACACAAGATTGTTGCAATTAAATAAAAAATTATATATGGTGTATTAAAATCCTGCTTCATTCTCAAGTCTTTTCTATTCGCGTCAAAATGTCTTTTTGATGTACAGTGGGAAATCAGCTACAGGCTGATAAATGTTTGCAAATTTTTGTGGAACGCAGTTAACCATGCAGATTATAAGTAGATTCTCAGTGACACCTTCACACACTTCTCACTTCCTGTGTGTTTGCTTCTGCAGAATTCATTCGCCAATTGGCTAGCCACTTGCTGCTGGTTAGCGGAGGTTTGCATGCGTGTGAAGTTAGCAAACGTGACTAATGTTTCACCCACCCTAATTGGTTCCCAATCAGGCGAGATTTTGGACAAATATATTTGCTCCATACACACACACCTTATTTAAGTTTAGAATAAGGAGGAAACCGCAGCTTAGTCCATTGGTGGTTCACTTTGCTGGGGATAATATTCCCCATCTCCAAAATGTTCTACATCAAAGGCAAGCAACACTAAAGTAATCATTAATATTGATAGTATAATTACTACCATTATTATTAATATCGCTGTCCAGTCATCTATGTAATTATTCGGACGCCTTGAAGCATGTAAACAATATAATTCTTCTGCACCTAAGTTTAATTAATTGTTGTCAGTTTTATCGTGTTCCCAATCTACACTGAAACAATCTACCTTACAGTAGTTACCAAAATCTAATGCAATTGTTAACAAAGTGAGATCCGCTAGAATGCGGATGCTTATGTTGGAGAAAGACAATAACATGAATATATGACATCCCCATTACCTTTTCGAGCAACCTAAGCCTTGCGATTGTCATGGTTACGATTTAGACAAACCTTTGAACATTTCAGCAGAAGCAGCAATAATACGCAGGATTTAACCAATGTGGACTGTAATAGGAAGCACCTGTTATAGCTGTCAAGGTAGATTGACACAGAATAGAACGTGGCAAGCTGTGTCAATTGCAGATGGTGTTATATGTGTGTTTTGTCTGCCATCTGCTGGTGAACTGTAGCTACTGCACGAGCATAATTTAAAAGCAAGAGTTTTTTGGGGGGCCCTACATAAAGTTCCTGGTCCTATTGTCTCCAATGGAAATTGACATCTTAGTTCCATTTACTTGCTTTTTCCTCGTATTGTCTGTGCTTTAATGGGACACTCGAATTCATTCTCATTCACAGTCTCTTACTATGACATATCCCTGATAATTGTTTCTCCACTTTAATTATATTCCTTGCTCTGATCCTGTAAACGTTGATTATATTCTGCTTCACCTTGAGCTGGCATTCACCGTTTACATGACAGCAGCACAATAGTTACATGTGTGTGGCACTATTCATTTCGCGATGATGTCACAATGCAGTGTATTTACTACTACATCAACAAAAGAATCACATTTGAGACGTCCTCCCGATGTGACAGGCGCTATGTAAGTACAATTTTGTTGCTGTTGTTCACGTCGGATGGACGTCCGAAGCCGCTGACCAGTGAGCTCGAGAACTGAGCAATGGAGAGTGCAGCGTCTTGGGGAGGGTTGTGAGAGAGGTGACACTGGAGGGCGAGAGTTAGCAGCGAATGGACAGAGCGAGTAGGGCAGGAGAAGGCACGGTCGAAGAGTAGCGTCTTGAGACCGACATTGAAGGAGGCTATGGAGGTAGGGAGCTAGTCAGTCGAAGGGACTGTGGGAAGGAGAACCAGAGAGCAGCGAATGAAAATCCGTCCACCGATAATAGGGCGGGTCAGGCGGGGGACAAGGAGCAGATCAGATCCCACTGAACGGCGGGAGAACGGAGGTTAATAGGATGACAGCAGATCGGCGAGTTGGTGGTGGGTAGGGGTGGCTAGGGGTTGGATCGCGAGGCTGGCAAGGCCGTGAATGGCCTTAAAGGTGTGGAGGAGGATTTTGAATTCGAAAACTTCATGCTAATTGACAAACAATCTGCATTTTTATTTTTGTGACATAAATAATAACCTTTGTCCTCAAATCCTATTGCCTCGTGGACCAACACAATCATGTCTTCAGTGACTGTTCTTTTTCGAACCATTGATTAAACCTTTTGTATCTGCACGTCCAGAACTGGTGTCACCTCTAAGCCACAGATGTCAAGCAAAGCATTGTTCATCGAACAGCTCAACAAACCAGGACCTTTGAAGTTATGTCAGTGACAATAATATGATTATGCTTTATACACAAATTAATGCTAGCGTTTGACTACGCACCATATCACATATTTTACAGTAATTTTTACCAATGGAAAATGAATGTACAAGTCAACTAACAAACAGGTTTGAACTTAATACTGGGTAAACGGTGCAGATTAAGAAAACTTCAACAAAGATTCGTTCTGCATGGAATTGAACCCAGGTTCCTCGCTGGCGATATGAGTGCTCTAAAAACTGAGCTATATGATTACACTTGGCAGTTTTTGTAGGGCGGAAGCGCTGATCTGTGTCTCTGTGGGGCTCATTGCACAGTAATACACCGCCGAGTCATTAACTCTCACTTCAGTTATATTTATCGGTACAGTTCTTCCCACTTCATCCACCATCGTTGAGAATCGTTTGTTTGTAAAGTCGGCATATTGTGGTCTATTGCTAGTGGACGTCGAAAGGATATATTCTGGGGCTGTGTTTGGGTAATGACGGTACCAGAACAGATAAAGAACGCTTGTGCCTGTAGCTGTGTAATTACACCTCAGATACACATCCTCCCCTTCCTTCACTGTCACGGTAGATTGGAGCTGCGTCACAGAGTCTCCTCCACAATGTCCTGGAAATCAGACACACGTCAGCGTTCAGCAGAATAACAGCAATAACAAGAATAATGTCGGCATATGACAAAACTACATCTTGCGTCTTCATGTTAATTGAACGTTTACTACTGATTGTAGTTTAACGTATACTGTCGGTTTACTTTACGGTCGAAACGTAGTAGACATTTGTACACAAAAGTGTTCCACAAACAGTCGTGGATTGAGTAACTGTTTTAACATTATCAGTTTCACATATTGACAGATAATTACCCCCCAATAAAGCAATCGGCGAACGGACCATATTCGAAATTACTTCCCAGGAATCACAGCAATGCATGATGAGTGACAAAATTTGCCTAATGTTTCGCGCTGTCCCGGCCGTGGAAGGATCCCAGGTACTCTCGATTGTGACAGCTCTGTAAAGCTTGTTGTGTATTCATTATGTTAAGCAATAAACACTGGGCTGGATAATAAGTGCAGTTGGCTGACTATACAATGAGTGTATGGCTTACCTGACAAGGCAATGATGGCTGCTGCCACGTATATATACATTGCCATGTATATGTAAAGGGCGGTGATAGTTTAGTTGGAGAATGTAGGCCGGGAAGCGGTAATATACCGTGAGGAGAGCTGAACACTAAATGACAAAGAGGGAACAGGTCTGAGGTTTATGTACAAACCTTGTGTCTCTGTCAATGTGCGTCATATTCTCTGCTCTGCCATCTCGCTCCTCCATTGGTACTCTGCCATCACTGACATGTCTTTGATCCACCGGGTGTATGACACGTAGCAACATGGTTATTATTCAACTAGTGAGTACCAGTTACGTTGACTCCATGCTTCAACTCGGTGTTCAGAGCACTAGCTTTTCAAGTGTGTGTTCGAATCCACGCAGATCAGGGCGAAAGCTTGGACAAGTTTCATTACACCACACACACGCCTAGTACTAATCCGTGCAACAAAACCCACCACAATAATAGAATTGGTGATTTCAATCCACGATTGTTTGTGGGTCTGGCAGCCGCATTTCGCCCGCAAATATACAGTCAGTTCACTTCACAGTGTACTCTGTGAAGCGCTTTAAGACTTCGATAAGATGTGAAAAGCGTCTGTATCAAGTGCAATAATTCTTCTTATTATTATTAATTAATGTTTCCTTTCCAGCGACATCATTATCTTGTTAAATAAGTGACTCGAAACACGTCTGTCTGTGGGACAATGCTGTTGTGTACGATTGGTTGACAATCGAGTGATAATGTTTCTTGAATGGATTACCATCCTACAAAAGGCGACATGCTAATTGACTATTAAATGGGTCCCTATTCACACTTCGGCAAACAGACAACAATACTAATAATCTATGCGTTCGATATAGTGCCTTACCACTCATCGAGACGTCGAGGAGCGCTTCCCTGGTTGTAATGTGCTTTGCGTTTTACTTTATATGTTATCGGATAAATGCGGCACATACCTGCGCACAACAGTCTCTCACAAAAAGTCGTTGATTGAAGTGATCATTTTAATTTGGAATTATGACACGCGGAAAAGCCATCGACTATTAGAATAATAAACTGATTCCTATTCAATCCTATGTACTCAGAAGCGTTTGGTGCTAGAAAACAATGACCGAGTTTTGTGCCTGCTGGGATACGAACCAGCAAACTTATCGTTTGTGAAACGAGTGCTTTAATCATTGAGCCACAGCAACCTCAGCATGATTTTGTACAGGCTCCTCTGGGACACGCAGCACTGTGTTCCATGCTGCACAGAAGTAATTGGCCGTGTCTGTCACTCGCACGTCTCTGATTGTCAGTGTGCTGTTCTTCTCTTTTGTATCAGCCAAAGCACTTATCCTCTGCTCCGCCTTTACGCCTCTTTTTCCCAACACAAATAACCCTATGGAGCCGTTTCCATACTGTTTGTACCATTGGAAGTTGCGGACTTCTATATTGGTCCTGCACTCTATAAACACATTTCCAATTTCGTTCTCTGCCATTGCCAGAGGTGTCTGTTTCACTTCGCTTTCAGCCAAAACACCTGGGAAATACAAATGAAGAATCTAGGAGAGCAATTTGGGGAAAACAAACACCACCATCGACAAAATTTATGGTTTCGCAGTAAAGCAAAGGTATGATTCTCCCAATAAATAGTTTACTTACATAGCAGTGTTGTCATTGAATTTACAAATATATATAATGGATTGAAATTCGGCTTCATTCTCTGGTTGAAACGTAACGAGCGTTCGGCAAGGTTGACTGGATTCTTTAGCTGTGCAGATGGTAATTATATTCTCGATCACGCCTTCACCCACAGCTGACTTCCGGCATGTTTGCTTGTTGTAAATTGTGCATTCATTAGTAGACTTTCATCAGTGCTCATGCTTACTGCTGGGTAAACAGTGCCATGTGTATGGATGAAAGTAACCCAGTCTTTCTGCTTAGTCGAGCAAGGAATACAAGTCCATATATGCACTTACCAATGCCAATCTCTGGGTGAGCGTCACAACAGTTGGAATTCAAAACATTCCTATTGCTATAACCACCCCATTCGTCAGGGTTTTGTCTTGCAGGATTAATAGGAGCAGAGTGGAATGACTCCACGTCAATCCTGACTTGTCTGCTCGTCTAGGTCCTACTGATGAACCAGCCTGGTCTACCCTGTCATCCGCAGTATCGTGAAGTACTGCGAACCTGTCTACCTAAACAAACATGTCTACCACTGCAACTGGACTAGAGACCGTCACAGATAGTTGGATAGATTCTGATATTCCGTTACAAAATTCAAGATAATCTGCCGTGAGAACTGCTTCCCTCCCACAAGTAGGAGAAGTGATTTTACTCAGAACATTGTGGACGTTTACATAGTGCAACTGCACCCTCTTTCGGCAGTAAAGCGCTACTACGCATTTTCATTTTTAATTGAGTAACAACAACAACAACAAATTACACTTATAAAGCGACTTTCACGTCGGGGAGACGTGCCAAGGCGCTGCACAGGAGGCGTGTGATCGGAGCTGGCAGGGGATTGCACGAGGAGGGGTGAAACACTTAGGGGAGGTCGAAAAATTCTGGGTGGAACAAATGGAACGGTCGAAGAGGAAAGTCTTCAAACCGGTCTTGAAAGAGGAAACGGAAGAAACGAGACGGAGAGATTGAGGGATGGAATTCCGTAAGCTGGGAGCGGAAAAACTGAAGGCCCGGCCTCCGATGGTGGGGCGTTTCGGGCGGGGGGCTTGGAGCAGGCCAAATCCTGCTGAACGGAGGGTCCGGGTGGGCTTGTTGGAGGAGAGTAGGTTCGTTAATTAGGGCGGGGCAAGGCCATGTAAGGACTTGAAGATGAGGACGATGATCTTGAATTTGATCCTCTGGAGGATGGGGAGCCAGTGAATACGTCGAGGGTGGGGGTTATATGGTCGCGAAGGCGGGATAATACACGGGCTGCAGAGTTTGGGATGACGTGCAGCCTATGAATGGAGGACCTGGGGAGGCCGACGAGGAGAGAGTTTCCGTAGTCCTGCCTACAGGTGATGTATGTGCTCACGAGTAATTCGGCAGCGTGGGGGTTAAGATAATTGCGGAGCCTGGCAATATTGCGCAGGTGGAAATAAGCGGTGCCGGTCAAGGCACGGATGTGGGGGAGGAAGGAGAGTTTTTGGTCGAACGTGATGCCGAGGTTTCTGACTGGCTTTGTGAGGTGGGGAGTACAGCCTTGGAAGTTGAGGCTGGCAGCGGCCGATATGCGGAGGCGCTGGCTTGAGCCAATCAGGAGGGCCTCGGTCTTGCTCACGTTCAATTGCAGCAAGTCCAGGACTCGATGTCGGACAGACATGCTGTCAGAATATCGATGGTCTGGGGGTTGAGGGATGAGGCAGACAGGTACAACTGGGTGTCGTCCGCATACATGTGGAAATTTACCCCATGTTTGCGGATGACATCGCCCAGAGGGAGCGTATAAATGGTGAAAAGGAGGGGGCCGAGGACAGAGGCCTGAGGGACGCCGTGAGAAAATGTGCGGAAGTTTGAGGAAAAGCCATTGGAAGATACAAAGTGTAAACGGTGCGTCAAATAAAAATGGAACCAGTCAAGGACTATGCCTTGAAGGTTGAGGTGGGAGGAAAGACGTTGGAGGAGGATGGTGTGATCGACTGTGTCGAACGCAGCAGATATGTCAAGGAGGACGAGGAGGCAAAGGGAGCCCTGGTCACAGGCGGTTAGGATATCATTTGTAACCTTAACTAGGGAAGTTTCTGTGCTGTGAATAGGGCGGAAACCTGATTGGAGGGGTTCAAGAATTGAGTGAGTTGAAAGGAAAGAGCGGAGCTGGGAGGCAACCACTCTTGCAAGGACCTTGGATAAAAACGGGAGGTTGGAGATGGGTCGATAGCTTGATGGTTGCGACGCATCAAGGGTTGGTTTCTTCAGGATACGGGTGATGGTGGCGGTTTGAAGGGAGCTAGGGACGGTGCCTGAGGAGAGGGAAATGTTGATGATGTCAGAAATGAACGGGTACAAAAAGTGGAGCTGGGTGTGGAGGAGGGGAGTTGGGATGTGTTCCAGTGAGCACGTGGTGGGTTTCATGGAGGTGATTATTTTCGTGATTAAAGACGGGGAGTGGGGTTTAAAGTATGAAATGTTTGGTGGGTGTGTGTTGAAGTAACGGATGGAGGGGCGGAGGTGCAGGAGAGGTGGGTGGAGGAAAACGCGGAGCGGATTTTCTCTATTTTGGACTCGAGGAAGTCCATCATCTCCTCACAACGTTCGTTTGAGGAGAGGATCTGCAAAGCGAGACGGGGGGGGGGTGGAGGAACTGGTTGGTGGTGGCGAAGAGGATGCGGTGATTGTCCTTCGCATCCAGGATTATGCTGCAGTAGAAGGCTGATTTGGCGATGGCTAGGGCGGAGCGGTAAAATTTGATGCGTTCCAGCCAGATTTGCCGGTGGACCATGAGGCCAGATTTGAGCCAGGTGCGTTCACCTGCTCTCACTTGGATTTGAGTGAGCGGAGGTGAGTTGTGTACACGGTGATGATCGGGAGTGGGAGACGGTTCTGGAGGTGAGGGGGGCCAGGTGTCGAGGGTAGTGGAGAGGGTGTTATGGAGGGCGGTGGTGGCGGAGCAAAAAGAATGCCACTTTGGGAGGAGTTCGGAGGTTTCGAGGGCAGAGGTGAAAGTTTGAGGGGGAATCTTCTTCCAGTGCCGGCAGAAGATGGTGGTCGGTTTGGAGGTAGAGTAGGGAGGGATAGAGGTGTTGAAAGAAAGGCAAAAATGGTCTGAAATGGCCTTGTCGGTGATGGTGACGCCAGCGACGTTGAGACCTCGGGTGATCACCAGATCGAGCGGATGGCCGTGGGTGTGGGTGGCAATGTTAATGTGAAGGGAGAATTTGAAAGACGAAAGTATAGAGGAGAATTCAGAGGAAATGGGGCAGGAGGGAGTGAAATGGAGGTTGAAGTCGCCAAGAATGATCAGGCGATCAGAGGAGGCACGGAGGGAGGTTAAAAGTGAAGAAACGTCTGAAATGAAAGTGGGGGAGGGTTTGGGGGGGCGGTAAACCAATAGGATATTGAAGGAATTATGGGAGGAGTGAGAGAGTGTGAGCTGTTCAAAAGAGGGGAAGGAACCGGAGGAGTAGGGCGAGGGTTGACTTTGAAATAAAGGCAACACCACCGCCACGACGGCTGGGTCGAGGGGCATGGTGGAATGTGCGTGTGGCTTCAACGATGGGGAAAGTGTCGCCTGGGGTGATCCAAGTCTCCGTCAGGGCCATGATGTCAACGCTCTCATCAAGGATGAGATTGTTGATGGCCAGGGTCTTGTTGCAGACAGAGCGGACATTTTGGAGGCGGATGCGGAAAAAACAATTGGCCGAGGGGTGTGAGGGGGGACTGGGATGGTCGGCGGGGAGGGTTGGGATCTGGATAAGGGAGGAGTGGTTGACCCCCCGGGTTTGTGTCTAGTGGGGATGGCGCTGATGGTGGGGGGCAGGGCATTTGTTGTGGCTGCTGTTGGACAGCCAACGCCGAGTGCCACGGTGAGCCCGATGGAGAATTCCAAAACTGGAACAGAGGGAAGCGGTGGGAGGGTCGAGCAGGGACAGTAGGCGAGGACTGCGAAGAGAAAGAAGGGTAGAGAAGGAATAACGGAGAGTGGGGGTTGGGGGGAGAAACTTGAGGAGGGGGAGGGAAGCTCGGGTCATGGCGGCAGCTATATTGAGCACGCGGGAGACAAGGAGCGAGGGATTAATAGGGCGTCATCATCCCAAGGGATGTGAGGCCGCGGCGGGGGGCTGCAGAGGCGCTGTGGTCGGGAGCCTGGCCGGGACTGAGGCCGAGACTGGGGCTGTGGGTTTCAGGGCCAATTGCCGGGGCTGCGTGGGCCCGGGCCATGGGTCGCCGGGTAGGCTGGAGCCGTGACCGGAGCCGCAAGTCTCGGGGCTGTGGGTCTTGGAGACGGTCTTGGAACCGGGGCTGCGGGTCACGGAGCCGTTGGTCACGGGGCTGGAGCCGGGGCAGCGGGTCATGGGGCTGTGGCTGGGTCCGGGGCTGTGAATCTCGGGGCTGGAGCCAAGGCTGTGGCTTTGGGTCCTGGGGCTGTGGCTGGGGCCGGGGCCGGGGCATCGAGTCCTGGGGCTGTGGCTGGGTCCGGGGACGGGGCTGTGGTTCCTGGGGCTGTGGCTGAGGCCGGGGCAGTGGGTCCTGGGGCTGTGGCTGGAGCCGGGGCTGTGGGGCTTGGGGCTGTGAGTCTCGGGGCTGGAGCCACTTCTGTGGCTGTGGGTCTTGGGGCTGGGGCTGGGGCCAGGGCCGGGGCTGCGGGTCATGGGGCTGTGGGTCCGGTCGAGCAATCTCCGCCATATGGAATTCTTAAACGTTTGCTGCAGAGAGGCAACTCTAGACCTGTGTGTCCCTCTCGCCGCCATCTTAAAAATATACACACGCACAGAGATTGGGAGAGACACACACACACACACAGATTGGGAGAGAGAAACACACACACACACACACACAGACTGGGAGAGACAGAGACACACACACACACAGACTGGGAGAGAGAGACACACACACACACAGACTGGGAGAGAGAGACACAAACACACACAGACTGCGAGAGAGAGACACACACACAGACAGACTGGGAGAGAGAGACACACATACACACACACACAGACTGGGAGAGAGACGCACACTCACAGGGAGTGGGAGAGACTGTGGGAAAGAGAGAGTCACACACACACAGAATGGGAGAGAGAGAGACATACACATACAGACTGAGGGAGAGAGAGGAGAGAGAGAGACACACACGCAGACTGGCAGAGAGACACACACAGACTGAGAGAGAAAGACACACACACATAGAGACTGGGAGAGAGAGACACACGCAGAGACTGGGAGAGAGAGGGTGACACACACACACACACAGAGACTGGGAGAGAGAGAATCACGCACACATGCACACACACAGAATGGGAGAGAGAGGCACACACACACAGACTGGGAGAGAGAGAGTGAGACACACACATAGACTGGGAGAGGGACACACACAAAAAAAGTAGCAGAGAGAGTACCGCACACATACACAGACTGGTAGAGAGAAAGTGGGACACACACATAGACTGCAGGAGAGAGACACAAACACAGATACTGGGAAAGAGAGACACACACACACGCACACAGAGTGGGAGAGACTGTGGGAGAGAGAGAGAGACACACACACAGACCAGGAGAGAGTCACACACAGAGACTGGGAGAGAGAGAGTCAGACACACACACACACACGGAATGGGAGAGAGAGACACACATACACACATAGAGACTGGTAGAGAGAGAGAGAGAGACACATACGCACTCACACACACAGATTGGGAGAGAGAGACACACACACACACAAACTGAGAGAGAGACACACACACAGAGACTGGCAGAGAGAGACACACACACAGACTGGGAGAGAGATACACACACACACAGACTGGGAGAGAGAGACAAACACACACACACACACAGACTGGGAGAGAGAGAGATACACACACACACACACACAGACGGAGAGAGAGACACACACACACACAGAGACTGAGAGAGACACACACACAGAGACTGGGAGAGAGAGACACACACACAGAGACTGGGAGAGACACACACACACACACAGACTGGGAATGAGAGACACACACAGACTGTGAGAGACTGGGAGAGAGAGAGACACACACACACAGACTGGGAGAGAGACACACACACATGTGAAGTTGTACGTTTTTTACTCGTTCCTAGAACCGTTGTCTTACAAACAGACCATACACCGTGGATAGGGAAATGTAAAGTTTATTTACCGACAAGAGCTAATTCCCAGAAGTCAACAGTCTCCAAGTAGACCATTGGACACTCACGAGAATGAGCTGCAGTGATCAGTAAATGCAGCCTTTTTATACATAAAAAGCAGGGGTGTACTACAAGTACACCCAAAGGCAGTTGCAAAAATATTATCAATCACTTGGCTCCAACACACACACACAATCACTCCATGTCTCTCTAACAAGATTAAATGTTATCTATTGATTAGTTCTTCACATACCAAGGATTTGTCGGCTATGGTTTAGAAAAATATAATATAAAGGAGTCCCAGTTTGGAACGATTCAGGCGAAAACAAGCTTATATCCAGGTGGCGTTTGGACTAGACATCGTCACAGTTTCTTCAAGGTTTGCAGGAGTTACTGTTCCCTGTCCTGTAAAATGCTTAGATAAGGAAGCGACTGGCTTGGTGCCAATCTGCATTCCCCAGGATTTGCCTTTTTCATTTTGTTAGTGGGTTAAAAGTATAGAAATTACATCTAGGCATAAAATGGCTAATTTCACATTTTGTTAGTGGGTTAAAAATATAGAAGTTACATCTAGGTATAAATGGCTAAATTTTACAATTTCACATTCCCTCCTTTTATCATATCCCATATTCATGTCATGTCAGAGCCTCCGCACCTCAGGCTCTGACAACGTCAGCGTTCAAGGCTGCTCTCTCCACCTCTCGAAGCCAATCAGGCATCTGGGCGTCATCTTCGACTCCGAACTATCCTTCCTCCTCCCACATCGGCTACATGAACGGCACAGCCGGTCATCACCTCCTTAATATTGCCAGAATCTGCCACAACCCCACACCCGATGCCGCCAAAACTCTCACGTACACCATTATCACTTCCAGGCTCGACTACGGGAACGAAGGGAGCTCTCTCCTCATCGGCCTCCTCCATTCCTCCTTTCACAGGCTACAGATCATTCAGAATTCTGCAGCTCGTGTATTCTCCCGTAACAGATTTCGCGACTACATCACTCCTAACCTCGCCCGTCTCCACTGGCTCCCCATGCCCCAGAGGATCGAATTCAAGATACTCGTCCGCACTTTCAACGCCATTCACGGCATTGCCCCCGCCTATCTCTCTGATCTGCTGACTCCCTAGCAGCCTTCCCGCACTCTCCGTTCAGCAGACTCAGCCTTACACTCCCTCCACCGCCCTAACCGTCCATACATCAGCGGCCGGGCATTCAGCCTCTGTGTGCCCACATTGTGGAACTCCATCCCACAGCCCATCCGCCTTGCCTCCTGCTGTTCATCTTGAAGTCGGGTCTGAAGACCTTCTCCTTCGGTCCCGCCTTCGGCTCCCCCACTAACTCTCCTTCCATATACTCCGAGACTCCCCCCAACACCCGCTCGTGTTCAAACCTGACTATTCAGCGCCTTGGGACGTCCTCTAGACGTGAAAGGCGCTATGTAATTGCAACTTTGTTGTTGTTGTAGTGCATTCCCCGAATCTGTGTGAAAATTACACTTTTATTTTAGCCGTTTTCTAGACTCCTACAAAGTGTAGAATTCAAGCTCATTGGTTAGAGCACTTGTATTACAAGCGTGAGATCCGTGTTCGAATCCAGGCAGGTCAGGGCGAAACCTTGACCAATGTTCTTTAACCCTCATTCCTAATAATAATTCCAAATAAAAATTCACAATTGGTGAATTCAAGCTACGACTATTTGTGGGAAACTGCTGCGCGCATTTCGCCCACAAACATAGACTGAATTCACTTTAGTTTATACTGTGAAGCATTTTGAGACATTTGAAGTGCTACTTCAAATTGGAGGATTTTCTTTCTTTGCTTTTTAACTGCTTTATCTACCTGCCCTGTCACCTACATAGTTTAACTGGCATGAACCTTCCGGTCTCTATTTCCACCCAATCTCATTAAGATGGTACCATCTAGCTTGAAGTGCTTCCACTCATACACCAACTCAAAATACATCACATCAGAATTTTCCACCTGAAATTTCCTCTGCCAGCTGTATTTGTATCATCTGCAAAATTACAAACTGAGCTATACATGCCCATGTCAAGTTCATTTAATTCAATCAAAAATAGAAATCATTCTGATACCGATTCTGGGAGATTTCCCTTCAGTCGGTAAAACAACCGTTCTCCACCACTCTCTGCTTTCTGTCTCCCATCTAGTTTTGTTACCATCCTGTCACTGTAGATGCAATATCATGATCTACTATTTTACTTAGAAGTCTGTCATGCATCGCATTTTGAAAATCCATGTAAACTACTTCAACTATATTATCTTCACTTACAACCCTCTGCGATACTTCATCATGTAAAACTCTTTCAGCTTTGTTCGACACGATTTCACAATTTTATTCCATACTTTTCTAAGCAAAGCATTATCTCGTTTTGGATTCGTCTGCAGAAAGCTCCCCACTTTTGACCTTAGGGTGGCTGATCTGAACTTCGAATATTTATTCTTCTGCCCTTATTCTGCAGATCAGAAATTATTTCAACCCTCCATTGCTCCACACAAAATCGATACTCAAGACAATCCAACAATTGTGGCCAGAGCCTGCCTTATTGATTCGCTTACTTTCCTCAGCAATCTTGGATATATGCAATATGGAAATGGAAATTTTGAGACCATCAACGGTTTTAATATCTCTTCTCGTTATTCTTATCTTATCCAATTATTCTATCATCTGTATCGATACTGTGGTATTGGCAGCATTCGCTCAACAAATGTAATGTTGTTGGCGTTGCATACAACAAGTTGAATATTCGCAATTTCATCTCTGTCGCTTCATCATGCTACTCCAGTGTTATCTTTACTGCTAAGCTGATAAAACTCCAAATTGCAATTTGCTCATTTATATTGCTGAGTGATTGCTTTGATATGGAAAACATGTTTGGATACTATTTGCATTGTAATAGACAGTTATAAAGAAATGAAGGAAAAATAACCGGATAGATTGATATACATACAGAGATTTAAGAGATCAAAAGAGAATCAGGGAGGCAAAAAATGACTATGTAAAACTGACTATACTTTCATTCAAATACAATTCCCGTATTTCTTCAATGTGAAACTGTTCGCAATTGTTTTTGATATTGCACAAATCTTTTGAGAGTCAATTTCATTAATGTTCTGACCGCATTTTAGTTTACAAATCCTCAAAGATGTCAAGGCACCTGATCAAGATGATCCACGTCCAAGCCTTATGATAGGAGTTGGTAATGGCTAATCAAATATTTATATCGAAAAGGGTGACGCAGCTAATCGAGGAAGCTGCATGCCACTTATATAAACATTGCTGATGGACAAGTTATTAGATATTATAATAAAAGAGGAAGTAACTTGTCATCTGCAGAACGAACCTATAAAAAAGTATGTTTGCCAGGAAGTGATGTCCATTGTACAAAGAATAGTGGTAGTTTTCCTGTGTCTACGTTTCCAGAAATAATCTGCTGATAAAACAGCATGAACGTATAATTTTTCTGTATCTTTCACTTCGGGAGGGCGTCATAAAATAATAGAATCATAGAATCTTACTGCACAAAAGGAGGTCATTCGGCCCATCGAGTCTGTGCCGATTCTTTAAAAAGAGCAATTGAGTCCCACTTACCAGCTCTCTCCACAAAACCGCGCAAACCCTTCCTCGGCCAAAAAATGTACACCTCTCTTTTAAAGTTGTTACCGAATCTACCTCCACCACCTTTTCAGGCAATGCATACAAGATTCGAACAACCTGCCGAGTGACATAATTTCTCCTCGCCTCCCCTTTGCTTCTTTTTGAAACTGTTTAAAATCTGTGACCACGAGACATCGACTTCTCCCAGCAATGGAAACAGGTTTTCCTTATATACTCTGTCGAATTACCTCATGATCCTAAACCTCTGCTTGGTCACTTCGTAAACTTCTCTGCTCTAATGAGAATAAACCTAGCCTTTCTAGCCGTTCCACATAGCTGAAGTCGCTCATTCATGGTATCAGCCTAGTAAAGCTCCTCATCACCCCTTCCAATGCCTTAACATCCTTCCTATAATGTGACCAGAATTGAACACAGTACTCTAGATGAGGCTTAACCTTAGTTCTATTGAGGTTTTGCAAGAATACGTCCCACAATTTTGGAAGTTGACGAAAATTGTAGCATAGTTGCAGGGGCAGCAGTTATTAAAGCATGGTTGCAAAACTGAAAGCAAAGATGTATTAAGTGTATCATAAGTAGAGCGTCAATAGATGCCAATAAAGCAAACTGGGGAATATGATGAACATGGCAGAGAATTTCAGAGGAATCTGCGGATCAAACAGCTTAATTGGAAGAAGATTACAATTTAATTTAATTGAGGAAAATGCAAAGTTATTAATTATGACAGACAAAAACCCTCCAATAGTCCACACCAGGACTATCCAATTTTTTTTGCTGTCCGAGGACATTTGCCTATTTGAGACACAACCGTGGGATGCATGAACATTAATTTTGCTCTTTCCTTCCAGAGACAGAATAACATCTCTCGTAAGTGACTACAATAATAAATATATTAATAAAAACGCTTGCATTTGATATGCCATCTGATCACTTCTCCGAAACGTAAGAAAGCACTTCACATGATCAGCTGTCGTGTGTATTGACTGTGGATTCTGTGAGCCAAGTTTGAAACTGCTCATGTTCTCATTTGGGCAACTGAACTGCGTGTGGGAGACGAGCGATTTGGGAGTATGGGGCGGTCCAGTCCGACCCCTCTACCATCGTGGCCGTACTTACAGACTCTCTGTCTCATATGCTGGAACACCATCCACAGTCCCTTCGCCTCGCATCCTCCCTTGTATACTTCAAGGCCGGTCAAAATAAACTCATTTTCGATCATGCCTTCTGAGGAAATCCACAGATCCTCTTCATACGACTCTCCGCTTCACAACCCACGAGCAGCAAACCTATCTGCATTTTCCACCAAACTATCCGCTCCCACTTCAATAAATCACTTATTGTCAACAAGCTCATCTTGCATTAATATTATGAGGTAAACAGAAAACTAGCTCTGCCACCATCACCATGTTGAAGCCTCACCCCTAGATACAAGTTTCACCATAACCACTGTGGCTACAGGTGTCTCTTAATTCTCATGCTTCCCTTGGTCTTACCCGGTACTATGTGTGACTGTTTCTCTTTGTGTGAAAACTCAAATTTCACAACTCTTTCCTGCTCCCTAAATGTCACCCAGTACACGAACGCGCTTCGCCACTCAATCGGCTTCAGTTCCGACCTGTCTATCATGGGAAATGGGCTTCTCCCTCTCACCAAATATCAAGCGCCACCTTGGATTAGAGATAGATTTACGATCCTTCTGCACTGACAGTGCTCCCAAGTCAGTTTTAAAGAACCAATAAAGCTCCCTGTTCATTCTGCATCCACCCTCTCAGGTCTGGGTTAGACGTGCAGTAAAATTCTACACACTATTCATAGGTTTGGAAACATGTAGACGAATTATTTTTCCGAATGTTGCACTGTGTTATGGCGAGAGTAAGACATATACAGTGGGCTGAAAAGACACTTTATATCTTGTGAGCATTCAAGAAATGTAGATTGACGTACCTGAATTGAAGAAACAATCTGAGTTTCACCATTGTCTTCTGAAGACAACGTCAGCAGCTGGGTTCCGCAATTTCGGGTGGCTGGGCTATTCAGACTCTCTCTGGCTGTTTTCATACAGCTCCAATGCTGGCTTTACCAACGAGCCTGGAAGCTGAACACACCCAGGCTGTACATTACTCCTTTTATATGGCTGAGAAGTTAATGTTTCACTACTCACATGATTTTTTCTTTTGTAGTTCGAAACAGAAAGCCACCAGAAGAGAAAACGATCGTGCAAGTGAACCAGAGAAAGAAAGACAATCTGAGTCCTTCTCAAACACACTCTCTCAATTTATCTCACTCATACTTTCATTCTCTTTCACACACTACCTGCCAAACTTCCTTCTCTCCTTCTGAAAAATGGTCTCTCACATACTTTCGTCATCTCTCTCTGAAGCACTCTCTGTTTCGCTTTCTCTCATTCACCCTTGCTTTTGTTATACATTTTTTCACACACGCAATGTTTCGCAGTTTGTTTTGCAGAAACATTAGTATACGTGATTAGCAAACCGTTGGCCTAGTCAAATCTGTACAGTACTAATTTAACGTAATTCACATTTTTTCAGGGTTAATCATTGATATGGGAAATCGCTCAATGTGCAAATTCTCTGTTGTGCAAGGTTCTGTGGATATATAACTGATGAAGCTTTCTGAGTGCCATTTTGTAGACAGAACACATCCCTCCAGGGAGAGTGATGGTATGCCATTTTAACAATCGTTGCTGATTTCCATGAGCAAATGAAATACATGAAATTCTTAGAATTGTTTGGACATTTTATTCGGGACTCTTATGAGCACAGCGATGGTCTCGTCCATTCTGGACAGGATTTGAATAATAAACGAGTTTTCAGGTTAACCATTCACAGACACATCCTTATTAATGTCCAATGTCCCCCTATTATTCTATTCTGGAATGTCTAGAATTTAAGAGGGCAGGGCGTGTGTGTAACCTTATCATCCGTGAATTGAACAGGCCTCTAAAGTACAGAGTGCTTTATTTACCTGTCCTATACGGGGATAGGACAGGTAAATTTAATTGGGTTTCAAGATCAGCCAAGATCTCATTAAATGGCGAGGAAGTATCGAGGGGACGAGCGGCGTGCTGTTGCTCCTAATTGTTATGTTTTTCTGTATTTCTGCTAGTCAGTTATAGAATCGTGTTATGTGTTTGTTTCATGGCAACCACATCGCCAGTCGTGAGTGGCGACACCTTCCACCGGAAGCATTCTGAGACGTCGTCCGGCGTGCGGGGCACTACATAGATAAACAAAATGTTAGTATCGTTGTCTGCTGATGGCAATCGATCCCCGGAATGCAGCCTATCGACTCCTTGCCGTTGCTCTGACTTACCTTCGGTTCATCTTTCAAATGTTTCAAAACGCTTCACGGAATACACTGTGAAGTGAATTAATTATATTTGTGGGCGAAGCACCGCAGCGAATCACGCACAGCAACGTCCCCAAAAACAGTCATGGATTCAAATACCCAATTTTGTTATCGTGCGTTTTTTGACAGGAATTACTATTAGGCGTGAGGAGTAAGGAAACTTGGCCAGGGTTTCACCTAGGTCTGCCTGGATTCGAATACCGGTCTCACACTTGTAAAGCGAGAGATATAGGACATTCTCCCGACGCGAAACGGCGCTATAAGCATTTGCTTGTTTTTGCTCTATCCATAGAGCAACAGAAGCTCTACGATTGTTCAACTAAACCCCTTCAACGCCCCACCGCCATCACTCCAACCTACCATCCTGCTCTCTCGATTTGCATTCCTGGAGTAAAATAAGTAAAGAGCCCCTTAGATTCGGAGGCATTCCGAAGGCGCTGAAATCCACGAATTAGGACATAAGCGAGGAGCGCATGGGGAGCGGGCGTATTCAGTGAAAGTTCAGTGCAGAGATTGTAGTGGGATGGACGGTGGCACGGAGGAACACGACGGTCTTGAAGCATTGAGGCAATGTAGGGAGTCTAGTTGCATGGTGTTCCAGAGGTTGGGCAGAGAAGCTGAAGACCCAACCGCTGACCGAACTGGGGACATGTAGAAAGCCTGCGCATAAGCGGTCGGCTGATTCAAGAGGTGGGAGGGAGAAAGACCATGTAGGGCGTTGAATGCAGAGACCAGCATTGTGAACTCAATTCTCTGACGGATGGGTAGTTATAGGTGTGAAGTGGTCACGAAGTTTGGTGTGGGAGCGAACACTAGCTGCATAATTCAGTATGATCTACACTTTATACAAGGAATCGTTGGAATCCCTCCAAGCTGGGCATTGGAGTAGTTGTGTAAGTTTGTAATGAAGGCATGTATACGTCATTTGGTGGCCGGATGTTGTTAAGTTCGACGATATTGCAGAGGGATTTGAAGGCTTACTGGATCATGGCATGGCATGGATAAGAGGGCTTATCAATAAGTTGCTCAGTTTCCTTAATAATTCTGTAAGGCGGAGTGCAACCATGCGCTCATGATGCCAGTGACTGAGGTGAGGATGTGCTGCTGCGATCCAATCCGGAGTGCCTTGTTGTTGTTGACGTTCAACTGTACAAAGTTGGTTTATATCTAAGACTTGATGTCTGGCATCAGTACCTCCAACTCTATCGCCTCATACCATGAACCATAATGTTGTCACCTCCCTTCTCGACTTCCTCGACGTGAAATGCGCTCTATAAATGTAATTTTTGTTGTTGTTGTTGACCCCATATAATTTCCTCGCCACTAATGCCAGTTGTGCCACCCGTAACCCGCAGCTGGTACAAATTTCTTAACATCAATTTCAAGATCTTCACCCTCAACTGAAAATACATTACAATCTTCTCTCCACTTGTCCGACTTGTTCATACTTCAAACGTGTGAGCAGTTATACAGTGGCTGGATAATACCACTATTTAGGCTTTGTATTTTTGCGTATGTTTTCTGATTGAATGCTGTGCACACAATATTCTAGTTGCGGTCTCACCAATACCCTGAACAATTGCAGCAAGACTTTCCTACTACTAAGCAATATGTCAGGACAAAAGTGGTCCTTGAATCGAGAGTACAGAAAGAAATATAGAGTTGTACATCATTCGGATACAGGAAGTTGACGCAATATCTGCGAATAATGTCACCGTGGAGGATCATGTAGCTATGGAATAGTAGGCGCCTGGTACAGAACCATCGGGTACGCCATAAGTGGCAGTGCAGGATCTTGACGAGAAACCTTTTTGTGCAACTAGGTGGAGATGGTGAAAGAGGTAAGAATGATACCAGGGACGCGAAGCTGAATGTAGCTGGTATAAACTGTCGAAGTAGAGTCTGGGTGTCTTCAGATACAAGAATCAGAAGCAAAGCCAGCATTGGAGCTGTGCAGTACCTGCAAAGCAAGGTAGATGGAGAAAGAGTGTGTGTATATCCCAGTCACCATCAGAATGAACATACCCACTGGATTAGGGGCTATCACTGTCCTCACTTGCCAGCAGTGAGACCCGGTTTACACTTTTCCTGTTCTCATTGAGTATTTGTGTCTGAGGGTTTGACACTGCACGCTGAAATGTTTCTCTTAGTAATGTATAAAGTGATATCTTCAAGAACTGCTTAATTGAGCTGTCATTTTCTCACAAACTCAGATTTGGATAAGTGTTAGGGCTGAGGATGGGAATTTGCGGGAGGGACAATACCGGAACAGTCACCTTACCGCCGACCTTACTTGATGTTTTTTTTTGCTAGAAAATAATTGAACTCTTCCCCACATTCTACTCCACTGCCAACCTGTTGCACACTGACACAAGCTGTCTATATCTCTTCGCATCTTCCTTGCGTTCTCCTTATATCTCAGTTTCCCACGGACCTTTGCGTTACTTGCGAAATTAGAACCATTTAAAATTTCGATTCGAATCCAGTATGCATTTCCTCAATTATTAATCTATATTTGCTTATCTACGTCATAGATTGTAGGTTAGATTCGTACTATTGAGGCACAAGCTTTGATCATTGTGGTTCTCCACTTTTCAATACCTGCCAATCTGAAAAGTACCAGCATATCCGTTTCGATACATGCTGATATATTACACTGTTTGGCTCCTCACCAACCTTCCCTCCACAAGCTGCAGATCACATAGATCGCTGAAGCGTGTCCTCTCCCCCACCAGGTACCTGACCCCATCAAAATTACCCTCGCACTCAGCCCTGGCTCTCCATTCCGCAGAGGATCAAATTCAAAATCCTTATTGTCAAGTCCTTCCAAGGACTTGCCCACTCCTATCTCTCTGAGCTGCTGAATCCCTATGAACCTGTCCATTCCACTCAGCGTGCTGAGTTTTCCCCGCTCGATCTACCTGACCGTCTGCGCGTGGATTTCTACCCCAAGGTTTAGAAAGCCATCTCACAATCCGTTCGCCTTGCACATTCTCTTGCCTCGTTAAAGGATGGTCTGAAGACACTGAATTGCGTCCATGCATTATGTAGCTGCCCACTGTGCCCTGCGCCATTCGAACGCTGCACAATTGAACCCCCACCTCCATTCTCTGGTCGTGACCCCTGACTGTTCAGTGCCTTTTGCCTTCCTTCTGACGTGAAAGGCACACTGCAAAGATAATTTTAGTCTTCTTGTACATTCCACGGTAACATAGATTTCATCATTTCAGACTGGTTGTCACATCAACCGTGAGCACCGACAAACTTTTTAGCATATCCTCTTGGCATATTCTTATCTTATCCAATCTTCCGATACTGTGGCATTCGCTGCTTCCTCCGTTTTTGAAAAAGATGGAAACAACTCATTCAGATCTATTCGTGCCTACAAAAGAAGATTGTTTCATTAATCGCCACCACCCTACGTTTGCATAAACGTTTTTTTTTCTACTATTCCAGTTATCTTATTTTTCCAGTTTATGTTAACTGCTAACGTTGTCTCATACAACATCTTTGCCCTCTTCGTTTATTTTAAATTCTTCTCACTGTCTTCTATATTTTATTGAGTTAACTTTTTTAAAATCTAGCTTTCATAATCCTTCCACCTGTTTTATGCCTAATGATGTTGTGTTCAATTTCAAATCTGTTCACGGCCTTGCCCGTTCCTATATCTCCGACATGCTAACTCCCCATCAATCTGCCCGCTCTATCCGGTCTTGTTCATGTCACCCGCGCGACCGTGCCTATGCAGACATATTCCATTCTGGAACTTCAAGGCCGGTCTCGAGCCGCTACTTTTCAATCGAGCATACTGCTGCACCTTCACCTCTCTGCCTCCCTGACGTCCACCAAACCTGACCCTTAACTCCGCTAGGTTCTCTATCTCTGACTGTTCAGCACCTTGGGAGGTGAAAATCACTCGATCAATGTATTTGATGTTGTTTTTGTTTAATCCCAATTTTCTTTATCACGCAAGGAGGATTTCGATTTTCAAAGATTACTCCAAGCCTAATGAGATTGTGGTCACTGTTGTCCACGTTTCTCCTGCTGAAAACTGCTTAATTCAACGACTACAGAATTAGATCCAACTGTACTTCCTTATAGGGCTGAACATATATTGTGTGTCTAGAAGAATGCGAGTATTGAGAGATTGGGGGAGACGTAGAGAATGTGTGCTTGATCCAGACGTTGCGGGAGACGGATGTATCTTGTATTTGTTGCACACGCAGCAAGAAGGAGACACTGAAAACAAGTATGAATGATAGCAAGAGAAGGTGATTGAGAAGGAATGTGAGAGAATGAGTGTGTGATTGTCTGAGAAATTGTTCGATAGACACCAAGAGCGTTTTTTGACAGAGTGTGACTGAGGGAGATAAACAAAGAAAGATTGAGCGGGAAAATTTATTCTATCAATTCTTCACCACGGTCCACAATCCTCTCTCACTCTATTATTCTCTCTCTAACATTTAAGCGTCATAACAGTTGTGGAGGTCCTCTCAGTGGTTGTAAGATAACAAGTTTAACAGCACCTTCGAGTTACATAGCGCAGAACAGATCATAGATAGATTCATAGATTCATAGAATTTTACCGCACAAAAGGAGGCCATTCGGCCCATCTAGTCTGTGCCACCTCTTTGAAAAGAGCGATTCAATCCCACTGCCCTGCCCACTCCCCATAGCCTAAAAGACCCGTTCTCCCTAAATAAAGATCTAATTCCCTTTTAAAAGTTGTTATCGAATCAGCCTCCACCACCTTTTCAGGCAATGCATTCCAGATTCCAGATTCCATACAGCAGCTCGGCGCGCTTGATAGGCAGAAACATAGATTATTGCTGTGTGCTTTAGCTCTGTGCTTAAAGCATTCAACTTACGAGTAAGATACTAGTGTTCGATTCCAGGCAAAGCGAATCGGTGGGCAAATTGAGGTACTGCACAAGCCTGACAACAATCCCTCAAAACAATAAGTGTCATTTTAATCTAAGAATGCTTTCTGTATCTGTTATATATAATTGGTTCGCCAACAAATATACAGTCAATTAATTTAACATTATAGGTGATGAAACGATTTGAGGCATTTACAACAGGTGATCAATTGCTTCATCCAATGCATTGACTATTAGCATCTACTGTACAGGTTGAATTAAGTTACTGAAGTTCCCACATTCAATCGGAAAATGGAAATACAACACGTAAAGAAACGTTATTTTTTCTTCAGTTTTTAATTATTAAATCTATTTATAGATTTGTTATCTCATTTTGCTTCATTCTGTGCATCTTCTTTCCCTCTCTCGTGTCTTGCTGAATCTCATAGTTTCCTGTATTTTCCTGCATTTAACCAATATAATACACCCACGATACCAGTTTAATTATCCCTCAATCACACTGTCAATCAATTATTTCAATGATTCTCTTCCAATCCCTTCCTCCCTCCCTCCCTCCCTCGCTCCCTCCCTCCGTCTTTCCCGTCCACCCTCTCTTTCCCACGCTCCCTCCCTCCCTCTCTCACTCCCTCACTCCCTCCCTCCATCCCTCCCTCCGTCCCTCCCTCCCTCACTCACTCACTCACTCACTCACTCACCCACTCACTCCCATTCCATTCACCGCCCTCCCTCTCTCCCTCCCTTGCTGATTCCATCCTAACTCTTTGACTCCCTCTCTCATTTTCTCTCTCTCACACTCGCTCTACGTATCTGTATCTGCTTCCCGACCTTAGCAGCATTGACACTGACTCTGTGCCGCAAGCATGGCTAAAGACGAATGGTTGCAAGCGGGACTTCTATAAACGGGGGCGACGGGGTAAGGTGGAGAGATTGAGGGGTTCTGTTCTGTAGAAAAAATACATGAAAATGGGAGTATGGTTGCGAATCTATATGGGAGACAGAACGCAGAGGGAAGTGACGACCAGTTGTTTTTCTGTATGGTAGGAACACTGCTCTTCTTGATCTACACAAGTGACCAGTGTACAAGGGAGGATAATTGGAAGCTTGCGAATGGGTCAGTTGGGAAAATGCGTAGTAATTGCTGAGGAGAAGAGTAGAACGACAAACAGTCTAGTGAAATAGGAAGGCACGTGTCAGATGGAGTGTATTGCGGAGCAATACAATGTGATGTATTTTGTGGGAATTATATAAGTTGGAAAGTAAAATCTTAAAGTAGTGCGAAGGAACAGGGTGCAACTGGGTTTATATCAATAAATATTTGTAAGTGGCTCTACAGGTAGATACAGTGGTTTTTAAAAACTGTATGTGATGCAAAGCTTCAGAAATAAAGTGCAATTTTGATGTTGTTATTAAAAATAGAGGCATAAAAGTTAGGAAGCTATGATGATTGTTTACAAAAACACTGCTTCGGCCAGTTAGGGAACAAGCAACTTAATTCAGGAAGAATGTCAATAGCTTGGAGAGGGAGGATAGTGGAGTAGCGAAAATGGTACCAGGAATTAGGGATAGATGAGGAGTGGAGAAAGACAAGAACTATTCTCCTTGGAGCAGAGAAGGTTAAGGGGAATTTCATAAATGTGTTCAAAAGTATGAGTATTTTCGACAGGGTGAACACTGGAAAACCGCTTCCACTCACTGATAGATCGGCAACATGAAGTCACCAAGTTCAAACATCTGGCAAAAGAGGTGAGTAGAATATTTTTATACAACGTTTCGTTCCGCTCTGGAATGCATTGCCTTACAAAGTGCTGAAAGCCAATTCGATAAGAGTTTTCAAGAGAGCTTTATAATGCTAACTTTTTATTGAATGCAAAGGAAACACATTCGATACGTCACAAATTAGCATGCATAGAAAAATCGCTCCAATCATCAGGAAAAATTTAAACATAATTTTCCAGTGCTTTTCTAGTACGAGAAATCTAATTTCAGGAGCTAAAATACTGTAGAATAATGTCCAACATAAATTCGTACTAATCTACAGTCCAAGACTACGTAGTACTGAATCTCGCAATGATAATAATCACAAAGCAGCGAAATAGCAGACGAATATTAGCATCTAAATTAACCTAATTGTAACCAAACTGATTTACACAAATTCTACAGCAGCTTCATCTTCTTCATTATCCACCTCGCTGATACGTGCCTTCAACATTTTGCGAGGATATTTACAGGATCGCATGTGACTTTCCAGCCAACTTGGTGTTTTAATACCATACATGCTCAACATCAGCTACTTAATTCGGGACCTCATGTGATTGTCCTTAGAAATCGAAAGCTGTGATTCTCCGCTTCCAGATTTCTCATCTTCAGATCAGCATAGGCCAAAGGCTCTTTCGTTCCCTGCATTTGCTTCCAGTGTTATGTACAAATCATCCTCTCGATCTTCTTCAATGGGTATAATGTGATAATTTTCTGATTGTTGCGAAGCTTTCATTCACAGCAAATAGTTCGCTCATTTTCATTGGCCTTATGATTTAAAGAAAACAAAACTACGTGCGGAAAACGGCTACATTGGAGTTTTGATGTGATGGGAGACAATGATAGAAGCATTTATGCTTTCGCCTACATAAGCATTTGTTCTTACGCCTCAATGCGACTCATTAAGTTTTAATGATAAAAGGGAAGCTTATCCAAACTTTCTCTCTGGTTACATTCGCATGGCTCAAAATCACCAACTATGATAGTTGATTATCTGCCCATGTTATATCAGTGGTATCCCTGTAAATATTTTCAGCTCAATGATACCAGTTGTTAAGACTCGTCCACTCACACGGAGATGTTACACATTGAGCAGAGCATTCTTGTGCCCACCGCATATTTTTTTCTGCCAAAAATGCTGAATACACTCCTTGACTCCAAGTTCCAGTGGGCAGAATTCTGTTGGTGAAATATTTCCTCAAAGTTAAGTAAGGCATACGATATATCAATAATACTCAATTTTCTTATGCTTTAATTAACTGTATACGAAATACCATCAATGTCACGGTCATATTGGTTTGTGCTGAGTTTTGTGGTTCAGGAAACTTACTCATGGACGCCCAGTGTACAATGGGTAAACTAGTGTAACTTGTGTGCAGGTAAAGGTCACATTAAATAATATCATCTTTCCTGCAGCTTCTCACTGTTGGTCTGTGTTGGATTCAGAAGAAATGGGAGTTTTCACAAAGGAACGATCTTCAGTCATCATAGAGTTTTATTATATTTTTATTCAGTACTACATCCCAGTTATAGTACAGGCACTCCTCTTCTGATTCGAATAGTCACTTGTTAGTTCGAACCGTTGAATCTTGGAGGATTCAACACATATATACTCAGTTTGCTTTCTTTGTCCTACAGGACCTAATCAGTTAAGACAGTATTGCCCAACCAACATGCCCATATTAGGAGCGTTATCCAATGGTCACACACACTTTGTTATCTTTCTACACTATAAAGTTATTTGATCCAATGGTCACACACACTTGATGTCATTCTACACTACAAAGTTAGCTGATCCAGTGGTCACACACACTTGTTATATTTCTACAATACATAGTTATCTTGTCTAAATCAGTCTAAACTGCCAGATAAACACAAACGTGTTGTTACAGAGTCACACATAAAACTGCTACATTCCAACAGTCTGTCATTGCCATTGTTTATGGCTATGACAACACCCTTTTTTAAAAGATATTGTCTATACAAGTAATAAAACGTGTTGTATTACCTGATCTGTTCCTCCACACTAAGAACGCAGCAAAACTGAGGAAAATCACGCCAACTGCTATGTAAGATGTTATGTTGGAGTTTCCATTTTCTGGAGAGAGAGTAATTTATAAATTTGTGTTAATTGAATCGATCTCCTGTTCACTCGAGTTCACATGTTACACTGAAATCATATGAATGAAAATCGCCTGTTATTACAGTGCCATGTTGTTCAGGTTATCCTAGAAATTAGCAGCCTAGAAGGATGCAATTGAATGGCCAGCAGCTTTGCGACTTCTCGTCGGTTCATCACGTATCCTCTTTCATAGTGCAGAGAACGGTTTCGGTGGGAAGTAAAAGATCAGAGGAACATGAGATGATTCAAAGTGTCCATCTTATTCTGACAGTGTGTTGCATAAAAACATAAAAATTAAGGATGAGCATATTTTATCCGAAAATCATAAAATTGTTTAAGATGAAGAAGGCACTTCTATTGAGTTGAATTCATACTTTCAGAATACCCCAAAGACCATATTCTCATTAAAATATGTATCTGTTTTTTTAAATAAGAAGAGAATCAAACAACAACATCAAATTGCACTTATATAGCGCCTTTCACATCGGGAGGACTTCCCAAAGGCGCAGCACAGGAGGCATTGACCCGAGTTGGGAGGCGAGTGTTCGGGATGTGACAAGAAACGTAGGGGAAGTCGAAGAATTAGGGTGGGGAACAGAAGGCACGATCGAAAACGAAAGTCTTCATCTGGCCTTCAAAGAGAAATGGAGGAAAGAAGGTGGAGGGATTGGGGGATGGAGTTCCAAACGGTGGGAGCGGAAAAACTGAAGGCCCGGCCAAAGATGGTGGGCGGTTCAGGCGGGGGGCTTGGAGCAAGCCTCGTATTGTTGTACGGATTGTCCGGGAGGGCTTGTAGGGGGAGATTAGGTCGGAAAGAAAGCTCGGAGAAGGCCGTCTAAGGCCTTGAAGGTGAGGACGAGGATCTTGAACTCGATCCTCTGGGAGATGGGCAGCCAGTGGAGACGGGCAATGGTAGGGGTTATGTGGACGCGGAAGCGGGAGCGGGATAGTATACGGGCTGCAGAGTTTTGAATGATCTGCAGCCTGTGAATGGATGAGCTGGGGAGGCCGACAAGGAGAGATATCCAAACAACATGTCATGTTTCCGGAATGTGGCATTTAAATTCGTGGTGCATTGATCGTGGTGATGTCGACGCCTTTGTGTGGGTGATAGGGGGATCCAATCATGTTATGTTGATATGCAGCAACGGAAATTTTTCTATTGATTTGTACAGCTTTTATCACATATATGGCAAAGATAAAATGGACCGATTGACCTCCTTTTGTGCTATATAATTCCAAGATTATATAAAAGGAGTCGAACAAAGGTGGAGCCTTGATGCAAACATTACTGGAGCAAATGACAAATGAAGTTTGATAATTATGAATGCAAAGTACTACACTGGAAACGGTCCAGGAAATAACAAACACAAGTAATCCACGGTTTGGATTGATCTTGCGAATGGGCAGCTGAAAGTTGGGTTAAATATCACATTGATCACGATGTGAATTGAGAATCAGACAGCAATGGATGAAGCTCCGTGGATAGATAGTTTACTATTCGTGATATTCACCCAACAGTCGTGTGGCTGTAAGATTGTTGGAAATGTATTTTAGGGGTTCGTGACTGTAAAGGAAAACCTGAAACTGGAAGCAATGACTAATTCTAATTTGCAAAATGATACTTGTGTTATAAGACAAGTTGAGGTATTATACATTTATTATTTTAAGCAACAATGATTTGTTATCTGAAAACTCTTGATACGGATAATGATGTTGTTTCAAAAGATAGTAGCTAGCACCGGTCTGGGAGTTTGGGTGGGGGCAGGGGATGTGGGTTAAGGCAGAGAAAGTAACGGTAGGTATATGTGGTAAAATGGATTGTTGAAGATCGAACACGACACCAAGTTTCTAGACTGAGTTACCTATTTTTAACGTGCATCCACGGATGGTAATGCTGTTCCTACCTGAGTAGTTAATGTCAACATTACTTGTAGCATCACACTGTCACCTTCACACTATCACTGTAACATTATCACCATCATATTTTCAATGGCTCACTGTGACCATCACTATTAATGGCAATGTCTCTTTCACTAAGACCATCACGTCACTATCAAACTTTCACCATCTGACTGTCACCAGCAAAATTCATGCTCACCATCACTGTTACCGTCATATTGCCACTGACTCTGCCATTGACACTTTCGTTTTCTCTGCATTTTTACAGCCAATGTCAACGTCACCATTACTGTTGACATCGCACTGTCACACTGACCACTACTCTAACCGTCACTCTGTCTCTGTCACTATCACTGCAACGATTATACTGCTAATATCACCATCACTGTCTCCATCACAATGAAACTGTGACCATCACTTTCAGCTTTACACTGCCATTACCCCAATCACAATAAATGTCACCATCACACTGTCGTTATAACCATCACTGTTACCATCGCACTGCCACAGTAATCCTGCTTTTAGATCATGCTTTCTGCCTCACTACCGCCTCTCGCCCTGCTCTCTACCATGCCCTTTTCTGTTGCTCGGGTCGCGAAGCTGAACGTGAAGCGACTTAGAACGTCCAACGTGAAAGGCGCTCTGTCAATGCTCTGCGCTCTTCCTTATTTTGCTGTTGTAACCATCACTGTTACCATCACACTGTCAGTGTAACTCTATCGTCATCACACTTTCACTGCCCTTCTTCTTTGTAGCTAACACTACCAGCTCTGTTTTTACTGATCATCGCTGAGCTCAAAAATCAAACTGAGGGCGCACGACATCACATTCGTCACATTCAGTTGGTCACTGCGTATGACTAGTAGACAAAAGATACATGCAGGTGAGGATAAAATGAAATTATGCCCTCCTCGTCTTTCCTTCAGCTTCTCGCTCGGTCTGTTATTGCCCCAGTTTTTGACAGTGACCAAAGTGAATGCAACTGTTGTTTAGTACCTGATTTTATCGTCCACACAAGGAACCCAGTGGACAAAACGAAGACAATCGCAGCTCCTAAATCCTGGTTAAATATTATGCCAGTATTGTTCGAGTTTCCATTGTCTGGAGAGAAAGTAATTTCCAAATTGATGTTAATTTAACTGACTCCAGTTCACTCGATTTCACATACTTCGCTGCAATCTGATGAACGAAAATCTATTTTTAAAACATTGTCTCGTACCGATATGTTTCAAAGTGTTTCATATGTTTATATAAACGTACAAATCAGCAGCCTAGATGGAATCCATTCAACAAGAAGCTGTGTTGCGTCTCTGTGTCGTCATTTTTCCTGTGTATCCCAATATAGAGAACGGTTGTGTTACAAATGAAACTAACAGAGCAACGAGACTTATTCAAAGCATTGATCTGATTTTGCTGTTTGTTATATAACAATATTTAACTGAAGAATTGTGATAATGAACAGCTAAATGTTAGAATGTTGAGACGCCGAAGGAACGACGGTGCCGTTCACATAAGTAAATATTGATAATAATAATACTTGCACTTGATAATAATCATTGTATTTTATATAGAACTTCTCATACCTTATATACGTCTCATAGCGCTCCAAGCGATATAGATATAGATGTAGATATAGATGTAGATGTGGATGTAGATATAGTTATAGATATAGATAGGTTAAGTGACTGGGCAGGTAGGCGGCAGATGCAGTATAAGGTAGGGAATTGCGAAGACATCCACTTAGGTGGCAAAAACAGCAGATAGGGTTTTTGGTACAGTGGGAGAGATTGGAAGTGTTGCTTTCCAGAGGGGCTTGGGTGTCCTTGTACATCAAACACAGAGACTTAGTACGCAGGTGCATCGGGCGATTAGGCAGGATAACAGTCTGTTAGCTTTCATTCTGAAGAGGTTGGATTACAGCATTAGGGAAGTCTTGCTGCAGCTGTATAGGGCTTCGGTGAGACCGCACCAGGTATATTGTGCGCAGTTGTGATCTCCTTATTTAACGAAGTATGTACTTGTCTTGGAGGTAGTGCAACGTACAAATACTAGGTTAGTACCTGGAATAAACGGGTTGCATAGTGATGATAGATTGACTACTTTGAGATTATAGTCTCTGAAATATAGAAAAACTAGAGGGAATCTAACAAAAACCTATATGCATCTTAGGGGCACCACATATTAGATAGTGGGAGATTGTTTCCCCTGTTTGGAAAAACTAAAATTGGGGGTGACAATCTTAAATTTAGGGGTGAGCACTTTCGCACTGAGTTCAGAGAAAACTTCTTCAGCAGAGGATAGTAAATATATGGAATTCCTTATCCAAAGGGCGTTGGTGTTCAAGCCTTGATCATATTGGAAACTGAGATAGATAGATTTCTCATTCTTAAAGGGAATAAGGGGTATGGATATGCGGCAGCTATCTAGAGTTAGAATGGAATATCAGCCATGATTGAATGGCGGGGCAGGCATGATGGGTCGAATGCCATGCTCCTGCTCCTACTTCTTATGTTCCTATCCTCTGACGTAATATACTGTCAAGTGAATAGATAGTGTATTTGTGGGAGAAAAGGAGCATGAATATTATTAAGCAAACGTGCCCAACATTTCCTGCTGACCTGTCTGAAATCAAAGCACATGTCTTACGCTTGTAAGGCTATTGCTCCAACCACTGAGCTACAGAACACCACCTACGTAGGTTTTTCAACGCCCTGGAATGTACTCCCGACGTGAAAGGCGCTCTACAAATGTAATTTTGTTATTGTTTTTGTTTTCAGATCATCTAGTCGTCTCAAAGCGCTTTACAGAATATTGTAAAGTGAAATGACTGTATATTTCTCGGCGAAATGGTGCACGCATATGAATGAGCAGCTAATGTATCCCAGATTTTTTGATGGTATCTTTAAACTGAATCGAATATGACACACCTATTCACTATTCGGGGGTAGTATGTGCATCGCGAAAAGATCAAGGGAGATGATACATTAAATCAAACTTCCTTCTGCGTGTTCTCAAGTGCATTAGCGATTCCATGGCACCAATCATATGGGACGGGATTTTCACAGTTAACAGTCACTCCATCGCTTTTGATCGGAACACTAATTTTCCACATGGTGCATCCGTATAACACTTACGCTTGTAAGGCGATTGCTCCAAACATTGAGCTACAGAACGCCACCTGTATAGGTTTTTCAACGCCTTGGGATGTATTCCCCACGTATATTGAGTATACATTCCGAAAGAATGTAAAAACTTCTGATGGTATTTGGGATCTTCAAACTGATCCCAAATAGTGACAGTAATGTCACTGTATGAAATCCATAGATTAATTTATTTTAGTATGCCGGATGTCTGCCATATGTGCAAATCCATCATCACATATTAGTCTATTCAAATCAAACACAGTTTCATTCTACACAGGCAAATCCAAGAGATATATCGTCTGACTTGAATGTGCATTTCTCCTGAATGGGTATCGGTAAAGATTTTGGCTTACATGGTTAACAGGGGCTGAGTGGGAGTATTAATTGCAGCAGTCAATAATTTGCATTTCCTGGTTTCCGATAAGCCAAACAGGCTGTGTTTTAATAAGCCATGTCTTGGAATACTGCGGAATGGCATTCGGGTTGTGCAGGCTGGACAAGCAGTAGGAAACCCTGCTGTCGATCAATAGCAAACTAAACGGTTTTAGCTGTTTACATCTCAATTCACATTATGGAGGCAGCAAACTTTTTATTAATTGCAAACTCAACGTAAGGCTTTCTGTTATCAGGTACATCAGAAGCGCCCGAACAGGTGTCGAAATCAACTCTGCGTAGTTTTCAAAAGTACCTTTTGCCCCGTCGCACAGTTCGTGAAGAAAATCTCTAAACCACTTCAACTCCTTTTTGATCATCTAAACATCATAGAATCATAGACTTTTACAACAACAACAATTTGGATTTATATAGCTCCCTCCACCCAGACGGCGTCTGAAAGTGCTTCATAATAACGGATCTCTGGAATGAGGCAAAGGAACGGGAAAACTTGAACAAAAGCACGATCCAAACGGAAACTGTAAACTGAAAATAGAAAATAGTAAAAGATGCGGCGAGGCCTAGGGAGTTCCACAGCCACGTTGCGTAGTGGCTGAAGGGACGGAGCGATCAATTCGGAGGATAAAGAGGAGGCCAATCTCGGTAGAGCAAAGACAACGCGTTCTATTGTGCGGAGACAGGAGGTCATAGAGATAGGGAGTGCAGAGGAGTGGAAGGATTCGAAAACAAGGATTCCATCCTTTCCGAGGCAGGGAGCCAGTAAAGTGTGGCAAGGAATGGGGTACACGGGTACACCTTTTATCTGGCACTGTTCCCACTCCCCTCAAAATCGCCGTTATCACCTCAACGTAACGAAAAACTTCCCTTGATGTGTCGCAGCTCTCTGGCTACCGGCCAATCTCTAACGAACCTTTCCTTTCTGAAAGATACTGATAGCGTTTACTCAATTGAGGTATTAGGGGATATGGCGATAGGGAAAGTAACTAGAGTTAGGTCAGATGATCAGCCATGATCTTATCGAATGGCGGGTCAGGCTCGATGGGCCAAATGGCCCACCCCGGCTCCTAATTCTTATTTTCTTTCCAAGGTCCTCGAAAATGTGGTTGCGTCCTAGTTCGTCTCTTTCCTTTCACCACACGCACTAACTTACTGCTCCCTCAGCTCCCCCTCCTCTGCCCATTGCTGGCTGATATCATCAAGTAGTCAAGTGGGCTTCACCCACCAATCGGATTTCCGTGCCACGAACAGCACAGAAACCGCTCTGATCAAGGTCAAAAACGATATCCTCGACACCTGCAACCAGATCTCCCTCTGCCTCCTCGTCCTCCGCGATCTGTCCGCTGCCTTTGACACCGTACATCTTTCAATCCTCCTCAACCACCTATTCTCCACCCTCAACCTCCAGCCACAGTGCAAAAATGGTTCCGGTGATAACTCTCACCGCGCATTCACTTGGTCTTCTCCAATGGCTTTTCATCCAACCATCGCAAAGTCTCATGTGGCCTAACATAGAGCGCAGCACTTGGCTCCCTTCTCTTCACCATCTACATGCTGCGACTCGGCGAGAACATCCGCCGACATGGGATAAAATGGGACAGATACGGACAGCCACCTGTTGCCGACACCACACGCACTAACTTACTGCTCCCTCAGCTCCCCCTCATCTGCCCACTGCTGGCTGATATCATCAAGTAGTCAATTTCCACAGGATCCGTCACTGGCAACCTAAAAACTGCTGCCATCACTCCATCCTTCAAAAAAACCTCCATGTATCCCTCAAACACTAGCCCCTACCGTCCTATCCTTAAACTTCCTTTCCTTTCCAAAGCACTGGAGAAAGTTGTTGAAAACCAAATCAGAGCTCAACTCTCTCTCTATCTGCATCTTCGAACCCCTCCAATCTGGTATCCGCCCTGCCCAGAGTATAGAGACTGCGATTGTGAAAGTCACAAATGACGTGCTCTCTATCTGCGACCCGGTCTCCCTCTGTCCCTTACCCTTCTGGACCTGTCCGCTGCGTTCGATTTAGTCGACCACACCATCCTGCTGCACCGCCTGTCCTCCGTTACCCAGCTCAGTAGAACCGCATTCAACAGTTTCGAGTCCTACCTCACAAATCGCCAGCAGAATATCTCCACAAACAGCTTTTCCTCCCGCTCTCACCCAGTTCTCACCCAATACCCCTGTGGGGTAAACAATGGATCCATCCTCGGCACCTTCCTCTTTCTCATCTGCACACTCCCTCTTGGGGATGTCATCCGCAGACATTGGACACACTTTCACAGGTACCCGAATGACACGCAACTCTATTTCCCTACTTCAAATCAGAGATTCTGCAGTCCACTGATGTTCTGGAAGCCTGCCTGTCAGAAATCAGGAGCTGGATGAGCGCAATTTCCTTGCAGCTGCATGTTGACAAGTCGGAGGCCATACTCCTCGGCTCTCGTCAACGTCTCCATTCGCACGGATCTCAAGTCCTCCACCTATCCGGCCTGCCCCTAAAATTCTCCGAACCCATGCACAACGAATGCGTCTGGTTCAACCCCCAACTTTCTTTCCTCCCCCATGTCCGGTCCCTCACCATCACCGCCTTCGACGGATCGCCCGTCTCCGGCAATACGTCAACCCAAAAGCCTCTGAAACCTTGGTGCATACGTTTGTCACGTAACGGATGGCCTATTGCAACGCCCTCCTCGCCGATGTCGGCTCCACCCCAATCCACCAAATCCAGCTAATTCAAAACTCTGCCGCCCGCATACTGACCCGCACCAAGCTTCACTCCCCTATTATCCCAGCCCTTGCCAAACATCAAAAGAAAATAAGAACATAAGAATTAAGAGCAGGAATAGGCCATTCGGCCCTTCCAGCATGCTTCGCCATTCAATAAGATCATGGCTGATCTTCTCACCCAGTCTGATTACCCGCGCTATCACCATATTCCCAAATCCCTCTATTTTTCAAAAATCTATCAGTCTCAGACTTGAAAATGTTCAAAGATTGAGCATCTACAGCCTTCTGGGGTAGTGATTTCCATAACTTCGCTAACCTCCGAGTGACGAAATGCTTCATCACCACTGTTCTAACAGGCTGACCCTTAATGTTGAGACGGCGTTCCTTGGTTACAGATTCTACTACCAGGGGAAACAGTCCCTTAGTGTCTCATTTACGTAGCCCTTTAAGAAACTTGTACGTTGCAATAAGATGCCCCCTAATTCTTCTGTACTCCAGAGAATACAGGCATAGTTTATTCAACCTATCCAAATAGGTCAGTCCCCTCATCGCAGGAACTAACCTAGTGAATCTACGCTGAATCTAAGGCAATTATCTCATTTTTTAAATAACGAGACTAAAACTGCAAACAATCGGCTCCCTGTCCCTGGGAGGATCGACTTCAAGTTCCTCACACAGTTTTCAAGTCTCCCTCCATTCCTCTGCACCCCCTACATTTCTGATATCCTCTCCCCCCAACCCAGCACCCGCTGCCTTCGCTACGGGTCTGGCTACCTCCATGTCCCTGAATACGCCGTGTCCCCTTTCCTCCCATCTACAACATAATGGGTCTGTCTCGTGCGGCGTTCCTCAGGATTCTATCCATCATCCCCTCCTCTTCACAATCTGTGTGATCCTCTCAGTGGCATCATCCGCAGACATGAGGTAAATTTCGAAATTGATGCGGATGGCACCCAACACTTCCTTTCGAATTCCACCCTCGACTCTGGGACTACTGCAGTTTTGACTGTGTGTCTATCTGACACTGAGTCGTGCACGAGGGATAACTTCCTCCAACTAAACATCAACAAGGTGGAGGCCCTCCTGGTGGGCCCAGGTCAGCGACTCCGCAAATGAGTCTCTTACAACTTCAGCGTTCAAGGCTGCTCTATCCAACTCTGGAAGTCAGCCAGGAATCAGGGCGTCTTGTTTGACACTGAACAGTCCTTTCTCCCCCATATCCACGCCATGACCGGCAAAGCCGTCCACCATCTCCGTAACATTGCCAGAGTCCGCCTTTGCCTTCCCCTTCCCCCATTCTGCTGAAACATTCATTCTTGCATTCATTCCATCTAGGATTGATTAAATGAATTCCCTCCTTGTTGGCCTACCCAGCACCTCACTTCAAGAACCGCAGGTTATTCAGAATTCTGCAGCTCGTGTATTCTCCCGCACTAGACGCCGCGACCACATCACTCCCACCCTTGCCAGTATGCTATAGCTCAACATCGCCCTGAGTATCGAATTCAAGATCCTCGTCCTCACCTTCAAGGCCATTCAGAGATTTGCCCCGTCTCTCTTACCTACTGTCTTATTATTAGACCGTCCCCTCCGTTCAGCAGACTCAGGCCTGCGTCTTCCGCCATAACTACGATCCCTCGGTGGCTGGGCTTTCAGCCTCTCAGCTCCCACAATGTGGAATTCCATCCCGCAGCAGTTCCTCCCTTTCGTCCTTCAAAGCCTATCTCAAGACCTTCCGCTTCGACCCAGAATTATACTCTACTCTTAACTCTTCCCCTTCTCCTACTCCCCTTCCCTTTCCACCCACTCCGACTACCCACAATGCTCGGGTCGCGACCTAATTGTTCAGCGACTTGGAACGTCCTCCCGACGTGAAAGACGCTATATCAATGTAATTGTGTTGTTGTTGTTTCGTATAAGTGAGAATGCGGGCGGCATAATTTGGGGTAAGATTGATTTATTCAATTGTGTTGTAGGGGTGATCGGCGAGATGGGCATTCGAATAGTATACCCATTCGGTGACAAAGGTTTTCCGCAGCTGTTGGGATGAGATATTGGCACAGACGTTCGATGCATTGGAGATGGAAGAATGCGGTGCTCGGGTTGGGGAGGTGGGCGATGTGGGCTAGGAGGGATGAATCATGGGTCGAATGTGACGCCTATGTTGAGTACATATTCAGAGAATTTTAGGGGCAGGTAGGGTAGGTTGAGTATGTGTGAGCCGTGTGATTGAAGACATCGACAAGATCCAAAATGTATGGAAGCCATTCGGCCCATCGAGTCCATACCGACTGTTTAAAAAGAGCAATTTAACGTCAATCACACTCCCGGCTCTCTCTCCATAACCCAAAAACTCGAACTACCCAAAATAACATTCCTCTCGCTTTTATAACTAGGTATCGAATCGGCCTCCATCAGGCAATGCATTCCGGATTCGAACAATTAGCTTAGTCACCAAATTTCACCTCAATTCCCATATGCTTCTTTTTAGAAACTATTTAAAACTTATCACTAGACTTTCACTGGTTACCTTTTCGAATCCCCTCACGATTTTGAAAACCTCTATTGGGTCTGCTCGTACCCTTCTTTGTTCCAGTGAGAATAAAGCTCGCCTCTCCAACCTTTACTCATAACCAATTTTCCTCATCTCTCGTAGAAACCGAGTAAATTTCATCCGCACACTTTCCAATGCCGTAACGTAGTTCCTGAAGTGTAGTGCTGATAAATGAACACATTACTCCAGACGAGTCCTAACCAGCGGTTTATGTATTCTATGTCCCTTTTTACGAAAAGCTAGTATCGTGCAAGCTTGTTAAACACACTTAATAACCTGCCCTGCCACATTCATAGATTAATTACATCAACCTCCATATTTCTCCGTTTCTTCACTCCCCACCCCAACAATTGTACTAGCAACCTAAATTGCCTTTCCTCATTCTTCCTCCCAAGATGCATTACATCACATTTCTTCGCATTAAACATCATCTGCCATGTGCCTACCGATTTTCACCTTTCTCTCATTGTCCGCTTACAGTCTGTAAGCGGACAATGAGCTTCCTCATTATTTACTAATTTGATCGTTTATATTTCTTAAAAAGAGCAGCGTTTCAAATCCCGATCCCTAGGGAATACCACCGTACACTAATCTCCATTCAGGAAACCAACCGTGAACAGTAACTACCTACTTAACTTATCCATCCGGCGTGGACGCCTTTGGGTGACTTTTGGGGTATTGTTGTTAATTTCTCTCTCCCAGACAGTTCCGGATCACTTTAATATCGTAGGATTAGATAGTCCTTAGAATTCTGATGCTTTTTTACATATGTCTCTTATAACTCGTTCATTTTTCCTTCCGTATCCAAGGTTGGGAATGATTTAGGTCAAGTTCACAGAAAGAGTGGACTACCCCCTTGCACTTAAACTCGTGTTCACCAGGGACCTTTGCGTCTCGGATATCAGCATCACTGACGAGGCCATCTGCAACCACCAATTCATCTCCTTCAACTCCTCTAAACCTCTCCACTCTACCCCCAAACCTACCATCTTCTACCTCTCGTGGACGGAGATTCCCCACAAAAACATTCTCCACTGTCTTCGAGTCCTCCGAAATCCTTGAATCTGGCCCACCTCCTGCACTAAACTATCTACCGCACTCACCGTTCTCAACCACACCCTCTACACCACATTCAACACACATGCCCCCCTCACTTCCCGAACTGCCTCCTGCTCCCGAAACTCACCCTGATTCATCATCCACCGTTCGTCCATCAAGCGCCAGGTAGGGCCGCTGAACGGTCCACCTGCATATCTGGCTGGACGGCACATCTTCCTATCGCTCTGCCTTATCCTCCGCTTAATTCTCCTTGTACACCAAGATAATGCTGGAGGCGAAGGACAAATCCCGTCTTCTCTACTCTACCAAAACCATCTGATCTGTCCACCTCGTGTCACCTCGCAGATCCTCTCCTCCAATTCCCGCAAGGAAATCCAGCAAGGAAATGCTGGATTTCCTCGTGACCAAAATAAAGGCTCTGCGGTCACTGTCCTCCCAACCTCCACCCCTGCCCACCTCCTCCACAACCGGTCTCCTACACATCCCTCACTCCACACTTTCGACCGCATCTCCCCATCTTCCGTCATTGACAGGATCTGCTCCATGAAGCTCACCAACTGGTAGATTCCATCCCCACCCCTCTCCTCATCACCCAGCTCCATCTTCTAGCTTCTCCGATCACCAACACTATCAAACTGTCCGTCTTGCCTGCGACTGGTCCAACCCACCATCAAAAACGTCAACATCATCCTTTTCTTAAAAAATACTTCCCTCGGTACATCGATGCGTCGCAGGTATAAAGCTACCGGCCAATCTCCAACCTTCCCGTCCTTTCCAAGGTCCTTCAAAAAATCGTTGCTGCCACCTCCGCTTTATTCTCACTAAACATTCACCAGTCTAACCCGTCCAATCGGGTTTCCGTGCCTCCCACAGCACGTAAACTGCCCTGGTCACGGTCACAAACGATATCCTGTCCATTTGAAACCTGATCGCCCTCTGCCTATTCGTCCTCCTCAACCCATCGTGGACTACGCTGTCCTACTCCAAACACCTCTCCTCTCTACTCAACCTGCAAGAATCTGTCCTCGAATGGATCCGTTCCTAGCTCTCCCACCATCTTCACTTCGTCTCCTCCTATGGGTTTTCCTCCAGCCCCCGCACGGTCACATGTAGCGTCCCCCGGGTCACTGTCTTTGGCCTCCTGCTCTTCAGCTTCTAAACTCTCTCCCTCGGAGCCATCTTCCGCAGGTTTTCGGGCTTTCAGCGTCACTGCTCCTACAATATGCAAGTCCATCCTGACGCCCCTCGGCGTCGCTTCCTCCTTTGTCACCATCAAGGCTGGTATCAATTCCTTTCTCTTCGACCGCGCCTTCGGCTGCCCTTACTAACTTTCCCACTCTCCCACTCTCCTTCCCCTGCTCCGACCCGCCCCCCTCTCGGTCGGTTCCCGACCTGACTGATCATCGCTTTTGGATGTCCTCCCGACGTAACACGCGCCATACAAGTGCATTTTTATTATGGATCGTTGATTGCCTTCTTATCTTTCCCTGCATCCCTGACCTTTATTTGTTTCTAATAACGTCATTAAAAATATTGAATTTAACAATCAAATATTTTTGTCAATACCTGTGAAAGTTCCGCTCATCCACACAGAGATTGCAATGACAACCAGAATTACAAGTAGCCATACAATGAAAACATTGTTGTTTTGGCAACATCTGCAACGTCGAAATCCTTTTTCATTCTCTGGAAAAACAATGATTTAAAAATGAAAGCTTATAGACAGGCTGGATCAACTGCATCAATGTCAATCATGATGAAGAATAATTTATTGTTTCATGTTACCGTTTTTCAATAGTTAGAATAGAGAATGTTACGACTGCAACATTACATTTGCAAAGCGGCTTCATTTTCTCACATCGGTAGGGGGGAAACTTCTAGAGACTATAATCAGGGACAAGATAGATCTTCACTTAGAAATGTATAGGTTAATGCTAAAGGCAAAAACATATCTGACGAATCTGATAGAATTTTCCGTGAGATAACCAAATGGGTGGAAGAGGGTGTTGCAGTTTATGTATTTTATATGGACTTTCAAAGGACATTTGTCAAAGTGCCATATGAATGGCATGTGAAGCAATTAGCTGCCCGAGGCATTAAATGGACAGTGGCAGCATGGATTCATAACTGGCTCGGAGACAACAAGCATAGTGTTGTGGTGAACGACTGTTTTTCTGACTGTAAGTACATGTTCATTGTCGTCGCTCGGGGATCGGTATTGGCACCAATCTTGACCAATACCAAGATCTGTGCTTGGGTATACGGAGTACAATTTCCAAGTTTGCAGATAATGTAAAGTTAGTAAAAAATTTAAGAGTGAGGAGGATTTTAGCAATCTGCAAGAAGATATAGACCGAATGGTAAACTGAGCAAATGAAGCCCAGATGAAGATGAATTATTTCCAGCTGTAGTTTACTGTAGAGAAATGTAAATTGATGCATTTTGGTGTGATAAATGAGAGGAGTAAATATAGGCTAGATAGTACAACGAATGAACAGAGAGACCCGTAGATTTGTGCAGATAAATAGATGAAGGTGGCTCTTAAAAAAAGCATACGGGATACTAGGCATTATAACTAGTGGCATATAGTACAAAAGTCAGAAATATTAAACTTTGGATAGGCTTCAGCTGGATTAGGCTACTGTGTACAATTCTAGTGACCACACTATAGGAACGATGTTATGGCATTGGAAAGGGTGCAGAGAACATTTACTAGGATGGTAACAGGAATGAGGAACTTCAGTTATGAGGAAAGGATAGCGAGGCAAGGTTTATTCTCATTGGAAAAGAGAAGAATGCGAGGATAACTAATAGAAGTGTTTAAGATCATGAGTGGATTCGACAGAGTAGATAGAGAACAAATTTCCACTGGTGGGATTATCAGTGACTCGTTCTCACAGATTTAATATAGGTTAAAAATCATGCAGAGGGGAGGAGAAATATTTTCACTCAGCGCGTTGTTCGAATCTGGAATGCATTGCGTGAAAAGCGCTATAAAAGTTCAATTTGGTAGTCGTTTCTATTTTACTGCTCCACTGGGACTTCATTCTTGACGTCGCTTCTCTCAATATTATCAGAAAAACTTCCTCACATTAGCTAAACTATCCTAATCCTATTTTCTGCTGACCTCTGAGCACCTCTTTATCTCATATGCATTTAGTGGCAAGTTTGCAAACACGGCATTTTGTAAAGGACGTCTTTAGCTTGTCATTCAGCGATAGTAATGGAGTCTCTCTACACTATTCATTTACACATTTATCTGGGTGCTTTTATCAGTGATATGGTCAACAAAGCCGAAAACGTCGTGTATGTGTTTCTCCTTTGCTGCCTGGATTATTCTACGCAGAGCTTGTCGGTGGCACCAGCTGCTGTTTTCAACAAAGTCAGCTCATTTTGCCCTGAAGAACCCAACTACATACAAGCTTACCCGGAACCCAGTTCTAGCAAGGATCCAGTGACACTCTAACAACGAACAGACCAATTTCAATACCTTGTTTTATAGATCAAATTACTTTACTTACTGGCATCAGTCTACCACTCCGACAGTCTCGCACCTCAATACGCCATCGGGCCACTCCACTCAGTTGGCATCGGCCTGATAATTGTCCCCGGCACCCTTTACTGCACATTTGGAGATTGCACCGACAGCTATTAAATCATGCAACAAAGTTGCATTTAAATGGCGCCATTTACGCCTCGTCTACATTCCTACAGGAGGTTCAGGGACCGTATCTCCCTCATTCTCACTTGACTCAATTTGCTTCCCATCACATGAAGGATATAGTTAATGATCTTGGTCTTCATGTTCAAAACACTCCTTGGCCCTGTTCGCCCCAAACTCTGAAACCACTTACCAATCTACCCACTCACTCCGCTCAGGGGCATTGTTACTTCTTCATGTCCCCCGCCTCGCTCGCCCACCATTGGCAGGCAAGCCTTCAGCCACTCTGCATTCACCCCAACCCCCACAACAGATGAAACGCCGCCTTCATTCTCTCCGCCTCGCCACATCCGTAGACTGCTTGACACGCCACCTTAACGCCCTCTTATTCGACTGTGCTTTCGATCCACTTACTGCCCTCCACCAACCACACTCTGCGGTCCCTAGCCCTAATTGTGGTCCGAAGTTCGCTGAGGCCAGTGTCTTAGGGTGACTAGATTACTTTAAATGATAGAATCATAGAATCGTAAAATCATAGAAACATAGAAACATAGAATCATAGAATCATAGAATCATAGAATCATAGAATCATAGAATCATAGAATCATAGAATCATAGAAACATAGAATCATAGAATCATAGAATCATAGAACCATAGAATCATAAAACCATTGAAGCATACACTAATAGAATCATAGAATCATAGAATCATAGAATCATAGAATCATAGAATCAAAGTATCATAGATTCACAGAATCATTTAATCCCACTCCCCATCTCTCTCTACATAAATGCGCTAACCCGTTCTCCCCAAATAAATGTTTAACTTTCTTTGAACACTTGTCATCGAATCGGCTTCCACAACCTTTTAAGGTAGTTCAGGTAGGACGTGAACCCAAGTCCTGTTCATTAATATAAATTAGAAAGGCCAGTCTTCCCGATATCGACCCATGGAGGACGACACTGTACATTTCCCTCCGGTCAGAAATAGAGACGTTCACCCCCCCCTCTCTGCTTTATGTCTCCCAGCCAGCTCTGGACCCATGCTGCCAATATCCCTTTAACACCGTGGTGTTTTATTGTACTTATATGCGTTTTATGTGGAACTTTGTGAAATATCTTTTGAAAGTCCATATAAATTACATCACATGCACTATCCTCCCTTCTTCCAAAGTAAAGATCTATCCTGTCCATAATTATCGTCTCTAGAAGGTTTCACACTGCTGATACTACACTGACTGCCCTGTAGCTTCCTGGTTTGTCATTCTGCTCCTTTTTGTGCATGGGAGTAACGTTAGTAAATTTCTAGTCCTCTGGCACTAACACTGTGCCCAAGGAACAATGCAACATTGCGGCCAGAGCCTCTGCTATTTGATCCCGTACTTCGCCTAGTAACCTAGGTTGCATCCCTTATATACCAATATAAGGGTGAGAGTGCGTGAGAGGGAGGAAGGAGAGACGGGGGAGAAGGATCCCAAAATACATCAACACCAACACGACTACCCACAGCCATCAGATCGCAAACAACTCTGACTTCCCCCAAGTCACTAAACTTCCTCAATTCCCTAAACTCAACATCTTACACCTCCAAACTTTTCTCAGCTCCAAACATTTCTCACTTCCTCCACAGCACATACTACACGCTCACCAATTAACCACCACAAGGCGCACACCCGCCAAGTCCTCAACTGTCAGCAGAACGCACCACCACCACAACAACAAAAAATAATGTAGCGCCTTTCATTTCGGGAGGACATACCAAGGCACTAAACAGATAGGGCGAGACCAGAGCGAGGGAGGGGGGGATGGATTGGTGCAAGGGCGGAGGGAAGCAGCGTAGGAAATGGGGGAAGATTAGGTGGGCAGTAAAAGGCACGATCGAGCAGGCGATTCTTGAGATAGGACTTGAATGGGGAAAGTGGAAGCGAGGCGAAGGCATAGGTGGATCGATTTCCAGGGTTTTGGGGGAATCACAGCCACCGATGATAGGGCATTTCTGGCGGTGGACGTGGAGCGGGCTGATAGGGAGACTATCTGAACGCAGGGGACAGGCAGACTGATAGGGAGACAGCCGGTCGGATAGATAGTGGGGAAAGGCGGTGAATGACCGTGAAGGTGAGGACGATGATATTGAACTTACCCCACCTTGCCTTCACCTATCACCACCCCACCACTTGCCCACAGCCCTCACGTCCTATGTAGCGCTCACCTTCCACATATCACTCACATTCAACAAATTCCTCCAATCTCTCACAGCCTTCATCTCATACACAACAGCGTCCATGCTCATTTGCGTTATCCCCTTTCATCAGTCAGTACCCCACAGCTCTCACTTCGGCACAGCAACCAAATATCCAAACAACTGCACCCACATCGCTCGCACTACTTCCTTCACCATGCCACTTCCCTCACCCTGACAGAGCAGTCACACACCCCGCCACGCACACCACTCAAACAAACCACAAACCTCACCTCAATGTAGCTCCCAACTCCCAACAGCATTCACCGATGCACAGTACACAGTTCCCCACCATACAGCTCCCCAAATTAAAGACGTGCACTTTCATTGCCTCCGCACATCCCTTAAATTTCACATAGTCCTCACCCCTACTTCCGTGCACTTCCAGTGTTTGCATCACGTGCTGCGGTGAGATGCTCCTCAATTCCTCTATAGCAAATTGAAATAAAATAAAGGGAAGGTTAATGTATCTTTCATTCTCCATATTCATTGAGCTTTACTATTAATAATAATAACCCTTTCACATCCAAGAGAGTTTCGCCACGATATAAAAGCAACCGCACACAAATCGATCAGCCATCACTTACACCACAGACCTCAAACACTACTATAAGACCACGCACTCCCCCCACAAACCCAGACCGTTATCCCCCACATCAAGAACCCTCAAAACCTAAAGCCTTCAACAACCGCATATCCCTGATTTCCTCACTGCCCTCAGCATACATCCGCAGTCAGCACCCATCTCTCTCAAATCGCCACATTCATCACATCCCACATGTTAGGTAGTCCTAACCCTGGTGGGTTAGGACTACCTAACCCATCAGGTAACACACCTCACCACATCACTCATATCACACAACCATCACAGTCACTGCACAGATTATATCCCCACATCCCTCACATGCGCAACAGTTTTTTCCCCACACAGAGCTCACCAACTCCATACCCGTAACACATCGCACCCCTCATCCCCAAACAGCGATCACCACAATAGCATCCCTTATCTCGCATTGCCCTCATCGCTACCTCAGTGATAAGCGAAAAGCCACAATCACCTCCGCAGGCCTCACCTGTGACCTTCGTCTCCATTGCTTCAAATTTTTGGTGCAAAAATTGTATAAGTGATTGTTCTTGCTGTTCCAGTTTTTCCGCCATGATGCTCCGACATTCCTCTGTAGCAAATTGCAGGTAACATAAACGTAAGGTCAATGTATCTTTCATTCTACAAACACATTGAGCTTTACTAATAATAATAGTATCCCTTTCACTTCTAAGAGATTTTCAGAACGATGTACAAACAACCGCACTCACATCGCTCCCCTCCCACTCAGCTACCATTTCCAACTCAGCCTTCAACCACAGTTGTAAGACCACGCACTCCCCCTCCACACCCAACCCAATCCGTAATCCCACACTTCAAGAACCCTCAAAACTAAAACCCTCAACAACCACTTAGCCATCCTTTCCCTCACTGCCCTCAGCATATATCCGCAGTCACCAACTATCTCTCTCACATTCTTCACTAATAATTATAATAACCGTTTCATTTGATATAGTACTTTTCACGTCGTCTAGACGCCACAGAGCGCTACACAGCTTTGTCCAAAAACAAATACACCCATATCGCTCACTTCCTACTGAGCCATTACAGCTCTATTTATCTCCACATCCCCCAAATGCGCAACAGCCCACTCCCCGACACATAGCTCACCAACCCCATACCTCTAGTATCTCACACCCGTCATCCCCACACAGCGATCACTATCACAACATCCCTTATACATCACAACCCTCACCTCCACCTCAGTCATCAATCGGAAGCCGTCACCACCCTCGCAGGACTCACCTGTGATCTGCGTCTTCATTGTTTCAAATTCCTGGTGCACACATTTTCTAAATGATTGTTCTTGCTGTGCCAGGTTTTGCGCCACATTATCCGGCGAGATGCTCCACACTTCCTCTATTGAACATTGCAGGCAAAGCAAAGGGAACGTTAGTCTACATTTCATTCTCCAAACATATTGGGCTGTAATAATACTGATAATAATAACCCTTTCATTTGACATATTGCTCTTCACGTCTTATAGATGTCTCAGAGTGCTTCACAGCTATGTCCAAACACCTATACTCTCATCGCTCATCTCCCACTCAGCCACCACTGCCGCCGTCAGCCTCAACCGCAACTATCAGACCACACACTCAACCCCCCAATCTACCCCAAAAGCCAATTACCCCAGGCTGTTACACTACACAGAGCCTGGAACACACCAATAATCCTCTGCACCTACAGGGTGAGGGTGTTGGGGATGGTCGAGGTAGGGTGAAGGGGGAGGGGAGTGGGAGTTAGTGGGGCAGCCGATGGCGAGGTTGAAGTGAAAGTTCTTGAGACCTGCATTGAAGGCGGAAAGGAAGGAAGGAAGGCGGATTGAGTTCCCCAATGTGGGAAGAGAGAAGCGGTGGACGGCCTAAACCAGCAGTTGAGGCCTATGAGAGAGTTGTTTTCTGTGGTTTATCAACATTTGGAATAATGTCTAAAGCAGTGGCCAGCCCACAACAGGAGTTTGGTGGATCCCTCTTATCAGATTAATCTGATTCTGTCTCTCAACTCGTGGTCTGAAAATGTGACTAGATTTTCCGCTCATTATTGGACTGACGCTCCATAGGGAAACAGTATTTTTCTATTCATGTTCAGAAGAATCATGGTTAATGCAATGCTGTATCACAACCGGGGCATAATACATAGTGCAATGGTTGTTGCGGTGCGATCCATCTAGCTCCAGATTTGTGAAACTTGCCGCCATCACTCTTCATCCTCCAACTTGACTCTGATTTGCTATCAAATTTGACAGTCGGGGATTGCTGCCAAAGTGGGGAGGGCTGCATGTTACGTTGTCTGCGCTTTCAGTCAGTACGCTATCGGTAAAATCACATTTCATTTTGGTATCCGTTCGCCTGACTGGCCAAAAAGCTAATCCGACCTCAAACGAATTGAGGTTTCCTGACCCCCGAAACCTCACTGTCTCCATCACTGCCTCCGTCTGATTATGTGGGCTTTGCTTCACTTAGTTAAAATTCTGCATCTCAATATATCATTGCTCTTCCGAAAAGGATGTGCATCCCCCTATTAAACCAATACTTTATTAGCAGTGAATCCTCAATATCAGTTCAGCGATAGTGTGAATCCCATCAGCAATGAGGCACTCCAAAATGTCTGAAAATCGGCTGTCTTTTACCAATGTCTTGACTGATTTTTCGAAAGGTCTATGTGTGCTCTACAGAGTGGTGTCGTATTGCTGGGATTTTTCTGTCTTATTGGGAATCACTGGTTTGCAGAAATCATACAATTGGGATTATTGTTTAATTATCTCACATAACGAGATATCAAATTTAAATACCGTCTCCTCAGTGAATACAGAATTGTTGTTGTTGTAACCAAGGCCTCCAGACCTCAGCACCGTGATCGCTTCAATCGTTGAAATTGCAGGCAATGACTTTCCTGGCATTGGATAGTGGTTCGTTTTATCGCAGGTAACGCTATGTGATCCCTGCTTTCCTATGGTGCATTTAGACATGCATTTTTGGTGCCATAGATAGCCAATCAACTCTCACCTTAAAACCGTCGTCTTCTCTGCGAAATCTCTTCATCAGCCGACCACCCTTCACCCAGAGCATTAGTACGTCCTGGTTATGTACAATGAGCAATAAAACTTCAATTTGTTGTTACCATTTACATACCTGCATTAGAGTTCTCGGTCGGAGTCATCACCGGTTGTAGGCTACTCTGCAGGAACTTATTTTTTATTGTCTCCAAAGAGGTGGTCACGAACGTCGCCAAAACTAGAAGCATTCAGATATAGTATCAATTATAGCACAGAACATGATTCATTCAATTGTCCCTGTTGTGCTGCTCACTCTCCAATGGATCTATCACGATTGAATAGTCATACTAATATTGATATTGCGCTTTTCGCGTCTTAGTAACGTCTCAAATCAATTCACATAACATAGTATCAAGCGAATTGACTGTATATTTGGTGGCGAAACTCTGCTGCCAATTACGCACAGTAGTGTCGCTACACACAGCCGTGGATTGAAATGACCAATGTCTATTTGTTTTCTATGGATGTATTAGTATTAGTAGTGTGTGTGGAGTAAGGAAACTTGTCCAAGTTTTAGCACTGATTTGGCTGGATTCGAATAATGCATTCACGCTATTAATGCGAGTGCTCTAACCACTGTGGTACTGGATTTCCACAAGTTTAGTAATAATCCTTTCATTTTGATATAGCGCTCTTCACATCTTATCGACGTCCAGACGCGCTGCATATTATATATTGCAGACTGGATTGACTGTATATTGGTTGGTAAAATATTTGAAATTAGATTCTGGGTTCATCCTTAGCAACCCATTGTAAAATACATTGTAAATATATAAGACAAGACTGAACATAGTCTCAACCGTCAGTAACAGCAGTTTAATGGAACAATGTGGAAGCTTTCTGTAATCGTGTTCCTGTGTTAGGAATATATTCATGAATTATTGAGATTTGCAAGACTAGATTCTTTTTTGACATATTGATATTTCATCAGCTTGTCCACAAGATCTGTCCTGCAACCCCGTAACTTGTCCTAGATTTGTTAGGTACCGGATGGCATAAAACGTATCGACATTCGCACTTCGAAAACATGTCTAGCAACAGGATAAGGTGAGCTGCAACTGTGTAAGCAATGAATGAATTGCATTATGTCCATGTTTACTAATAAAGCATCAAAGCCTATGTTTACTGGCAGCAGACCAATATGTTCATTCCACCGCATCGCTGCAGGAGTCAGAGGAATTATTTATCGTGGTTCTTTGTTCAGAATCCTGCTGACACTGGGGTTGAGAGAAACCCCAGTGCTGTAGACTGGCTGGTTTTGTTACACCTTTGCCATTGTAGTCAATAAAAGTTTGGAGGCAATCTGGAATAGCCTTATCTTTTGCGACAGGTTTGGTTTGAATTAACCTCAGTGATTCTGGGTAAAACCACACAAACCTTTTGCATAAATTCAGATGGCAGAGAGTATTCCCTACTCTCCCATTGCATATTCTGCCATAATTATGGATGCTGATATCTAAATCATTGTCAGTCTTCTTACTACTGGTGGCAACGAATAGCGAGAGTTCAACCAATACCCAGACATTAGGTAAAATAATGTGTGCAACGTGAAAGGAACTAGTTTGTAAATTCCTACAGAGTCTACTCTAGGGGTGGAAGACTTTAGCTGTGAGATCACGGCCTTTCATTGCAAAGTCCACTAGCTCATATGTTAGAGTACCAGCCTTGCAAGCATGAGATGTCGGCTAAACCGAAGCAAGGTGCAAACTTACGTAAGTCTCATTACGCCACAAGCATAACAAAAGCAGCATACTGTGTTACAATTAATACATCAGTGTTTGCGGGACACTGCTGTGTGCAAATAACTGCCGTACTTCGCCCACAAATTAAGTGAGATATTTAGGAGACATCAAAAGCGCAATATCACATGCAAGAATTATTATCATTTGATATCCCCGTGACTGTTTGTCAACTGTTCATCACACATTTCCAATTTATAGTGGGCATCACAAATCCATTTTGCAAAATGATATCGCTAGCTAAATGTGCCCATCAATCGTTATCTGCGGTGTAGTTGAGGACTTTTGTGAAAGCGAGAAATACATACCGATTCTCCACAAAAAGTGCTGTCAGTATCCAACATTGCGTCACCAGAACATTGGTTCACTTGAGGAGCATGTTTATAATATTCATAGTTGATAACCTCACCTTTACCAGAAACTGCACAATTGGGTTGGATTTCTATTTCCTGTGACGTCCTGTAAATATAATCCACAAATTTCCTGGCCATGCTAGCAAAGTTAGGATTTAGTTGACTTTCCGATTGCAGTTCCATGTCGTTCGTCGCCTTTGCGATTATTGGGCTCTCAAACATAAAGGCCTTCAATTTGTAGAAGTGCTTCCTGATGCGGTTTCTTGGCAGGTTAAACTCGACAGCTCTCTTGCTCACACCTAGGGACGAAAGAATATTCCACATAGATGTAATCGATTGGCTGTCAGGAACAGCATGGTTCAATGTGCATGAGAAATCTGGACATGTTCAAGTATCACCAAACCAACAAATACCGAAGGATGGATGGACGGTAGTCCAGGGTACTTATGGAGACAATGCATGGCATTGGTGCAACTCGAACAGAAAGAAAAAGACTCAAAATATTACATTGTTCACCAAGCAGCGGTCGTTACTCCCGAAGGGCGACACTACTAAATCTGACAACGATAGACCATTTAGTATGATCTCAAAGTAAGAAAATAGAGTATTATCAGAAAGTAACAACATTGTGTCCAAACAAAACATTATTCATTGACGGCCAACTGAGATTCAGACATAGACCAAGTATCAAACGTTTGTTGAGGAGTTAATAGCCAAAATGTTTCGTCGGCAGCCGTATGATTTCGTACATTCAGACTTTTAAGGGGCTTTGAACAGAGCTCCTAATGAAATATTCTTCTATGAACAATTGTCACTGAGTAGTAAGACATGGACCTGGATTTATAGGGAAATCAGTCCAAATATTAAAAGTTACTAATCAAGATGTGGATCTGCATGTAATGTATATTTGAAGGCATGGTTTCCAACAGAATACATATGTTTCAGTTTTCACCTAGTTGAGTTAGTTAATTCATCGCTGTTGATATCAATTCACGGTGCAGTATATTCTGCGATGCGCTTTCAGACTTGCAGAATACGTGAAAAGCGCTATACCAAATGAAAAGTTTATTATTGTTATCATGATCAATAATTAGAGACGTTTGTAAATTTTAAAGAATTGTCTAATCGTTACAAAGGGCTTGAAAATCTAAAACCAGAGCAAAACGTTAGATGAAGCAATAATACTTCCTTGATCAAGTGCAGTTTCATTACACGAAGTCAGGAAATTTAGGGAATCTTTTCTTTTCTCGTAGTGTAATGAATGGATTCGTGGATGATTTACACCCTGATATTGGACTCATTAATAAATGCTTTGTTCGTTTCAAAGGTGGACGCTACGGTGTCGAATCGAGAAATATGGTATCAGATGTGAATCACTGTTGTGATCCAATGAATCCCGACCACACCTTTCCGCTTGAATATTAAACTGGGGAGACCAATAGCTCAGCGGTTGGAGTTCTCACATTGCTAGTGAGTCATCAAGGTTCAGTTCTTTTTCAGGTTAAATTCCAGGCAGCAAGAAACCTTCAACAAGTTTCTTTTATCCATACTCTAATAAGAATCCTCGACCAATAGTATAATTTCAAATGCACAATTGTTTCTGTGACATTGCTATGAGAAATTTGGCTAGGTTTCGCCTACAAATGGAATCAATTGACATTGAAGTCTATTTTATGAGGTGCTTGTAGACACCCAAAATACGTGCTATGTCAAGTGCAATACTTGCTGTTATTATTAACAACATGATAGTTTCAAAAACTTGGAGCCCACGAATACACAATACTCCAACATTGGCCAAGAAAGCACAAGTGCTACAGTTTCCCTTTCCCAATGTAACGGATGAGCTTGTTACCTTTCTTCAAAGTCAGTGCATTCTCCAAATATTCATCCACGGTCACTTGTTGTCCATTAATGAACAGCCCAGAATTGAAATCCTGAAGAGCCCAGATGAAGAAACGTGCAATGATGGAGGGATCCCCACTGCACAACTTGTCAATCTTAGATTTAATAAGATCTGTGTTTTCGCTGAGATATGGTGAAGGAAGTAAAGAATTCAAAGGCTTGCAGCTAATTCAGGATTAACAGGAAATGTAATATATCAATGCATTTTGTTGTTGTACCTGTGTCACTGCGAGATATTTTCATTACATAACGTAGCAAATTAGTTGAGTTACGCAACACTTAAAAAAAATATTAACGGTAACTATCGTTGCATTTACACTCATTTTACATTGTTTTCATGCATGAACCTTAGACACACTAGTCTCGGAACCATATAGTGGTGGGTTGAAGACCACAAACGGACTCGGAAGCATTATGATTATGCCAATACGTAAGGTCCAATCTGCATGTTCAGGTGGACAAAATAGATCAGCTAGAACTATTTGAAAAGAGAATGGGTATTCTACTTTTGTCCTGGCCAATAATATTCCTCCAACTAAAATTATGTATCATTTCATGTATATTTCATGTGTATTTTATAACATTGTTTTGTGGACCTAGCTGCAACACATTTACCACAAAATATAGTCAATCGAAAATGTGCGTGGAGTCCTGGAGCTGAGTGGTTAGAGCATTGGCCTTGCAACCGAGACACTTGAGTTCGAATCCAAGCATATTGAAGTCTTCGGAAAGTTTCCTTTCTCCACAAGCCTAATAGTAATCTCTCAAGCTAAAACAATAATACGTTAGTTACGCAATCCACGAATTGGTGGAAATTGATGGAGGCAATTGGCCGCATATACATATCCCACAAATATACAATCCATTCAGTTTATAGTATACTTTGGAAATCGCTTTGGCACATCCAGAATATACGTAAAGCTCTGTATCATATTCCAAAAAATATCAAAGGCAAAAATAAACCGCCTATGCAGGATATCCTACAACCACAGACATGATATGGCAATATATCAAACGCAAGCATTATGATTGGTAACTCAAGTTAACTCACTCTTCATGTACCCTAGTTTACACTGGTTATTAAGCAGATTGGAAAGATAGGGAGGTTCGAGCACATGATGTAGTCGGGAAATATTGAAATTGATTCAATACTTTTTGAACCGTGTACTCTGGTACGTATTCGAAAGGTGGGGGTAAGGAATTTTGTATCGGAATTCGAGAGAGCAGCAAAAAGGCAAAGTCGAACCAGGAAGTGACAAGGCTTAGTCTGTTGTTGCGGCCGCTTCGGATGTGATTTACGAATTGTCAAACTTTAAATATGGCACTAGCCAGGGAACCGATATGGGGTTGTAAGAAACCTATGTATGGAACAAGGTGCCAAACTTCCACACAGTGAGTCGGATGGAGCCTTCATCGATGAAAATATGTTCAAACGTGCATTCGTTGAAGGAAGCCAATAAATATGGCTTCCATTTTACTGCCATTCACCTGCGCAAAGTTTACACTCATTCAATAGTTGATGTCCCCAAATCAGCTAACAAGTCACCAGCCCACAGGCAGTCATCGCTTTGGAAGTAGATTTTTGGTGCAATACACAGTTAAATTGAAGTTGATCCCCAAGGCTGCAGATGGCATCCCCAAGAGGGAACATGTATGTGTAGAAAAGACCGGGACCAGGGTTTGCACATTGTGGAACACTGTAGATGGCCGAGCAGAGGGGGGATGCACCATGAGCAGTTAGTGAAGTAGGACCAGATCCAAGAGATTGCAACAGCCATAACATTTCACTTGTAGAGCGCTATTTAAGTCGAGAGGACGACCCAATCCGCTGAACAGACAGGAAAGGGCCTGGGAGAGGGAAAACTGTGGGGTGGAGGGGAGAGGCCAGAGAGAGGTAGGAGTCGAGGGAGAGTTGGGATGGCAGCAAAGGCACGGTCAAATAGGAGGGTCTTGAAATCGGCATTCAAGTAGGAGAGTCAAAGTGACACTGGGATGCAGTTCCAGAGTGTGGAATTAGAGAGGCTGAATGCCCATCCGCTGCTGGTAGGTCGTGTCAGGTGGTAGATACGGAGCATACCGGAGCCCGATGAACAGAGGTGGTGGGGAATTTTATAGTGGGCAGCAGGTCGTTGTGATGGATGGATAGACAAAGCTGGGAAGATAGGAGTGATTTTGCTGCGGAGATTGGTACGGATGAAAACACGAGCTACAGGGTTCTGGAGATGTTGACCTTCTGACGGGAAGACCCAGGATTGCCGACGAGGAGGGAATTTCCGTAGTCGAGCCTTGATTCGATGATTTCGTGGACCAGGCTTTCGGCTGCCTGTGGGTGAGGCAGTGGCAGAGGCTGGCAATGTTTCGAAGTGGGTGGAAGGAAGCTATTGCTCAAGGCATGGATGTGGGGGTGGAAGCACATTTAAGGGTCGAACAAGACGTCCATTTTCCTGAGTCGCTTAAAGGGCGGTGAGTGCCCCTCTGGATGCTAATGGCGTCAGCGACTGAGCTGCAGAGGCGCTGATCCGAGCAGCTCAGGAGGGCTTCAGTGTTGCGGAGACACAACTGGACAATTTTGTTTTTTGTCCAGGGTTCAATGTTAGACAGGCAGTGAGGACGTTAGTGAGAACGTGGAGTTGAGGGTGGAAGCAAAAAGATAGAGTTGGGTGTGATCCGCATGCATTTCAAAATTTACCTCATGTCTGCGAATGATGTCACCGAGAGGATCAAACAGAGTGTGAAGAGAAGGGGATCAAAGACAGAGTACTGAGGAATTCCGCACGAGACAGACCCACTATGTTGGCGATGGAATGAATTGATGTTATGCAGGATGGCTTGATCGAGAGTGTCGAATATGGCAGAGACGTCAAAAAGAATGAAGAGGCAGAGAAAGATCTTGTCACAGAGAGATGACGACATTTGTTCATTTGATGCGCGCTGTCTATGTGATATAGGCAAGGCGTAAACTGGATTAGATTTGTGATAGGCGCCAAATCGTTGATGTAAGTGGGATAGAGAGTATTTGTTTTAGGAAATAACGATGGTGGTTTTCAATAGAAATTGAATAGTACTCGAGGAACGAGATTGCTTGAGTGTGACATTCAAAATTAGGCAAGGGAGTGGGATTTTTTGAAATATGCTCTGTGTGAAGCGGCTCGAGGCAGCAGGTACTGATCTTGATTTTTGTGCTGCTGGGGAAAAGTGAAGCGGGTACGGTTTGGGACAATAACTGAAGGGAACATGCAGTAATAGAAGGAAATCTTGCCGAAGGAGGCGTGGGGCTAGAGGCACATTTTTTGCGGAGTGTGGGGTGGGGATTGTGGGGTGCAGGGGCATAGAAGTCATCCAATTTGCTGTTTTTTATCTTGAAGATAAAGGAGTGGAATACCATATCACAGTTGAAATAATTGTGGAACACGCTCCCTCAAGCCCTACCGATTGCCTGCTTTCCCTCTTTTCAATTAGTATCCGAAACATTTTTGACCGTGGTTACGGCCAACTATCCATCCATATCCTCCTCCACGCTGGCTCTAACATTCACCATTTGCATTCGCATGGAGAGGCTGTCCTGCGTGTAGGTCTCCATATAAGTCCAAGTTATTGTTGTTGAGAATGCCACGCAGCACCTCTAGCTTGTTAAGCCATTGTATAAGTAAATGACTGATCTGTTCTACACGTTGAATTACAAGCTTTTGACAGTTTGATATGTTTTCCTCGCAAAAAACACCTATCAATCTCAATCTTCAAAGCTGGAACATGCTTAAAACTGAGATATGTGAATTTCAACAGAGGCAAGCTGTTTCAAAGACCCTCGAAGTTCGAGCATATTTATCAATGCAGAAATCTGGAAAGGCCATGCATGCCAAATAAGTTATAGTCCTGAATCCAAGCGTACAATAGTAATAAAAATATTTGCGTTTGATATAGCGCTTTTCACATCTAATCGACGTCCCAAAGCGCTTCACAGAAGATACTGCAAACTGAATTGACTATAATTGTACGGGAAACGCTGCAGCCGATTGCGCTCAACAGTGTCCCACGAACAGACGTGGAATTAAAACAAACTATATTTGTTATTCTTTCTTTTTAGATGTATTTCAATAACTACCAATACAGTACCATTGGAAGATTCGACTCAATGGTACTGCAGAATTACAGAAAAACAGGACGATTCACAATGCTCAGGTTAATCAGTTCGTATCAGTGTGTGAACTTTCACAGCACAGACTCGTCGATGTATTCCACTATAAAACAGTATAACCATCTTGAAGCGAATTGAGAACAAAAACACGTGCGTTTATGATAATTGTTGCATTTGGTTGTGATGCGACTAGAGAAATTAAAGTTACTTTTATAATAATCTTTTAATTGTTTATAGTTGCTGATCAGATGTGAAGGAAGTATGAAAGCGCGTCAAAGGACACCACGTAAAATGATTGTCTGTATATGTATAGTCAAATATATGAAACTCAAGTTCTTTGTTAAAGTAATGAGTGAAGGATACGAGATATGTGTGAGATCGAAGCTGTCGATAGGAACCGTGCTGTTGTAGATCAGGAAGTTGCTCAAAAACAAACACAGCGCAAAGATGCATTTGTTGTTCCACTCATTGCCCTGCGGATAAACAGACATACGGCATTACTTAATGTATAATACCGTTGTAAATTTATTGATAGATGTAATTCACGTAAAGCATTTAAATTATTTACAACAACTTCTACCACGCCGAAAACTGCCATTGAACTCCCCCAGACACCTCCTACCACATATTATCCTCTGGTTCATTAATCAGTTGTTGTTCCGTTTGTCTTTTTAATTTCTGAGAATTGAACCTACACTTTCCCACTTCTGACATCATCCTCAACTATGCATTTTGCATGTAGTTCATGCACACAGAATCAATCTGTGATTAGCATTATTGTTCGCTATCTCTGACCTCGACACATCTGACTTCGCTTACTCTTGCTTCTTCGCCGCTCATCTTGCCCACTTCCAGTCGAAACGTTAGCAGTGAGATTTTCATGGTCACAGTTGTCAATACTGTTCTCTCCACCTGTAATCACGGTTCCCTTCTTCCAGATTCTTGATATCCCTTTTGCATTCGATCATTCGAACCGGCTCCATGCTTCTTTTCCCACTGAATTGGTGCTTCCCTACATTGATTCTTACCATCATAGCATTTCCAAGTTTGCTCATCCATTGCTTTCTCCCTTTCACCATCATTCAGAAAATTCCCCGAGGGTTGTAGCCAGCATTCACATCTCTTTAAAATCTATGCGCTCTCTCTCGTCGTTCACATTCGCATACATTCTGTCAACTTCCATATGTATGCTGACCAGGTCCAACTATCTATTTGATTGATTGTTTTCAGGACCACTGCTACTCATTCATGATGTTCTGGATAAGATCAAAGCGACTCATATTCAGTACTATTTTGAAATATATTTAGTGGAGTCGTACTTCATGGCATTATTTAAATTTTCTCTTTCCCGCTCTCCTGATTAAGATTCATGGAAATAAAAGTTATAATTTTAGGCATGATTTCCATGTTGGACTTATCATCAAATATTTTCGTTATCTTAATCCCGTCAATGAAATCAATGGGAGAGTGAAGAGCAAACTATACTGACAAACTGATCTATACATTCCTGGGTACATCCTCCTAAATGTGAACTGCAATCTGTTTTCAATACCTGCAATGTTGCGAACATAAATCTAAACAAGTTTTGTATCAATGTCGCATTTCCCTAATTTGCTTTTGAATCCACTTACCACCCGAACTTCATCCAGATCTTCAGAAACCAGCAGTACTAGGCGGAGGTTACGTTTTGCAGGGTGAGCCATGCACCACATCCAGATACCTTTGGTCCCAACCCGAGCATTGGAAATATCGAAGAAACCTGTATTACCCCAAATAAACACGTTAGATGTAGCGAATAAAGTCGGTTCATCCAGAAGCAACATTAAATGTACATTATATCTCAATATCTACCCTGCCCAAATGATCACTTGCATAGTGTTAAGAAATAATGGAAATGTCCTTTAGTATCAAAACTATTTAAATGAAAATTGCTTCTCCAAATCAGCCGGCACAATACGCTTCGTAGTGCATGCCTTATCAATGTTGGATCGAGCAACGAATACAGGATGGAATTTTTGGGCTGAACAGAGCCGTTCACACGAGTGCAGGTGACCAAACCTGTAAAACATTCTGCAGTTGTGTTCTTATCAGAGTGGAGTAGGTGTCCATGAGGTTTTTACTCAACCACAATGAAATAGACAATAACAACCGCAACAACATTACAGATAGGATCGCATTTCACGTCGGGTTGACGTGTAAACAAAATACCTTTCTCTTTGCCCGCCAATCTTTCCATCAAAAACGAAGTTGCTGAGTTGCTTGGCCCCACATTTGCCACCACTACGACCTGCTGTGTGATCTCGGACAGGATCTTCAATGCCTCAGAATTTACACAGAGCTGACCTGAGGCTCTGCTTTCTATCAGACAAACGGGACAATCTTCTGTCTGGCTGGGCTGGCATCCCTCTGTAGCCATCATGGACTGTGAGCTCCTTCAGTTAGACACGTCGAGACATTTCATTAATCTGTAAAATAACGAAGCCGTTTTATATCAATTAATATAAAAAATCTCTCACTCTCAGCAAATAAAAAAAAGAATAAATTACATTGAAAGTGAAAGAGACATGCCGTGATATTGGAAGAAGTTTAATTTGAGTGAGGGATCACTGCTGTTTGAAATTGGTACTGGATTTATATGGAAGCAACTTGTGTGACGTTGGACGACGTGTGACGTTGGATGTGTGGTGACAACTACTGTTGACAGAAATTTCGTAAGAGACTGGAAGAATTTGCTGAGGCTTCTGATGCTAACAATATTTAATTGCATCAGTTAGTAAATATAGTTTTTGTTGCTTCGTTGATACAGGTCAAGCATTCACATGTTCCCATTGTTGTATCGGTTGCAAACAATTTAATTACATCACTTTCTCATCCATATTTATTTACAATGACTGAATAATGTAACGAAAATAAGGAGCAGAGCTGCTCATGATACAGATGTTTGGGAGAAATTGTATTTCAGGGTCGAACAAGACACCAAGGTTCCTCACTGGATTGGTGAAGTGGATGCTGTTGCTGCCAGTGCATAAACGATGGAGGCTCTAGCACAATACAATAGTAAGACAATAATTAACCAACATAAATATCCATGTATTTGATGTAGCGCTTTTCACATCTTTTCGACTTATCAAAGTGCTTCATATAATGTACTTTAAAGTGAACTGACTCTGTGTTTGTGGGCGAATCGCGGCAGCGAATTGCGCACAGCCGGGTCCCACAAACAGACGAGGGTGGAAATGACCAATTGTTATTGTTGTTGTTTTTTGCAAGGATTATTTTTAGACGTGTAGACTAAAGAAACTTGGCAAAACCTTCTCCCCGATCCGCCTGAATTCGCACAAATTTCTCATACATGTAAGGCGAATGCTCTGACCAGTGCTCCCCTGGAGCTCCACATGATACATGCCTACAGATCACGGAATTTATCCTCTGTGAGTCCGTGCGGTGTGATATGAATAGTCGAAGTTGTTGTTGTTAAGAACATAGGAGCAGCAAAACGTGTGTTTTACACTATTGCCAAATAGTTTAAAACACTCGGGATTTGGAATTATCTGTACTTTCAGATAATTTAATGAGTGCAATTCAAACTGCAACACACAATGATTAAAAACATAATATATTTGCATTGTTTGCTGTTAAAATGTTATGCACAATTTATTGTGGTTTCGCATAATTTAAACACTTAAAATGTAATTGCACTCTATCCATACTATTCATGCTGTAATTTCTGGACTCTGTAGCAGTAAAAGCTAATCAAGAGTCCATGATATCAGAGAATTGTTTCTACTTTTTTATGCTCCTACTCAAAAGCCAGTCTGCTTGTCATCATATTTTTTCATTATGGTATTTGTTCAATTGTTAAATTAATATTATTGTTGAAATTCTTCCTTTGTTGTTTATTGTTGTTGTACCCTATGCCCCCTTTTGTTCGACAGGCTCCTCAACTCCATTCCACCTTTATTTAACATCGATGAATGAAATCCCACTGTTGACTTTAGCATGGCTGGTCTGAGGTTCACACGCTGATCATTCTTCGCATTTTCTGCAGGGGGAAAATACTTTCAACCCTCCATTCCTCTACACAAAACTGGTATTCAATACAGCATGAACAATTGTGGCCAGAGCATGCGTTATTGACTCGCTTCTTCACCCAGTAGTCTAGGGTATCAATGATCTAGACGAGCGCATTGAATACAACGTACGTAACCTCGCGGATGATACTAAACTAGGTGGGAGAGTAAACTGATGCAAAAAGTTTGCAACGGGATATAGATAGGCTACGGGAGCGGGCAAGGAGTTCGCTGGTGGAATTTGATGTGTGGAAGTGTGAACTTATTCACCTAGGTAGTAAAAAGAGAAAAACAGATTATTTTTAAAATAGGAATAGATTAGATAGTGTTAGTGAGGCATTTGGGTGTCCTTGTACACCAGCCGCAAAAAGTTAGTTGGCAGTTACTGCATGCAAACAAATGGCGAACGGCATGTTAGCGTTGATTACAAAAACTGTAGAGCACAAGAGTAGCAAAGTCTTGCTGCAACAGAATAGGAGCTTGGTGAGACCGCACCTACGGAATTGTGTGCAGTTTTCGTCTCCTTATTTAAAAAAGGCATACTTGTCTTAGAGCTATTGCAGCGTAGATTCACTAGGTTACTTCCACGGATGAGTGGACTAACCTATGAGGATAGGTTGAATAAACTAGGGCTGTAGTCTCTAGAGTACAGAAGAATTAGAGAAGATATTATTGAACCAGATAGGATTCTTAAAGGGCTAGATAAAGTAGACAATGAGGGACTGTTTCCCCTGGTAGGAGAATGTAAAACCAGGGGTCATATTCTTAAAATGAAGGGTCAGCTTTCTTGGAATAACTCACAAAGCGTTTAGTTTATTCGTGTAAAGCACAAACAGCCATTTAATATACTAACGGACGAAAGGAGAAATACCCTCACAGGTCAGATACCCGAGGTAGTACCTCTAAGGAACTAATAGAAACACAACAGTTTATATATTATTCTTTTGCACGCCATATGACAGTAGTATAAGTTCTAGGGAACGGCGATTAATCGGTTTTTCGATTAAACCCGATATGATTTTCAGATCGGTATGCCGATATGGTGATTCTAAAAAACTGTTATATCGAGAGATTCGATTTTAAAAATATACATCGATATATTTTTAATATCGTTCCTGGCAATATATCAATATTGTTGGTATTAGCAGTGTAATGCGACCTTTTCCAGCTTACCTTGTGGCCGGCATTGCAACCTCCTGGATCTAGAGCATGGAATGCGCGTACATTCGGTGCGCGCGCACAATTAACGGGCGCGCACATCCGATCAGCGCGCACTCTTTACCGTGTATACTCGACGTGAGTCGTGGCGTCTTAACAAAGTCGCATCGCTGAAAATTGTAGTTTGAAAATTTACCTGTCTCATCATGGGGAAAAGAAGCCCCGTATGGGACTACTGTGAAAACAATGCAGTCAGTAATGGTGTGTATAGATGTACAGTTTGCAAGGTCTTGGTTAAGACATCTGATTCGAGCACGAGCAACCTCCGACATCACATTAAGCAGCACCACCCCGCCCAGCACGCTGCCCTCAGAGCGAAATCATTGTCGACAACAGCAGGAAGTCGAAACAGCGCTTCGGAGAAAGCGACAGGTAGTGGGGCCAGTACAGCTCAAACAATTCCTGCTTTATTTAAGAGGAGAACATTGTACCAGAGAGGGTACAAAAAGTGGCAAAGTATCACGAACGCTGTCACTTTTTGCATAGAAAAGGAGAGCTTGCCAATGGCGAAGGATATTAATTCAGACTTCAGACTACCTAAAAATAAGTGGCATTTTGTGGCTGTAAGTGTTATTGTTGTGTGTGAGAGAGTTAGAAGCCAGATTATCAATGCTTCTATGTGTGTGTCTAGTCAGACACACACAGCAGTGATAATCTGGCTTCTAACTCTAAAAGTCATACTGTCTGTCTCTCTCTTTTCTATTGTAATAGATCTCATTTACACGTGGACATTACATGCTAGTTTCAAGCAACAAATGGAGGAGAATATATCTCTGGATTTTGTTTTTGGTGTGTGAGTGTTCTATTTTATGTTTAGAGCTGAAGGGAAAGGAGGAGAGGGGGATAGTTGGGAGAGAAGGAGAGAGGAAGAGAGGAGAGGGAGGGAGAGAATGAGAGGGGGGAATGAGGGAGAGAAGGAGCGTGGGGAAAAGGAGGGAGGGAGGGAGGGAGGGAGAGAAGGAGAGGGGGAAAGTTGGGAGAGAAGGAGAGAGGAAGAGAGAAGAGGGAGGGAGAGAAGGAGAGGGTGAAAGGAGGGAGAGAAGGAGCGAGTGGAAAGGAGGTAGAGAAGGAGAGTGTAAGAGAGGAGAGGGTGGGAGGGAGAGAATGAGGGGGGGAAAGGAGGGAGAGAAGGAGCGAGGGGAGGGAGGGAGAGAAGGAGAGAGGGGAGGGAGGGAGTGGGGGAAAGTTGGTAGAGAAGGAGAGAGCAAGAGAGGAGAGGGAGGGAGAGAAGGAGAGGGCGGGAGAGAAGGAGAGGGGGAAAAGAGGGAGAGAAGGAGCGAGTGGAAAGGAGGGAGAGAAGGCGAGAGGGGAGGGAGGGAGAGAAAGAGAAGGAGAGAGGGGAGGGAGAGAAGGAGAGGGGGAAAGGAGGGAGAGAAGGAGAGAGGGGAGGGAGGGAGAGAAGTAGAGAGTGGAGGGAGAGAAGGAGCGAGGGAGGGAGGGAGGGAGAGAAGGAGAGGGGGAAAGGAGGGAGAGGAGAGTGGGACAGTGGATGGGGAGGGTGAGAAGGAGAGGGGAAAGGAGGGAGAGAAGGAGAGAGGAGAGGAGAGAGAGAAGGATTGGGGGAGGTAGGGAGCAAACAACATCGTATAATTCAACAGACCTTGACACCAACATTACAAACTTTCTGGACATAGAGCACGCATTTCGAAATGTGCGTGCACCGCGACTGCGCGCGCATCGTCAGTGCGGCCGCACCGTCAATGCGCGCGCACCGCGACTGAGCGCGCACCATAAATGCGCGCGCGCCATCAATGCACGCGCACTTCGAATGCACGCGCATGCGCAGTATAAATACTCGATAGATCGGTTTAAGCAGGTATGAGCAAACCGATATATCCATATCCGGAAAAATCCCATATCGCCGTTCCCTAATAAGTTCCTTTATCCAATTACAGCAATCCACCTAATCAATAAAAGTGAATGCGAGAAGAGAGTTGAACTTTATTTACATTAGCCATGGGGTGCAAAAAGGGCAGAATCTGTTAAAACAGAACTAGACAATCACAAGTTGCTAACTGATAGATTGCAATTTTCAAAGAAAGAAGTAAATCGTATTTAATGATCAGGCATATACTGAATTAATTGATTACCAAATACAATAACAAGCAGGGAATGTCTAATTTAAGCAAGTACAAGCCTTTCTCCCTTCTTCGGTCTGAACTATGTCATACAACTGACGTTTGCTGATAACCCTGCTGACCTCTGGAATTTCTAACGGAGACTAAGAAACAGCTAACAATGTCCAGGGGAAATCTAAGAAACAGCTAATATGGTTTCCGATTTTTAACATGGTTTCCACACAGCCTTTTACAACAGAGGTGAGGAAACATTTCTTCACTCAGAGGGTAGTGAATTTATGGAAGGCTGTAGATGCTCACTCCTTGAACATTTTCAAAGCTGAGACTGATATCTTTTTCAAAAATAGAAGGATTAGGGGATATGGTAATTACAGTTAGGTGAGAAGATCAGCCATTATCTTACCGAATGGCAGGGCAGGCTACAGAAGCCCAATGGCCTACTCCTGCTCCCAATTCTTATGTTCTTATGATATATGCATATATATCAATCTGGACAAATGATATATGCAATCTGGGCAAGGGGAGCTTGAGCAACATCAACCTTTTTAATGTTTCCTCTCTGTGTCATCTTATCCTATCTAATTTCTTGCATCTACCAATACTGTGGAATTGGCTGCATACTCTCTATACATGTAATTTTGGTGTTGCATATACTAACAAAGTGAGTATTCGCTCTTTCGCTCTCAATCAATTGATCATGCTACTCCAATGTTATCTTTGCTGCTACACCACGTCGTTGAAAACAACCCAGATTGCAATTCGCTCATATATATTGCTGAGAGATTGCTTTTATACTCATAACATGTTTGGTTACTATCTGCTTCGAAATAGAAAGTCACTAATAAATATGTAAAGGTTGACAGATAACAAGAGAGAGTGATACACCTATATAACGATACAAGAGACGAAAAGTGAAACAAAGTGAGAAAGAAAATGACTATGCCAGCTCTTTCATTCAAATAGAATCCACGTGGTTCTTCAATGTGAAACTGTTAAGAATTTTTTGCTGCTATTGAATACAACATGTGAGGATTAATTTTGTTAATATTCTGACTGCATTGTTAATGAACTACAAATCAACAAAGATGACAAGTCACCTGAACAAGATGATCTACATGCAAGCCTAATGTTAGGATTTGGGAATGGCTAATCCAGCACAGTACTTTTTTCGAAAAGTGTGATTGAGTTAATCGAGGAAGCTGCATGTCAATTATCTTAACACTGGTTGTGGACAAAATATTAGAAATTATAATAAAAGGGGAATAATTTGTTATCTGCAGAAATAAACTGTGGTGAAGGCAGGCAGTCAAGAAGAGATAACCATTACAAAACGAAAAGGTGTAGTTGTCCTGTGTATAAGTTTCCAGAAAGAGTTTGCTAATACAACAGCAAGAACGTTTAAATTTTGAGTGCCTTTCACTTCGGGAGTACGTCATCGAATCATAGAATCTTATGATAAAAAAGGAGGCCGTTCGGCTCATCGCGTCTGTGCCGGCTCCTTAAAAAGAGCAAGTTAATGCCACTCCCAAGATCTCTGTCCATAACCACGCAAGCCATCCTCCTCATAAAAATGTGCATTAATCTTTTAAAAGTTGTTATCGAATCGGCCTCCACCACCTTTTCAGGAAATGCATTCCAAATTGGAAGAAGTCGCTGACTGAAAAAAAATCCCCTCATCTCCCCTCTGCTTGTTTGTGAAACTATTTGAAATCTGTGATCGCGAGTTATGCATACACCCAACAATGGAAACAAGTTTTCATTGTTTAGTGTGTCGAATCCCCTCATGATCTAAAAACATCTGTTGGGTCACCACGTAACCTTCTCTGCTCCAATAAGAATATACCTAGCCTTTCTAGCCTTTCTCATAAATGAAGTCGCACTTTCTTGTTACCATCCTGATAAATCTCCTCTGTACCCTTTCCATTGCATTCACACGCTTCCTAAAGTGTGGCGATCAGAATTAAACGCATTACTGTAGCTCAGGCCTAATTAACGTTTTATAGTGGTTACACAAGATGAGGTCCCACAAGAACAGAAGTTTACGAAAACAGTGGCATGGGAGCAGTGGTAGAAGATATTAAAGTATGATTGCAAAACTGAAAACAAAGAAATATATAGTATCGTAAATATAGCGCCAATATTTGCCAATAAAAACAAACTGGAGAATATGATGAACATGGCAGTAAAGATCAGAGGATTGCAGGAATACATAACAAGGCTACCAGAAATCGCAAGCACATTAAAATTTAATCTATTTGAGGAAAATGCAAACGTAAACATTCTGGTGGACAAAAACCATCAGTATACCACAATAGGATAGTACATTCTTCTTGCTGTCCAAGCTCATATGGGACACAACCGCAGGATGCATAATCAATAATATTGCACTTTCCTTCCAGAAATAGAATAATATTTCCGGAATGGGATTATAATAATAATAAATTAATTAATAACAACTCCTACATTTGATATAGCAACTGATCACTCATCCTATACGTATGCAAGCGCTTCTTACGATAAACTGTCAAGTGCAGTGACAGCATTCTGTTGGCCAATTTTCAAAGTCCTCAAGTGCCCATTCGGCAAATGAGCTGGGTGTGGGAGCGGATAAAGTTGGGAGATTCAGGCGGATCGAGTACAGAAAGTGAAATGAATTAATTCGTTATTGATGCGCCTTAAAAGAGTGGAGGGAGGGAGGAAGAATCATAGATTCATAGAATCATAGAATCATAGAATATTACGGCACAAAAAGAGGCCATTCGGCCCATCTAGTCTGTGCCGGCTCTTTGAAAAGAGCGATTCAATCCCACTGCCCTGCCCGCTCCCCATAGCCTAACAGACCCGTTCTCCCTAAATAAAGATCTAATTCCCTTTTAAAAGTTGTTATCGAATCAGCCTCTACCACCTTTTCAGGCAATGCATTCCAGATTAGAACAACTTGCTGAGTGAAAAAAATTCTCCTCAGCTCCCCTCTACTGCGCCTTGAAACTATTTTAAATCTGTGACCACGAGTCACAGATTCACCCACGAGTGGAAATAGTTTTTCTCTATTTGCCCTGTCGAAACCCCTCATGATCTTATAAATCTCTATTAGGTCTCCCCTCAATCTTCTCTGCTCCAGAGAGAATAACTCTAGCCTATCTAGCCTCTCCTCATAGCTGAAGTCCCTCAATCCTGGCACCATCCTAGTAAATCTTCGTTATACAGAGAATCGGAGGGACTCCCGGAATGGAGCTTGCGGACGTTGTGTAGTTTCTCACTAGGGAATGGGAGCATGTGAAGAGGGCACATTAAGACTACGAGGAATGCATCTGTATTCGGTCTTCTCGTGATTGTGAGCTACCAAATGTTGCCCTCACTTTGTTCACTAGCTGTGGGATAATTTTCTAAATCAAGCGCAGTGTCTGAATTCAACTAGTTAGCTGTCCATCCTCATGACTTGCCACCAATCTGCCATGTCTCCAGGTCGAAACGCCTACCATCAGAGGCAGGACTTTCAGAATCTCTGTCCCACAATCTGGAACTCCAACCACAGTCACTTCGCCTCGATGATTCCCTCGCATACTTCAAGGCTATTCTAAAGACGCTCCTTTTCGATCCTGCCATCTGCCCAAGACCAAATCCTCTTTATAACACACTCCGCTGCACAACCCCTAAAAGCAATCTATCTGCATTTTCCACCATAATGTCCACTCGCTCTGCAACAAATCACTTATTATCCATGACATCATCTTGGATTAATATTCCGGGACATACAGAAAACGAAATTGCCCACCATTTTCATGTTGAATCGTCCCCCATGGCTACACGTTTCGCAGCACTGTGGCAACAGGTATATTTTATTTCTCTTACCCTGATGGGTCTTTCCCCGTGTTATCTATCGAATTTTACAATCCTCTTCAACTCCCTAAACCTTGACCTCTAACTCAACTCACCATGCCGCTCCATCGGCCTCATTTCCGAACTAAGAAATGGCTTCTCCGTCTCACAAATTACCTCCTTGGATTAAAGACAGAGTTAGGATCCTTCTGCACTGGCCGCGCTCCCATAACAGGGATGGAGAACCACAATAGCTCCCTCTACATTGTTTCCAAACTTGCAGGTCTGGGTTAGAGATGCAGTAAGTCCCCACGTACGCAAACAGAAAACAGGTAAAGCAATTATTCATCCTAAAGTCTCACTCTATTGTGGCGAGTGTCAGGGATATACAATGCGCTGAATAAAAGTCTTTATATCCGGTGAACATTCAAGAAATGTAGGTAGCCGTACCTGGTTTGTAGAGACAATCTGAGTTTCACCACTGGCATCTGGGGACAACGTCAGCCTCTGAGACAGATTGGGGATCCGCTGATCGTGGGGGCTGGGCGATACGTCTCTCTATATCTGTTTTCATGCAGCTCCAAAGCTGCATTGATCATTGAGACTGGAAGCTGAACACACCCAGTCTGTACCTTACCCATTTTATTTGGTTGAGTAGTTAATGTTTTACCACTCACAGGAATTTTTTCTTTGTGCTTCGAAAAAGAAAGAAAACAAGACGGCCTAAGAGAACAAAAGAGAGAAAAACACACCTGTAGACAAAGAGAGGAAAACTTAGAGAGGGAGCACAGATTCTACGTGAGCAATATTTTATTTTCAACACCACATATCTACGCAAAAGGCGATTTTAAGAGAAAATGCTGCTCAACGTTTATTACATGAAAATTCTACACCTCGTTTATCATTTATAAAGTTTCCAGGAGAACGAGGCACACGATCGCTGAGAGGCCTGGAGGTAGGCCAAACTAATACATATTTTAAAAAGAATAATGCAGCTAAGGTACTCAACTCTACAATAAAAGCGGAAATAACTAATTATCCACGAATGAAAATTTAACTAAGGCAGCTAGCACGGAGTTATGCTGATACATCCATGACAAATACGAATGAATTGTTTGAAGAAGTAATCCATAATGTTGACACGGAAAAGCAATGGTTATCGAGTATTTGAATTTTCTGATGAACTTTACTAAAATACCACGTGCAAGGCTGTTGGCACAGATCGGATTGTATAGATTCGAAAGAGTGGTTACAGAACGCATTAAGGAATGTTCAGAAAACTGAAAAGAAAGAGAAGAAGTTAAGGCTGTCTGCACGGGCTGGGAAACAGCATCACTGAGCACCACTGAACTACCAGTCCTCTAGTTTGTGGACCGGTAGCTCAGTGGTTAGAACACTTGCCTTCCAAGCGAGATAGCTGGGTTCGATTCCAAGCAGGGCAAAAACTTTGGCATAATATTTTTCTCTCCAAAAAAAATCCAACAATGCATGACTTTTTTGGGGATACTGCTGTGTTCAATTGGCTGCCGTGTTCTCCACAACTATGCAGTCAGTATTTTACAGTATTATCTGTGAAGCGCTTTGAGACACAGTCCAGAAGACTTGAAAAGCGCTACATCAAATGCAAGGGTTATTATTGTGCATGTATGTAATTCTGCTGTTCATCATATAGATAAGCGATCTGGGTTTCGGAGATGTGCTGTCAGTATGCGTGCATGACATCAAATTAGTGTGGGGGTGGTGGATGGTAAACACTGAAGTAGATTTGATAAGAACGGTGGCAGATATTGAAAGTTTAACAATGTGGGAAGAGAAATTGAAAACAAACGTTTACCAATGTGAGCAGACAGATTGATAACAATAATAAATAAAATAATAATCCTAAAATGAATTTTATTGTGTGACAATGAAAAGTAAATCATTTTACTTCTGCGGGAAAGCTAAGGTATATTATATCCTTTAGTGGACAGTAAGACTTCCAGATGAACAGAGGGCAAACATATCTGGGATTTCAGATCCACAAAACTATCAAACACTAATCAATTACAAAAATACATTTTCAAAAATGACAAACGAAAGTAAATTGTTGATGTTGATTTCCATTTGGTCAGACGAATATATGATGTATACGGAATCCCATCATCAAATTAAAAGCCAGAGATTTCCACGCATCCCACCTACATATTACAATTCTTGTTGTATACATTGGAATGGATTATAAAATTTATTCCTGATGTTTCGCATTGTTCTTCCCTAATCCCAGCTGTATTAGTCGCAGTTAGGCAAGAGCAAAGGTTTGGGGAACCCAGAATATGTATTGGGATATACGTGTTGCAATCTAAAATTGTGAGCCAAATCGGTAATGAATGTAATTGTGAGGTGAGCAAAGAATAAGCAACGACTGAACCAAGAAAATTGTGTCAGGTGAGGCATGTGAAGCGGTGACCGAAAGGGCTGGCAAAAAGCTGAGTTGCTCCCTTTTTATGCATAGGGCATTAACAAGTAACATTTCGTGCATATATCTCTGCAGAACATCACTTTCTCCCTCTTCCAAATCATTTGTACGGTTAGCATTCAGTTTTTAAACATTTTTAAAATCCGTTCTGCTACCTCTTCTATAACTCCAGCCGATTGGAATTTTATCAACATTTATCTCACATGGTACTTTAATCAATTCACTCTGGAAATACAGATATTTTATATCCACTGCATTTCTTTAACCGATATGTCGGTTACGTATCCCAAATTGAATAATATTTATAACGGATGTGTCTTCGTAGTTTCATGCTAACTGCTTAATTATACTTTACTTCTCCAGAAAAATATTTTGTTGTGGAATACTAAACATTGTCCACAACTGACTTGAAGATTATTGGCCTGGAGTTACTTCGAATAGTTGCATCGCACTTTTAAAAAAACATATATATTGGCCACTCCACAGTAATCTTAGTGACGTTAGTCACAGCCCTCATTGACACAGTGCCTTGTCGTCTTGGAAATTTTTCAAATGATTAGTAAGTGGATCATCATACCGATCCAGCTACCTTTGGAACGATCCGTTCATTTTTTAACTATTTTCTAAAATGTCTCACATTTAGTACACATGTCGTTTGCATTGCAGCAATGTGCTCATATTTTCATTATCTTCTCTCTCTCGTTTTGTCTTCTCTATTTCCGCACAGGTATGTCTATCTCCAGTTATCTTTCTTCAACTATTTCTCACTTTGTAACTTTCTGTTTGGATGCACAAAGGAGAAAACCTCGTGACCAATAATTCAGCCATGTCAAGGGGCAAAATACAGTCTAGGATTCTTCAGCTGCTGACAGTGAAGCCAAGTGAACAGTGAAGCCAAGATTGGAGCAGTGTGACAACAGGGAGCGAGAAGGAGAGGGACCCTGTGTCGCTATTGTGGAATTAACTCACACAGTACTCAAACACAAGTAGCATATATGAGAACAATTTTAATAATACTGTACAGCTGAAAGGGGAAGCACCCACTCAGGCTAACGTCATTTCCACTTAGAAGTTACACGTAATTTTTTAAAATCTTTATCTTATTATGACCCGTGACAATTCTGCGGCATTTTAAAACCAATCATAATAATACAAGTTTCCTTCATGACCATGTCTTCTTGTCTGACCCTGAAAACTTGGTGCAAAACAATACCTAACTCAGCCAGTTGGACATTGTCCACAACTAGATGTCAAGATAGACTATATAATTCATAGTTGTGGGGAGTTCTTTGCCTCCCTTGTTTTTACCCAGATTTTGAGATGGCTCTCCTACTCACTTGGCAATTTGTACAATCATTTGCGCGTTTGCTATTGCTCACCTTGGATAATTGGCATGGACCAGTAACCAAGGTTATCCCAGCGAAAGGAAATTTGCACCCGATGATTTGTGTAGATAAATTGTTTCTCTCCTGTTGCTCAAGGATGCTGACCATGCTTGTGTTGAGGACAGATTACGTTAATTGGTGCCTGATTGGAACTAACGGTAATTAATTGCTGCAGGGAAACAATTTAAAAGATGGACAGGAAAATGTAAACACAAAACCAAGAACTGGACGTGTCTTGCCACCATGCTCCAATGCTCTGGCATGCCAGGGTCATGTGAACCAGGTGAACTTGTGGTATATTGTGTGTCACCTTCCGCACCCCCTTGTCCACAGGATAGACAGAAGACTTTCTCCAGTTGCCAGACGTGGAACCATTGTTTCCTCTCCAATTGAGGTATTGGAAACTGTATTTTTTGGATGTTTGCAGGATATATGGAAACGCAATATTCGGTGGTGTCTTCTTAGAACTCGCTGCAACACAGTGACGCTTTGCAGTATTGAGGACCTTTGCTTAGAATGTACAGCTGCGGTTGAAGTGTGGACAGACAGAGTAGAGGGAGATTTAGAGTGTCTCCAATTCATGATGCCAATCTAGAATATCAGTATATACAAGCAATGCAGAATCTAGATGCACCTAACTGAAAAATTAAGCTTAATACTGACAAAAGAATTGCGACAACAGAGAGACCGTCAGTGAAATGAAATGTTTCATCTGTCCCTCCACTTCACTCAGTAATTGTATCTGAGATTGTTTCACAACAAGTTGGAAGTACCTCGTCGAGGAACGTTAGTTCACGAACTACGCAAACACACTGCGTTACGCCCTCCACAACTCCCACCTCGAAAGCCTGTAGATCAAAATGAAATCCGAAGCGCGTGGCCTCTCCCACTACAAGATCCACGCTCGCCTCTACAGTAAGTCACTTTATCTCGTATTCTTGCCTAAATCCACTGGCTTCGCATCATTCAGAGGATTCAATTCAAAATCCTTGTTCTCAACCTTAAAATCCCCCATGGCATTAACCCAGCCTACTTCTGAGACTTCCATACCACCACGCAACATCCGCTGCATGTCCCGTGACCCATCCAACCCACCATAGGCGGCCTTCCCTCTTTTGTCTAGCATTTCTACTGATCCGTGCTAGGTTTGATTTTCGGTCAGGCGTCAACCAATGATTAATAAAAACATGTAAGTTATAATTAGCGTGAAAAATGTAGCTATGTTATTGTTGTCATGGCTTAGCTTTCTCTGTTTCTTATTTCTTTGTTTTTTCCCACTGCCACTTGGCAGCGTGAGTACCTAGTGTCGCACAATGTCACAGCACAACTTTAACTTAGCTGTGACGTGATGTTACTACAGTGAAATTCGTTTTCCACTGCATGGCCGCAATGACCTGTGTAGCCAATTTTGACAGCGACTACCTCAAACTTCCATCATTTAGCTTGGTAATGAGACTCTAGCAGTTAACCCAACAAACACTCTAGGCTTCCACAAGTTGTGGTTCTTATCAAACTGCGGCTAGTGATCTCGGTTTATACCCCTCACCACGGAAAGATTATGGAAACCGTTCCAACAATCTATCTGTAGGATTTATATGTGAGGGTGAGATGTACGTATATCTTACGTTGGTTTGGAGACTGTTCAACAGGTGATTGATTTCCACGCATGTCGGACACTCGACAGAACAAAATCAAATTAGTCCAGAAACCATACTGGAGTGCTGGTTAAGTATGCGAGACCTTAAGAACACGAAGGTAACTATATTGTTGAGGCTAAAACTCCTCACATTTTGGACGCTGGTTCTTTTTCAGATCAGGCGTGTAACACGGGGGTTCAGTCTCGTGTGAATCGGGACCCGGTGTAGTGAGAAGCTGGTATGTTTTCCTCAATGCTGCTCACTCGTTTTCTGTCTATGCTAAATCAAACTTAACTACGGTTAAGCCTTCTGTGTACTGACCGAATGTCGCCATTTTGTTTCTGTTTCACCACGACTACGAAGGAAACTACCTAAGATGGTTGTCATACTATTGACATTGATTGAGCAAACATTTCATCGTACTGAGGCTCACCGTAATTTACTGGTCCCAAGTCCATAGTCCAACGCAAAGTTATATTACATGAAAATATCCATAAAAGGCATTATTGCTTATTGGCCTTGACAGCCTTTCATTAACTGTTACACCAATGATTTTCAAAGGACAGGGGCCTATGTTTGTACTATGCCTGGTAGCCTACAGTACGAAACTGTCCTGCGTTGGCCAGATATGCTTCCAATGGCCAGAAAAGAATGGGGTGAGGCAAAGCGGAGGGACCAGATATTTCTAAAATATTTTGTATTCGGAGAGAGAATATGAGATTTCTCTTGAATACACATTTAATATTTTCTACTCCCTCACCCCCTCCCTCTCTCTCGCTATGTACCAGATCCACTGTCTCTTAACGCAACCACAAACTCTCTCCTTCTCAAAACGCACTTTCTGAATTTATTTCACACCTCCTCGCATTGTCTCTCACACTCTGTCTGCCAAACTTGCTTCTCTCTTTCTGACAAACGGTCTCCCACAGACGCTAATCCACTATCTCGCATATTCTCTGTTCTTTTCTTTGTATCGTTCATGCATTCTTTTCTTGTACATTTTTTCACACACACATTATTTCTCAGTTTGGTTCAGAGACAGGTTAATAATTGCGAGGAGCAAATCGTTGGCCCATTCAAATCAGTACTAATTTGACGTTGTTAATTTTTTCCGGGTTAATCATTCATAAGGGAAACCACCAATATCTAAAGTCTCTGTGGTGTAAGGTGCTGTGTACTTGTGACTGATTAAGCATTCCAATATATCCCATTCGTATGATAGCCATTTTATGAAATGCATCTTCTCAGGGAGAGAGCACGTATTCCATTTAAATGATCGTTTCAAATTTCTATGAATGAGTAGAATACATGGAATTCTCTATTTTATTTCCACACTTGTTTGGGAGTCTTACGAGCACAGAGTTGGTCTAATCAGAACTTGACAGGATTTGATTAACAAACGAGTTTTCAGGTTAACCATTCATAGAAACAGCCGTATTAATGTCCAAAGTCCATCTGTTATTCTATTCTCGACTGTGCAGACACTAAGGAAGACAGTGCGAGTGTCGAAACATTTTAACCAGGCCTTGAGCAGGATTCAAAATATAGAGGACTTAAAGCATATGGGGGATGGCAGATTAATTGAATTTCGTTTGAAGGTGAAACATTAGCATATAGCAGAGACTCTGGCCACAATCTCTTAATTGTTCTTGGATACAGGGGTGGTGCCAGAGGATGGAAGTTTGATAATGATAGTACCCTGTATAAAAGGGGCAGAGTTACAAACCTGCGAGTTACAGGGAAGTCAGTCTAAAGTTGGTAGTGGGCATAGTTCTGCAGTCTATAATCAGGGAAATGGTAGATGTTCACTTAGCAAGATATAGGCAAATAAAGCGCAGCCAGCGTGGATTTGTTGAAGGCAAATCTTGCCTGCTGATGTAAACTATATCAGCGCTGCTGATATAGTTTACATGGATTTTCAAAAGGCATTTGACAAAGTGCCGCATGAGATGATTATCAGGAAAGTAGAGGCACATGGCGTAAAAGGGACAGTGGCAGCATGGATCCACAGCTGTCTGCGAGACAGAAAGCAGAGAGTTGTGATGAGAGGCTGTTTTTCCGACTGGAGGGAAGTGTGCAGTTGCGTCCCCCAGTGATCAGTTTTGGGATCACTGATCTTTGTAATCTATAGGAATGATCTGGAGTTGTGTATCTGCCGTACAGTTTCCAAGTTTGCAGATGATACTAACTTAGGGAAAATAGGAAATAATGAGGAGGATAGTAACCATCCGCAGGAATATATAAATAAAATGGTAAATTGGTGAGACAAATGCAGATGAAGGTTAATGCAGAGAAGTATGAGGTGATAGATTTGGGGAGAAGAAATGAGTGGAGGCAATATAGGCCAGATAGTGCAATTTTAAGGGTTGTGAAGGAACAGAGAAACCTGGTAATTAGTGCTAGTGACACTATGAAGGTGGCAGATCAGGTAGACAACCCTCTAAAGAAGGCATGTGGGATGCTAGGCATCACAAATAGTGTTAAAGTGTACAAAAGTCAGGAACTGACTACTAACCTCTATAAAACTTTGGTTAGGCCTCAACTGTATTACTTTGATCAATTCCAGTCACCACATTATAGGAATGATGCTAAGGTATTGGAAAGGGATTAAATAGGTTTAATAGAATGGTGCAAGGATATAGGGACTCCAGTTACGAGAAAATGCTAGATAGGCTAGGCTTATTCTCTATAGAAGATTGAGAGGACACCTGGTTTATAAAATGATGGGGTGTTCGACAGGTGAATAAGGGAAATCTGTTTCCACTGGTGGGCGTATCCGCGACGCGCGGTCACAGATTGAAAATAGTTTCAAAACGAAGTAGAGGTGAGCTCACCAAATTTTTTTCACTCAGCGTGTCAAAGCGCTCTGAGACGCCATCCGGCTTGGCGGGCCCTATATAAATCGAAGTTGTTGTTGTTGTGCTTGAAGTTAGAATCTGGAATACATTGCCTTGAAAGGTTATGGATGTTGATTTGACAACAGCTTTAAAGAGATAAATAGATCTTTAATTAGGGAGAACAGGTCTGTTAGATTATGGGGAGAGAGCGGAGCAATGGGATTGAGTAGCTGCTTTCAAAGGGTGGGCAAAGACTGGATGGGCCGAATGGCCTTCTTCTGTGCTGTACGTTTCTATGATTCTATGATCTCATTAAGCAGGGCAGTTCGAGGGACCTAGTGGCCTACGCTTGCTCCTAATTGCTATGTTCTTATAACTTTCTGCTTGTCACATACAGAGTGATGTAATGTGTTGATTTCACGGCAATCAAATGTCCATTATTGAGTGGTTACACCTTCCACAGTGAATTGACTAATATCTACTCGTGGTCTCCTTTAAACTAACCACATTCATGCTCCCCAGTTTATTTACTTGAGGTTTTTCAACCCCGCTGAAGCAGCCGTTACCTCCACTCAGCGGTCACTGGCACATTTCACACCCAATTAAACAACTTTCCTTCACCCACCTTCGCTGAATCCCTCTGCCTAAATCCCGAACTCGCAATCTCCCACCATCTTGACCCCAATCTCCAGCCTCATTACACATAATCGCCTCGCACCCGCATCACTTCGACTTGTGCCTTTACCCTGAAATCTCGTTCCATAGTAGAGTCCTGCAGCTCAGCAGTTAGATCACACGAATTACAAGCGAGAAACCGTGGTTCGTGTTCAGGCAGGGCGAAACTGTGGGCTCATTTCTTTACTTCGAATGCCTAATAATAATCCACCAAATAAAAACAAGTGAATTTATATTCAATGATTCGCTTTGAGACGTCTAGAACATACGAAAACCGCTATATTAAAATGCATGCATTATTATTAGTATATTTAATGGTGCTATAATAAAAATCACCATCTACAGTAGATGTAACTCGAGTGATAGATCCCCCAACTCAACTGTAAATCCACCCACGCGTTTCTGATTCTGAATCATGCTCAATTCAGGTAGCACAATTCTACTCCACATATTCGCCGGGCCTAACCAACATCAGCGGTTTGGATTTTGAGACTATCAGCCCCTCCTCTCTGAAACTCAATCCAGAGCCCCTCTGCCTGACACTCTCCAAGCAGTAGAATCCCCTGCCAGTCTGTGCCAGCACCGTGATGAAAATATAAGTATTCAGTGCAATTTCGCGGCGTTTTGCACGGTCCCTGGTTCTTGCTATTATGAACTCATCTGCCTAGATCCCTATTGGAAACCACTAGCAGGAACAATATCTTGCAATCAATTTGCTGGAGAAAGGAGAGGTCTTTCTCGGAGTTAGGTGTGCAACCGATTAAGCCAGGCTGAAAGCTGAAAGCAAGTTGTAATATTTTCACAGAGTACAGTTCAAATAATGGAAACGCTGACTGTGTTTCACGAGAGAGAATTATTGCAATACCCGATTATTGCCTCCCTGATCTGATACTAGCGATCGAAAACCAAACTAAACGCATCATTGACCAACTGAAGGCCAAAGGAGTATTCGGGGAGATACAATCCCAGGTTGGTCGTTGTTTCACTTGGACTAAAAAATTTCAGGTTTACACACGAAGAAACCAAATTGTTTGTCACCCTGTCTGCGTCACCATGTATATCAGTCTGCCTCAGTCACTGACAATCAATCTGGCACAGTCACTATGTGTCTAATTTGTTCGGACACCAGGTGGCAATCCGGTTCACTCATGAAATGTCATTCCGGCTCAGAATCCCAGTGTTAAATTACTCAGTTGCTATGTGTCGGTCTATACCCATTCAATATCTGTCAGCCTGGCCAATAGCTCACTTTGTTGCTTCAGTCAGAAGGTTGATGATTTAAGGCCCCTAGTTGCAGAAAGGGAATCCATCCGGTTGAAACTGTCGATTCAGTACAGCGCTGTGGGAGAAGAGCTGTGATATCAGCTCTGGGATGTTCATCCGAGGTAAAAGGCGCTCTATCAGTGCAATTTTGTCGTTGTGAGATGTGCCTTAAAAGATTTCAGTATTCATTGCCATGCCCTGTTCAGTGCAGACATAGACGCCATACAGGCTGTAAGGAAAATTGTTTCTCTCTCTGTACGTTTACTTACCAGTTTTGTGGCTTTGGGGTTGATATCATTGTTTGAAATCTCAGCCAGCTGCATGAAACAGACGCTAGAGTTTACAGGGAATCCTATCAAAATCTGTGGGATCCATTTGCTACAGAAGTCCCTGCACCAAATATAAAAAATATTATACTTAAATGAAAACCAAACTGAATGGCATTTGAAATTTGATTAACTGTCGAGCACCATAGCTCGTCCTTCTTACGTGCAAGTCTCCATATCAATGGAATTTATTGATTATTATCATAATAATTCCTGTAGCTCAGTGGTTCGAGCAATCACTTTGCAAACAAAATATCCTGGGTTCTATTCCCGGTTGGGAAAACCTTGGGCAAGCTTCCTTACTCGGCACAACACATAATAATACCTATGAAAAAAAATTCAGTTGAAAAAACAACTTTTTTCTGGACACTGCTATGCGCAATTGGCTGCTGCGTTGCATGCACAAATATTACCATCAATTCGCTTTACTGTATATAATGGGAAGCATTTTGAGACGCCTGGAAGTCGTGATGAGGCGCTACATCGAATGAAAGATTATTATTTAGAGCGAAAGTACATACCATTGGGCGGAAGCTGTACTGGAGAACGTTGTGGCACAAGGTAGCAATGCACAGCTGAAACTGTGGGAGTGTTGCACGCGGTTAAGGATGAAAGTAGAATTCTGACTATCACATTTGAAGACATCGTAAAATAAGGTATTGTTGATAATAAGAAGCTATTTCGTTGTTTTCTCTGGCATGCTTACGTTGCAAAGCATAACACTCAGAGATCCCCCCAAAAAAAAAACACACGGGCAAATATCCGAGATGTTTATTCAAATGGACAACACTCTCTTTGGATACAATCCAGGAACAACCGGGGCTTAGTTTCCCATAAATAGACTTCAGTAAATGCTGGATCTATCCAGCTAATACATAGCTTGCCATTCAGAGCACTCTCTGGCAAGCTTTTCTACAGCTTTGCGAGCTAGGGATAGAATGTCCATTCCGGCTGTGACATGCAGGGTTAACCGTAGCTCTGTGGGAGTATTCCTTGCTCCTAGTGACTGTTCTGCCCTTCCAGTTCGGGTGGACTGTGCTTTCATTTAGAAATCCTCATGTCAATCCTCCTGGATCTGGAAATGAACAAGAGAGTAGCAAAGATGACTGACTGAATTCCATGTCTCGTTCGAAGTCATTCAGCTCCATGTCTACCCTGATTCCCCTTTCCATCTTGCAGTCCGGTCTCTGAGTCTCGCGAGTGTCCATCTACTGGAAGGCAATGGGAACAACTGAGAAAGACAGCGGGGGTAACCCGCTGGTTGTCTTACCCGTGCCTGGAGCTCCAGGCATGTGTAAGACAACCAGCGTTCGGAAGCTCATCCACGAAAGGGTTACCGGATCACACTTCAGGAAATTCGCTTTCGTTTTCCTCTTCAAATTCAAAGACCTCAACCTGATCGACGGGCCGCTCAGCCTGGTGGGGTTGGTGGAGGACGCACACGCAGAGCTGGTCGGCTGCGCGTGCGCCATCCTCAAGAGGAAGGAAATCATCCTGTTTGCTTTAGGCGGCCTGGATGAGAGTAAGGCCGGAAAGGATTTGAACGCAGACAAGCTCTGCGATGATCCTGAAAAGTCAGCGCCAGGTTCCGTGCAGGTGAGCAGCCTGGTGGCCCAGTGTCTCCTCAAGGGCTGCTCCGTGCTGGTGACCAGGCCGACCGACCGCCTCTCTCTCCGTGGACACCAGTCGCATCGACCGCTGCACTGAGTTTCTGGGCTTTCTGCCGGAGCGACGCAAAAATGTAGTTCAACTGGTTCTTCAGTGACGTGAAGATCAGTGGCGAAGCTTTCCTATCTGGAGAGCAGAACGGAGTCCTGCACAACACGTGCTTCAACCTTTCCTGTTGCTCGATCCTTTGCACAGTCCTGAAGCCGCACTTTGTGGAAAAACAAAAAAAGCAGCACTCACCCAAAACCGTCACCCAACTTTTCCGAGCTACGTGCACGACATTCTGACCAAACATGGAAGGGAAGCCCAGTACAAGAGGGATTTGATGGGGGAAACTCGGCAAGTTGGTTTTGCACGACGTTTACAGCAAAGATTTAGTGTTTTATCCATATGAATTTGATAGTGTTCGCTTGTCACCTTTTCAGTTCCTCTCTGGCTTCCTGATCGAGACGCTGGAGAGTGAGAAATCGTCAAAGCGGATTGTCCATACTTTCAACCACTTGACCGTTCAGGAGTTTCTGGCTGCTCTGCCTTGATACATCGCCAGAGGCCCTGGCGAACTGGAAGCCACACTCCGCAACGCCGAGGAGCGTTAAGATGGGCGTTTCGATATCTTCATCCGCTTCCTCGCCGGCCTCTCAAACCTCACGTACACCCACCAGATACAGATTATCCTGGGGGAAATTTGAAACTGTGCCCCGTCCTGGACTGGCTGATACAGAAAACCAGGCGTTTACTGGTGGCCAACTGTAGGGAGGATCTACTCTCTTGCCTACACTGTCTCTTCGAAGCCCAAAACAAGCCCCTCGTCCAAGCTGCGTTCCGGTCGCTGACTACACTCAAACTCTCAAACCACCACCTGACTCCTGTGAATACACAGTTTTTGCGTATAATCAGGAATGCAGTGATGTGGACAAGCTAACTCTCATGGTTTGCAACATCCAAGCAGAAGGGATGAAGAGACTGGCATTCGCGCTGCACAAGTGTAAGGAGCTTTCTTGAGTTATGTTTTTGCTGATTGTTCAATTTGGCTCCTTGGATGGCATTCGCATCTCTGAGTCAGAAGGTTCTAGCTTTAGATTCCCACATCAAGAGATAGAAACACTCTAGCCGACCGCTGCATTGGCGGAGGTCCCGTATTTTCAGATGAGAAATTATACCGAGATTCTTTCTACATTATCGGCAGAAAAGTTAATAGATTCCTCTGCGGTATTCAGAGAAAAGATGAGTGCTTTTCTCTCCTTGTGTTCTGCCTGACAATCCCCCAATTGGAACTATTTGCTCGCTCAACTTTTATTCCTCATTGCTGCGTGTAGACATGCTCTTTCGTTTCTCTCGCAAAATACACGGTATTCGTTGAATGGAATTGAACGCCATTCCCCTTGGCCTTCATTCATTGAATGCATTGCCCAGCGCGTTCGCGAATCTTCAACTGTCCAGCACTTCTGAATATCTTCTCAATTGAACGAATTTGAATGAAACATCAGGTCATGTTTATTATTATAGATCGTATGGTTGCTCATGTTTTGTTTAATCTGGGAGATTCAGGAGCTGAGGTGCTGTCAGAGGTTGTGAGCAAACAAGATTGTAAATTGCATCAGTTGATGCAAGTGAACTTGAGGGGTGGAGGTGAGAGAGTTTTCACGCGAGATTTGCTGATTCCTTGTAGCGGAGTGTGGGAATGGAGGAAAATCTCTGAGGCGTAGTCCCTCTCAGTGATTTGCTCGACTAGTATCTGTAGCATCTCTGAATTTAATATGGGATCATCTGCATTTGCAGCTCACTGTTTCAAATCACGACGTGGGCAGCAATATGTGCGAATGAAATTCATACTCGTTGGCGCTATATCTGATTCTCTCTACAGCTTGGTGGGCAACAATCTCACGAACACAAGTTGTCTCCAGTTGCTACCAGCTCTGTATAAAAAACTATACGGTGACTCACCTTAATTTGAGCGGTAACTCGTTCACAGGCAATTCAATCCCAATAGTGAGATACCTCATCGGCTGTAAAAACCTCCAGTCTCTCAGGTAATCAGATAACAATTAACACTAACCTTACATTTGACCCGCGTCTTTCACTTTAGGAGGAAGTTTCCATTTCCTGTGTTTTGTGTGGCACACATTTCTCTGAAGTTTGCTCACAGCAATTTCTCTGCACACAGCCATGATGGGAACGAACGCTTTTAATGTTTGTCCCGGAAAATGAGACTCAGAGACAATTTTTAGTTAAATTTTGTTATCAGCACAATTGAATATCTTTTACATTATGATGAAGGGTCATGAACCCGAGCCTTTAACTCTATTTCCTTTCTCCATTGATGCTGTCTGATCGGCTCAATATTCTAAGTGATTGCTTTATTATTTGTTTCGATGGTCTTTAAAATCTGTCCTAAAAAACGACGCAACCGAGGAGCGTGATGTGATCAAATAATGAATTAGCTGGTTGATGCAGAGAATTAAAGATCTGCATTCGCACACCCTTTCTCTGCTATCTAACTCACCAACGCAGCCACCACGCACCATCAAGGAAATGTATTTTTGCTTGTGCTCACTTTCGCATAATATAGCCCACTATTCTAACCCAATTCCCATCTTGTTTCCATATATGTTTCTATCCCTGTTCAACACCTATATAGTGTCCAAAACAACAATTATCTATTCTGACATGATTGCCGTGCTCTCTCTAACTACCTCTCTCTACTTCCTCTCTTTCTCCGTCCACTCTTATCCCCTCCAAGTGAATTTCTCTCTTCAGGCTTGTGCTGTTGCGCGCTGCACCACACCAGAGCTCTCTCTTGTATCCCGTTGTCTTGCATTTCCACTGTGTTCACTGATGCCTTTATATCTCTGGCATGTTGTTCAAGAATAAATTCACTGACAATTGGGAGAATGAACAGCTGGATTCTTTAATTTTTGGAAACGTGATCCGAATTTGATAGCATTAGATCGAGCTGCAAGTCAATATTTTAGGAAGCAGGGCCGCTGAAAGTCATAAACCTGAGGACAAATATTTTAAGTTCGATCATCTCTGCCACGTTCCTCTGGATCGCCATTCCACAGTCCATTGCTAATTTCAAAGCCGGTCCAAAGACTGTCCTTTTCAATCGTGCCTTCAGCCACCTTCCAAACACTCTACGTCCCCCTTTCCTTACCCTCATCGATGCCCCCGTCCCGACCGCTGACTGTTCAACACCTTGGGACGTAATGCTGACAGGATAGTCGCTCTATGAATGTAATTTTGCAGTTGTTGTTTTATAGCTTATCTAACTGGAAGTAATAAGAATACATCGGGAATCGCTTCTGTCTCTCTCTCTCCCAATGTTGCTACACTCAACCCCGAGTCAACATGTTGTTCAAACGCTTTTTATGGGACTCGGAATCAAATTTACAAGTGAACTCCAATACAATTTTGGGAACGGGGGGATTAATGTACATTTTAAGCGGTGCTTCCTTGGTATAAAATACAAAAATCGCTTCTGTCTGTTCGGGTTAACATTCAATTTCCCTGTCCAGTTCCCCACCATAACCTGCCCCCTCCGCGTACCTTCCCACTTCTACCATTTCTATGTTGTCCTGTAGCTCAGTGGTTGGAGCTCTCGCCTTACAAGTGTGAGATCTGTGGTCGAATCCAGGAGGCCAGGGAGAAATCTTGGGCAAGACATCACATGACGAAGAAGAATCCCTCAAAAGAACTATAATCAATTGGTCATTTCAATCGACGTACTCCTCTCGCTGTACAAAAGTAGTTTCTTTGTTTGGTGTTGTTTTAGGTGAATGGATCGAACCAAAATGATGATGCATGAGATAATACATATGTTGTATCGAGAACATCTATAGTAATAACACAGTGAATTTTCAAACTTATTGTTCAGACTATCGTTTATTCACTCCTTTAAACTCGGATCTGTGGTCGACAAACATGCAACTTCTGCTACAATCTGAATCATTTAAAATCATCAATTCTAGGAAGCGCTGTAACACGATAGGAACCATTTACAGTGCTTCCATTTGTGACACAACATTTTCACATTTGAAAATCGGAATTCCTGTCACGTGCCTTTCCCTAAACCAACATTCTGATTGATTCCTCGATGAAATCTCCTCTACCCTCATTTACAGAAGACTTCTCCTCACCGAATACCTCTCTCCTCATTGTCATTTCACTTCCCACTAACAACAACATATTGCGAAGATATAAAGGCCTTCTCACAATTCCTTCTGTACCCATCCCCAGGGGGTGAGGGTCAACCCCACATTCATATCATCACCCACCCCTTCGACTCTCCAGCTCCGCCTCATAGAATCATAGAATCATAGAATTTTACGGCACAAAAGGAGGCCATTCGACCCATCTAGTCTGTGCCGGCTCTTTGAAAAGAGCGATTCAATCCCACTGCCATGCCCGCTCCCCATAGCCTAATAGACCAGTTCTCCCTAAATAAAGACGTGGATCTTGAACTCGATACTCTCGAGGATGGGGAGCCAGTGAAGACGGGCGAGGGTGGGGGTTATATGGTCGCGGAGGCGGGTGCGGGTTAATACACGGGATGCAGAGTTTTAGATGACCTGCAGCCTGTGAGTGGAGGAACTGCGGAGGCCGACGAGTGTGGAACTGCTTTGATACACTTCCACATCATCCCATATTTAAGTCTTATTAGGCCTCTGTGTGGCGTAAGAAAATTTGCCGAAGTTGTCGCGCTGATCTTCCTTGATTCAAACACAAGTCTCATGCCTGTATGTCAAGTGTGCACACAGGAGCTGCATTTGTGCGTACTGTAACTGTCAATCGTTTGAACTGATTGGCTGAAATTATTCCTTGTATCCAACTACAACAACAACAACAAATTACATTTATAGAGCGCCTTTCACGTCGGGAGGACGTCCCAAGGTGCTGCACAGGAGGCGCATGACCCGAGGTGGGAGGGGAATGTTTGGGAAGTGGTAAGACACGAAGGGGAGGTTGAATAATTCGGGGGGGAACAAAAGGCACGGTCGAAGAGGAAAGTCCTCAAACCGGCATTGAAAGAGGAAAGGGAAGAAACGAGACGGAGGGACTGGGGGATGGTATTCCATAGGGTGGGAGATGAAAAACCGAAGGCCCGGCCTCCGATGGTGGGGCGGTTCAGAGGGGGTCTTGGAGCAGGCCAAGTCCTGTTGAACGGAGGGTCCGGTTGGAATTGTATGGGGAATGTATATTGGTTAGGCCTTGAAGGTTACGACGTGGATCTTGGACTCGATACTCTCGAGGATGGGGAGCCAGTGAAGACGGGCGAGGGTGGGGGTTATATGGTCGCGGAGGCGGGTGCGGGATAGTACACGGGATGCATAGTTTTAGATGACCTGCAGTCTGTGAGTGGACGAACTGCGGAGGCCGACGAGGAGAGAGTTTCCGTAGTCCAGCCTTGAGCTGATGTACTCATGGATGTGTGTTTCGGCAGCGAGGGGGGTGAGGTAGATACGGATCCTGGCAATATAGCCCAGGTGGAAGTAAGCGTTGCCGGTCAATGCACGGATGTGGGGTAGGAAGGATAATTTTTGGTCGAACGTGATGCCGAGGTTCCTGACTGGCTTTGTGAGGTGGAGAGTACAGCCTTGAATGTTGAGAATGGCAGCGCCCGATGTGCGGAGGCGCTGGCTTCAGCCGATCAGCAGGGCGTCGGTCTTACTCACGTTCAATCGCAGGAAGTGTCCCTCGTCTAGGACTCGATATCGGACAGACATGCTATCAGAACGTCGATGGTCTGGGGGTGGAGGGATGAAGCAGAAAGGTACAACTGGGTGTCGTCTGCATGCATGTGAAAATTTACCCCATGATTTCGGATGACATCGCCCAGAGGGAGGGTATTAATTGTGAAAAGAGGGGGCCGAGGACAGAGCCCTGAGGGAAGCCGTGAGAAACTGTGCGGGGGTTTGAGAAAAAACCATTGGAAGATACAAAGTGTAAACGGTGGGTCAGGTAGGAATGGAACCAATCAAGGACTGTGCCTTGAAGGTTGAGTTTGGAGGAAAGTCCATGGAGGCGGATGGTGTGATCGACTGTGTCGAATGCAGCAGACAGGTCAAGGAGGACGAGGAGGCAAAGGGAGCCCTGGTCACAGGCGGTTACGATTTCATTTGTAACCTTAACCAGGGCAGTTTGTGTGCTGTGAATAGGGAGGAAACCTGATTGCAGGGGTTCACGAAGTGAATGGGTTGAAAGGAAAGTGCGGACCTGGGAGGCAACCACTCTTTCATGGACCTTGGATAAAAACGGGACGATGGAGATGGGTCGTTAACTTGATGGATGCGACACATCAAGGGAGGGTTTCTTCAGGATAGGGGTGATGGTGGATGTTTAAAGGGAGGTAGGGGCAGTGCCTGAGGAGAGGCAAATGTTGATGATGTCAGAAATGAACGGGCCCAAAAGGTGGAGCTGGTTGTGGAGGAGGGGGGGTGGGGATGGGTTGCAATGAGCACATGGTCGGTTTCATGGAGGTGATTAATTTTGTGACTAAAGACGGTGTTAAAATAAATGGGGGGTTGGTGGGTTTGAGATAACGGATGGAGGGGCGGAGGTGGATGAGAGGTGGGGGAAGGAAACCGCGGAGCGGAATCTCTCTATTTTGGACTCGAGGAAGTCCAACATCTCCTCACAACGTTCGTGTGAGGAGATGATCTGCGACGCTAGACTGGGGGGGGTGGGGGTGGGGCGGGGCGTAGGAGCTGGTTGGTGGTGGCGAAGAGGAGGCGGTGGTGTCTTTCGCTTCTAGGATTATCCTGGATTGGAAGGTTTATCCCGAGGATTATCCTGGAGTATAAGGACGATGTCGAATCAAGATGCCATACATGTGTAACTTTTGTTGATGTTGCTGTTGTTTGCTCAGGTTTACCTTCCTTTGTCCTTTCTACCCCTCAGCACTGCCCTGTTGTACTCCTGTAATAGCCCACATTTAAGTAAATGCTTCATGGATCAGGCCGCTGGAAATCTAATCCATGGATTGGTCATCTACAGGGTTCACTTTTGCCATTCAAGATCCTGGTCCTTACATTGAAAGCCCCCCGCAAGCTCGCCCACCCTACATCCGTGATCTCCAATCCCCTTATCAAGCTTCCCGCCCCCTCCATTCAGCAGGATCTGGCATGCTCCACATTCTCCACCCATGCCGCGCAACAATTGACGAACGAGCAAACAAGCATTCTGCCCCTAATCTCTGGAGCTCCATTCCGAAGGCCCTCCACCTCGTACTCTCTCTGGCCTCCTTCAAATTTCGCCTCAAGAATCTCCGCTTCGATGGTCCCAACAGCAACTGCTATCCCCCACGTCCCTCTCCTTAGCTCGTGTCTGAATCAGTAACTGTCCAGCACCTTAGGTCGTCCTTCTGACGTGAAATGTGCAATCCAAATGTAATGTTGATGTTGTTGTTGTTCACTGCATCCACTGCTTTTTCGTCGACCTTCCCAACCGCTCTCTCCACGAACTGCAGATAATAAAGAACTCTGCAGCTTGTGTATTTATCCGCCCCAGTCTGCATTCACCCAATGTCTTCTCCCTGCACGGCTTCAATGGCTAAAAATACCCCAGAGAATATAGCGTTCAAATTCCCGGTCTTTACTTTTTTGATATAGCGCTTTCCACATCTTATCCACGTCGCTAAGCGCTTAACAGAATACACTGTAACATCAGTTGACTGTATGTATTAGGGCGCGACGTGGCAGCCAGTTAGGCACAGAAGCTTCCCACACAAACAGCCATGAATTTAAATGACCAATTTTATTCATGAGGCTTTTTTGGAGGGATTATTATCAGGCGTGTGTGTGGAGTAAGGAAACTTACCCAAAATTTCACCCTGATCTCCTTGGATTCGAACAAAGGTCACACGCTTGTAAGATAAGTGCTCTACACATTCAGCTACAGGAGCTTCAACGTGCTTATTTATCAAACGAATATGTTTTTCCTTCAAATAAATCTTACATTTTTCCAGAACTTACTCGGCATTACATACATATTTTGAGTTTTCATGTCGTGGCCTACAAAACGAATGATGCTTAGATGCAAATAAATAACTGAGTGTGACTCCAATGTTATATTGATCTCTATTAAACTGGAGACAAACTGTCCAGAATGTTGTACAGTACAATTAAGAGAACAAGGCAAGTCTCTACATGTGCAGAGTAGCCTTTCATATGTCAGTAAACCCATGTTATTAACAATCAGCCACGATTCTCCCTGAAGCTACAGGAATTGAAGATGTTCACAGTGACTGACGTAACCATGGAGCTGCCAGAGCTGACAGAGGACATGCACTGTGTGACTGGGCTACATCTGCTGTCCGTATCTGTTGTTATATTTCAAGGTTCAGTGTGTGTGTTCGTGTCTCTCTCTCTCTCTCTCTCACTCTCTCTCTATATATATATATATATAGCACTCTCTCACTGCTTGGGCAGCAAAGCACGTGTGTGACGCGTGTTTGTGTGTGACATGCTATATGCGAATGTGAAAGAGAGTGTATATCTGTAAGATAGTGCGTGTGATTGTGTGTGTTTTCGTGCCTGAGCTTCATTGTGTATGTTCAAATGTGTCAATCTATATTGATACATATGTGCTACTATGTATGTTTGTCTATGTGCGTATCTGAAAGCGTATGTGTGCCAGTGTGTGTACGAGTGTTTGTGAGAGTGTGTGGGCAAGTTTGTGTCAGTGCGTTTGTCTGTCTGAGGGACAATGCGTGTGCGTATATGACATTACGTGTGCAAGTATGTGTTTGTGTGTGGCAGTGCATATAATAACATAGCATACGAGTTTAGAGCTTGAAGATGCCATTCAGCGTCTTGATCCTGAACCACCATATAGAAAGATACATTTGTAGAGAAAATTAAATTGATTGTACGTTAATATTGATAATACGTGCGCTTTTTCAAATCGTATCGACGTCTCAAATCGCTTCGCAAAATATTCTGTAATGTGAATTGACTGTATATTTGTGGGCGAAACGCGGGAGGGAATTGCGCACAACAGCGTCCCTAAAACTGTCGTCGATTGAAATGAGCAATTTTTATTGTTGTGGTGTGTTTGGAGGTATCGTAGCAAGCGTGTGTGTGGAGTAAGGACACTTGCCCAATGTTTCGCATTATGTGAGAAACACGACAGCCAATTGCAAACATTAGTGTCGAAAAGCAGTAGTAGATTGAGAAACCAATTTTTTTTATACACGAATATTAATCCTTGAATAATCAATCCAACTATCAAATAACAATCGTTTTCCTTCTTAATGATAGATAGTACTGCTTGTAAGATGGGCATTTGCCCAAATTATTGCCCTGCTGGTTACGAAACCAGGGTGTTCTCATTTGCGAGGCGAACACTCTCAGCATAAAGCTGCAGTTGACTTAAATTGAATGTTGTTTGGGGTATGATTGTGTGTCAATCTTGATTAGGTTTTTGTACACGCAAGCCTTTGACTTGCAGCATTGTGCTACTTGTTCTTAAACCACAATTATAGGTGGCAGCGTCAGTAAAAATGAGACTGGTTATGCTTAATGTGGATTGTTTCTGACTCTTGTCAAGATGTGTAAAGTAACGGCTTTTGGCAAAACCTGCAGTGTTGCCTACTCCATCAGTATTCCTGTAGAGAATGTATTGGGGAGGGAGTCTTGGGTAATGTCTGTACCAGTACAGAGCGGCATAGGAAGAGCTGGTGGTATACGAGCAGCTCAGACTCGCCGTGTCTCCCTCTTGTTTGCTCAGCCTGTGTATCTGCTCTTACTGAAACTTCCAGTATCACATCTGCAAACAGGTAAAACGATCAACATCAAACTTAGTGCAATTATTGTCCTGATAGTTCACTAGGCTCAGACATATGAATGTTACGGGATAGGATAAACCATTGGGTTAGTTAACTTGGTCAGCACATACACACGAGTTAATTCAGGAATAAGTAGGAACCAATCGTTCGTTTCTTCCAAAATAAACACGATAGTAAAATTGGTTAGTTCAATCCACGAGTATGTGAGGGGACGCTGCTGTGTGCAATTGGCTGCGCGTTTCGCCCACAAATGTACAGATAATTCGCTTGACTGTATATTCTGTGAAGCGCTTTAAGAAGTCGATAAGACGTGAAAATCGCTATATAAAATGCAAGGATTATTATTATTATTGAATCCAGAAGTTTCAATCATCTTCAGAAGAAACGGACTCTTTATGCAATTCCATATGTATTTTATGGTACACAGCCTCACGTGATAAGAGTTCACGTTCAATAAGAGAAGTGAAATGATGAAAATTCCCATTATTGCTCCTCACCAGACTAGCGTTGTACCTGAGTTTATTATACAAAATTTGTGTCGGTGATGAGGTGTTTCAGCATCATTTCCGTGACAAAACAGCATTGCATCATGACACAAGCCCTCCCTGTGACATTTTAGTCAGGATGGTGTTGCTCTGATCATGTTCTTTACTTCAACACCAGTGTGTGTGTGTGCGTTTGTATGTGTGTAAGTAAGCGAATGAGTGAGTGAATGAGTTTGTGATTGAGTGTGTGAGTGAGTGAGTGAATGAGTGAGTGAGTGAGTGAGTAAGTGAGTCAGTGTGTGAGTGAGCGAGTGAGTGAGTGCATGCGTGAGTGAGCGAGTGAGTGAGTGCGTGAGTGCGTGCGTGAGTACGTGAGTGTGTGAGTGAGTGAGTGAGTGAGTGATTGAGTGAGCGAGTGCACGAGTGCGCAAGTGAGCGATTGCGTGAATGAGCGAGTGAGCGATTGCACGAGTGCGCGAGTGAGCGAGTGCGCAAGTGTGCATGTGCGCGAGTGAGCGAGTGAGAGTGTGAGCGTGTGACCGTGTGGGCGAGTGAGCGAGTAGGCGCGTGAGCGAGGGAGCGAGGGAGCGAGGAATCGATCGATTTAGGGAGGCAGGGAGGGAGGGAGGTAGGGAGTAAACATTGATGGCAGTCAGGGAAGGAGTGGTTGAGCCGGGCAGGGAGCGTGTGAGAGAGGGAGTATATTCTTCTTGCGAGTGCCAAGTAGGCAATCAGGGAGCGAGAATCTTTTTTTTTTCACAATTGTTTGATGGAAACTATCCAAAGTATCCGAACTCCAAGTTTCCATTCATTCTTATTGTGAAAATGTATTCGCTTCTCATCGTCTAACTTAGACTTGCGTTTTCAGAGAAGAAAGTGGCTACGTTAAGCGGGGTCTAATAGCACACTGCCGAATGAAATGACTGTAAATTTGTGGGAGAATCGCGGCTGCCATTTGCATATGGTAGCATCACACAGAGTGTTGCGTAGAGTTTGTGCCATTTATTTGGTGATGGAACGTGGTTTAGTGTGTTGTGTAAGGAAAATTGCCCAAGGTATATTCCTGCCTGAAATCGAACGCAGGTCTCGCTTTTAAGGCGAGGGTTCTACCTACTTAGCTACCAGGCTCCACACCGAGAGATTGGTGAGTGCGAGGCGAGTTAAGGTGGGCGAGGGGGAAGGGAATTCAACTGAAAACACTGTTGAAATGAAACGTCTTAATCCAAGCTTTGAAGTAGAAAAGGTATCTGCTATGATACCATGTTGTCTGACATGCTAACCCAGCGATCCTCACGTATGCTCTTGACGTGGACATTCATTCCCTTTGTCAAAAACTCGATAATCGATTCGAATTGTTCAACTTTCTGTAGTTTAGCTGCTTAATAATAATCTCTCCCAAAAAAAACTTACATAGGTTATTTCAGTCCACAACGCTTTCTATGACGCTGCTGTACTACCGCGTTTTGCCCAACAATATTCGATCAAGGCAAGTGAATTGACTATAGAATATTGGTCGAATCGCGGCAGCCAATTGCACACAGCAGCCTCCCAAGTAACAGTCATGAATTGAAAAGACTAATTTTATCATTTTGATTTTCTTTGGAAGGATTAATTCGCAGCGTGTGTATGTGGCTGTGTTTGTGTGGTGCGTGTGTGTCTGTGTTTGTGTCTTCGTGTGTGTGTGTGTATGGAAATGAAGTAAGGAAATTTGCCGAAGGGTTCACCCTAAACTGCATGGATTCGAAAACAGGACTCATGTTTGCAACGCGAATGCTCTTACCCCTTCGGTACGGAAGTCCATCGAGGGAAAGATCTGTGCGAAGATCTTCAAGACTCTCGATTATGTAATACATCAAAAGCAAAGATGATTATTACTATTTTGATCACTTTCACTCTTCCACTACATGAATATATTCGCCACTTTCTTCTGAGATATTGTCACGTGTTTCCTCTGAGAGATGCAGCAGCAAACTCGGTGATTGTCAAATAGGTGAACAGTCAGCATTGACATCTGTGCTGCGATTAAAACATTTGTCTGCCCTTGGCTGTTTTAATGTCAGTGGTATAGTCTGACGGTAGCAAAGAGTGTGTAAGTATAATTGTAAAAAATCATATTTATCAAAAGTATAAAAAGTAAGATTTATTATTTTGAATTGAACTTTTTCCCTACATGAATCACGTATACTTCTTTTGGTTGGAACTCAGTCACGAATTTTCTCTGAGATTGTCAAATAGGTCAACATTCAGTCCAGGCATCTGTTCTGATATAAAACCATGTCTCTCCTATTAGCAGTTTAATGTAAAGTGGGGCAGGCTGACAGCAGGCTGATTGTAACATGGCTTGTGTGAACTCTTGGTAACAGTGGCTGTGTTAGATGCAGCCACATTGGCAGTCAATCTCTTCAGTGAAAGGCCCTCTACACAGGTCATTGTGTTGCTGTTGATGTTGGGTTCGATACCACGATAGTGCATCACGTTGGGCAGATATACGAACTGCACATGCGTCCGTTTAAAATGCAATAATTGGGAAACCTGTTGTATTAAAATTGCGGACTGCTATTCCATGCGTTTTATTTCTTTTATAAAAACGAAATAATACTTTACAACATTCGCATTATGTACTAACTGTGCATAAGATTGGATTCCACACACAGTGAGAAATGTGTTTGGAATCCACACAGGGCTAAACCTTCGGCAATTTTCCTTAAACACACTCAATAATAATCCGTCGCAAACCCCCCAAAAGATCACCAATAATAAATTGGTCTCTTCAATCTTTCATTGTTCGTGATGATGCTGCTGAGCGCAAATGGCTGGCTCGTTTCGCTCTCCCACAAATACAGAGTCAAGTCACTTGATAGAGTGTTCTGTGAAGCGCTTTGCGACGCTTTGCAAAAACGTGAACAGCGTTATAAACAAAACAAGCTTTATTGATAATATTAGTGTTATTATTAACATGTCTTAGTTCTTATACGTATAAAAATCTGCTAATGGTTGCTAAAAACAACACCTATAATATACAGCTAGTGATGCATCACTTGTTCTTTTAGATTGACTTGATATGAAGTCAATAAGGTGTAAGCTATCGTGACAGTTAGGCGAGGGTTTGTTACATGGTGTCTCACTGCTCTTTTCTGTTTGCCAGTTTTTGGTTGTGATGAGGGTTATTGTAGGAGGCTTCCTATAATGTGTATAACTGGGGTGCAGACTGGCTGCACAATGATACATAGCGGAGTCTGGCAGCTGCAAGCTGGCGATGGTTAAATGGCTGATTTTCATGGCAGTGTCAAGTGAAGCACAAATATGATCTCCAGTGGTGTTTTCTCCCCCTCCTGAGGGGTTTCTGTGGAGAAGGTATATCGGTGCCTCACCTGGGAACTGACGGTACCAGGAGACACTGAAATTCTGTCCGTAGATTCCTGAATATTAGCATTGGAAATCTACTCTCTCACCTACAATAGCCGTTTGTTCAGGCGGTGACTGAGAAACTGTGTAATTCGCTGAAAGTTCAACTGGATAACTCGATCCTATGGGGGTAAAAATTAGATAATGGTTGGAACTACAAAGTCATAACAATAATAATCCTTGCATTTTGTGTAGCACTTTTGATATTTTCTTTAAGTCTCAAAGCGCTTTGCAGATTAAATTGTAAAGTGACTTCCCTGTATATATGTGGGCGAAATGCGGCAGCCAATTGCTCACGGCAGTTTCCCACAAACAGTCGTGGAATGAAATTACCAGTTTTATCATTGTGCTTGATTTCGAATAATGATTGCGAGGCGTGTGAAGCAAGAAAATGTGCCCACGCTTTTGAGCTGACCTACTTGGATTCGAAAACAGTTATTACGCTGTAAATCGAGTGCTCTAACCACTAAAATAATGGACTCCACTGCGATTTTACAGCACAGAAGAAGGCAGTTCTTCCGTATAGACAATTCAATATCCTGTCCGTCTAATCCCACACCCATGCTCCTATCATATTTCCAGCATACTTATTTTGGATTACTCTACTGATACAAACACCTTTTGAAATTTATTACTCAATCTGCTTGTATCGTAGTTTCAGTCGCGCTGTCCATATTGTGAAATAATTGTGATTACCTCCCCTCTGGCTCTTTGTTTGACGATTGGTTAATAATCCACTGGCCAGTGCAAGAGATTCTCTGTACCTGCCCTATCAGTCACTCCCTTAAACTTCATTGTTCCATGAAGAACACTGCCTAGCTCTCGTCTCTTCATTCATTCATAGTGTCTCATCTCTTTTATCATTCTGTTGAAACTCCTTTACAACCTGTCCAAGTCTCTGAGGTCATTACCATATATCCATTAAAACTGTATTGTTTCCAGGAAAGTTGATTTTCTAATCAACTTTAAGGAATAATTTGATCTGACTGGTGGGAAAACAGGGGAATGGATGAGCTGCTGAATTTAATCCGGATTTTAGTGCAGACACAACCCGTGTGCCTATTTCGGTGACACAATTTATATGACCTCTCGTTAAATACTCAAATTTATTAAGCTTCTGTTCTCCTTGCAGTAAATGGCAACCCAATTTTTTGTTGATTTCCGGTGACAATCATCACCAAAATATAAATATATACCCATTAGGTAACTCAATCCTAGACTTTGTATGTGATATGTCTGTGCTGCATTATGTCTATATCATTTCGCCCGCAAACAATATAACTCTGAACAATAATAAGACTCAATACTTGTCACTAATAATAATAATAATCTTTGCGTTTGATATAGCAGATTTCAAATATGCTGGAATCTCAAAACGCTTCACAGAATACAGTGAAATGTTATTTGACTGTATTTTTGTATATTCTTTAAAGTTTACTATGTAAGCCATAAAACGTTGAGATGCCTCAAAGATATAGAGAGCAGTATATCAAATGTAAGTATTATTATTATCTCTGATAAATATACGATTTAGTTACATTTCGCTTGCTTAGCCGTAAATTTGTTTGCGAAAGGAGATTGATCACATTGAAGCTTTGCTTGTCTGTGATCATGGGAATGTAAAGCAGAGAACCAGGTGTCATTGAGTACAGTTAACTAAAATAGTTTACAATTGAGAGAGATGGAATTCCCCTCTGTTGTTACTTTAACTTTGCTGCTGGAGGAGCTGAACTCTCTGGCTTGTTTCCAATATCAAGTCTCTCTCAGTTTGGGAGCCTATCAATGCAGTATCACTTTGAGCTGAATATATGTGCATTCTTTATTACTTAATAAAAAATTGAAAATCGTTTTTGTCTTTCATTCATTCATTCATTCATTCATTCATTGATTGATTGATTGTTTGATTGATCGATTGATTGATTGATTGATTGATTATTTCTTTCTTTATTTATTTATTTCTTTCTTTCTATCTTTCTTTCTTTCTTTCTTTCTTTTTTTCTTTCCTTCTTTCCTTCTTACGTTCTCTCTTACATTCTTGCCGTCTTACATTCTTGCTTAGCCCTCACCCCCTTGGCACCACATTATTCAGAAACCCCAGATCGGGTGCGTGGCTATAACTGTCAAGCGCATTGGGTTCTCAATAGTGACCTTAAGAAATATTTTTTTAAATAATTTCTCGCCAGTAATATTACTTAAATCGGTTTGCATGACGAAACCTGTGAGGATGAACGAACAAGAACAACAACAACAAAGTTACACTTCGATAGCGCATTTAATATCAGGAAATCGTCCCAAGGCGAAGGACAATAATTTTTTGGACCACCAGCTGGGGACGGGATGTGGAGGCATGGAATGGAGGAGGTTTGGGGTGACCAAAGAAGTTGTTGGTCGAAGGACGTGGAGCAGGCCGGTTAGTGCTGAACAGGGAGGGTGGGCGGGTTGGATGCTGGTTGTGGCGACGCAGATGTAGGCAATGGAGGGCTGTGAAGTTGTGGAGCAGAACATTGGGTTGGATTCTCTGGTTGATAGAAGCCAATCTAATACTGCATTTGCGTTGTATCTCACACTAGATGAGAACAATGTGCGACATTGTGCCTCAATTTACAACCTTTTAACTGAGAAGTACGATAGCTACCAGATGAACAGCTGACCCACCAGTTAACTGTGTGTTGTGTTGGATACGTTGATCTCACTCCTTTTATTATTAGTTTTTTTCTGACAATAGCAACAGTTCGTTGACCGGAGGTCAATGTTTCAGATTGTAGCCAGCAAAGAATGCCAGAGATGCAACTGAAAATGCATCTGATTTATTTTTTGAAACAATTATTTTTAGATTTTTTCGCACTTGCTTTTCGTAACAGTTACTTTTGTTCCAAACGCATATTTATGTTTAACTGAGCTTCGCACTGTGTGACGCTATTCTTCATATCGAACGTTACAATATTAGGTAGCGCTGTCTTGAAGTTCCAAAGCACTAATTTGCAGACAAGAAGATTTCGATGTCTCGTCTGTAGCGCTGTAACTACAGACGAGACATCGAAATCTTCCCTTGTCATTCGCAAAAATTAGTGCTTTGGAAACTCTCAAGACAGCGTACCTCAATCATTGTAACGTTCGATATGAAGAATAGCGTCACACAGTGCGAAGCTCAGTAAACATAACTATGCGTTTGGAAGCACTAAGAAACAGTCTACGAAAATATGCAAGCTGCGAAAAATCAGTATAAGTACATCAAAACTGCTGGCTTCTATTGCATGTAAATCCCAATTTAATCTGTTTCTCTGGACTGCCGTAATCCTTCACGTAGGGCAGAAGCAAACGTTTGTTTCAGTCTATGTGTTATAAATGTGTATATTTTGTAGTTTTACCGTAGTATCTTTGCATCGTTGCATCTCATTCCACGAGAGTTTGTAGGACATGGCTGAGATCTATTCGTCTTACTCTCCATCCCAGCTTCTTCCTAACCTATCTGGCTAACCAACTGTTTACTTTAAGTTGCATTTTATTCTGTACCTGTTTTCTATTTGAAACCATGGTTTACAGATAAATTTCTTTCTTGCCAGGCAAACGGATCGATGTGCTCCAAATGGTACAGTTTGAGTGACGACGATGGAAGGCAACTTAGTACACCAAACTCCCAGCAAAGCGTATGAGCTTTATCTCTGGTTGAATGAGTTCCAGATGCAATATGGTGCTTCAACCCACAAGTTTCCTACTCAGAAGTAGTTACTGCCAACTGGATAATCTGCCTCTGCAGTGACGTGTTTATGTTTTATTTAATCTGACATTAGCACAAGTAAATTAGGATCCTGTTTTCAATCCTGGTAGAAAGTGGAATGCATCTGAATGAACGCACAATTATTTGCTTGTTTGTGTATCAAGTTGATGAACTGTCATAAACAAGGCCCTGGAGAGTTAACTGTGTATCCATCGGATTTAGAAACCGGATTAGAGACTGATCACAGGCAGTGTAATCAATCGCTACATCCTATGGCCAAACATGTCATCTTGGATCAATCAACAAATACGAGTATTTTTTAGCGAATGGTCCTGAACAAATGTTGTGTGAGCCATTGCTTGAATCTATCCTCACTTACTTTTTGTTACGGTTAATCTGGTTCCAGTCCCATCTTTGTTTTTTTTACCGAGTTTCGCACTTTGTAATGATATTCGTCCTATCGAGCTCCGCAATAATAGGTAGCGCTGTCTTCAACTTCCTGGTTATTGATTTCTAAAGATAACGAAGTCGATACTTTGCCGGTTTTTATAACAAACTGATCGTCAGCAGGGATGGAAACCAGTCGTGTCTCTTTACCAACTTGTCTAACAAATTCCATGCTCTTGACAATCACATACAATTGTGCTTCAAATACACAGTTGATGGTCATCGACTCGCATTCTTGTCCCTGCATAGATATTGGTGTCTGCTTTACAGAGACACTGTCAGCTTCTGAAATATATACACAATGTGTTAATGAAAGTTAGTATTAGAACATAATAACATCAGAATTAGAACATAAAAACAGGAGAATCAGGAGCAGAAGGAACAATATGTTAAAGAAAGTACATATCAGTAAATAATAATCTGGAGGAGAAGGCCACTCGATCCTTCAAACCTGCCTCTCTATTTAAAAGATCATGGCTGATCTATCCTAATTCCACCGGACCGCCTTATCCCCACATCTCTTAAACACTTTATCCACAAGCAATATATCAACCTCAATCTTGAATATGTTCAAGGACTGAGAATTTACAGCTCTTTCGGTTAGAAAACTCAATAAGCTCACTTTCCTTTGAGTGAAGTATCTGCCGTCCGAGTATTATCATTATTCCTTATTGAGTATTATCTGCAGATCATCTGAAACAATCTCAAGATTTGGCTTCAATTCATGCCTCACTTTGTATCGATGACAATTAGCACCTTGGTACGCCTTCGCATGAAAGCCACAGTGTAAACGCAACACGGATTTGTTGTCTCCACCGTAGAAGTTGGAGTGCAAAAAATCATCTTTAAACACGAAAGAGAATAATTCGACACAACTAACCTACTGATCACTGTGCTTTTTCTGTCTTTTCAATGTGCCTATGGTTGGTAGGGGGAAATTCATATCGATATTTTACTTAAAAGTGAAACAATTTCAACACTATTGGGAAAGAAACTGAGTGGGCATCTCCTTAGAATCGTCTGTAAAGACTCCATCGGACTGTAGATGTAATACATCAAAATACACGGCCATGATTAAGAGTTTCCAAGCCAAACTGTGAATACTGTGCCACTGTGATAATGTGTCTTCCCCAAATACATTCCATGCAAAGACTGCTTTGTATGTCATTGAACACACATATTCTGTCAAATAGACTTGCATATTTTCTTGCTTGGAAAGCAGACCCTGCCTGTTGAGCTTTCACTTTCAGAGATAAAGGGAGCAGATTGATGAGAGACCCAACCCTCATTCACTGGTCTGCATTCCAGTTTATGTAAACTTGGATGCAATGGTGGAGTCCTGTAGCTCAGCGGTTAGAGCACACTTCTTACCTATGAGACCTATGTAAGAATCCAGGCACATCAGGACGATTACTTGGGAAAGTTTCCTTACTCCACAAACAAGCCTAATAATAACACGTCCAGAAAAATCCTAGAATCATCTTGGTCATTGCAACCCAAACCACTATGTCGCAAAATGCTGTGAGCAATTTAATACAGCGTTTCGCCCACAACGACAGAATCAATTTGCTTTACAGGATATTCTGTGAAGCATTTTGAGACGTCTAGAAGACAAGAATAGCGCAAGTGAAAACGAGCAAAGATTATTATTTTTATTATAGATTAACCGGCTTGCAAAACCGGACATCCATCGCTTTCCCTTACAGAGCTAAAGTGGAGAATTAGCTTGTCTTGCTTGGAAAACCGGAAACAGCCTGAAGCTCATCCACTTTCAGATATAACGAGAGCGGGTTGTTTAGAGATCCTGATCCTGATCTCATTTTGTGGTCTGCACTTCCATTGAATGACAACTTGGACACAGTTCAGCTCCCACAATAGTCCCATCTTCTGTATATTCTTCATCATGCCATAATGATACAGCGTTGATTCTGTGCTAAAACAGGTCGATCGCAGCATGAATTAATGCTGCCAGCAATACAAACATTACTGACAAATTGGTCATGAATTAATTATTTCTTTCCTTCTTTCCTTCATTCCTTCATTCCTTCTTTCCTTCTTTCCTTCTTTCCTTCTTTCCTTCTTTCCTTCTTTCCTTCTTTCCGTCTTTCCGTCTTTCCGTCTTTCCGTCTTTCCGTCTTTCCGTCTTTCCGTCTTTCCGTCTTTCCGTCTTTCCGTCTCCGTCTTTCCGTCTTTCCGTCTTTCCGTCTTTCCGTCTGTCTTTCTTTCTTTCTTTCTTTCTTTCTTTCTTTCTTTCTTTCTTTCTTTCTTTCTTTCTTTCTTTCTTTCTTTCTTTCTTTCTTTCTTTCTTTCTTTCTTTCTTTCTTTCTTTCTTTCTTTCTTTCTTTCTTTCTTTCTTTCTTTCTTTCTTTCTTACTTTCTTTCTTTCTTTCTGTCTTTCTTTCTGTCTTTCTTTCTGTCTTTCTTTCTTTCTTTCTTTCTTTCTTTCTTTCTTTCTTTCTTTCTTTCTTTCTTTCTTTCTTTCTTTCTTTCTTTCTTTCTTTCTTTCTTTCTTTCTTTCTTTCTTTCGTCTCTCTCTCTATCTCTCTAAGGCTTTCAATTCCATCTTCAACTTTCATTTCTTTTATTTTGTCAGAATACCGTGTTCGCGTTCTTCAATAATTATTCAATTTATTGCTGTCGAGTCAAACAAAAATTCGGTGGAAACACTCAACGTGTACGATTCGAAAAGGCGGGATTCTAAAGGAATAGTTTACGTTGCATTTCATACTGGAGTCAGTTCAGTGCAAGGAGATATGACATCTCGGGAGAATCGATGCGGAGAGGGTTGTCATACGCCTTGGGAACTAACTTATCCTGCATTAGTCATTTAGTTTAATTTACATTCAACATATCTTGTAGGCACGTTTCTTTGAAAACTCTCCAGTAAAATTCAATGACATCAGAAAATAATGAAATGCATGTAATTTACTAAATCAACAGCCTTTTCAAAATCACAAACATATGATTTATTTTCCAAAAGCCGTCAAGTGGATTGTTGAAATGACAAACTAGCAAATAACCATGAGCACATTTTTTTTTGAAAAATGCATTTGAGAAATTCACGTAAATACATTTTTATGTTAGGATGACAGACATGCTTACTTTCTGTTACTGCGGCTTTGGTATCTGATCCATCTTCAGTATAGTACCATCCATAACACAGTCACACAGCTCTCGTTATACAAGGGGCAAAAACTGCTCTATCTGATCATGACTGAATACAGGCAATAAGTATAACTAAATGATAAGAAGTTAGTTATCTATTTCTATATCTCTACCACGGTCTCAACATACATTCACTTTATCCAAACAGGTTTAGCTTAACTATTATTTCCACCAAACACTGACAAGTTGCCTAGCCCAGAACACAACCTACTGTTAATAATTCCAGAAATATCCGCTTGAAATTAGTAATTTGGAAAGTAATCACCTGACAAATGTAGCACAATACAACAGTACACAGAAGTTAGTAGTCACGTATAATGTATTTCCATGTAAAAAGCGCACGCTATTTGTGCTAATTGATTCCAATGTGGCCTCCCCAAGCGTCCACCACAGTATTTGCTGTCAACACAAATACATTCTTTTCCAAAACAAGTGTAATATTCTCTGGTCGTTTACAATTATTATTCAATGATATAAAGGTCTGCAATTATTTTGAATATTTTCCGAATAGGACTTGTCATGCCACGTATCTCACTTCCTTAAACAGCAATATAATCCAATTGCTTTCAACAACTAAAGTCAATTTATACTCACCAAATCTTCTAATCTGTTCATCAATAATGTTTGTTTCTTGAAGAGAATGTTATGAAACACTATTGCACAACACACAGCAATGGAAAATGTGCATTGAATTCAATGACAAAGTCATATTGTCTGTCTATTTTCTTTGAATTGGCGAAGGGCCTTTTTGCATTTCTGGAAGCCTGGATGCAGCATTGTCTTGTTCGAAAAATTTCGAGCTCTACATCTGTATGTAGCGCTGTCGGCAACTTGCAAATCATTAATTTCCAGCCTTGATGTCATTGCTCCCACTTTGATAACATCAAACGGTCTTTCATTAGGGATAGGCTTCCAATCTCCTCCGTTTGGAAACGGCCTTCGAAATGCCAAGCTAATGGTTCCGTAGCTCCCCGAATTCCCTTCTGCAAAGACGCAGTTGATGGTCAAAGAATCGCATTCTTCTTTATTGTCAGAGGTTGGTATCTGTGTTACGGTTTCACTGAAAACATCTGAAACATGTAAAATAGGACATCAGGTTAATACAGGCAAAACCCTGACCTACACCAGCATCAGCAATTCCCGATGCTTGGCCTCAGTTGAATTGATTTCAATGAATACAATAATTATATAATTATGCTATCATGTTTAATGAATAGAATACACGCAGAACAGATTACTCGGTAGGAATCGGCTGTGGCTTTTCGCCCGCAAATAAAATAAAAATAAAAAAGAAGTACGGTCAGTTCTTCATACAATATACACTTTGAAGTGCTTTAACACGTTTCATCGATCTCAAAAGCCTCTGTATCAACGCAAGGAATAATGTAAATTATGCTAAGTTACAGTGTAACGATGCTATTCACTCGGGCAGTGTAATTGGAACAAAAACTCACCTTGTAAGCAGTGAAAGGCGATGGCGACAGAGATGAGATGCATTCTCTCCTCGCTGGACAACAGCGTGACTGTGTGAAACACAAGGATATTGTGTAGCAGCGTTAGAGACTAAATTATACTTGTACAGAGCCTTTCGCTTCAGGAGAATAACATTAGCTTGTGATGTGATGCCTGCTGACAGCGCATTTGGGAGTTGGAGGAGGGCGGGGCGAGAAGCTTTTTAGGGAAAGTGAATAACAAACTGTGTACGTGAGCAAGGGGCAGAAGGGGGGTGATTTGGTGGTTACTATTGAATAAAATGAGCAGTTGGCGAATGCAGTGAGAGGAAAGTAAGTAAAGGCTCGCCAAGTGGGAAATCGGCTGCGTGTTGTAGTGAGTGCGTAAAAACAGGTTAACTACGAGAACAAAAAAATTACATTGATAGAGCGCCTTTCACGTCGGGAGGAGGTTCCAAGGCGCTTTACAGCGAGATGGGGACCAGTGTCGTAGAGGAAGGGGACGGGGTAGGGGCTAGAGGAAGGAGACTGGAAAAGTGGTTGAGTTAGTAGGGTAGATGGAGAGAGTTGGCAGTGGAGGGGGACAGAGAAGGCAGGTGAAGGGAGAGTTTTGGAATGGGAGTGAGTGATTAATGCGGGTTCTGAGAGATTTGGGGGTGGTGGGAGAGATGTGGGAGGGGACGGAAAAAGTTGGCAGCGGAGGGAGAGAATTGGGAGGAAGAGGGATTTGGAAATGGGGGCGAGATTAGGGAGGAGAAGAGTGCTGGAAGGGGTGGGAGAAAGTTGCGAGGGGAAGCAGAGTGTTTGGAGGAATGTGAGAGAGGTTCGAGGGGAGAGCGAGAGATTTGGCAAGTGAGTGAAAGATTTGGGAGAGGAGAATGCGAGAGTTGGGAAGGTGGAGCGAGAGAGTTGTGAGTGGGAGGAAAAAACTTGGGAGGGGAGAGAGCAGAGATGGGAGGGAATTGGGAGGGGATGCACAGAATTGTAGTGCAGGGAGATAGTTGGTCATGGACGGAGAGAGTTTGGAGGGGAGGGGGAGATATTTGGCAGATGTAGGGGAGTGTTAGGAGGAGAGGGGTGGAGAGATGGGAGGGGAGATGATGGGTGATGATGTCAAACTAGAAACTAGGGTAAAGGCATTGTGTGTACGTACAATGGCTTGAGTCGAATCTGATAGAAAGAATTATGGAGGGTTGCAATGTGGCACAGTGGAAGACGATTTGGCAGCCAAAGGTTCAGTTGAACCGTTTTAAAACTTCTCAGCTGCTGTACCAATTTAGAGCGTTTGCAGCATTAATATTTATGTTACATCTTGGCCAATCCATCTCTCTGTCTAAGTGTCTGACTTTGAAGTTGAGGCCAGTTGTGGAGAAAATTATTTACCTATTTACCCAGCTGTAATTAGGAACACGTTTATTTGTCGTTTGTCCAATGGCTTTGGACAGTAAACATTTCCTTCAAAATAATACTAATAATTGTGAGATCGCTCATTCCACGATTGAGTGTTGAAATTCGCTATTCATAATAGTCTGCAAACGTTGTCCACCAAACATTCAACAACATCAATTTGTGTATATATAGCGCCCTCCTCGCTGGACGGCGTCTCAGAGCGCTTCAAATTAAAGGTACATGCCAAGGAGAGCAGGAGAAAGCTGACCGAATGTGACACTATCAATACCCTTGTATCCTGTCAAGTGCTTGGAGCCCTCTCGAACAAGTAATCAGCTGGTATATAAAATGTCAGCATTAGGAATATTTTGTTGTCTATTCTGACGGAAAGTAATTCTCTTTCCAACTGGCATTTGTGTTAAATATCGAGATGGTTGAGGGGATGTGAGGAGGAGATGATAGTTAGTGGACATAGAAGTTTGAGATTATTTTTGACTTCATAATGGAATGTGTGGAGAATGCAGTTTGGGGCTTTTTGTATGAAAGTGGTGATACTATTGATCATTCTGGAGACAATTTATTGTTGATATTCATGATAATCAACGCTTTTCGTATAGTGCTTAATGACCTAATCGAGACGTCTCCAAGTGCCTCACGGAATGCAGAGTGGAACAGAGTGACATTGCGTTTTGTGGGTGAAACATTATGCAATTACGCACTGCAGGTTCTCACGGACAGAAGTGTATTTAATTATCAAATTGTTATTTAAAATGTAGTTCCTATACATTTCAGCGAATTATTACTTGATTTATTTTCTTTGACATATCTATTTATTTTTGTTAACTTCGTACTTAATTATTCAGAATTGTTGTTGTTATTTTGGTTTATTTACGCTTAATAATTGTTATTTCATGTATTTTTCAAGCATTTCTTTAATTATATTTTTTACTAACTAGATAATGACTTGGTTTGTCTATTTGTTTGAGTGTTTATTGGCTGATGTGTCACTTTTCCAAGGATAAGTTCCACTGGAACATGACTCGCCAATCGACTAACAACCGGGTTCCTATTTACTGTTCAGTAAAGAGAGGCAAGTGTCATAAAGAAACTGTCTATAGGTTTCGTCCAGCCTGGGAATCAAACGCAGGACTTCTCGATTGTTACGTAGGACGTCTCGCCTTAAAATTGGAGGATTCCACATTGTTTGTTAGATGGTGGCATCTAGTGGTGGTTCAGGAGAATGACAGCGTATGGTTTAAGTTGATATAGGAAACATGCAAGTTGGTTTTCAGTTAACCGTGTAAACATTGAATGCGGGATAAGTCGTATAACATTAATATTAATATTTTGCTCACATCAACACTCTCCACCACAACCACACTTCCCATATTGACGGTTTCTCGCGAACTCCGATCTCCCTCCCACACACGCCCATCTCGTGTCTCTCTCCAAAGAACCTCCCATCCTCCAACCCCACACCCCTACGTAGCTCTCATCTCCCCATAGCTCTCGCCTCCCTGCATAGCTACCACACTTCCCATAGCACTACATCCAACTCCCCCACTCCACCCCACCACATTCCACACACAACTCAATCTCGCAAAGAGGTTCAAACAATGACACACTTGCACCATTGAAGACTCAAATGTGCTCTGCGGCCTTCAGCACGGAAAATAAATAAAAGTTGTTGTATTTGTTCTTGTCATTCATCAAATGCGCAATATATCACAACATATTTAGCTGTGAAGTAACTTAACTGTGTATACATTGGACAGCCAGATAACACTGTTCAAGTGCGGATGGGTTCCGGATACTGTTGTGAATGGAACCAACCACCAGAACACACTGCATATTTTGCAGCTGCCTACGCTATGGAAAGTAGTCCAAGGGCGCTGGGCCATCAGGGATTTTGGATCCGAGACACAAGTTGGCTGTTCATGTGGGATGGAGGCCTGGGGTGGTGCGGATGGAATGGTGACTGACTCCACGGGCAAGGAGGAGAATTATAACTTGATAATCTAATTTTTCTGGAAAATTTCACGGCAGGCAGAGGGCACAGGTTGCTGGACAGTTAGCGCTTCGCATGAGAGTTTCGGCTCGGAATCAGGAAGGTTGAACGGCAGTGGGAGTTGTAGGTTGATTAGAAGCAAAGTCGATAACGAGTGTCTGGAGCTGGGTCTTGAGGGTAGTGAAAGAGAGAGAGGGCGAGCCAAACGGACAGCAATATAGAGCTCCAGGGTGTGGGGGCGGAGAATACTCGATCACCGATAATTTCTTTAGTTTATTGGATAATTTCATCGAATCCCCGCAGGGCCTCAATGCCTGACCAAGATTCTGCACACTTTCCAACAGATGTACACAACGACAGCTGTTTAGGTTCTAGCGTTGCAGTGTACTTCACCACTGTGGTGAGACTGAAGGCACAGTAATATACTGCAATGTCAGATGTCAGCAGCTCAGAGATGGATAAACTGGTGATAGAACTAGATTCCTGCAGTTGAGCAGGGATACGGTTTCCAAATCCTGTTCGTTTCACTAGATCGCCATCACCAGAATATATCTTCAGACTATAAACTCTGGGTGTTTGTCTGGGTAATGTATGTACCAGAATAGATAGTAATTGCTGGCAGTAGTGGTGCAGATACATACAAGATTGGCAGCTCTCCTTCTTTCTGAACCATCGTCGGCAGCTTTCTGTCTGACAGAATCGGCGTCACAGAGTTGTGGAATAAACCAGGAGAAGCAAGGCGAAATATTGTTCACTTAATTCACAGTTCATTTGTCAGCAGTGGAACAATAGTTAGCAACACGTTTTACACAGCGTGTTATAGCATCTTTGAGACGCCTTAGTGCGCTGTCCAGCATATGCAATCAAAGACTTTCCTCCACTTCGAGTTCTATACACCCATATCTCCCATCACAGCTCACACCAAAGAAGCCCACATCTCCCGAGCTCCCATCTCTCCAGCTCTGAGCACTGACTGCCTTCCTCCCCAAACACTCCTTCCTAAGAAATCGGAATCATTGCTGGAATATCCTGCACTTCGTGTAGGCCTCCCAAAGCGAAATATTCTTCGGCGGACGGGCTATTAATCTCCCTGCTCCCATACACTTCAACACCATCCAACAGTCCCTTCGCCTCGCTTCCTCCCTTGCCTGTTTAAGGCCGGTCTCAAGACACTCCACTTCGATCGTGCCTTTTGCTGCACTCCCAACACTCTCCCGCTCACCTTCCAACTCCCTCCCTCTCGCCCCTGCCAACAATCGCCCTCTCCAACTCTCAACTATATTCCTACCGTCCCAACTCTCTCACTTCCCTCCCAAGTGTCTACCACCGCCCTAGAATGCCCTCCCGACGTGAGATGCGCTCTATAAATTTACTATTTTGTTGCTGTTGCTTTGATAACAGCAATGCATGATAATGATAATTTGCTTTACTGCTTTACTGATTCCAATTTGTTGGAGCGCCATCTGACGTCTTTTATTTGATACCAGGTGCCTCACAGAACATAGCTTGCTTGTAGTTCAGTACATTTCGTCTGAAAGTACGGCAACCAACAGTACAGCTGTGTTTCACAATCAGTCGTGGATTGTGTGACTACCGCTTTTGTAAGGTATGACAAATATTGCATTTGATATCGTGGCTTTGCAAATCTAATCGAAGTCTCAAAGCGCTTCACTGAATATACACTAAAGCGAATTGATGGTAGACATATGGGCGAAACTCGGCAGCCAATTATGCACAGTATTTTCCCACAAACAATCATGGATTGAAACGACCCATTTTTTAATTGTGATTGTTAACTTGTTACTAAATCTCCCTGAAAAGAAATTGGCTGATCGACTAGCAACTGGCGGCCAATTTTGCGCTCGGCAAACAGAGGAATTTGGAAGATGGAATCTTGCCCACCGATTCGCCAAGATGGTTATCAAACTAGTAGTCCTCTCTCCGAAACCTTTCTCGGAAAAATACGGTCAATTCTCTTTACAGTATGCTCTGTAAAGCAAATTGAGATGTCGATAAGATGTGAAACGCGCTACATCAAATGCAAGGATTATTATTATATTATCATAACCTTGTCTCATATTCCATTCTACAAAGATGCAGCTTGATATGTTGGGTGTTCCCAGCTATTTCAGTGTTTGTTCCAGTTTACATTATGTTTCACTCACAAAACATTAAACTCAAGACAATATGTCGTTGTGTATCATCAACATCATTTGGGATCACTGGCTCGAAATTATTTTGCCTAACGAGCAAAGCCATTGAGACAGTGAGACACTTGAAAAATACTTCACTTGAAACAGTGTGATATCTAAAAGAGGGACATCTAAAATTGCTGGATAAGATTCTGTGTGATGTGTATTGAAAGTTTCTGTCTGCCAACTCGCCGTTAACTTCTTTTACATTATATTCACTGACACACGTTGAGACATCAACCAACATCAAAAACAAAGTTACAGTTGTATAGCGTCTTTCACGTCAGGAGTACATCCCAAGGCGCTGCATATTTACTGCTTCAGACCCGAGCTGAGGAGAGGTGGGGATGTGGGGAGGTGGGGAGTGGTGGCGGAGGAGTTCCGATGGATCCATCGAAGAGGAGAGTCTTTGGGCGAGACTCGAAGAAGGCCATCGAGCTATGATAATGCGCCCATAACCAAAATTAAAGATTATTATTGCTAATGTTTCTTACAATCTTTCCCTATGTATTCTATCACTTGTTCGCCTGTGGTTGGAAATGTAGTCATGTGTTTCCTCTGAGAGACACAGCAACAAATGTAGGAGTTGTCAAATAGGTCAACCGTCAGCAACGCCATCTGTACTGTGTTTAAACCCATTAACTCGCTTCACAGGTTTATATTCAGTGGGGAAGAGTGTTTTTGTACGAGTCGCAGACTGGTTATCATCACTGTGTGGACGGAGAACACAGTAATACACAGCGCTGTCAGACAGCTCCAGCTGGGAGATAGTTAAACTGCTCAGGTTTGTCGAGGTCTGGAGTTCCATAGAGATTCGTTTATCAATAAACTCCGCTCAGTATGCATTCCCACTGGAACGCTTCATGAGGACATACTGCGGTTGATTTCCCAGCTGTTCTCGATACCATTGCAAATAATAGCTGCTGAGAGATGTGTCCTACTGACTTTCCATGGTTACACTTCCTCCTACTTTCTCGGTCACTGGAGTCGCCTTCTGTGTCATAGAGTCTCCTTGGGCCAGGCGTGAAATACACAAACATGCAGTCCCGTAGATCAAGCGTTAGAGTGCTCGCTTCGCAAGCGAGAAGACCTGGGTTCGATTCCTGGGCATGACAGAGCAAATCGTCAGGCAAGTTTACCAATAAGCATGCGTTTGGTTGCCTAGCGTCAAGTGGAACCCAATTGTTTGTCGATTGGCGAATTGTGTTTACCAAGGGTAACAATCAGTTTGAAAATAAAGAAAGTATTTAGTCAGTCAATCAACGATCGTTTGTGGGACACTACTGTGAGCTCCTGGCTTCCCATTTTCTTGCACGAATTACATTACTATTCACACAATATTCTGTGGAAGTGATTTTAGTATCTGAAACTCGTGCTTGACACAATGCGTCGATTCCTAGTTTTGTTATGAAACCTTTGGCAAGTTTGCCTACTCCATCCGCCTAATAATAATCCCTCAACAAATATACAATAATAAAATTGGTCACTTCAATCCACGACTGTTTATGGGACACTGCTGTGCACAATTGGCTGCAGCGTGTTGCCCACATATATACAATCAATTGGTTTTACAGTATACTCTGTGAAGCTTTGAGACATCAATATGATGTGAAAAGTGATTCATCAAATGCAAGTATAAATATTATTAGTAGTATTAACATAATGAAGAGTATATATATACACATAAACAAATCAAAGATTTTGAAAACTGGTTTAAATGTCTACTGTTACACCATATTACCTATTAAAATGGCAACCAGGGGCAGACGCCCATTGAATCTCCGCATTGCCATCACTCACTCCAAGATCGCGATGTTTTGTGGTAAATTATTCGTGTTGATCTGAGAAATGCAACTCTAAGCCACGTGACGTTTGATCGCGGTGACCTCACTTCCTAATCCTGTGATGTGGACATCAACTGATCAGTGGGCTGGCGATGTCAATATGTCACAGTTATTCCTCTGTGGAACGGGATGGCGGAGCGAATCTTAAATGGTATAATCCAGTGTGGCGACAGGAGAATTGTTAGAATAATAATACTTTTGCAATTTGGTATTACTTTCTGTTTTAACGATGAAGCATCTCCAAGCATTCTACACAATATACTGTCAAGATTAGTGACTTTAGACCATATTTGTATGTAGTCATGATATTACATGGAATGAGTTAATGGTGTGGAACTTATACCCGACGAGCTGTGGACTGGATATCAATGAAACTGGGCTGGAATCAGAGCAAAAATCCGTAGAATCGCGAAACGCGGCAGCCAAATTGCGCACAATAGTGTCCAACAAACAGTCATGTTAGTGTGATTAGGGGGAAACTAGGGTACAATGGCAAGGGGATGGTGTAACGGTAGGGGGAAGGAGAGCACGACCCGAAAGGTTGACTTAATTTTTCTTTCTCAATAGTTGCTGCCTGGCCTGCTGATTGTTCCCAGCCATTTCTGATTTTGTTTCAGATTTCCAGCCTCTGCAATATTTTGCGTGTTTATTCAGGCAGAATATATTGAAGGGAGTTCAGCTAGTTGGTCACACGTATTGTGTAGCTATTACTGAACATAATTGGCTACGATTTATGCGCTCGATACACCGTCTGGCATTGAGTACGCTATCTATTTAGAAGCAACTTGTTGTTGTTGATCTGATTGTTCATGTCAATTATGGTCAACCTCATCTTGGACATATGTGGAAACCCACAACCAGGCTCAAGCAAATCCAAACCAGGTGGAGCATTCCATTCATACCACCATTCCTATCGGATAATACAACAATTATTATTCCGCTTGATATGAATCCTTTAGAATCCAATACCTCGGAGCCTAGAGCTATCACACGATAAGCGAGACATGGGTTTGCTTCAGAGCATGGCAAAAGTTGGACAAGCTGATGTACTCCTCTGTTGATGCCTCTGTTTATTTAGCATTAAATAGTAACCCGGTTGTTAGTCGATTGGCCAATCACTGATTAGGCATTGTTAACCAATCATTATATGACAATGATTACGTCACCAAATTTACAATTTTTCATGGAACACTGCTATGCACATTTGGCTGTTGCGCGTCGATCATTAAAATTACAGTGCATTCACATTATGGTGTATTTTATGTACCGTTTTGTTGGGTATCGATGACGTGATCAGCTGCTATTCTAACCACAATGATTATTATTGTTGTCCTCATGTCTTCGGAACGCCTCAAACTACTTCGCAAAATACATGTATCGACTACAATTGTTTGAAGGTGATGTGAAGTCAGAAAATCAAGACAGTGGATTGGCTCTAGTGGTCAACGTATGATAGTTCATCTCTGTCTTCATATTTGATGTAAAACGTGACATAGTGCAATGATAGAAATAATAATGTGTTGTACGTTCACGTGTCTTACGCCAGCTCCTAATACAGTAAAACACTAACCTACCAGTCGTAGATTTTGATCCTCCAATAAATAGTATTGTTGATGATAATAAACTTTTTAACGTGATATAGTGCCTAATCACATCTTCAAGATATGTTAAAGCGAATCACGGTGAAGAGAATTAACTCTATATTTGAATTAACTCTATATTATCTCTCCCCCATCCTCGCCAGAATCCATTGACACTCATCATCTCATTTGTGAAAGCGAAACACAGTATCTACAGTGAAGTGAATTAAATCTATATTTGACGGGTAGATAAACGGCAGCCAATTGTGCAGAGTACTGACAAGCAAACTGTCAGAGATTGATAGAACATTTACTATTGTTCATTTTGGCGGAATTATCTGCTCTGGGTAAACTCATTGACGAACAACTGGATTCCAGCTTCCAACCAAAATAACTTTGATTCACATAGCGCCCTCCACGCCGGATGGTGTCTCAGAGAGCTTCAAAACAGTGGATACCGGGACCGAACCAGGGGTAGGGTCACAAAGTTTACCAAAGGCGAGGTCGAAGAGAAAGTTATTCAGCTATGACGTGAAACTGGGAAGAGGCGAAGGAGTTGAGGCAGGCAATTCCAAGTTTATATCGGTTTTTGGAGTGAGGTATTGCCGGCGACGAGCGATCCGTCGAAGGTTATAGAAGGCAGTGTTGTTAACGGACCGGATGAGGAGGAGGAAGGACAGTTCGGAGTCGAAGCTCATGCCTAGGTTGCGCACAGGTTCAATAACAATACCAACAACAATTTAAACTTAAAGAACGCCTTTCATGTCGGGAGGATGTCCCAAGGCGCTACACAGGAGGCGTGTGACCCGAGCTGGGAGGGGAGTGTTCGGGAAGGGGTGAAACACGCAGGGAGGTCGAAACGTTCGGGGGGGAACAAAATGCACGGTCGAAGAGGAAAGTCTTCAAACCGGCCTTGAAAGAGGAAAGGAAAGACACAAGGCGGAGGGATTGGGGGATTGAATTATTTAGGGTGGGAGCGGAGAAACTGAAGGCCCGGCCTCCAATGGTGGGGCGGTTAGGGAGGGTTTCTTGGAGCAGGTCAAGTCCGGCCAAGGTTCGGATAGGTTTATGAGCACGCCGGGATGTGCCACTAAATCACCACACGTATGTCGCACTCCATATCTCTCACCCCCACAACCCGCCACCCTACGATGCCCTATCACACTTCCCCACACCCAACCAAAATAACTCTCGTATCAACACTGCTCCCTCCTCCACCCTTAGCTACCACACTTCCCATAGCTTCCACCCTCATTCGAATCTCGGGTTGAAAGACGGAATTTCTTGTGCCTTGCTACGTCCTCACCAAATTGAAGACAGAATGTTCATGTTCGGCCTAAAGGGCCCAAAATCAATACAATTCGTTGAATTTGTTGTTGGCGATAAAGGCGCCAGACAACTGTACATATTTTTGCTCAGAAGTGACTTAACTCTGTATACATGGGTAGCTTGACAACCAAATGACACTTTTCAAGTTCCCAGATACTGTTGTTGATGAGATCAACCACCACAACACACTTGTGCACCTTCCTTTTCTATGGAAAGTAGTCTACAGTAGTTCACTTTACAGTGCCTTCTGCGAAGCGCTTTCAGTAGCCCAGAAAACGCCAAAACCGCTTTATCGGAAGGACTATTATTATTATTATTATTACTATAGTCTGTCTGTAACACCGTTTGTCTAAAAATATAAATAGTGATTCCTTCAATTGATACAGCGGATTATAACTTCTTTATACACGTCTCAATTCTCTTCAGGTCTTCTGAACGTCTAAAGGAGATTTACGGAATATACAGTCAAGGGAATTGACTGTAGAGTTGACGATGAATTCCGGCAGTAAATTTCGCACAGCAGTGTCCCTCAAACAGTGGTGAATAACAGCGAGTTATTACCGATTATTTTTCTTGTAGGATTATTACCATGTGTGTGGAGTAAGGAAACTTGTCCAAGGATTCACACTGCTGATGTGGCTATATGCCAAAATTACAAATCGTTTCAAAGGTAACAAAATTGCATGCCGAGTGCCTCTCAACTTGCGCATCCCAACGGCACATCATGCTGTGGTCTATTCTACATCCCCCGACCCATCTGCCCAACCAATCGCATGCGAGCTTTTAGCCAATTTGCCCCCAAACTCTGGAGCTGCATACCGCAGTCCCTCCGCCTCGTCCCTTCTCTGGCCCGCTGCAGGTCTCGACTGAAGACTCGGCTTTTCGACGGAACCATCAGCAACTGCTAATCCAGCCCTTCCATTATTTTGCATCCACCCACGCGTCCTCTGCTCTGGTGAGAAGCAGTAACTGCCCAGCGAATGCGAATATCCGGCTGACGTGAACGGCGCTGTACAAATGCAATTCTGTTGCTGCCGTTCTTCGTTACACAGCTCCTTTACTGCGGAATAGTTGTCTGTTTCATTCTGCAAGAAGGTTGAAAAACAATTGCGAGCAGGAGGTGATGATTTGGAGCGGACTGCGCATTCTTCCAAAATACTGCTGCAATTCTTGCTTGTTACACTGTTGACTATTGGTCCAAAGATTTAGTAAATAGAAAGAAACATGGGAACCGTCGGGCTGCTGAAGTGTCTGCACCCCGCAGGGTCTCAATGCCTGACCAATAAACTGAAATAAGTAAATAGCAGCTGGAGCTTTAGCACCCAACTCGTTCAATAATTGCTGTCTGCATTTATTGTAATGTATAATTATGTGAGAGTTTAGCTGCCAAGCTGATGGGAGGGGAATGTGCTTTCCTCTGAGTCTGGCTGCTGAAGTGACTGCTCCCCGCAGGGCCTCAAGACCTGATCCAGATTCCGCTCGCGTTTCAACCAGACGGAGATACTACAGGCACAGTAATACACTGCGCTGTGAGATACCAGCAGCTCAGCGATGGATAAACTGGTGGAACAATTAGATTTCTGTAGCTGAGCTGAGAAACGGTTTCCAAATCCTGTGCCTTTGACTGGATCGCCACCCCAATAATTATGCCGGACTATAAACTCTGGGTGTTTCTCTGGTTAATGTCTGTATCAGTTGAGATTGTAATCGCTGGCAATCGTGAAGTACGTGGAAACCAAATCGACAGTATCTCCTTCTTTCTTAACAATCGTGGCAGCTTTCTGACTGACAGAATCGGCGTCACAGAATTCTGCAATAAACGAGGGAAAGCACTATTATTCATAGAATATTAGAATCTTATGTCACTAAAGGAGGCCAATCGAGTCTGTGATGGCTCTTTGAACAGAGAAATTCAATCCCACTCGCCAGCTCTCTCTCCCCATAACTGTGCATACTGCCCTAAACAAATAAAATTCTACATCTCTTTTAACAGATATTTTGTCAAAGGCCTACCCCACCGTTTCAGGGAATGCATTCCAGATCAAAACAACGGGCTGAATGAAAAAACGTTTCCTCAACTCACCTCTAATTATGTTAGAAACTATTAGATCACCTGAATTGCGGACTGATTGCACTGTCCACTCAGCTACATGTCTCCCTCCAACAACTGTTGTTTTGATGGGGCTTAAAATCGGCAGTGACACTGAGTTAGCTCAACACGACCTCACCTGCCGTAAATGTTCCCAGGACTACACAGAGAGCAAACAGCCTCATTGCCGCTCCTCAGCCTTCGCTGTTGTGTCTCTGACATGCGTTTGCTGGGAACCAACAGCAATATGCGTCACTGGCAGATCCCACAGTCCCACGTCACCTCACTGACATCCCAAACTTGCTTCAAGAACAGGAACCGATTGCTCTTACACTGCGCAATACAACAATGAATGTGTGTGTGCGTGGTGGAAGTGGGGTGGGGTCAGAAAATCCTCCAAATCGGTTCCTGTTAACCCTACAATCAAAGCGCAGCATGCAGGATTTTCATAGTAAAAATACAACAACAAAAATTTTAATTGAATTTGCTCCCTCGAAGTCGTAGGGCGTCCCAGAGCGCTTCACATTAACAGATGCTGGGCTCGAGCCAGGTGCAGCGCGAGAAAGGCGAAGGCATGGTCGAAGAGGCAGGTTTTCAGCCGAGACCTCAAGTTAGATTGACAGGGGGCGAGGCGAATGGAGTGAGGAAGGGAGATCCAGAGCCTCGGGATGCAGTGGCTGAAGGCGATTTAACATCTTCTCAAAAACGTCTCATAGCGCTTCACAGAATATACTGTTAAGTGAATTGACGTTATATTTGTCGGCGAAACGCAGCGTCAATTGCACACAGCAGCGTCCATACATAGAGTCGTCGATTGTAATGACCGATTTCATTATTATGGTTTTTAAATAGTTACTAAATCTTCCTGAAGTGCAACCGGCTGATCGATTACCAACCAGCGGTCGCTAAATGCATGGCAACAAGAGTAATTTGGAAGATGCAAATTTGCCCAAATTTTATTATTGATAGTTATCAAATCAGAGGTATTCTCTCCGAAATATTTCTCCTAACAATAGGTCAATTCTGTTTACAGTATATTCTGTGAAGCGCTCTGAGATGTAATTGAAATGTGAAAAGCGATACATCAAAATTGCAAGGGTTATTAGTATATTATCAGACCCTTGCCTCACTTTCCATTCTACACAGATGCTACGTGAGCTGTTTGATATTCCCAGCGATCTCCGTATTTGTTCCCGTTTAAATTATCTTTCGCTGACAAAGCATTAAGGTCAACACAATGTGTCGTTGAAGTTTGTACAATTAACAATCATTTGGACCAGCGGCTCGAAATTAGTTTGCCAATAGCAAAGCTGTTGAGAAAATGATACATCTCAAAAAAGCTACACATGCTACTATGTGATATCGAAAAGCGGTGGACAAGATATAGTGTGATATATGGTGACATAGATTTATGTGATCTATCAGCCGACTCGCAGATAACTCAATTTACAGTTTATTAACTGAAGCACGTTGAGTCGTCGGGCAACAACAACCAAATTACATATGTACAGCGTCTTGCACGTCAGGAGAAAGTCCCAAGTCTCAGAACAGTTGCTGCTTTAGAAACCAGCTGACGAAGGGGTGGGAAGCGGGGAGCGGAGGAGGTGTTACCGATGCGTATATCGAAGAGGACAGTATTGGAGGAAAACTCCAAGGAGACGAGGGAGACGCGATAATGCCCTCGTAACAAAATTAAAGATTAGTTTTGCTCTTGTTTCCTCTACTCTTTCCCTATATATACCATTCTATCACTTTTGCGCTTGTGGTTTGGAAATTTAGTCACGTGTTTCCTGTGAGAGACAGACCAGCAAATTTACAAGTAGCGAAAAAGGTCAACTGTCAGTAGTGACATCTGTGCTGTGATTAAACCCATTAACTCCTCTTTGTAAATTTATGTACGGTGGTGTAGCCTGAAGGTAACACTGTGCGAGTGATCACCACAATAGTATGTGGCTGAATCAGATAGAGCCACAGCCAGCACAGTTACACTGCATGTCTTGCTGCTCGTGTCCAAACTAGTGGTAAAAAGAGCTTCAGCATATTCAGCTCTGAACGTGGCTCTATCGTAAGCATGTCTCAAAGTCTACAGTGGTGGCTGGCCTGGATAATGACGGTACCAGTACATCAAACATGGATGAAACCAGCAGAGTTTTTCCATCTCAGGGTCACAGTCTGGCCTTCAGTGACTGACACTTCCCTCTGTGATGGTTCAACAACATCTCCATTCGCTGTCGCTGTTGCCAGGAAGAATATGTTAGAACAAAAAGAAAAATTGCTACATTGATCTAACGCCATTCACGTCTGTAGGACGTCCCAAGGCGCTGAACCGATAGGACGGGACCGGAGCGGGAGGGAGGGGTGTGGTGGTTCAGTGTAGGGGGAATGATAGTAAGTGAGCGTGGAGAGTAAGGAGGGGGAGCACAAGGCATATTCGACGAGCAATTTATTGAGACCGGCCTTGAAGTAGGAACGGGAGGAAGTGAGGCGAAGGGATTGCGGGTTGACGTTCCACAGTTTGCGGGCAGAGAGCCTGAAAACCCGTCCACCGATGGTAGGGCGATTCGGGCGGGGAACGTGGAGCCGGCCAGAGCCCGCTGAATGGAGTGGACGAGTAGATTCGCACGGAGACAGCAGGTCGGTGTGAAAGGCTGGGGCAAGTTTGTGAATGGCCTTAAAAGTGAGGACGATGATCTTGAATTTGACCCTCTGGGTGATGGGGTGCCAGTGGGGACGGGCAAAGGTGAGAGCGATGAGATTGCAAACACCAGAGATACATCCAGAATTTGTTGCAATAGCGAGAGTAGGTTACTTACATCCAGGGACCAATAACATTGAAATGAGCAAAGCAATGTGTTTACTCTCCATGTGTCCAAGCGATGAATCAACCGATTCGACGGGAGCAGTTGAGATTATTGGTTGTGTCGGATTTGTGCCTGGAAGCAGAGTGATGTACCTCTGTATCAGATGACAGTAATTTCAAACCCCACCACCGGATTTGTGAACTCTGTTTGATGAGTTGACGAACCATCACCTTGGGACAGACAACTACCAATCTAAATTGCTTCTTATTGTTCTAACGCAATGCTGGCAGTTTAGTGCATTGTGAAATGCTATAGATTTGTAGTTAGAATAATCAGATCAAAAGCGAGACCCAAAGTAGTGCACTTTAATTACGTTTTTTGGTGGAACATTTTGCTAATAATAGCAATAATAACAATCCTTTTTCATTTTAATAATCCTACCCCTAATATGATTATTAGGGGTAGGATTATTAAATAGGATTATTAATAATAATCCAATTTTTATCATTGTGTTTTTTTTTAACGGATTATGATTTGGCGTGTGTGTGGAGTAAGGAAACTCACTCAAACTTTCGCTCTGATCTGCCTGGATTCGATCACATGTCTCACACTTGTAAGGCAAGTGCTCTCTCTAACCACCGAGAAACAGAAGCTCCACTGTTTCAGAATGGAACGTGATAGGTTCTGTTAGACGCAGATCATGTGATGGGTGTCTTTAGTGCGCCATTTGCTGGTGGTTTAGATCTACAATGTCTTTACAATTATAGACATTTGAAAGCAAAATTGTTTGAACTGTCCTAACATTTCATTGCGATGTGCACTACTATTGAAAACACAATTGATAGACAGGTGAGTGTGACAGCATTCCCAAGAAACCATAATCGATTAGGTTTTTTATGTGATAGAGTAAGTATTATATGTAATAATTATCGTTAGGTTTGAGAATTTGCCATATCACAATTTAATTCGCTTTGAAGAGATTTAGAACAGGAGAATGTAATTGAATTAACTTCATATTGTTTGGGCGAAAAACGGTAGAACACGTAGGTCATCAGTGTCCTCATTCTCTGAGAGACTAATTTATTATTAGTTTGAGCTAATCACTTATTATTACTTTATGGTGTCTTATAGCTCATTCCATAGAGCACACGCATTTGAAGCAAGAAAATTGACTTCACTTCTAGACAAGGGGAAAGGTTTGTGAAGTTTCCTTACTCCACACAGCTAATACTAATAATCCCTTGAAAATAACAACAATACATTGATCGTTTCAATCCACGAGAGTTTGTTCCAGATTTGCTTTGTTCAAATGGCTGCCGCGTTTCACACACAAAATATACAATCAATTCGCTTTACTTTATCTGCTTTGTAAAGCAGCTTCAGGCGTTTAATGGACGCGAAGAAAGCTACATCGATGCGAGGATTATTACTAGTAGAGTCGTGTTATAGGGAAGCATTTAGGCGGAAGGAATGAGGAAGGGAATTTCAGAGTCAGTCATCGATTCAGTGACCAGCTTTTTGTGGGGAAATAGTTATTTTGAAATAATTACTACTCAGAGTAAAGGGATGCACCAGTCGATAATCATCCCTGATACAACTTACTGCTAGCTATATATCGGTGTGTGTAGAAAGAAAACTTGCCTAAGGTTTTGCCATGTCCAGCCCTGCAATCAAACGCTTGTCTCTCTTTTGTGAGACGAGTGATCTAACCCACTGAGGTTCTTGTATCCCCAGTTCATCTCCTGAACAAGTGATCAAAGGCTTGTCTTGTCTTGAGTGCGTGTCTCTGCTGATGGTGACTACTATTTTTGCCTCATCCTACAGTGTTAAACTATAGGGTCATCGAAAGAATGCATAGCACACACTGTTATAGATACAGTGCAAGGCAGTTTTTGTACCAGGCTGCCGTGCAGTCTATCACTGTGGTGAGAGAAGTACACGGCGCTGTCAGACACCTGCAGCTCAGATATGGTTAAACTGGTGGAAGTATTGGATTTGTGAATCTCAGCAGTGAATCGATTGCCAACCCCTGTGCCTGTCACTGGATTATCATTGCCAGTAGAATATCTCCGAACTATAAACTCTGGCTGGCTGTGTGGGAAATGTCTGTACCAGTAAAGATAGTAATTGACTCCAGTATTTGGATACGTAAAATCTACATTTGCAGTTACTCCTTCTTTCTGAACCTGCGCAGCAGCTTTGTAACTGATATTGTCGCCAGCCCAGAGATCTATAATAGAAAAAGAAGAGTAGGTCCATACATTATCCACTGTTTGACTCAATTTGTTTTTTTCTGAGCTTGGGAAATTATCTCGACTTTAACGGTATTATGAATAAGTCATTTGATAATAATACAATGATACTAGTTATTGAATGATAGTGAGAACATGATTAATTTGTTGTTGTTGTCCGAATTTGCTGCTATCAAGCTAATTACAAAATATTATTGTGGGCGATACAACACAACCAAACATGCCCAGCAGTGTTTCACACACAACCGCGATTGAGCAGCAATATAAATAAGAACACTAATCCTTAGATTTGATACCGCGGTTTTCACGTCCACTAGACCTCTCAAAGCGCTTCACAGAATATACTGCAAAGTGAATTGAAGGTAAATTATTGGGAGAAACGCGGCATGAGTTTGCGCACAAACAGTGTCCCCGCAAACATTCGTGATTGAAATGACCAAATTTTATTCTTGCGTGATTTTGTTGGGGAACGGATTATTGATAAGCGTATGGAGTACAGTTACTTGCCTAATGTTTCGCCTTGAAACACTTGGATACGAACACAATTTGATAGCTTTTGATAGCGCCCCCAGCTTGGAGGGCGCTTTACAAATCGAAGTTACTGTTGTTATCACTTGAAACAGGAAGCGGCTTTCAAATCTGCCAACGAAGTCAGTTACAGAAAGCAAATTTGGCAAATTAAGTCTTTTGTTGTGAACGTATCATTGCTGCGCCATCTGCTGGTTGACTATCGCTACAACAAGTCTATAATTTGTGACATTTCTGTTCAATGTTACCATTCCTGTTGATGAATCAAGTTTGAGTTTTTTTAGAAAAAAAACTATTTTCGTCTTATTTTCGTTATACGCACACATGTGCGTATAACGGGACTCCCGTGAAGCACGAGGTTATTTACACGTGAGTAACAATACTGTGTGTAATAACATTAATAATCCCGCATTTCAAATCGTTCAATTTCTCAAGTTTTATTTCAAGTGGCCGCAAATCGCTTTCAGAAGATTGTATTGACAATGAATTGACTTCGGCACTTCAGAGTTCCAATGGTTTGAGTGATCCATTCAACATTTGTGCAGTAATAATTTTAAACATGCACTATTGGTTTTGAAGCGTGTATTGTCCCAGTAAATTGGTATGCCAAGCGACTATCAAGTGAGTCGCTTGGTTTTAGAACAGAGGCATGTGTGTTAACGAAAGAATGTTCTGCTCTACCATGACTAAACCCAGGTATTCTCTTTTGCAAGGCAATCACTAACCACTGAGACAAAGGCCCCAGTATTTGGGACACTGTACCGCACAAACGCTGATCTGCTGCCAACTAGGGAACGGCGATTAATCGGTTTTTCGATTAAACCCGATATGATTTTCAGATCGGTATGCCGAAATAGTGATTCTAAAAAAACTGTTATATCGAGAGATTCGATTTTAAAAATATACATCGATATATTGTTAATATCGTTCCTGGCAATATATCAATATTGTTGGTATTATCAGTGTAATGCGATCTTTTCCAGCTTACCTTGTCGCCGGCATTGCAACCTCCTAGATCTAGAGCATGGAATGCGCGTACATTCGGTGCGCGCGCACAACTAACGGGCGCGCACATCCGATGCGCGCGCACACTTTACTTTGTATACTCGACGTGAGTCGTGGCGTCTTAGCAAATTCGCATCGCTGAAAATTGTAGTTTGAAAATTTACCTTTCTCATCATGGGGAAAAGAAGCCCCGTATGGGACTACTTTGAAAACAATGCAGTCAGTAATGGTGTCTATAGATGCACAATTTGCAAGGTCTTGGTTAAGACATCTGATTCGCGCACGAGCAACCTGCGACATCACATTAAGCAGCACCACCCCGCCCAGCACGCTGCCCGCAGAGCGAAATCATTGTCGACAACAGAACGAAGTCGAACCAGCGCTTCGGAGGAAGCGACAGGTAGTGGGGCCAGTACAGCTCAAACAATTCCTGCTTTATTTAAGAGGAGAACATTGTACCAGAGAGGGGACAAAAAGTGGCAAAGTATCACGAACGCTGTCACTTTTTGCATAGCAAAGGAGAGCTTGCCAATGGCGAAGGACATTAATTCAGACTTCAGACTTCGTAACAATAAGTGGCATTTTGTGGCTGTAAGTGTTATTTTCGTGTGTGAGAGAGTTAGAAGCGAGATTATCACTGCTTCTACGTGTGTGTCTACTCAGACACACACAGTAGTGATAATCTGGCTTCTAACTCTAACAGTCAGACTGTCTGTCTCTCTCTTTTGTATTGTAATAGATCTAATTTACACGTGGACATTACATGCTAGTTTCAAGCAAGAAATGGAGGAGAACAAATCTCTAGATTTTGTTTTTGGTGTGTGTGTGTTCTATTTTGTGTTTAGAGATGGAGGGAGAGAAGTAGAGGGGGATGGTTGGGAGAGAAGGAGAGAGGAAGAGAGGAGAGGGAGGGAGAGAATGAGAGGGGGAAAGGAGGGAGAGAAAGAACGAGGGGAAAGGAGGGGGAGGAGAGAGGCGAGGGAGGGAGAGAATGAGAGGGGGAAAGTTGGGAGAGAAGGAGAGAGGAAGAGAGGAAAGGGAGGGAGGGAGAGAAGGAGAGGGGAAAGGAGGGAGAGAAGGAGCGAGGGGAAAGGAGGGAGAGAAGGAGAGAGGGGAGGGAGGGAGAGGGGGAAAGTTGGGAGAGAAGGATAGAGGAGGAGAGGGAGGGAGAGAAGGAGAGGGGGAAAGGAGGGAGAGAAGGAGCGAGGGGACAGGAGGGAGAGAAGGAGATAAGGGAGGGAGGGAGGGACAGAAGGAGAGAGGGGAGGGAGAGAAGGAGAGAGGGGAGGGAGGGAGAGAAGGAGAGAGGAGAGGAGGGAGAGAAGGAGAGAGGAGAGGAGGGAGAGAAGGAGAGAGGAGAGGAGGGAGAGAAGGAGAGAGGAGGAGAGGGAGGGAGAGAAGGAGAGGGGGAAATGAGGGAGAGAAGGAGCGAGGGGACAGGAGGGAGAGAAGGAGATAAGGGAGGGAGGGAGGGACAGAAGGAGAGAGGGGAGGTAGAGAAGGAGAGAGGGGAGGGAGGGAGAGAAGGAGAGAGGAGAGGAGGGAGAGAAGGAGAGAGGAGAGGAGGGAGAGAAGGAGAGAGGGAGGTAGGGAGCAAACAACATCGTATAATTCAACAGACCTTGATACCAACATTACAAACTTTCTGGACCTAGAGCACGCATTTCGAAATGTGCGTGTACCGCGACTGCGTGCGCATCGTCAGTGCGGACGCACCGTCAATACGCGCGCACCGCGACTGAGCGCGCACCATGAATGCGCGCTCACCTTAAATCCATGCGCACTTCGAATGCACGCGCATGCGCAGTATAAAATCTCGATAGATCGGTTTAAGCAGGTATGAGCAAACGGATATATCCATATCTGGAAAAATCCCATATCGCCGTTCCCTACTGCCAACTATGCAAAATAATTGAGAAAATGTTGCGTCATTGAGCACTATACATGATATCCGGTGAAGTGTAAGTGAATCTATTTTTCAGGCTCTTTCACAACGAACTCACTTGATAATATTCAATGTAGTACATTGAGGCGTCTCTCAGCCGTAATAAGGTTCTGTGTCAAATAAAATAGTTATTATTATTATTAATTCCACTCTTACTCGACATGAACCACCCTATCACTTCTTCTGCTTGTGGTTGTACATCAGTCACGTATTTCCTCTGAATTACATCGGCAGGGACAACAGATTGTCAAACAGGGCAAAATTCAGTCCAGGCTTCTTTGCAGAGATTAAACCATTTCTCTCCTAATAGCAGATTAATGTAAAGTGGGCCAGGCTGACAGCAGTCTGATTGTAACATGGCTTGTGTGATCGCTTGGTAACACGTGGTTGTGTTAGAAGCAGCCAAATTGACAGTCACCCTATTCAGATTGTAACGTATAATTAAGTGAGAGTTTAGCTGACAAGCTGATGGGAGGGGAATGTGATTTCTTCTGAGTCTGGCTGCTGAAGTTTCTGCTCCACGGAGGGCTTCAAGGGCTGACCAAGATTCCGCTCACATTTCAAACCGACGGATCGTCCCCCATTTATAAAATGAAGACAGTTTTTGTACGGGCCCTGCAGTGTAGTCAACCACAGTGGGGAGACTAAAGGCACAGTGATACACTGCGCTGTCAGATACCAACAGCTCAGAGATGGATAAACTGGTGGAAAAACTAAATGTCTGTAGTTGAGCTGAGAAGCGGTTTCCAAATCCTGTGCCTTTGACTGGATTGCCACCCATAGGATATTTCGGGACTACAAACTCTGGGTGTTTGACTGGGTAATGTCTGTACCAGAAGAGATAGCAAGCCCGTACGCATGGAGGGTGCGACGGGTGCGTGTACGCACCCCCCAAATTATAAAAGGTCCACATTTTCCGGGGTAGATAATTGTATTTTTTATCAAATTTAAATACCAAGTAAATTTATTGAACATTTGATTAACAATCAGTTCTTCAAAACTATGTATAAATTAAAAACACACATCTTTGAATGATTTATTATTAATATAAAATTATCGAGTCGCACACCAGAATCGGCGTCTACCCAAAACATACCGCGTCGATAGACCAGTCTATGACGCGGCGAGTCTGTGACTCGTGATTGGATAAACATAGGCGCGCGCCAAGTCTCAAATCCATCCTCGTTTGGAAATCATCCCGTATACAGCCACAAGGGCAGCACCACTACTGGAAGTTAAATCATCTTTTCATCTGATCACCGTAAGTAAAAAATACTCAAGTTTTGAGAGGTGTGACTGTAATGCTAGCAAACAATGACAACATATTTACAAGCTTCTGAGAAATTAAAGCTTTTGAGAACCCAACAAAAAAGTTATATGTGTCTGGACGGGAATGCCTATCTTTAAAAAAAATACGCATGGACGTAGGCCTATGCTTTAGCGCCTATTCCACGTGGTGTGTCAATCGTAAATCATCCCGTATACAGTCACTACATAAAAAGGTAGCACCACTTTGTGGAAGCTGAAATCGTATTTTAATCTGATAAATGTAATTAAAAATGACTTAATTTTGATAGGCGTGTTTCTGAAATATCATGTTTCTTGTTTTCTCTTGATTATCACATTTGATTTATATTATTAAAAATGTATCCCTGCAATAAAAAATGCTTTTAGAGACGTCCACTGGGGTGCAAAAAACATATGGCCGCAAAGATAAACAGTGCGACTTTATTTCACATTCAGTTTTGTACCCAGAGTGAAAAAACATCAATGTCGCACGAATTTGGCATAAAAATAGTTTCACCATCATATGATCGAGCGAACTCGGGCATTGACAACCAATGCAATTGAAAAACTTGATGTTGCATATAAATACCATCTCTTGACAAGCCACTTCATCCCATCTGAAGATTACATTTTCCCGTCACGGTTCCTTCACCATTGTCAGCGCCAGTTCAAGATGAGATACTTGCGAGATTATAAATGGATGGTCTAGAGTCCTTCATTAGATGCTGCCTTTTGCATGCACTGTGCACTGATGGTCCAAGCAAGTGAGAGGAAACGGATGGGGGCATTTGTTAATACACCCTTTACCATGTTTTACAAACTTAACGAGAAGGCAAAGGAACATTAACGAAATGTTTACCACGTAAATTCTATGATTAGATCGGCATCAATGCGCGACTCTGTTGCGAACCCACAACATAAGATAGACATTCGTTTGGTCGATGAAAAGAAGAAAAACATTGAAATAAATCGACACATCCTAAGAACAGTTGCCGAAGCTGTATTATTCTGTGGACTTCAGTGCATTGCACTTAGAGGAGATAACGAAACAGTCGTGGAAATTAACACCGTTACGAGTGACGGCACACATTACAAAGGTAATCCGGGAAACTTTCTGGCAGCCCTACAGATGATTGCGAAGCATGACGAGGTTCTTCGACATCACCTTGCTAGTATTGTGCTCGCAAATAGGAATTGTAAATATACCTCACCTAGAATACAGAACGATATCATCACAATCATCAGCCATGATATAATCCGCAGTGATTTGTTTGATGAAATCAAAGCCGCTCGATGGTTTAGCGTACTTGCTGATGAGGTAACTAGCAGCAACCAAGAGGAGCTCGCCCTTTGTTTCCGTTTCGTTGACAGAAATAAAGATATCAGGAAGGAATTTCTGTCTTGTCTTAAATTGCCAAGGATCACCGGTGAAGTCATCGCCAGTACCATTTTGGACTTTCTAAAGATGACGGGACTTAATGCTGCTAACATCTGTGGACAAGGTTATGACGGAGCTGCAAACATGTCCAGCGATAATGTTGCTGTTCAGCGACGAATAAAACAGCAGTCACCAAAAGCTGTATACATTCATTGTAGTGGTCATTGCCTAAATTTGGTAATAGCGCATTCATGCTCCCTCCCCTGCACAAAAAACACAATTGACAAGCTAAAGGCTGTTGGTTCTTCCTGGCAAGCCCACAGCGCAATGGTCTCCTGCAATCGATTATTAGAAAGGCTTTGCCAGAGCTAACAAAACATCGAAAGGGGCTTCTTGACTTGTGCAAGACACGATGGGCTGCCAGACACGAGACATATACTCATTTCTATCAGGCATATACCTACATCATTACAGCATTGGAGAATATTGCTCATTGTGCCAACGTCGAATCATGTGGCATAGATTTTAGTGAAGCTAGTTGGGATCCAAAGAGTCGCTGTGATGCAGCATCTCTATTGGCAAGTATCACTTCCTTCGACTTCATTGTGACATTTCTTACGATCTATCACTTCTTGTCACATCTCGCTGGCATAACAGTAAAATTGCAAGGGCAGACTGTAGACATCATCAAGGCTTCCAATGAGATCTCAACCGTGAAAGCAGTATACAAAGCGCTCTGCGATGACGTAGAAGTCGAATTTTCAAGAAAGTATAAGCAAGCTGTTAGAATGGCTAATGCTGTCAACGTCATGCCATCCATGCCACGGACTGTTGGTCGGCAGACCATGCGTTGTAACGTGCCTGCAGCTACACCTGAGGAGCATTATCGTCGAAACGTTGCGATTCCATTCCTAAGCCACATCCATTCTGAGCTTGGCTCACAGTTTTCCGATTTATCGGTGCTTTCATCAAGGCTATTGGTATCAGTCCCGTCAGTGTTATGTGGGGATGATGTACCATCACTCGAAGGGGTAGTTGAATTAGACTCAGAAGATATGCACTCACCGGAATTGTTCCCACAATAATTATTCAGATGGAAACACAGATTCCTAGCATTATCCTCTGACAGCAGCAACAGCAATGACGGAGTGTGATGATGACATGTTCCCTAATATATATGTGCTTCTAAGATTGTGTTGCACTATTCCTGCAACAAGTTGCGAATGTGAACGAAGTGCAATTACTTTACGCAGATTACACAGCTACCTACGAGCAAGCATGACGCAAGAACGACTTTCAGCACTCGCGTTAATGCACATTCATTATCATATGGAAATCGATATTGATAGAGTGGTTGACGTATTCGCTTCAAAGCAACCAAGGCGTCTCGAATATGGAACGCTATTAAATAATTAATTTCCCCTCCCTTATTTTTCCAAGTATTTTTTCTTCAGATCAGTATTGCTTCATGGGTCACTTCCTTTAATTTTGATTCTAAATAAATAAATAAAAACTAACTACACTATTGCTCACAGTTCAACGATATTTTCCGGATAATGCCGATAACAGGCTTGTAGCACGTGTGAATTAAATGTTTTACACTGATTTTCAGTTTCTGTATATTTTCTTGTCTTTTAACAAATTTGCTTTGCTGGAATATCTGAGCACATAATTCATACTTTACTCTTACATTATTGTTCATTACAGTCCGAAAGATATTTAGTCTTAGGATAACAATGCAGAACAACTTATTAATTACTGTCAATCTGTAATTTATGATCATTTTCTCTATACGCAAACATTTATCAAGCATTCGTCATTCTACTGTGTTAATTGGATTGTAATTTACTTTATCGTTCGCATTCCTTACATCATCGAGTCAACAATCGTGTTTGCTTTTATCGGCGAACACATTCGACCTTCCCAATTAGACACGGACTACCGGGGAAAATAAAAACAGTGAATAAATAATGATGCTCTTAAACACCAAGGGCATGAAACATTTAACGTTCGTATTGGATCTTCTGAATCTATTACATAAGACCTCAAACTGTGTAAAACGTCGGAGCGTCGAGGGGGCTTCGGGGGCAGCCCGCAAGCCTCCGGCCATTGTTGGTCCCATCACTAACAATTCGCACCTCACCAACAAAAATCCTGCGTACGGCTCTGGATAGTAACTTTTTGCAGTGGTGGAGTATGTGCAAAACATATCGACATTATCTCCTTCTTTCTTAACCACCATGGCAGCTTTCTTACAGACAAAATCGGCGCAACAGAGTTGTGTATTAAACGAGAGAAAGCATAGCTGAACATTCATAGAATCATAAAATCTTAAGGCATTAAAGAGGCCATTCAGACCATCGAGTCTGTGCCGGCTCTTTGAAAAGAGCAATACAATCCCATTCCACATCTCTCTCTATCTCCCTATTACTGTGCAATACTGTCCTCCACAATGAAACATCTTCCTCTCTTTTAAAAGATACTTTTGCATTGGCCTCCCCACCATTTCAGGCAATGCATTCCAGATCCCAACAACGCGATGAATGAAAAAACGTTTCCTCAACTCCCCTCTACTTCTTTTAGAAACTATTAGATCATCTCAATTGCGGACTGATTGCTCTGTCGACTCAGATACAGGTCTACCTCCAACAATTGTTGTTGAAATGGAGCTGACAATCAGCAGCGACACTGAAGTAGCTCAACTCGACCTCACCTGCCGTAAAGGTTCCCAGTACTGGACAGACAGCATACAGACTCTTTGCTGCTCCTCAGCCTTCGCTGTTGTGTCTGTGACATCAGTTTGCTGGGAACCAACAGCAATATGCGTCACGGCAGATCCCACAGTCCCATGTCACCGGATTGACATATCAATTGCTTCTACATTGTGCAATACACCACTACGGTCTGCGTTAGTGTGGCGGGGGTGGGTGAGGTGGTAGGAGGTGGGGTGCAGGGAATCCTCCCACTCAGTTCCTGGTAACCTTACAATCACACCTTACAAATATACAGTCAATTCACTTAACAGTATATATTCCATGAAGCGCTTTGAGACGTCGATAAACTATGAAAAGCGCTATCTTGCCTTTATAATCAAACGTAAGTATTATTCATATTATTCTAATCCAACAAATGATGGTCATGAATTTCGGATTAGTTTACATATACATAAATGGATAGAACGTTTTTATTTTCTCTCCAAGTAATATTTTCTACTAATTCAAACACATCCTCCATCGTATTGTTCAATAAGTGCCTTTAGCACTTTTGATTGGATTTCTATAAGTTGTAAAATTAAATTGTTCATCCATTCGAAGATCTTCATGCAGCTCCAGTGTTGATTCGTGAATTAATTATTTCCTGAAAGATCATTATTATATTAATAATTATTTCCTTTGTTATAGTGTGTTTAAATAATTCCCTACATGAAGCCATGTGACTTGCCCTTGTTTTATTGCATGTGGTTGGGAATTAATCAGGTGATTCTTGTGAGAGACACAGCAGCAAAGTCAAATAGGTCAACTGACAGGAATGACATCTGTGCTGTGATTAAACCGATTAACTCCTTTTTGTAGGTTTATGTACGGTGGTGTAGCCTGAACGTAACAATGTGTGAGTGATGCCACAATAGCACGTGGCTGCATCAGATAGAGCGGCAGCCAGCACAGTTACACTGGATGTCTTGCTGCTCGTGTCCAAACTAGTGGTAAAAAGATCTCCAGCAAATTCAGCTCTGAAAGTGTCCAATCATAATCATGTCTCAGTGTGTACAGAGGAGGCTGGCCCGGATAATGACGGTACCAGTACATTAAAACATTGGTGAAACCAGCAGAGTACGTCCATTTCAGGGTCACAGTCTGGACTTCAGGGACTTCTGTGACCCTCTGTGATGGTTAAATATTATTTCCATTCGCTGTCGCTGTAGCCAGAGAGAACAAGTTATTCACTGTAACGCACACAACAGAGATAAATCTCCAAATAGTTTTCAGAACGAGAGAAAATGTCTTACATAAAAGGACTAATAACATTAAAATAATAAAGCAATGTGTTTACACTCCATGTTTCCAAGCGAGTAAGTAATTCGACGGCAGCTTTTCGAGATGAGAGATTGTGTCCTGAATTGTGACTCAAAGCAGAGTGAGGAGCACAGCACTGACGGATACGCCAGTGCTGTGGTCCACACTGATTGTATGGGACGCTGTTGTGTTGCGCACAACAGCGTCCCACACAAACAGTCGAGGATTGAAATGTATAATTTTATTATTGCATTATCTTTGGTGGGATTACTACTAGCTGTCTGGAATAAAGAAAATTGACCAAGGTTTCGCCCTCACCTACCTGGATTCAATCAATCAATGAATCATTCAAAACCTATCTTTCTACAGCGTCTTTCACGTCAAGAGGACGTCGCAAGGCGCTGTGCGCTTAGGTAGGGACAAGATTAGGGGAAGTGGACTCGGCGCAGAATGAAGAAGAGTAGGAAATTTGACTTTATATTTGTGGACGAAACGCGTCAACCAAATCGTGCAAAGCAGTGTCCCATAACAGTAATAGAATTGGGACTGAGGAAAATGGCGGAAATTGGGCAAGTGGAGGTGTCGGGGTAGGGGAAGCGTGAGTAGAAAAGCCGACTGTATACTTGTGGGCGAAACGTGGCAGCAAATTGCGCTCAGCTTTGCACCACAAACAGTTGGAGAAAAAGGGCCAGGAGTTAAAGGGTTAAAGAGGGAAAGGAGGGAGAAAGAGGGAACGCTGGGGTGTGGAAAGCTCAGGGAGGAATAGGGGGGAGAAAAAGGGCGTAAAGGATCGAGTTAGCGAAAGTTGGGTGTGTGACAATATCAGGGAGAAAGTGGGGTAAGAGAGAAGAGGGAGGGAAGGGTGAAAAGAGGGGAGAACACAGGGATCACAATTGTAAGGCGAGTGCTACAAACATTGAGGTCCACAATATTTCTTGTAACTGAAAGGCATTGAAATACATCTAGTGCAGATTGCATTTTGAGAAACAAAAGCCTTGTGATAATCAGCTTGTTGATAAATCTTTGTGCAACTTGTCTCAAGCAGCAATAATGTATGTGAAGGAAGCAATGCCAACTGTAACAGAAAACATTCGTGTTAGCTGCCAATGATGTTAGATACAGAAAAGCACTGGCAGTTGCATATGATGTTATACGTGTGTTTACTTCGCCACCTGGTGGTGGTTTGCAGCTACAGCAGGTTTACAATGGAGACATTTGAAAGCAAATTGTTTGAGGACTGTCTTGAATTCTCTCGTCGTTTCTCCTCCCGTGGAAGGATATACCTTCGTCTCGTTCTCTGCTTGTTCCTCATGTTTTCCCAGCTTTACTAGAAAATTGGACGCTAATTTAATCCACAATCTCTTGACGTATTTGCGCTCACACTTGCGCCATCCACCACCACCTCCCACCCCACTCAGACGCCCCCCACACTTCTCCCCCACCACCCATCCACCTACCACACCAACCACACGCACAAATTTAACGTAACTATTTGACTACTTCCTGTAACTGATTACAATATTTGACTGAACACTGAGTTTACATCGGTCACGTTGCAGAATCGCAACAATCAGTTTACATTTATAAATAATATTTCCCATTGGGTGGAGTTCCAAAGATATTTTACTCTCCAGGCAAATTATTTATTATACGGTAATATCGAAACAAACAAACTATTCGCATTATTTTGTTTTACATCACTACTACAATTTGTGTTCTCCCTTTCCTGCATCGCCGAATGGTAACAGCGTGTGCTTTGTGTGGACTTTGAATCCAGGCGTTACTTGAACCAGTTAAACGTGGGCAACGTGAACTGAGTGAGTCAGTAATCCACGCCTCATTCGCAGAATATTCCGAATCTCATATTTTGGACAGAAAAGAAAACAGCGAACTGCTTCTGGATTATGTTCATGTTACAGCTTTAGCTACAAAAAGTCTTCAAGCGATGCATGTTGTTTGTCACTGTAAATAAAACTGGGACATAAGCTTTGCAAATTGCCACTAAATTAATCCCTCTTGCCCCCTCCACCGCCCCCCCCCCCCCATCCCTCTCAATTATCTCTCCTCATATTCGCCATAAAAATCGTACTAAACGACAATTCCTCCTGTCAGCATATCGTTCTGGAACAAGCTTCATCACTGATTATCACTGTAGAACACTGTCCAACACGATAAGGGCTTAATGGAAACAGGAGAAGGCCATTCAACACCCCGCAGACAGTTCGAAAATTCTGCGGACCGTTCAAAACTCCGTGACCTCATCTCCCCCCATCCTCGACCGACTCCATTGGCTTCCCATCATCCAGATGATCCAATTGAAGATCTCGGTCCTCACAGTTAAAGCACTCCACAGCCTCGCCCCACCCTACATCAGTGAACTTGTAATCTCTTACCTACATGCCTTCACCTCCGATCAGCAGCGTCTCGCCTGCTCCACGTCTCCCTACCCTCCAGCCCAACACCTGGCGAAAGCGTAAGGCTTCAGTCACACTGCCCCCAACTTCCATTGCGCCGTCTCTCTGCCTCGCCTCTTTTCTGTCCTACTTCAAGTCTCAACTCAACGCTCTCCTCTTCAATGGACCCATCGCAACACAAAATATTCCCCACCACCTGCCCCCATCACCGCCACAGTTCCCCAACTCAGTATGACTATCGATCGTCTCGGGACGTCGTCCTGACGTGAAAGGCGCAACACAAATGTAATTTTGTTATTGTTGTTACACTGGGGCTGAACTGTACCTCAACTTAAATTATATTTCTTTAACTCATATTCCACCATGCCTTAACATATATCGATTGTCCACAGTTTGGAAAATGAAATGAATCCAGCATCCACCGCTTTTTGGGAAGAGGGCTCCTGAATTCAACTACCATTTGCTTGAAATAAATGCCTCCCGATTTCTGTGCCATCGATTGGCATCAAGCTTTTAAATTTAACATAATGCCCATATCAGCCATTTTGCCCCCAACTTCCGGAATGTCCCTTTGCCTCGCTGCATCACTGGCTTTCTTCAAGTCTTGCCTCAAGACTCTCCACGTCAATGCACCCATCGGCAAATCCTCATCGCTCCCTTCCCCTCCCCCCTCCTCGTCCTCAGCTTGGGTCTTAAGCAGTAACTGCCCAGCGCCTTGAGGCGTCCTACTGACGTGAAAGGCGTTATGTAAAAGTAAACTTGTTGTTGTTAATCTGTATTACCTCCACTCACTGGTGGAAAGTTTCTCTGACACTATAGGTCTTAAGTTAAAAGTTAACCAACATAAACGTAGCTTGTTGGTTTTTCATATTTCCTACTTATTAATGTACCGCAGAAAAGCACGTGAATGTGACAGTGCTCCCCATAAAACAACTGATTAAATTTATTAACAATTATACTAATACATGTAATGTATCTATATGAAATACGATGTGTAGCAACTCATTACATATTGAGTGGGAGAAACGTGGCAGCCAACTCAGCACACCAGTTTTCCATTGGTTTGAATGATCATTTTGTTGATGGTTGCATAGTCATCTTATTTTGAAATAGTTATTTTAATTTTATTAACGGACGAGTAACGCTAAGAAATAAGAAGCCAATCGACATCCAAGCGGGTTGCTAGTTAACGCGAGGCAAACCGAGGCGTGTGGGTGAATTAAGAATGTTTGTGTACAGTACAGAATATTTTGCTCTGCAATGAATCGAAACCAGGTGCGCTCGCTTACAAAGCGAATGATGTAACCACTGATCTGCAGGCCTCAGCATGTGTGTTTTGGTACGGCAGGAACACTGACCTGTGCCGCTGTGGGGCTCATAGCAGAGTAATATACAGCAGAGTCTGTCACTGTCAATAGTGAGATATTCAATGGCACGGTTCGCCGCGCTTTATACAGGTTAGTTGAGAAACGTTCTTTTGCAAATTCTGCAGGATATTCTTTGTTGTTGTTGGTGTATACGTAAAGGATATATTCTGGAGCTTTGTTTGGATAGTGACGGTACCAGAATATATACGGAGAGTTGCTGCTTGTAGCTGTATAATTAAACTGCAGATATGCATATTCTCCTTCACTCACTGTCACAGTAGATTGGAGCTGTGTCACAGATTCTCCTCCACAAAACCCTGGAAACGAAAAATACATCATCATTTAATACAAGAGCAACATTTCCAATATCCTCTTATGTTGCACACGGCGCCTTGTCGCGTCTTTGGTGTGTCTCCAATCAATTCACAGAATTAAATTTGCAAAAAACAATGTTGTGTGTGTAACATTTCGCTCTGTCCTGCCAGGGAATCGAACCATGATCCGCCCGGCTGTTCACCCAGTCGTATAAAAACTGATATGGTGTACACTCCTACTCCTCAAGCTCTTTCTGTATCATTCTGTACCTTATGCGATAAAATATAGGCGTTGGTTAATACTTTCGGATACAAATACAGATAGAATGCTTACCTAATAAGACAACGATGGCTACTGCGACATAGATGTACATTGTCATATGTATTTAATGACACTGTTTGCAGAGACAGCGTTGATAGTGTGGTTGCAGAATGTTTTCTGGGAGGCAGTAAGATACCGTGATGAGGGATGAACAGTGAATGATATACAGAAGTTGCCATGTGAGGCAGCAGGACAGAGGTTTACGTATAACAACGTTGTCTATGTCATTCAGCGTCTTTTGCTCTGCTCTGCCATCTCGCTCCTCCATTGGTTCTCCTCCAACCCTGACATGTCTTTGATCAACCAGGTAACTGACATATGCAGCAAATTACACCAATATTTCTTTTACAATTCTTCCAAACACATACATGATATTCACGTAACTGTACTATCTGCGGATTCCTATAGATTATTGGTATCAACACAACCTACAAGCAACGTGTCTGTAATAGATTCTTGTAGGGCGAAATTTAGATAAGTTTCATAACTCTACCGAACCAATTATTTTTGCACAGCTATCAGTAGCAGTTCGAATATTTCTCGGTTGAACTGGTTGTGTTCCAATGTTAATACTAGTTCATAAATTTAACCTATTGAATCCACCACTGTTTGTATGACATTGCCGCGCACAATTGGCAGCGTGGTTTCGCCTGCAAATCGTCGAGTCACAATATGTTACAATGTAGTATGAAGCGATTAGTGATGTCTCAAGTTGGACATAGTATTCAGTGGAATCCACTGAGTATGTACACAGGGCTAGATAGTGAACTAATCTGTGATGGTTTCACAACCACTAGGGCAGCTGGCAATTTGATAAAGAGGTGAAACAATCCTTTGGGTGGGAGTTGGGTGGTGGTGGGGAGAGATGGGTGTTCAAAGCCAACGGGCAGGAGCCACGTGGCTTCAGCAGTTTCTCAGATGTCTCTGCCCCAGTTAGTTGAAATTTCCCTCCTGCTACCTTACCTCTCAAAGCTTCTGTGTTTGGGAAATAAACACACATTTTTCTAGCATAACTCGTGCATGCAAGATACGTGCTGTGCATTTTAATTCGCTGACTTCAGCTTCATATATTAACATTAGCATTTGCAAACCGTGGGTCTGAAGCATTGGGAAAGCCATCAAGATTATTGTGAGTATCCAGATCAAACTGTGTACTGTATTTGCGATTGTAGTTGCTAAAGCAGCTTATTATGGAAGAGCCTCTAAGCGTTTGATTTGATGTAACGTAAAGTCTACCGATGGTTTATTTTGCAGCAGAGAGTTCCACCTCACATCCTCTTGCAAACATTAATGGATCGAAGGCCATCCACCAATCGATTATCAACCAGACTCCAGCTTACATCACGGCAGAGAAACCCCAATAATGCTAATCATAGCATTTGATATGGTGCTTTTGACATGATATTAACGTCCCAATGCGCTTCTCATTCTATATCGTAAAGTGAAACGAAAATAGAAGTTTCTGGAAAAACGTAGTAGTTCTGGAGCATCAATGGAGATAGGGAAATGAGTCGACCTTTCGGGTCCACGACCCTTCGCCTGAATTTTACAGTTTTTTTTGTTTGTATATAGTAAAGTGAATTGACTGTAGATTTGTGGGCGAAACCCGGCGGCTGATTGCACACAGAAGTGTCCCACGAAGCGTCCTGGGTTGAAAGTGACCAATATTTATTATTTTCGTTTATTTTTCGGACGGATTATCATTGGGTAATTCAGATAAGGAAGCTTTCCTAACGTTTCTCCCTGATTAACCTGGTCCCACGCTTGTAAGGTGAGTGCTCTAACCACAGAGCTAAAGGAGTAGTTGGAACTGATCGCGTCTTCCAGATGCTACTATATCTCTTCTGGTTGTACAGTGATGTGGAATGACTGTGTATGTTTCCCGCTAAATGTGGCAGCCACACGTGCACAGCAGTGTACTACAAACTGTCATCGACTGAAAAGGAACTTTTTTAAAATGAATAATTATCCCAAAGAATGCGAACCGCCAATCGACGAAAAACGGTATTCCTACTTAATGCGATGTAAATATGTATTTGTGTGTGTGTGTGTGTGTGTGTGTCTATTATGGCGTCATCAAACTCAGATCGACTTATTTACGAGGCGAGTGATCTGAATGTTGAGCTATAGTAACCTCAGCATGTTTTTGTGCAGGCTTCTCTTAGACATGCTTCTGTGCTCTCTGCTGCACAGAAGTAAGTGGCGGTGTCTGTCACCCTCACGTTTCTGATTGTCAGTGTGCTGTTCTTCTCTTTTCCAATTAGCCAAAACACTTATTCTCTCCTCCGCCTTTACCTCTCTTTTTCCCAACACCAATAACCCTATGGAGCCGATTCCATACTGATTGTACCAATGGAAGGCTAGGCTGAGCAAAGTCGCGTTCCAATCCATGGATACATTTCCATTTGCATTCAATTTAATGACCTGAAGTCTCTGTGACACTTCTCGTTCAGCCAAGACACCTGGGGAATAGAATGAATATTGTCGCAAAGAAATAAGAAAATGTCTGCCGTAAAACTTGTCGTTATTTAACAGGAAAACAAGTATATTTTTGTCCAAACTCACACTCTACTTACAGAAGAGCGAAACAATGGAATTCAAAATAATACATTTTGCTTGGTAAATTGGCTTAATTCTCAATGCTCGTCGATTCATGTTAGAATCTCCGTGAGAAATGCAATTGGACACCAGCTAACTGCTGATAAACGTTCATGAATATTTGTAGCGCTAACGGTGTTGGTTATAAATATATTCTCGATGACGCCTACACTGGCTTCTCATTCACTGTAGGATTGCTGGTGTGACATTCATTAACCAATCGAATGCCAGCAGCGTTCGTTCAGCCCACAAAATAGTAATTTCCTGCATATTTCAATATAGTCTTTATAGCCCTTTCTATCATCTGAATGACGTAATCATGTGCTACTTCAAATGCAACCAAATGTAGCTAGTACTGGTATTCATGTTATTATAGGTCTCAATGAGTTAGTTAGATTTACAACTAGCTTGCGTAGATCCTTATCAAGTAAATTCATGGACGATTCTCACAGATCCACACAGGTTTTCCTCTCGAGGGTAGAGATTGTGTGTTTGATAATCTCAGCCAATTCGTTTAAAATAATGTTCACTCAATCATCTGTGAAGTAAACAAACAATTGAGCTGACGGAATGTCTGTCCATTCACCAAGGAAACCCTTGATCTTGCTCGAGCAGAGACATGGCATCATCACCGAACCTTGTTACAAACCGACTGGACCTCTGTTTGATGTTGCAACAGGAGGACAGCTTGTCTGAAATTCTAGGCACCCCCCAGTCCTGCACTGGAGTTTAAGACCAGTGCATCAATCAAGTATATCATTCACAGTGCGCAGTTGAGCCGCTTTAGAATGCAGTCGGTGGTAGACGAACTAAAATGAACTTTGATGATTATATCTGCTAGCAACAATAATAATAAATGTTCCTTGCATTTTATAAAGTGAAGTACTTTTAGACGTGTAGAAGATTTGAAAATGTATTACATCATATACGTGGATTACTATTGTTTTTGCGAATGCTTTCAATTGTGTTATTGTTGAATGCTTGAACTGCGCAGCGCAGTCTAAATCAGTAAATATTTACTTTGTACATTCAAGGCTTCACGATCTTTTTCAAAAGCGAAAGCTGCTACAGCAAAGGCAGTTATCATTACCAGTGTTATTATCAGAGCTCTACCGTGCCTTCGTTGGAATTGCATCCAAGGACATAAGCTGTTATCTATGATTTCCAAAATTAGATAAAGTAAATCAGTATGAATCGTTTTCCAGAATTAAACCAATAAAATAAAACTGTTTTTGTTATCGATATCTACACCTTTTTCAAACCAATATGATCCACTGAAGGTCAGATGCTTGTTTGTGAGGAGCACAACAATATAGAAGCAATCATAGAAAAATTGCTCCTTGATCAATCGAATGCGTTAATCAGGCTTTAGACAAAACCTTTGTACATTTCAGCTGAGCCGGCGATAGCGTATAGCAGGGAAACGGTGTCAACTGTAACAGGAAGCACTTGTTGTGGCTGCCAAGTCAGTTGTTACAGAAAGCAACGTGGGTAGTTATGTCAGTAGCTGCTGATGTTATAGGTGTGTTTACATCGCCTTCTGTTGGTTGATTACAGCTATAACACGTGTACTGCAGAGAGAAATGCTTGCAAGTTATTTTCGTCCCACCCTATCTTTCCTGTTCCTATCCATTCCTTTGGATATTGATACCTTACTCTTATCTCGCTGCTCGTTTCTCATATTGCGTATGCTTCACTGGGAAATTCGACACCAACCTCATTCCGACGTGTCTCTCATTATACTTGACACACCCAATTTAACTTGATTCCTGATACTTATCTTGTACTTGGTAATGTTACCTTTAGCAATGTTGACATTAAGAATTTACATTACAGAACAATAAGCATTACATAGAATCATAGAATCATTGAATTTTACGGCACAAAAGGAGGCCATTCGGCCCATCTAGTCTGTGCCGGCTCTTTGAAAAGAGCGATTCAATCCCACTGCCCTGCCCGCTCCCCATAGCCTAATAGACCCGTTCTCCCTAAATAAAGATCTAATTCCCTTTTAAAAGTTGTTATCGAATCAGCCTCCACCACCTTTTCAGGCAATGCATTCCAGATTCGAACAACTCGCTGAGTGAAAAAAATTCTCCTCAGCTCCCCTCTACTGCGCCTTGAAACTATTTTAAATCTGTGATCACGAGTCACAGATTCACCCACGAGTGGAAATAATTTTTCTCTATTTGCCCTGTCGAAACACCCCATGATCTTATAAACCTCTATTAGGTCTCCCCTCAATCTTCTCTGCTCCAGAGAGAATAACCCTAGCCTATCTAGCCTCTCCTGAAGTCCGTCAATCCTGGCACCATCCTAGTAAATCTTCGTTGTAACCTTTCCAATGCCTTCACATCCTTTCTGTAGTGTGTTGACCAGAATTGAACACAGTATTCCAGCTGAGGCCTCACCAAAGTCCTGTAGAGGTTAGTCAGCACTTCCTGACTTTTGTACTCTATACCCCTATTTATAAAGCCTAGTATCCCATATGCCTTCTTAACAGCCTTGTCACCTGTCCTGCCACCTTCAACGAGTCACTAACACAAATCCACAGGTCTCTCTGTTCCTTTGCACCATTTAAAATTGTACTATCTAGCCTATATTGCCTCCCTTCATTTCTTCTCCCAAAATGCATCACCTCACACTTCTCTGCATTAAACGTCATCTGCCATGTGTCTGCCCACTTTACCAATTTGTCTATATCCTCTTGCAGATGGCTACTATCCTCCTCACAGTTTACTATTCTCCCTAACTTAGTGTCATCTGCAAACTTGGAAACTGTACTCCGTACACCCAAGTCCAGATCATTGATGTAGATTACAAACAGCAATGGTCACAAAACAGCATTGAGATTTTGTCAATAGTCGTGGAGACATTACAGATCTGCATGGCGCCTTCAAAACGCCACCCCTCTTTCGACCTCTGCCTCACCGATTCTTCATCACTGATTCCTACAGGAAACAAATGTATTATTCAGCGTTGAACCGATTAATACTAAGTAAAAACGAACAACGCTATTTTATGCGGCGTTCATGCGTTTTACAGGATATGGAGCTCCCGTGGCACAGTGGTTAGAGCACAAGCATTACAAGCGGGAGACCTGTGTTGAAGTCCAGGCAGCTCAGGGCGAAATCCTGGCAAGTTGCCTTACTACACACACGCGCCTAATAAAAAATCCTTTAAAATTAGATACAAATATAAATTGGGCATTTTTAATAAACGACTGTTTGTGGGGACGCCGCTGTGCGCAAATGGCCGCCGCGTTTCGCCCACAAACATACAGTGAGTTTACTTTACAGTACATTCTGTGAAGCGCTTTGAGACGTCGATAAGTTGTGAAAAGCTCACTATCAAATAAATGAATTATTACTATTTACAATGAAACGCTTTGAGACGCTTTAAGAATGTCTCCACCCACGGGAATATTTTGTGCCACAGTTCTGTAAGAAATTGTCCGTCATTGGAAAATTTAATTGCAACATCCTACAAATGGAGAAATCATAATAATAATTCTTGATTTTGATATAGCGCTTTTCACGACTTCTAAACGTCACCAAGCGCTTCAAATAATTTACTGGAAAGTGTGTTTACTGAATATTTGTGAGTGAAGCTGGACAGCCAATTGTGCATAGCAATGTTAAAGTAAACAGGGTTAAAGGAGACTTTGTTTATAGATGACCCGTGGTACTAGCATTGACTGGATGGGCTGGATGGGCTGTCGGTAACCATATAGTGACATTACGGTGGCTGCAGAGAGCAAATATCCCAACTTCACTACGTCCAGACACCACAATTTATACCTCTGCTGGTCTTGATACAGTGTGACACTGGGGCCGCAGATGTAGCTCAGAATCCTTATTGATGTTGTCTCTTATCAGTGCGTCACTATCTCGTCCCTCTAGCTGCTGTGGGCATGTGGGATTGCTCCTATCAGATTCAGGCTTAAACGTGCTCACGTGAATCTGAGTATCCACACCCACAACATACAAAGTCAATACACTTTACAGTATAGTCTTTGAGACATATTAATTGTCAGGCGATTGATCAGATGGAATTTTCATGATAATAACGACTTGTTCCGCATCAAACGCTCTTATCTTCAGTCTTCATTAAAAATAATCTATTTTATATTGATTGTAATACAAATATAGCCGACCCACCTTTGTATCTGAACAAAACACATACAATTTGCATAAATACAAACAGCATTGACTACAAACGTCTATGTTTCTTTGAAATCAGTTACTAATTCATTATTATTGATAAACGTATTTTGAAAGAATTATATCTACTGTAGATGGACTCATTCACCAGCTACCACGAAGCGGGAAGCTACTGACTCCTGTCTAACTAGTGGTATACATAGATTATGAAAACGTGTCCAAAGTTTTGCGCTACATGTAGTTGAAACCAATGCTCTTGCTTGCGAGGCGACTGCTCTAAATTCTGAGCTAGAGGACACTGCATGATAGTTTTTGTAGGGCGGAAACGCTGAACTGTGTCTCTGTGGGGCTCAGTGCACAGTAATACACCGCCGAGTCTGTGACTCTCACTTGGGATATATTTAATGGGACGGTTCTCGCCACTTTATCCACCGTCGTTGAGAAACGTTCTTCTGTAAAGTCTGCATATCTCGGCTTGCTCCTGGTTGATGTGCTGACGATATATTCTGGGGGTTTGTTAGGATAGTGACGGTACCAGAAGAGATAGTCTGTGTCTGCGTTTGTAGCTGTGTAATTATACTGAAGATAAATATCCATCCCCTCGTTCAATGTTATAGCAGATTGGACCTGTGTCACAGTTTCGCCTCCACCATGTTCTGTGAAATAGACACAAACTAGCGTTCAATAAAGTAGCAATACTAATGTTGTATATGATACATCGCCATGCAAAGTAATTGAGACATCCGCATGCTCTTCACAGAATATACGTTGCCTTTATTTTGGGCGTGAGCGTGGCAGATAGCTGAGCATATCATCGTAGCACAAACAGTCATGGAATAAGTGACCATATTATTATTCGTAACTGTTTTTCTGAAAGGGACAAGACGTTATAAAAGTGGTCTTCCAGTAGAATAAAATACATCGAGTACCTACTCACTGCTCTGTAAGCAGTTATGTATACGTGTGTGAAACAAGCACAGTTGCAGTGTCGCCCTGTCCCACCGCGAAACTAACACAGATACTCCCGCATCCTGGACGAGTGTTCCAACCACTGGCTACAGGATACCACACATGCACAAATTCTTAATGTGTTGCTTATTCAATACTATAAAACGTTGGCTTTGGAGAAAATGTAAAGGAATTGCATTCATTTGGAGTATGTTGTTGGCTTACCTGAGAAGGCAAAGATGGCGACTGCCACATATATGTACATTGTCATCTGTGTTAATGGCACCCAGTGTTGACGGAGCGCTGATGGTTTAGTTGGGGAATGTTGGCTGGGAAGCAGTTAGATACCGTGAGGAGGGCTGAAAAGGAAATGACATAAACAGGTTGCCATACACTGTGAGGGAGCAGGTTTGAGGCTTATGTACAACATTTGTGTCACTGTCACTGAGCGTTATCTTCTCTGCTCTGCCTTCTCGCTCCTCGATTGTTTCTCCTCCAACACTGACATGCATTTGATCAACTGGATGACAGTCACCTGCAGCAAGATAGACCCATATACACATTATATGGCGGAGAAACACATACATGATTTCCACACAGCTGTACCGTTGTGGACTCATGTAATTTAATGGTATCAACACTCGCCTTACAAGCATTTTGCCTGCGATTGATGCCTGCCAGGGCGACATGTTGGTCAAGTTTACTTACTCCACACCCCGACCTCGGTTTACCGAGAGTAAGTAGGTATACGGTTGTTAATCGATTGAAGAGTAACGTTTCAGAGAAATAATCTCTCCTAACATAGGAAACTCGACACATATGTGTTTATAGGACAATGCTGTGCATAAATGAATGCCTCGTTTCTCCAGCAAAACGAAAATTAAGTACATTTTATATTGTACCCTGTGAAGTGATTTATATATATATATATATATATATACATCTATATTTGTATAACTACATATATATATATATATATATATATATATACATATATATAACAATATACATATATATAATCTGCATATATATATAAATATATACGTATATATAATCTGCATATATATTCCAAAATTGTAGGAGGAGGTGCTCAGTAGAAGTCCCACAGTGTGTGATAGGGTTAGATAATTATTTTATGTGTATTGATCCCGGTCCTCACATCAAAAGACTTCCTATGCCTCCTATCTACTTACCAACCTTCCCGCCCTCTTAGTTCGGGTGGCTCTGACGTGATCAACGTTCCCCGACCCATACGTCCATCCACTTGCGGGCGAGCCTACAACCACTCTGCCCCCAACCTCTGGAACTCCATCCCGACTTCATTCCGGCACAGTTTGTACTGAGAAGTGAATTGACTGTATTCGATACTGTATAAATGTGGCAACCCACTTCCTCTATGTGGCAACCCTCGTGCTCCACTCATTGAGCTGCGGTAACCTCAGCATGTTTTTGCACAGGTCCTTCGTAAACACACAGCACTGTGCTCACTGCACAGAAGTAAGTGGCGGAGTCAGACACTCGCACGTCGCGGATCGATAATTTGCTGTTTTTTTCCAACAGTCAAAGCATTTATCCTTTGCTTCTCCTTCATCTATCTTGATCCCAACACCAAGTAACTGATAGAGCCCTTTCCATGCTGTTTGTACCAGTGACAGCTTTGGACAGTCACAGTGGTGCTGCACTCCATAGATACATTTCCATTTTCATTCTCTGTCAGTGCCTGATTTCTCTGTGACAGTTCGCTTTCAGTCGAGACACCTGGGGGTATAGTAGTGAACATTCATGAATAGTAAACCATAAAATATCTGCAATAAATGTTAAGTATGTATCAGGAAAACCTGGATGTGTGTCCAATCTGATACTCTACTTAGACAAGATTGTAGTAAGTAAATGAAAAATAATATATGGTGCATTGAAATCCTGCTTAATTCTCAAGTCTCTTAATTCACGTCAAGATGTCTGCCAGAAATGCAGCTGGAAATCAGCCTAAGACTGATCAATGTTTTCAAATGTTTGTGGAACGCAATTAACAATGTACGTTATAACTATATTCCCGGTGACGCCTTCACGCACTTCTCACTTCCTGCATGTTTGCTTCTGCAGAATTCATTCGCCAATTGGCCAGCTAAAGGATTGTACTTGTTGCTTGTTGGTGGAGGTTTGCTTGTATATGGAGTAATCATACATGCCTTATGAATCTTCCACCCTGATTGATTCCCAGGCAAAGCAATATGTTGGGCAAACATCCTTATTCCACACACACACACACAGACACACAACACACCTCGGTTTAGCTAAGAATAAGGAGGAAACAACAGTTTAGTCTATTGTTGGTTCACTTTATTGGGGGTAATATTCCCCATTTCCAAAATGTTGTACATCAAAGGCAAACAGCACGACAATTATTATTGTTGATATTATCATTATTACCAAATTTGTTATTATTAATATTGCTGTCCAGTCATCTATGTAATTAATTGTACGCAAAAACCATGTAACCAATACCATTCTTCTGTACCTAAGTTAAATTAAATGTTGTCAGTTTTATTGTGTTCCCAATGTACACTAAAACAAACTACCTTACGTTAGGTAACAAAACCTACCACAAATGTTAACACGGTGAACTCCACTGGAGGTTGAGTTCTTATTTTTCAGAAAGACTACAACCCAAATATATGACTTGCAGATTACATTTCGGGCAAACTAAGCCTTGCGATTGTCATGGTTACAGTTTAGACAAACTCTTGAACATTTCAGCAGAAGCAGCAATAATAAATAGGACGCAACCAATGTGGATTGTAACAGGAAGCAACTGTTATATCTTACAAGGTAGATTGACACAGAATGGAACTTGGCAAGATATGTCATTTGCAGATGATGTTATATGTGTGTTTTGTCTGCTATCTGCTGTTGGACTGTAGGTACTGCACTTGCATAATTTGAAAACAAGGATTTCTTGGAGGGCCCTTCTTAACGTTCCTGGTCCCATTGCCTTCAATGGAAATTGATACTTTGATCCCATTTACTTGCTTTTTCCTGGTATTGTCTATGCTTTAATGGGTTACTCGAATTCATTCCCAGTATCTTACTGTGACATATCCCTGATCATTGTTTCTCCACTTTAAATCTATTCCTTGCTCTGATGCTGTAAACGTTGAATATCGTTCGCTTCACATTGAGCTGCCATTCACCGTTTACATGACAGCAGCACAATAGTTACATGTGTGTGGCACCATTCATTTTGGGATGGTGTCACAATGCACTGTATTTATCAATACATGAACGATAGAATCACATTTGGGACGTCCTCCTCACAAGACAGGCGCTATGTATGAACAATTTTGTTGCTGTTGTTCACGTCAGTTGGACGTCCGAAGCCGATGAGCAGTCAGTTCGGGAACTGAGCAAGGGAGAGGGCCGTCTAGTGGGGAGGGGCGTGAGAGAGGAACGACTGGAGGGCGGGAGTTAGGAACGAATGGGACGAGTCGGGAGGACAGAAGGCACGGTCGAAGAGGAGGGACATGAGACTGGCCTTCAAGGAGGCGAGGGAGATAGCCAGGCCTAGGGACTGTGGGATGGAGTTCCAGATTGTCCACTGATGACACGGTGAGTAGGGCGGGGGACATGGAGCAACTCGGAGACCGCTGCAAGGAGGGGCCGTTGGGGTACATAGGAGGACAGCAGGTTGGAGAGTGGGGTGGTAGAGGTGGCGATAGGGTGGTTATCTGGCGTGACAAGGCCGCAAACGGCCTTGAAGTTGTGGAGGAGGAATTTGAATTCGAAAACTGGATGAGAAATGACAAATAATCAGCGTTTTTATATTTGTTGCTTCAAAAATCAACTTTGTCCTCAAGTCTTGTTACCTCATGTACCAACTCAATCATGTCTTCGGTGTCTGCTCTATTTCGAACCATTGAATGAACCTGTTGTACCTGCACATCCAGACTTGGTGTCGCCTAATATAAAGATGTCGAGCAGAGCGTTCTGAATGCTGTGTGCTGACTGCCATGTTCATCGAACAGCCTAAGGAAACAAGACCTTTGAAGTTATGTCAATAACAATAACATGATTAGATTTAACAGTCATACAAATGCTTGCGTTTGACTCAGCGCCATATCATATGTTTGAAGCAATTATTACCAATGGAAATGGAACTTGCCAATCAACTGACAAACGGTTTTGAACTTACTGCTGGGTAAACAGTGTATTGTTTAAGAAAACGTCACCAAATATTCCTCCTGCTTGGAATTCAACCCAGGTTCATCACTAGCGATATGAGTGATATAAACACTGAGCTTCAGGACTACACTTGGCTGTTTGTGTAGGGCGGAAGCACTGATCTGTGTCTCCGTGGGGCTCAGTGCACAGTAAAACACCCCCGAGTCTGTAACTTTCACTTGGGTTATATTTAACAGGACAGTTCTTCCCACTTTGTCAACTATCGTTGAGAATCATTTGTTGGTAAAGTCGGCATATTGTGGTCTATTGCTTGTGGACTTCCAAAGCATATATTGTGGAGCTTTGTTGGTATATTGGCGCAACCAGAAGAGATCGGGAGTGCTACTTATTGTTGTATAATTACACCTGAGATACACATCCTCCCCTTCTTTAACTGTCACGGAAGATTGGAGTTGTGTCACAGAGTCTCCTCCACAATGTCCTAGAAATCAGACATATAACGTTCAGCAGAATAACACCAATAACAATAATAATGAAGGCATCTGACAAAGCTACATCTTGCGTCGTCGCGATGGCTAAAGGTCTACTATACTGAATAAAGAATAAAGCGTATTGTATGCTTACTTTGCGGTCGAAACATATTAGAAGATTTTGCACAAGAATGTTCCACAAACAGTCGTGGATTGACTAACTGTGTTATCATTAGCAGTATCACATAATGACAGACAATTAACCCCCAATAAAGCAATCGGCCAATGGACCGTATTCTAAATTACTTCTCAGTAATCACAGCAATGAGTGATGAGTGACTAAACTTGCCTAATATTTCGCCCTGTACCGGCCGGGAATCGATCGCAGTTTCTCTCGATTGTGACAACTGTATAAGGCTTGTTTCGTTATTCATTATTTTCTGCAATAAACACAGAGCTGGATAATAAGTGCAGATGGCTGACTAAACAATGAGTGTATGGCTTACCTGACAAGGCAATGATGGCTGCTGCCACATATATATACATTGCCATCTAAACGTAAAGGGCGCTGATGGTTTAGTTGGAGAATATAGGCCTGGAAGCGGAAATATACCGTAAGGAGAGCTGAACACTAAATTACATAGAGGGAGCAGGCCTGAGGTTTATGTACAAAGCTTGTGTCTCTTTCAAGGTGCGTCGTAATTTTTGCTCTGCCATCTCGCTCCTCCATTGGTCCTCTGCCATCACTGTCATGTCTCTCATCTACCGGTTGTCTGACACCTGCAGAAAGTTACACCATTATCTCAATTTCAGTTCGTCCATAACATATTCAGGAGTTCCACATGTGTGTTTACCACCTGCGGAGCTTCGGCCTACAATAGAGGTGTCTGGGTTTGAATCCAGGCAGAGTGACATGTTGGATAAGTTAACAAACTCCAAACATCCTCCGTGGTTTACTAGATAATGCAGCATATTTACTAATATGGTTACAAATCAACCAGTGAGTACGTGAGGCTTTAACCCCGTGCTTTAACTCGGTGTTCAGAGCACTCCACTTTCAAGTGTGTGTTCGAATCCAGGCAGATCAGGGCGAAAGTTTGGACATGTTTCCTTACACCACAAACACGCCTAGTACTGATCCGTGCGAATATAAATACCACGTTAATAAAATTGCAGATTTCAATCCAAGAATGTTTGTGGGTCTGGCAGCCGCGTTTCGCCCACAAACATACAGTCAGTTCACTTTACAGTCTACTCTCTGAAGCGCTTTAAGACCTCGATAAGATGTGAAAAGCGCTGTATCAATTGCAAGAATTGTTATTATTATTATTATAATATTATTATTATTATTATTATTAATTAATGTGTCCTTTCCAGTTGCATTATTCTATTGTTAAGTAATTAACTCAAAACACGTTTGTCTTTGGGAAATTCTGTACGATTGGTTGACAATTCATAGATTCATAGAATTTTACATCACAAATGAAGCCATTCGGCCCATTTAGTCTGTGCCGGCTCTTTGAAAAGAGCGATTCAATGCCACTGCCCTGCCCGCTCCCCATAGCTTAATAGACATATGCTCCCTAAATAAAGATCTAATTCCCTTTTAAAAGTTGTTATCGAATCAGCCTCCACCACCTTTTCAGTTAATGCATTCCAGATTCGAACAACTCGCTGAGTGAAAAAAATTATCTTCAGCTCCCCTCTACTTCGCATTCAAACTATTTTAAATCTGTGACCACGAGTCACAGATTCGCCCACGAGTGGAAATAGGTTTTCTCTATTTGCCCTGTCGAAACCCCTCATGATCGTATAAACCTCTATTATGTCTCCCCTCAATCTTCTCTGCTCCAGAGAGAATAACCCTAGCCTATCTAGCCTCTCCTCATAGCTGAAGTTCCTGAATCCTGGCACCATCCTAGTAAATCTTCTCTGTACCCTTTCCAATGTCTTCACATCCTGTCTGTAGTGTGCTGACCAGAATTGAACACAGTATTCCAGCTGAGGCCTCACCAAAGTCCCGTAGAGGTTAGTCAGCACTTCCTCACTTTTGTACTATATACCCCTATTTATAAAGCCTAGTATCATAAGCCTTCTTAACAGCCTTGTCTACCTGTCCTGCCACCTTCAACGAGTCACTAACACAAATCCCCAGGTCTCTCTGTTCCTTCACACCATTTAAAATTGTACTATCTAGCCTATATTGCCTCACTTAATTTCTTCTGCCAAAATGCATCACCTCACACTTCTTTGCATTAAACTTCATCTGCCATGTGTCTGCCCACTGAACTAATTTGTCTATATCTTCTTGCATATGGCTACTATCCTCCTCACTATTTACTATTCTCCCTAACTTGGTGTCAATAGAGTGATAATGTTTCTTGAATGGATTACCATCCTGGAAAAGGCGACATGCTAATTGAATATTAAATGTGTACCAACTCACATTTCGGCAAACAGACAATAATACTAATAATCTATGCGTTTAATATAGTGCCTTACCACGTCCTCGAAACGTGGAGGAGCGCTTCCCTGGTTGTACTGTGCTTTTCCTGTACTGTCTATGTTATGGGATAAATGCGGCACTTACATGCGCACAGCAGTGACACACAAAAAGTCGTGCATTGAAGTGATCATTTTAATTAGGAATTACGACACGCGGAAAAGCGATCAATTATTAGATTAATAACCGGATTCCTATTTACTCCTATGTATTTAGAAGCGAATGGTGTTAGAAACAGTGGCCGATCGTTGGGCGTGGTGCGAAGCGAACCAACAGTCTTATCGTTTGTGAAGCGAGTATTTTAATCATTGAGCTACAGCAACCTCAGCATGTTTTTGTACAGGCTCCTCTCAGACATGCAGCACTGTGCTCTCTGCTGCACAGAAGTAAGTGGCGGCGTCTGTCACTCGCACGTCTCTGATTGTAAGTATGCTGTTCTTCTCTTTTGTATCAACCTCTTATCCTCTCATCCGCCTTTACCTCTCTTTTTCCCAACACCAATAACCCTATGGAGCTGTTTCCATACTGTTTGTACCATTGGAAGGCGCGGACTTCACCATTGGTCCTGCAATCTACAAATACATTTCCATTTTCGTTCTCTGTCATGGATAGAGGTCTCCGTGTCACTTGGCTTTCAGACAAAGCACCTGAAAAATAGAAATGAACATTCTAGGAAACAAATTGGGGAACACAAGCACACCCATCGACAATTTTTATGATTTCACAATTACACAAAGCTCTGATTCTCCGAATAAATATGTGACTTACACAACAGTGTTGTCACTAAATATACAAATATATATAATGGATTGGAATTCGGCTTCATTCTCTGCTTCAGATGCAACGGGCGTTCGACAGAACGCTGATCAACGTTTATTCAATGTTGTCTGCAGTCTTTAGCTGAGCAGGTGATAATTATATTCTCGGTGACGCCTTCACCCACAGCTCACTTCCGACTTGTTTGCTTATGGTAAATTCGTTCGTTAGTAGATTATCATCAGTGCTCATGCTTACTGCTAGTTAAACAGAGCCATACATGTGGATACAAATAACGTGCCCATTCTTTCTGCCTACTCCAGAAGGAATACAAGTCAATGTATGCATTTACAAATTCCATTCCTTCGTAAATGGCACTTGCTCCTATTGCTAGAACCATCCTACTAGTCAGGATATTGGATTGCTTGCTTAAACGGAGTAGATTGGAATGACTCCACTTTTCTACAGGTTAACTACAGGATGTCTCCTTGGTTGATTTCAAGCAAGCAGGGAAATAGACTGTAGATCCGACGGCCAACGGATCGCTGGCTGTAGGGGAACCGTGAAGTTCTCCCGGTTTTGTACTGGTCTGCCCTTCAAATCCCTGCTGATGAGGCAGGCTGGGCTGCGTTTCATCAGCAGTGAGAAACCTAGACCTGGAAATAATTCTGTCAATGTGTTACCAAGATACACATCAGGTCTGGTCATACAATCTGTTCTCCACTCAAGGAGCCAGGGGATTTACGTAGAACACTGTGAGCAGCTACACGGTGCATCGCCAACATCTATCGGTAGTAAAGCGATACTGTAGGTTTTTATCGTTAGTCTGAAAACACAGTGATAGAGTCATACAATCTTTCGGCACAAAAGGAGGGTTTTCGGGCCATCGAGTCTGTGCTTGCTGTTTGAAAAGAGCAATGCAATCCGTACGCCCAGCTATCTCTCCATAACTCTTTTAGCTGCAACAGTGCATTCGAATCCAGGCAGATCAAGGCGAATCCGTGGACACGTTTACTTACTCCACACGACTAATATTAGTGCCTCCAAAAATAACCTAAATAATAAAATTGTTGACTTCAACCCACCAATGTTTGAGCGACACGGCTGTTTGCAATTGGCTGCCGCATTGCACCCACACATATGCAATCAATTCATTTTACAGTATATTTTGTGGAGCGCTTTGAGACTCAATAAGATGTGAAAAGCGCAATATATCGAATACAAGAATTAGTATTTGTATTTTATTATTACTATTATTAGAACGGGGCAAACCTGTCCACTCCAAGTAAATCTCCACCTGGTATGACACGAACAGAAAATAGACTAGAGACGGTCGCGGGTGGTTGAGAGCTGGGAAGAATTATGACAATGTGTTAGCAAACTACACATCGGCTTTGGACATACTTTCTCTTCTCCGCTCACAGAGAACAAGGGATTTCAATGAGAAGACTGTGCGGAGGTACACATTGCATCACCGCCATCTGGCGGTAGCAATTCGGGACTGAACGTTTTTATCGTTAACTGGTACACACAATAATAGTAAATGATTTGTCTCCACAAATGCACAATAGAATCAGGTGAGATGTAGAAAAGGGAGTTCGTTACTCTGCTTGAATGCTGTCTAGAATTCGATAGTGTAATACAGACCTGAGCCGTGAAGGAATAATAATAATCATTGCATTTGATATAACTTTTTCCACATCGTCTAGATATATATTCTTACTGCACAAAAGGAGACAATTCGGCCCATCGAGTACGTGCCGGAAGATTCCATATATCTGATGCGAAACTCACGTAATTTACTCTCAAGTGAATAAGTTGTACATTTGTAAGTGGGACACGTCAGAGAATTGCAAACAGCAGGGTTCTGCAAAGATTCGTGGAACGGAGATATAATTTTGCTTTTTAAAAAAAAATTAATACAAGTAGTATCATTGGCTTCAATGAGGAAACTTTTAGTTACATAATCACTGATAAATAATGAAAATGTATTGGACATTGATAAGACAACTCTGATTAGGAACTCAAAATGAGATCCTACGTATTTGGGGATCAATAAATCCAGATTTTTTGTGTCTTGTTCTTGCAATATTAATAATATCTGAAGTAAATGAAGTTGGAGTTGTAATACCGCATTCAGCCACAGGGGAGTTGTTGCTTTGTGAACACAAATTGGGAATGCAGTTCATCACTACCACCTGGTGGAGATATGCTTGTACTGCAGACATTCGTGTCAATGCCTATCTGCCTTGATTTGGGAACCATTTAAATTGATAGATTAAGAGAATCTAAACAAATCTCTGATGTTTCTGTGCAATCCACCTCAATATGGAATTTTTCATCTAATGGAACGGAATGTGCTCTTTCTCTCGCTGGAAGTATGCATCCAAACCATCCGAATACAGACGTTAATAAGTAAATTGACAAGACTGTGATGTTTAAATGTAGAATAAAACCATTTGAATAAGCAAGTTTCTGTTGGCAGAAGTTTCTGTTGGCATTCTGCCAAGGTGCTTCAGCCTGGATTGCCCAAACCAGGATCACCCACTTTGGGGGTAGAACACGTGGCTCTTATTGGATTTATTTGGCAACAAAATAAGAGTTATGGAATTCTACAACACCGCAGCAGACAATTAAAAAAGGAGACATGTGTTCGAATGCAGGGACGTCAGGGAGAACCATTGGGCAAGTTTCTTTGCTCCACACGCATAATAATAATCCGTCCAAAAAAAACACAATGATAAAAAAATGGTAATTTCAAAACACGACTGCTTGTGGCACACCGCTGTTCGCAATTGGCTGTCGCTATTCGCCCACAAATATACAGTCAATCAACTTGATAGTATATTCTGGAAGCAGATTGGGACGTCGATATGATGTGAAAAGCGCTATATCAAATGCGTGGATTAATATTAATAATTAGACTTCTTGTGCCTGTTTCAGTGCCCTGGATGAGTTGTTAATTATTTCTCACGATTTCATCAGGTTTCATCAGAATCCACAACTGACGTGGTCAAGTAGCAAATATTTTTCTATACTTTCGATTATACTTTAATCTATACTCTATATTGTTCTTGTGGTGGAGCGTGCGGAAGTGGAGAGGAGGGGCAGTGTCAATAATGTGGAGGGAGGGCTGTGGGCTGATAGGCGAGGGAGCGGCATGAACAGGGTGTACACGCAGGACATTGTTGGAATTGACATTTTGACTCACACGTTCTCACTCCGAAAATTTTTACCATGCTGGTTCAGCCACAATGGAATCCGCCAATGTTGGACATTGATTAGAGTTCGTGAACTTTCCACGAAAAATGAACTGACACAAATTCTATGCAGCAAAATGTAATTAACATAATTGCACGCTCATACATAATACATTACATCATATCAGTGTAATGCTTACGGCAGGTTAGTAAAGTTTATGGCAATGGGTTTGAGCGTGTTAGCATATTAGCTTTACAGCAGGAATCGATAAGGTAATGTTCCCGTCAACCGATTGTGATTTAACAACACAGCCCAATATATCAACTGCTAACAGAGCAACAACTGTGATGAGCACATTCTTAGTTCTGATCAATGCAATTCTGAGGCAAACATATGGTCATTTATCCTGAACCCTGCGTCTAAAGTTATACCAATTACACTGCAACAAACATTATGCTTAAATGTGGAATTCGGATTATTCGGAAAAAGCTAACACGGATAATTAATGTGCAGATTCTCTTGTGATAATCAACATTCGCCTTGTCAACAAAACAATTTCTAACCAAGATTGTCATTCCAAAAGTCAGTTAACTATCATAAGCATTTCTGTCTGAGCGAACATTATATTTTAAGCGAGGCGTGTCCAATCGTTTGGCTGCTCCCAGTCCGTTTCCGTATTTGGGAAATGTCACATGAGCCAAAATATTTGTGTTCCCCTTCCAGAAAATAATAGTTACACAAATCCTTTTCACGTTGGAAGGATTACTTAAAATGCTCGTAAATGCCTGCTGGGCAACAAGGCTGGGAGTTGGAGCTCTAGGGTGTGGGGTGGGGAGGGATTAAGATGACTGAAAGCGGATTCAAGCAGTTATACTTGATGAATGGTCATGGACGTAAAACATTTGCGAATCAACGGCATTGCACATTTGTTGGTCAGATCGGATGGGGGGATGGGGAGAAGAATAGAATGGATCATGGCATAAAACAAGATTTTTTGTAGATCCAGGAGACCGGTCTCAACACGCACTCTATCTCATTGCTTCTCCATCATTCTGCGTCGCTCCTGCACGATATTACTCAGAATCTCTCTCCCTCTTTCTCTCTCTTTCGCACATCCTACACAGTCCCATTTTCTCACAGAGTGCCTACATCTTTGTTATTTTTCTCTCACTCAGTCTCTGTCTCTCGCCCACAGTCTCTATCTCTCCGTCTCTCTTTCACCCTACCTCACTTAGTCTCAGTCATTCTCAGCTCATCTTTGTCAGAGAAACAATTGGTGGAATCTGCTAATTGTGGTGAAACTGAAGCTGGTATTGATGGCATGTGTCCAAGGGAGATAGAGAAAGTAGAATGAGCACATTGTGGCCAGTGGACTCACGGGTACACACTGACTGCGGCGTACACTGTACCATCGTCATGAACGATTTTGCAGCGATTCTCAATCCGGTTTCCTAACGTCAGACTGGCGTAGTTGAGATCAGAGTCCTGCACAAAGGACGACAGTCAGCCCATTTGCTTAGGGTTTCAGAGGGAAATCCCAAAGCCCACCCTCACCCATGTTGGGATGCCCAGCCAGCATGTGTGTGAGCGATTTGTGCGTGTTTGTGTATATGGGCAAGTAGGCTTGAACCTCCACCATTTGAAATACCATATCTCTGTCGCTTTGTCTTGCCTCCTACAATTACATTACGAAGAACCACCTCTACGACCATTCCATCGTCCACCGTGTTACTATGAAGCGCTCTTAAACGCCGTCCGACGTGGAGGGCGTTATATCAATCGAAGTTGTTGATACCCCTATTCTTCCTGCATTCTGTGTCTATCCACACAGCAAGGGTCACACACGTACACGCGCAGACATTTGAGGTCGTGCGAACTGCTGGCAGTGCCGTGAAATGTTCATCAGATGCTGCTCGAATTTGGGAACCCAACGCAGCAGCCAAATTATGCACAGCAACGTCACACAAACACATTCCGTCTCCCCCCAAAACTCTCTACTGCCTGTGGCAATAGCCCTGCTGGCTGAGTTTGACTGAGCTAGGGTCTGAGCTGAGCTGTGCCAGCCTTACACAAGGCACATGCTTGGCTCGCGCAATATTTAGTTGATGGTGACATAGGACGTGAATTCTGCTGAGCGAGGAGCCGACTGAGGATTACAGTATGGCTGAGCTGAGCTGCAACTAAGCTCATACTGGGCCTGAGCTAACGTAAAACAATGATTCTGTCTCTACTCACTACTGGAGGCACCAAGCGTGGAACGATTCTCACTGAAGCATCTGATACAAAAGTAAACAGTGTATAGTACTAGCATATGACAGTTAAACTCAACGTTAATCAATATCATTGTTAATCTTATAATTAAGTACATTCTGTGATTATCGATGAAAATGACAATAATAATAATTTGATAAATAATAGTATACTTGCAATTTTGGCACTGAATTTAACTGACTTGTCATTTCGTCGAGACATCCCAAAGAGTTTCATAGGGTTCGCCGTTTAATGCAGTTATTGTTCGTATTTTGAGTGACTCAAATCATATAGTTTGGGCACAACAGTGAGCCGCAGAATGGCAAGATGAATGACATATTTTATTCATTTAGTGGACAGCTATAAAAATTATATTGCCTTTGTGAGCAGTGACTCCATATGTCTAATGTGAAACTAAAGAGCCAGACGGACATTCGTTTTCGCATCTCACCTGAAGGGCAGAAAACTTGAAGTGGATTAAATTCATTCAGACGGTCAGACACACATGATCAGATACACAGTTAGACACATGGTCAGAGACACAATCAGACATGCAAACAGACAAACACACTTGTAGACATTCATTCAAACACTGACACACATATTCAAACGGATAGCCGAAGATCTTCAGGGAGAGGCAGCACCAGAGAAAGGGTAAGAGAACAATGGCCTCTAGCCTGACAGAAGATCATGAACAATCGTTCGCGTCCTGTGGGACTAAGTTACATGGCTAACTAGGCGCCTGGCTGTATCCTTTTCCTTTGTGAAGACAGAGGCGAAGTACTCATTCAGTAGATCAGCCATGCCCTCTGCCTCCACAATGACATTTCCTCCTAGGTCCCTAATTGGCACCACCCTATCCTTGACCAACCTTTTACTCTTAATATGTTGGTAAAAAACCTTAGGGTTACCCTTAATCTTACTCGCTAATTGTTTTTCATGCAGTCCCTTTGCCCCTCTAACTTCCTTTTTTAGTTCATCAACATGATGACAGGAGTAGACCATCTTGTCTTATAATGTGTTCCCCTAATTTGATAATTAGATCATTAAATGTGTGCGGGGTGATGAGTGAGGTTGGGGACGGGGGCGGTAGAGAGGTTGGGGGGGTTTGCGGGAAGCTGTGTGGTAGGTCCAAGCTAGGTGTGTGCCTCGTGTGAAAACCCATTACGGTGGTGATGTGCTCGAGTCACACTTGCTACAATTGGCAAATTCCTTCGTTTGTTATGATTATACAACAACAAATTAACAAATTACACTGATAAAGGATACAGTATCTCTGCCACCCTATGCACATTAGCATAAGGCACGGGGTGAGAAGGGGCAGTGTGTGGTTTCTCCAAATTGTGCATAGGCATAACTGCTTGGGTCTCACCAGCCGACACCTCATAGCTTTAAGGCAGAAACTCTGTCTGGCAAAATTTATAGCGATTTATAGCGATTATGAATTAAGACAATTCCACCGTTGAGGGCTTTGTCTTGCAGAAATAACTGAACGTGAGTGAACGGAATCCTTCTCCCAGTGTCTCCTTTGTCATCCTACACTTGTTGAATAGTGACAGTGCGAAAACCAGCACGATGAGTTGAGTTCTGCGACGTAAATGGGAGAAGAGTTGCGAAGTACAGAGAAGGGGCGAGCAAAAATATATGTAAGATGGATAGAGAGCAGAGTTTAGAGTAGAAGTATTCTTACCTTTCTCCACTTGGACAGTTCTTTTTAGCTGCAAGAACGAAATGTAATAAAAATGAAACATTGGTCAGTACTTACGTATATTCTTGTGGTTTTATTAATAGCTATTTGCCATTTCAGCCAGCGTCAAACACTGAAATGGTGATTATGTATCTTGGGAATGAAGTACATCAACTAATTAGCTTACTAAAGTGTCCCAGAAATTACTATTAATGAAATGATCAACAAAATGGATGGAATTGTTAGCCAGGACAACTGGGAGAGAGAAATTCCCGTCTCTTTTCGAATCGAGAAAAAGCATGTTTACCTTCAACATGAACCGTTAGACGGGACCTCGGTTTGTAAGTCTCACCAATGCTATCGACCGAAGGATTGAACATTCAAGCAACACTGTCATACCATAGCAGCTTCAACACATTGACTATCACAAAAAATGCTGTCAATTCAAGCCAACAGCCTACAATCCTCGACAGTGTCATGCAAGCTAAGCATAGTATAATACTGCCCATTGACTATTATGTTACTGTAAACACAGAAATACTTGTTTGATGCTGCCGATTGTCTCCCGGTAATAGATATTAAAAATCAACAACTGGTTTTAAATCGGGAGACAGGTTCCGGTTTAAACCAGAATATCCATAATCAAACTCTGCTACCCTGATTTGCTCTGAGAGGATAGCCTGCAAGGGGAGCTTTCTATATTATTGCAAGTGGTTGACATATTTGGTGTATCTCTGTTCTCATGCTCGCAATAGCACACATTGAAACACCAGAGCAACCACACAAAGTGTTTAATGGCACCGCTGGCTCCAACATGTTTCCGAGCAATTCTTTTCTACATTCACAAACATTAGTAGACGCTTACCTCTCCTATACACACAGATGGCAGGGAAAATTACAGCGATCACTATCACAGTGACAATTCCCGCAGCAAGTACTGCAATGTGTATCCATGTCCACTTTCCTAGAGAGGGAACGGGTAAAACAGCAATTGTAAGAGCTAACAAAAACGGAAATTCATGATTTTGCTATGGTTCAATAATAGCTCTTGTGCAACAGCTCGATCTGGGGTCAGCACACCTTGTCTCACGAAGAAAAAGTACATCTTAACTTAGTGAGGATTAGTTTAGAAATGGAACCACTCCTACTGTTGAAAGCAGCGAGAATTGATACACGATCCTGTCGTGTTGCTATCGTTCGTGAGTTTCGATTTGGAAATGGTTTTAGTTTCCAAATGGGATGTTTTTACCGTCCTTAGGGATAGGGCTAGGTTTAGGGGTTAGCTTTTGGGATCAAACAGGACAAACACCATGCGATTACATAAAAATGCAATGGATTCTGTGGTTTTTACGGGAGCTCTCCTAAATTTCTAAAACAGAAATAGGTTATTGTGTGAGATTTTTACTCAATGCTTACTGGATGCACTGATTCGCAATCGCTCGCTCTCCGGTGATGTGAATTCTCGTCCGCCTATGTTTGTAGTATATTGACACCAGTAATTTCCTTTTCGGATTCCTGATAGGTTGAATGTAACCGGCTTGTTGTTCTCTGCAGCCACCTGTGATGTGACAAAATCGCCGTCTCTGTATAACGAGAAATTGCTGCCAGAATAATTCCCAGCACACGAGATCTCAGTGTTTTCTGCTCACATTAGCACCTGGTAATCTGTCTTCATGGAAATGTTTGTCTTCTGAAGTGGATCTGGAATTAATACACATTATACATAATCTCACAAACGGTCGCCGTGATCGGTGGTGGTGTTGCAGTCAAAATCAGCACCGACATTCAGCCCAGCACCAGCCTGTGAAACTGTTTATGTCTGAGGGTTAGGTAGAGGCAAACATGTGCACTTTTCTCAATACCAGGAATTAGCAGCTAGCCATAGTGTTCTCCTTCAGACTGGGTGTCTATCTGGCTCAACGTCACATACTCCCACTCTGATTCAGAGAGTTCTTTGTTGAAAATGCAATGTAAGTTCAATATTAATGTTTTCAGCCAACAATACAGGCTGACGCTGCAGTACCGCGCTGGGAGAAAGCAGGATAATAGACTTTGGGGGAGATTTAAAATGGAAATTCTGGCCACATCCTGCCCAGGTAGATACTAAACATCCCGCAGCTGTCTTTGAAACAGAATAGTATTTCGACTAGCTGCCGTGATCAACAGTGCTTCAGACAAAATGGGAAATTTGGACTGGCAGTTCCAGGCGAATGATTTCAAGGCACCTTTGTCAGCTTTATAGCTCTCCACAGAATCTGCCCCACTCGTCGTTTGTAACCTCCAATAACCCCGCATCTCCGCCTCCCTCCCCTCCTCCTCTCCACCCTCCCTCCGCACAACTGTCTTCACTCAGACATGCTTCACCTCGCGCCATCGTCACTGCAGCACTAAAGCTCCCGCCCTTCCGACACCATTATAGCCAATCCGACATCTAGCCACTTAGCCTCTTTAGAAGTCCAACAGTGAGACCCTCTGACTACATAAATTAAAGCAACAAACATAATCACACGAAACCTCGCTCTGATCTGTGCAGATTGCTTCTGCCTCAGGTTTACTATGAGATAGATTTGTGGACTGTTTTTAAACCTCGGCCAGTGTAAGCTGTGGTCAGGATCAGCTCGGGGGTGAGAGTGAGCTTGGGGACAGTGTGATTTGCCGACCTGTGTGAGCTGGAAGCCGGTGTAAGCTGGTGTACAATATGAGCTGGTGGCATTGTGTCGCTGAGGAGATTCCCTGTTGGGGATGAATGTGTACTGCAGATAAGTGACAGTTCGGTGTTGGGGTCACCTACCCACCAGGCACTGGCTCAGAGTCAGACACTGCCCTTGTTAAGCTCTCTTAGATGCTACACGACGTGGAAGGCGCTATTTAATTCTAAGTTGTCGCTGTTGCTCATCTGCCCAAGCGTTGTCCTGAGCTTCTTCAGCAGCGCTCAGCCACTGTCTCGCACACAGTCCTCCACTTCAGTTCATCTCATTCCACCTGCGTTGAAACCGGTCCAATTGTCTCCTTTTCTTCCCACGTTACTCATTCCCTCTCCCTCAGCCCATCCATCCCTCGGTGCTCAGCCTCCCCATATGTAATATGCCACCAACTTGTGCTCAGCCTTTCCCCCATTACTCAGCAGCTCCTGCTGTGATCAACGATGGCATGGTGGTCTAACTCACCACTGTATAGGTACTAAACCTTGCTAACCCACCCTAGCGTGCTCAGCTCCTTCCTGTGTGCTCATCAGCTTGTGTTCTTCCCAACCTGCGTCCTCAGTTCTCCGCCTGTGCTCAGGCCACTTGTTCTGAACCCCTGTCGCAACGATCAACCTTCACTCTATTCTCAATCCCTTCCTCTGTGATCACCTCCGCCTCATCCATATAGTAACTCTGTATACGACAACAACAACTTCGATGTACATAGTGCAATCACGTCGGCCGGCGTCTCAGAGCGCTTCAGATTAGCGGATCCCGGGAACGAGCCATGGGCACGGGCTGAAAGGTGACGAAAAGCTCGCTGGAAGAGGAAGGTCTTCAGCTGGGAACTGAAACTGGGAAGAGAGGGGGAGAAGCGAAGGGAGTGAGGAATGGAGTTCCAGAGCCTCGGGGTGTAGTGACTGAAGCTAGTGCCGCCGCGGGTTTTGCGGAGAATTCGGGGAACATGGAGGAGGCCAGACCCAGACGACCGCAGAAAGCGGATGCTGGGTTTGGGTGAGAAGAGATCAGAGAGATAGGCGAGTGAAGGGATTTGAAAACAAGGCTGAGGATCTTGAAGTCGATCCTCTCTCGGATAGGGAGGCAGTGAAGTCTTGCAAGGACTGAGGTAATGGGGCAGCGAAGCTTGAGGGTTGCAGTGCACTCACCCGCCCTTGTGCTCCCGTCTGTGATCAAACCCCTGAAGTCATAACTCTCTGTGTTCAAATGTACTCACTGTCCTTTTTGCGACCCATCCAGTGCTCACCACCCTCCTTCCCTCCACCCCACACATAGTGAACTTGAAGATGATCAGACGCAGAGTTACTTATCTAAGCAGATGACGGCGGCATTATTGTCGTGTGACGGGAAAATATTGAATCCAGGAATCTGAGGGACATTCCTCTGCACTGAACATCAAACGTCACAAAGAGACCTAATACTTTCCCAAAGCGAGCATCTCCTGGTGTTGACATTGCCACTCCACAGCCCAGCTCCTTGCACACCACAGCCGCGTCCTTTATATCCCAGCCAGAGTCAAACACTGTCGCCCACCGTCCATCGTAGCGAACCTCTGCTCTCCTAGCACACATGCTGCCTCCATTCGCAAGTGTCATTCTCCCTGTAGCATATCAAACAAGATGTTTATAGTCTGTCTCTTCTTTGACTTCACGTCAACCAGTATACAATAAACTGCACCTGTGCCTGACTCATTGGGAGGGTGTCTGCGGCATAAACTGTACAACAAGGATAATAATGACTATAATGGTAGCAGTGAATGATTGCAATATACAGTCCACATCCTGGGTACCCCAATGACAGACGCAGTTTATTCCTTGGTGAGCTGCACACGTTTCACTTACGTTTGCAACCAAATAATATACTATGGAATAAAGATTTCAGTGTCATTATACTTTATGTTATTAGATTTTGTATTGCAATACATTGCAATATAATACGATACTGTACGTTTCTTCATATTTTATATTCGATTATCAAGCTTCGTAAGTGATTGTTATATTTTATATTAATGTATTTGACATATGATAATAAATTATAGTTCCTTATTATAAATTATATTATATTAAGTACTTGTACTTGATATTCTTATACGTTATATTATATTTAAGGGAAAAACAAATATAAAATTGGTCACGTCAATCCATGACTGTTTGTGTCAGACCGACTGATGTGCGACATTGGCTATAACTCTTTTCCCGAAAATAAAGCAGGCAGTAAAATGTATAGCATACTGGTACAGCTCTTCAAGATATCTAGAAGAAACGAAAGCACAAAATCAAATTGATGCATTAATATTTTATTACGTTTTAAGAAATTATAATATATATTTGACGTGATTATAATTCATAATAAATGTTATAATATTTATTGAACTACTATGTTTTAAATTCGATTATTAGTACGATAGGAGATCCCACATGAATATACACCTATGCTGTTTTAAATTACTGCACAACATATTCATAAAATATATCGCTCTAGAACGGTATGTGATATTTTAAATAAATTAGGTTACAGAATAGAATATTTTGCAGATAAATATTGTTACTTGAAATATAGCTGATGAAACATAAGAGAACCTAGAAGCCAAATGTGACCTTCGCATGTGTCCTAGCAAGACTTTTCCGTTATGGTATACATTATACTTTCAAGTCAGATATTCGGTTATTGGCAAATACACAGAAACACACAGACAATGTCATTTTAATAGCGTAATTAACAGCTCTAGTATGTTTCATGGCAAGTTACATAGTAGTGTGTCAGACCTTCCGCACTGAGTTGAGAAAAAATGTCTTCACTCAGATTTCAGAGAATGTATGGAATTCTTTACCACAAACGGCCGTTGATGCTCAGTCCTTGAACACACTCAAGACTGAGATAGATGGATATCTCATTGATAAATGGAATAAGTGGTGGGGATCAGGTGGAGTTAGACTGCAAGATTAACCATGATTGAATGATGGGGCAGGTTAGAAGGACCGAATGGCCTACTACTACGTCTTACGTGCATATGTTCTTATATACATAAACACAGAGAGATAGGTGTTGAACAGTGAAAATTGATAGAGGTCACAGCGTCACAGCTCCGCGAATTGAGAGCTAATCTTTCCTGGGGGCAGCTCTCTGGAACCCAGTCAATATCGTACATTTTCTACCTAGCTCCCATTTTCAACCCATCAAACAACTTCTTTAAACCTAGACATACAGCAGCCACAGCTACAAGAAGAAAATCAAATTGCATTTGTCGAGTCAATGTGACGCAGAGAGCCAAAGCTGCCTATATGGTGGGAAAGAGATAGAGTATTCCAGAGATTTGAAATATAGAACCTGATAGGTCAGCCATCAATGGGAGAATAAAAGGCCACGAGCGACAAGCCAATAAGCTTTAATAGCGTGGCCTGTACATTATGTGATGATTTGTTTCCCCACTCTCTAGATGTAGGTAATTAAACGCCAAGACTCACCCGTAGGAGCTAATGTTCCAACAACAGCTTCTGGCTGTGAAATCATGTCATGACCCGCAGATTCCACCATTACTCTCTCCAGAAATATCCCAGTACAAGGAAAACAAAACAATGTATAAAGCTAGAAACATTAATACAGCAATTCAAACTATCGGGGAGATGACCTGCCATTTTCTCTCGCGCAAGTGTCGGAGATTATATGTTTGGTGCCAGCTCTGAATCGGAATGTCCTCTATCATCTTCTCTGTCCTCTGCTTTCTCCTCCCTCCTTTCTAGTATCTCTTCTCTTTTCTCTATTCTCTCCCCTTTTCCTCTCCTGTTCTAATCTCTCTCTCTCTCTCTATGTGCATTTCCCTCTCCTCTGTCTCCTCTTTTGCCTCCCTCTATGCTGTCTCCAATCTGATATCTAATCGCTAGCAATCTCCGCTCTATTTGCTCTTCTCTGCTATCTACTCTCCCCCTCGCTCATCTGTCTCCGTCGTTTACTCCCCAAGCAACTTACCCTTCATTCTTTCCAGGATAGTAAGCCAAAATTACTTTACATAGTATATTTCACAACAACAGGACGCCCAGCGGTGGACAGCGGGAGATTTGCAGCAGAGCTGGTGGTTGAATTCAGTACAGGTGTTAAGCAGAGAAAGTACGGCTAATAGGGTGGCAGAAGGCACAGTTGAAAAGAACCTCTTGAGATGTCTCCCGATGGAGTCAAGCGAGTTCAGCGACTGTGGGATGGAGTTCCAGATGGTGGGCGCAGAGAAACTGACGGCCATCCCGCCTATGATGGGGCGGTCTACGTGCAGATAGAGACAGCCAGAGTGGACTACAGCAGCGATCTGAGGGTGAACGACAGTTGACGGTCAAACATGATGCTGTGGGATGAAGTCATTGTTTGGGTTATTAACAATACTCATAGAACAGGAGAAGCATCTTGAGAATGGATACGGAGCTGTACAGTATCATAGCTTGGAAGTGCGTGTCTGGGTCTTGGTGATGGGGGCAGGTATTTTCCGCAGACTTGGATATAAACAACACGGTGGAGATGTTCGTGACAACTCTTGTGGCGATCGCTGAATTCCGTGATCCACAAACGCGAACTTCCCTGTAACACGTCTGTGCACTCACATCAGGAAAGCATCTCAGCTGATGATGTCTGTTAGTGTAACAACAACTCAAATATCTGCAACCCCGCCCACTATAATCTGCCAGTTAATATTAACCGTTCAAGCTCTGTGTCCACAGGGGAGAACAAGTGTTGCTTCAGCGCATTGGACTTCAGCAGTGACCCACAAGTCCAAATAGGATATGAAGAACTTTGAAATTATGTACCGAAGATTTAATCGGATGATACCAGGGTTGAGTGACTGCAGTTATGTGCAGACACGAGAAACATGAGATTGGTCATATTAGGTTAGTGAATTTACGGGAACGTTTAGTGGATTTAGTCATAAAAAATTTCAGCCCATTGAAGAAGTAGCTAGATAGATTCTTTGTTCCACTGTTATTACCCGAATGACACAGGTCAATGGCAAAAGCAGCGGAGTGGACACAGGAGAAGCAGATTGTGTTTACCTATCAAGTTATTCACGTAGAAAACACACTCTCTGAAAGTGTGGTGGAAACAGCTTCTATAAAAACATCCAAAGGGGAATTGGGAAGGTACTTGAAAATGGAAAGGGATGCGACTTCTAGCGCAGATGAACGTAATTCAAGAGGATAAATTGGCAAGGCTATGCATCAACACAAACCACAGAGCTCCTTTCACGTCGGGAGGACGTCCCAATTTAGGTCGGCATCCGAGAAGGGAGGAGAGGGGTGGAAGGGGTGCGGTGGCGGTGTGGGGGCGGGTTATGGCTAAGGCAAGTAGGAAAGTGGGGATATTTAGGAGGGGAACGGAATGTACCCTCGAAGAGGAATGTTTTGAGATCGGCCGTGAAGCAGAAAAGGGAGGAAGTGGGGTAAAGGGATTGCGGTATGAATGTGTGGGCAGAGAGGCTGAGACCCCAACCGTCGATGGTAGGTCAGATGGGGCGGGCGACGTGGAGCAATTAGTGCCCGCTGAAAGGAGGGGACGTAAAGGCTGATAAGAACGCAGCAGGTCGGAGAGATAAGGGGGCCAACGTCGTGAATGGCCTTGATAGTTAACTAGGTAAATAGGCGAAAGTTAGGACTGGTTCTGTCTCCATTTCAATGTGCTGAAAGACCTAAATCTTGGAGCATGCATGATACAATGTTTTCATAATGCATACAATGTTGCCAACCTGTGGGATCCTGGCAATTTCACGCAGATCATCACAAGGAGCAGCTCACAAAACATGCAATCAACTCACTTTATGGTGGAATCTGTGAAGCTTTTTCTTATATCTTGAAGATCTCATGCCTTATCAGAGCCACAAATTGCAACCCGAAGCATGGCTCTGACGTTCTTCCTAGCTCGCACCCTAACCCTAAATGGAAACCCTGACGAACAAATCAAACCTTGACCCACAAAAATCAACCTGGACCGCATTTAGACACTAATACTGAGCATCGTCATTTACATTTTTGATTTACTTGGCGGAAATCAACAAAATGAGACAAACTAAAACGCAGTTTCTGAGAAGCTCACCGAGTAAAAAATAGTTGAGATAAAGCGACTGGGATATGAAAACTGACCTCTGCAGTGTGCCTCTGTACCGATACATTTATGCTTCAGCACATCACGGCATCAAAACAACTGGAAACCACCACCAACTGCGAAGAGAAAACAAAAGTTGCTTGTCTGTCTGTCAATCATTTTTGTATCATTCTTGCCTGCCTGCTTGCCTGCACGCCCCTTCGCCCGCCACACATCAGAGCAGTTGTCCAGAGAAATTCAGAGAACAAAGGCTCCGTGACACAAACTGTGTATTCATTCATTTTATTTTGATTGAATGTATGTTTGCTTAGTTTGTCATAAGAATGCAGTAATAACAATCATTGCATTTGATATAGCGCTGTTCACATCTCATGGACGTCTCAAAGTGCTACACAGAATACACTGTGAATTGATTCGATAACTGCGGGCGAAACGCGGCAGACAATTGCACACAGCAGTAAGATAACAATCTGTCGAAGATTTAAAAACGGCACAAGATGTACTTCAATTGATTACCTCAACCGAGAGGGCCAGAGACAGTGATGGAGAGAAATCAATTGAGAGATAGCCGCTCTGTTTGTGTGTGTGTGTGTGTGTGTGTGAGAGAGAGAGAGAAAGAGAGAGAGTGTAAAAGGCAGGATGAGTATGAGAGAGAGAATGAGAGAATAACCTGCAGCTTGTGAAGGGAGTAGCTGGGAAAGCCGACAAGGAGAGAGTCGAGCCCAGATGTAATGAATGCATGGATTAGCGTTTCGGCAGTGTAGCTACGAGGTAGTCTGGCAATGTTGCGCAAGTGGTGGAAAAACATTCACCTCGCAGACTTGAGGAACAGGGATCGATCTCGCGGAGACAGAAACATTATGCAAATGTGGATGCTTCACACAAATGGCCATGCTTACTTGCTTAGCTAATTGTAAATACATCGCACTAGCTCTCGGATTGTAAAACCGCATTAGAGTGGAAGTTATTCCACCATAACTAAAATATTATAACGACTCATTGGTCAGCGGAACGACAAAAGTATGTGGGATACTATAGTGCATAGTAGTTTTCCAGATTAGGGCCAATAATCTGCAATCAACCCGCTTGATAGTACATGATGCGAAACAATTTGAGACGTC